>CM052539.1:73560337-73577050 GCA_028533065.1 Trachops cirrhosus
GAACCAGAGGCCTGCAACCAAGGCTACTTTACCCAGCAAGGCTCTCAATCAAGATAGAAGGCCAAATAAGAAGCTTCCCAGACAAAAGAAGTCTAAAAGAATACACCTCCACCAAACCAGCTCTGCAAGAGATGCTAAAGGGACTTCTTTAAAGAAAGGAAAGAAAAAAAGGGAGAGAAACACAGGTACATAAATGGCAATGAATAAGTACCTACCAATAATAACCTTAAACGTAAATGGATTAAATGCCCCAATCAAAAGACGTAGAGTAGCTGAATGGATAAGAAAGCATGACGCACACATATGCTGCCTACAGGAGACCCACCTCAGGACAAAAGACCTACACACACTGAAAGTGAAGGGCTGGAAATAAACTTTCCAAGCAAATGGGCAGGAAGAAAAAGCCAGGGTAGCAATACTCATATCAGACAAAATAGACTTCCAAAAAAGGGCCATAAAGAGAGACCCACTGTCAAAAATTAACATATCTTCCAAACAAAATATCAACAAAGATATTGTGGCATTGAACAATGTCCTACAGGAAATGAACTTAACTGATATATATAGAGCACTTCATCCCAAAGAAGCTAAATGCACATTCTTTTCAAATGCACATGAAACATTTTCAAAGATAGACCACATGATAGGACACAAAACAAGCCTCAACAAATTCAAGAAAATTGAAATCATACCAAGCACTTTTTCTGACCACAAGAGACTGAAACTAGAAACCAACCCCAAGGGGAAAAACACAAAACACTCAAAATCATGGAGATTGAATAGCATGCTATGTACCAATGAATGGGTCAAGAATGAAATTAGGGAAGAAATCAAAAAGTTTCTGGAAATAAATGAAAATGAACTCACAACAACTCAAAAGTTATGGGACACAGTGAAGGCAGTCCTGAGAGGAAAGTTCATAGTGATACAGGCCTACCTAAAAAAGATAGAAACATTTCAAACAAACACCTACACCTATGAGAACTCAAGGAACAACAACAAAGAGATCCCAGAGCAAGTAGAAGGAAGGAAATAACCAAGATCAGAGCAGAATTAAATGATATAGAGACTAAAAGCACAATTCTAAGGCTCAATGAATCCAGGAGCTGGTTCTTTGAAAAGATAAACAAAATCGACAAGCCTTTAAGCAGGCTCATCAAGAAAAACAGAGAGAGGACCCAAATAAAAACAATCAGAAATGAAAGAGGAGAGATTACAACTGACACCACAGAAATGCAAAGGATTGTAAGAAATTACTATGAAGAACTGTATGCCAAGAAATTTGAAAACCTAGGTGAAATGGACAAATTTCTAGAAAAATATAATCTTCCAAAACTCAATGAAGAAGCAGCAGAAAGCCTGAACAGACCAATAACAGCAGATGAAATTGTAGCAGTAATCAAAAACACCTGACACACAGAAGCCCATGCATGTCCCAGTGGTTTCACAGGAGAATCCTACAAAGCATTTAAAGAGGAGCTAACCCCCATCCTTCACAGACGATTCCAAAAAATCAAAAATGATGGAAGACTCCTAAACTATTTTTATGAAGCCAGCATCATCCTAATCCCAAAACCAGATAAAGACACAACAAAGTAAGAAAACTTCAGGCCAATATCACTGATGAACATAGACGCTAAAATCCTCGACAAAATATTGACAAACCACATCCAAAATTACATTACAAAGATGATACACCATGACCAAGTGGGATTCATCCCAGGAATACAAGGATGGTACAATATTAGCAAATCACTAAATGTAATACATCACATAAACAAGCGCAAAGACAAAAAACACATGATCATATCAATACATGTGGAAAAAGCATTTGATAAGGTACAGCACCCATTTATGATAAAAACACTCAGCAAAGTGGGAATTGAGGGAGCATTCCTCAACATTATAAAGGCCATATATGAGAGAACTGCAGCCTACATCATACTCAATGGGCAAAAACTAAAACCTTTTCCACTAAGATCAGGAACAAGGCAAGGTTGTCCACTTTTACCACTTCTATTCAATATAGTACTGGAAGTTTTAGCCACAGTGATCAGATAAGAAAAGGAAATAAAAGGCATCCAAATGGGAAAGGAGGAAACAAAGCTGTCATTGTTTGCAGATGACATCATAGTGTACATAGAAAATCCTATAGACTCCACCCAAAAACTGCTTGACCTAATAAATGAATTTGGCAAAACAGTGGGATACAAAGTCAATATCCAGAAATCAAAGGCATTTTTGTACATCAACAATGAAACAGCAGAAGCAGAAATCAAGAAAAAAATCCCATTTGATATAGCAAAAAGAAAAGTAAAATACCTAGGGATAAACCTACCCAAGGAGGTAACAGACCTGTATTCAGAAAACTATAGAACACTGAAGAAAGAAATCAAGGAAGACACAAATAAATGGAAACATATATCGTGTTCATGGATCAGAAGAATTAACATCATCAAAATGTCCATACTACCCAAACCAATCTACACATTCAATGCAATACCTATTAAAGTACCAATGGCATATTTCACAGACATAGAACAAATACTTCAAAACTTTATATGGAATCATAAATGACCTTGCATAGCTGCTGCAATTTTGAGAAAGAAGAGTAAAGTAGGAGGGATCACAATACCTGATACCAAACTGTGTTACAAGTCCACTGTAATCAAAACAGGCTGGTATTGGCATAAAAACAGGCACATGGACCAATGGAACAAAACAGGGAACCCAGAAATAAACCCAAGTCTCTATGGTTAATTAGTATTTGACAAAGAGGGCAGTCATTTAAAATGGAGTAAAAATAGCCTCTTCAACAAATGGTGTTTGGAGAACTCGACAGCTATGTGCAAAAAAATGAAACTCGAGTACCCACTTACACCATGCACAAAAATAAATTCAAGGTGGATAAAACATTTAAATATAAGCTGTGACACCATTAAAGTCCTAGAGGAGAACATAGGCAGGAAAATCTCAGATATTTCATGCAGCAACATTTTCACTTATATGTCCCCTAGAGCAAGGGACATAAAGGAAAGAATAAACAAATGGGATCTCATCAAAATAAAAAGCTTCTGCATGGCTAAAGAAAACAGTATTAAAATCAAAAGAGAACCAACTGTATGGGAAAACATATTTGCCAATGATACCTCAGACAAGGGTTTAATCTCCAAAATATATAAAGAACTTTCACGACTCCACTCTAAGACAAGCAACCCCATTAAAAAATGGGCAAAGAGAGAGGGGAGGGAATTTCAGAGGAGAAGGGAAGGGTTTACAGGAACAAATATAGAGGACACATGGACAAAACTACGGGGCTTGGAAATGGAAGGGAGGAGGGGAGGGATGGGTGGGTGGGATGGAATGGGAATAAAAGATAGAAACTGTACTGAATAATCTAAAATTAAAAAATTAAAAATTAAAAAAAATGGGCAAAGGACTTGAACAGACACTTCTCCAAGGAGGACATACAGATGATCTAGAGATACATGAAAAGATGTTCAATATTGCTAGCTATCAGAGAGATGCAAATTAAAACCGCAATGAGATACCACTTCACACCAGTCAGAATGGCCATCATAAACAAAGCAACAAATAACAAATGTTATAGAGGTTGTGGATAAAAAGGGACACTAGTGCACTGTTGGTGGGATTGCAGACTGGTACAACCACTATGGAAAACAGTATGGAATTTTCTCAGAAAACTAAAAGTGGATCTGCCTTTTGAGCCAGCAATTCCACTGCTAGGATTATATCCTAAGAACTCTGAAACACCAATCCGAAAGAACCTATTCTCCCCAATGTTCATAGCAGCCCAATTTACAATAGCGAAGTGTTGGAAGCAACCTAGGTGCCCATCAGTAAATGAATGGATCAAAAACACTATGGTACATTTACACAATGGAATTCTATGCAGCAGAAAGAAAGAAGGAACTCCTACCTTTTGCAATAGCATGGATGGAGCTGGAAAGCATTATGCTAAGCGAAATAAGCCAGACAGTGAAAGACAAATACCATATGATCTCACCTTTAACAGGAACCTCACCAACAAAACAAAGAAGCAAAATATAACCAAAGACACTGAAGTAGAGAACAGGTTGACACTGACCAGAGGGGAGAGGGGAGGGAATTTCAGGGGAGAATGGGAAGGGTTTACAAGAACAAGTATAAAAGACACATGGACAAAAACTAGTGGGGAGTGGAAATTGGAGGGAGGAGGGGAGGGCTGGGTGGGTGGGCTTGGATGGGAGTAAAAGAAAACTGTACTTGAACAAAGATAAAAATAAAATTAAAAAAAATAAAGTGGCAATAAGTACCTATGAATATTAACCTTACATGTAAATGGGTTAAATTCTCCAATCAAAATACATAGGGTAGCTGAATGAATGAGAAAACATGACCCATATATATAAACTATTAAATATATATATTTATATATAAATACATATACTTATATATGTATATAAATATATACTTATATATACTTTACATATAATAGTATATAAATATATATACTATATATAGTATTAAACAGTATAAATATATGTGTTTATATATAAATATACTATACAGTATTAAATAAATATAAATATATATATTTATACTTAATATATATATTTAATTACACACATACTCTTTGGCTCCCATCTCACTCAGTTAGTCTGCAGGGAGACCCAGGAATCTGCACGTTTAATAAACACAGAAGGTACAGACAGTCTTTGGATCACATCTTGAAAAATAGTGGCCTGAACCAGCTAACATTGTGCTTCTTAGTTTTCATTTTGATTTTTTTAACCATTCTTGTTTTTAAACATTCTTGTTTGACAAATACAACTTTGTCTCTATGGGTGAGATAATCAATCACTGAAAAACCAGCTCTTACTCTGAACAAGAAGTGATTATCTTATTTTTATATTACAGTCTATCAAGAAGCTATATCTCTTGAATTTTTTAAAAAAATATTGCACTTATTTTTTTCTCAGTTATGCCTGATGCTTAAGTATTAATAGTGGCTTGGTTGCCTGAGACTGGGACACCACCTCCATGGGGTGGCAGTTAATAAAGGATTTAATTTTTGACTGCTGAATTCTCACACATCCTTGTGAAATGCCAGTTCCAGAGATTCTGCTATAAGCAATCTCATTGACATAAATGGTATTTGGAGGAGTCTACAAGTTCATTTTTCAGTGTAGGATCTTTTCTTTAGGGTGGCTCAGTCTCATCTCAGCCTCATGTATAAGCACTAACATTCTATTCTCTGTTTTAAAATATTAAATGTATAGTTTTTACAGACTAACAAAGGCAAGATTGAAAAATGAAAGAAGCAATGTTGACAGAGTTCTTTTCCTAGTGGAGACATTATTATTATTACTTTAATCTCAAGGAATTATTTTATTATACTTTGGTAGCATCAACAATGCCCTTTTTGGTCTGTCTTTTTAAAAAGTTCTACAGAAATGCTTTATCCTATAGATATTAATATATCTATATATTAATATAGCAGTGTGCACTGTGGAATGTATACACATGGCCAGCAGACTGTGGGTGTTTTCTAAAGTCTGATTCTTATACTGCTATTCTCTTTCATACTTTTGCATTTATGTTAACCAGTGGAAGAAGGTAATTTAACTTTAGAATATCTTGTGAAAATGCTTTCCTCCAAGGTAATGGTTACTCTTGTGTTTCAGTTTGGTTTAATATAAATTTTTATATACATTTTGTTGAAAGATACTTAAATAATTATCTGGACATCAAGACAAAAAATTATAGTATAATAATGCATTTTGAAAGGCAAGGGAATTGTTTTTGCAAAGGTTTCCTTTATATTTGATGGAATACATGCAAATATATTTATGATTTCAAAAGTAACTGAGGCCATCATTGCAGACCATCTCATGCTTATAATTTCATTAACATATAACAACTTATTTATAGAAGAAATAATATTAGAATAGTCCCTGAGACAGCAGCATATTAACTTAAAGTTGAACTACTGAGAGAAATTGTGATGAGTGGGAGCAATATAGCACCAGAATAAGGTGCTGGAGCAGTAAATATTATAAAATAGCAAGAATGGAAGAAGTAAACACAGATTTTGATGATTCATCATTTTTGTTAAAAGCCAGCTTCTGACTAGGTTTCCCAGTTATAGCCTAGGTTCAAGCTTATGCTTCTCATCTGCTCTCATGCTACATGCTTGTTAAAAGCCATGTTTGGGAGCATCCAAGCTTGTAATTAATCCCCCTGTACCTGAGTGTAATGATATGTATAAAGGGCTCAGTAATTCATTGTACTGCTTACATTTATTCACTGTTAAAAAAACTGAATACTTCCTGATGCCTGCCCAAGATACCTGACAAGAATATTACAATGATAAAAAGAATATCTAAGTTCCATTAGCTCTTTGAAACAAAATATTTTCATTTATTAATAAAAGTATTGGTCGTCCTGGAGATGTGTGGAAAAATATTTTAATTTTTGTTAAAGAGAAATTAATCATTTCCATTTGTCAGAAATCCAAGGGAAACAGGACTACATTAAACGCTGCCTTTGGAGTACAGGAAACGAATAACAAAGGCATGTTCCCACCTAATCACATTTAAGCTAAAATAATACTACAAATTCTGTTTCTGTTCACTCATAGAAAGACTTTTTGTTTTTCTTAAATGCATTCCCTAAGAGGTATCTATGGGAAAAATGAACAAACCTTCTCCCACCATTGTATTTTGAAAATGCATGGAGAAAGAGTAAACAAACAAGGATCTTCCTCTCTTTCTATACTCCTTTTAACTTTTGACTCTGAACTCTGTGGTTCCTGAGTTGATGAACTCATTTGTAAAGGTTTTAACAGGGATCCTCCTTGCTTCAAAATAGGGAGATCAAACCTTTTAATGTGTTTCATATCACTCAATCGGGGTGCACTACGGTAGCCAGCCCTCAGCTGTCCTAAATGGTAAGAGTGAAAGGACAGCTTCCAGCCTGTCACGGCCTACAGTTCTGGGTGGGCAGCACCAGCATTCCTAGGCAGCAGTCCAATACGAGACTGACCTGTGCGTGCCCTGCTCAGTATATAGCACATCCTTTGTAGGCAAACTTGTATTTACTTTAGGGGAGTAAAAACCTAGACACACAGACACACATGAATGCACATGCGCACACAGACACACTATTTTTAAATGATGAGGAAAAGATGTGCAAGAATCCTGAAGGTTTTATTCTTTGTGTATGTTTAGATACAGTATCTTACATACACACCACTGATTGCCATTGGTGTTTTTCTTAAAGGGCTGTCACATGTCCAAATTTACTCACCGTGGGTTTGCAGGCCACATGGTTGATGGACAAGCCAATTAACACCTTTTCACTGTATTAAACATCCATAAGGCATGTATCAGTGAGTTGTTGTTGTATTGTTCCAGCTAATATAAAACCAATGTAAACAAGCAAAGTAATGTATTATTCTTGAGAGTGCTGAAGTGTAAGAATGAATTAAGAATTGTAACAGAGCGATAATGAGCAGCCCCAAATGTATTAATCAAATCTGTGTGCAACCTATTTTAAGAGGTGTTATACAGAATTAACATAAAATAACAAATAAGCAGTTTCTAACTCAAGATGTTCATAATAAATTTGGAGGAACCAACCAAATAAGCAGAAAACATTTTAAAAGTAATCACCATATAATGTGGAATTTTTCCTTCCACCAATAAATTCAAGTGTCCCAATCTTAAGAATCAAAATTGTATCTTCTCTGGTCAAGGTAATAGTCTCTGTTCTGTCTTTTCACTGTCCCATAACACATTTATCTATGGCATCTATACTGGGAAGTCCACATCTTATTTCTTGGCTTTACTTCTAAGCATGTCTTTGTACTTTTTCTAAGTACAGCTTCTTAGACTTGTGTCTTCATCAGTTGATTTTAATGAGGGCCTTGGTTTCATCCTATGCCCTTTGCAAAATACTGGCTGCTTTATTTTCTAAACACAATCACTGGCTCACTCACTTCAGTGCTGCCTTCCAGCCTAAACGGCCCATGACACTTTTTCTTCTTGGCAGTGCTTCTTCCCAGATCGCTGCTCCCCACCATCTTTCCCTGTCACTGTGGAACTGAGGAAGGTGATTTATTTAAAATATTTAATGTCCTTTATTTTAAGTAAAAAAATTCACTGTGTGGAATAGATTAAGCCAGGGATTTTCAACCTTTTTTTTTTTTATCTCATGGCATACATAAACTAACTACTAAAATTCTGTGGCACACGGAAAATACATTTTTTGCTGATCTGCCAAAAATAAGTTTAATTTTGATTCATTCATACCAGATGGCTATTGTTGTGTTGACTGTTGTCATTTTTTATTTGACAATGTGTCCCTGACTAAATAGTCAGGTATTGCGTATTCTAAAAATTCTTGCAGCACAACAGTTGAAAATCACTGGATTAAGCAAAAGAATATGATCAGCAACAGCAGGAAGTAACACACCACATATTAAAGATAGATCCACCTGGAAAAACCATTGAGGTAGCCATGCACTTTTATTGGGATTCCAAGATAAGTAGTGTGGAACCACAGCTCTTTTTCATGTCAGTAACCAAAAAGGAAGCTGCCCCTGTTGTTTGTTGCTATCGTTGTTTTTTATAATAGGTAGCTTAGTGAGGTTTCAGAAGTAGGACTTTAGGTGGTGAGGCAGGAAGAAGGCTTGGTGTGAAATAAGGGATGTGAGCTAGCACACTGCAATGTTCAGAGCAGCCCACTGGTCTGGAAGCAGCTGCCAGCACCTGCTTATTGTGCTTCCAGTTGAAGCCAGAAGGGAACTAACATTAAGAAGTGCTTACTAAGCCAAGCACCAGAAGCAGACATCCTTGCCTTTCTATGCAACTGCATGTCCCTCCTAGTTTTTCTCTAGCTGCAAAGAGAGCCCTACTGACATAAGGAAGGCAAATGCTGGATACACTCTCCCCACTTCACTTGTAGCCCAGACACAGGCAAGTAGTAATCCAGTGCAGGTTAATGGAGTCAGAAGGGATATACTGGCCTTCAGGGGAGACTTTTCCCTGACAGAAGACATGCAAAGATGAATCCCCACCTTTCTGCTTTGGACATTGTCACATATGGGACATGATATCTGGAGCTACTGCAGCCAAGAGAATTACAGACAAACTGACCTAGATCTCTGATGCCCTTGAGCGTGTGCACGACACCAGGGGGGATTCCTGTTCTTTGGGGAAAACAACCCCTCCTGCATTGAAGTCACTTTTAGTTGGGTATTTTGTTTCTGGCAGCCACATGTGTGCTGACTGAACAACACTGTGCCTGACACTTGTAATATGATCTCTTTTGATGTTTATAATCATCCTGAGACTTGACTTGGGCGGGGGGTAGACTCACAATACAATACAGGGATGTTGTGTTATAGAACCATATACCTGAAACCTATATAATTTTATTAACCAATTTCACTCCAATAAATTCAATAAAA
The DNA here is from genome assembly GCA_028533065.1 of Trachops cirrhosus. Taxonomy (NCBI): domain Eukaryota; kingdom Metazoa; phylum Chordata; class Mammalia; order Chiroptera; family Phyllostomidae; genus Trachops; species Trachops cirrhosus. The sequence continues at coordinate 73,569,813 of CM052539.1, forward strand.
ATAATATATGTATGTATGTGTTTATATATATATATACACACATCTTGCCAGCTAAGCATTATCCCTTTCTCCCATTTTGGTGATGATGAAGTGAGGTTCAGAAGGTCAAGGGCCTTGACCAATGTCCTGAAGCTCTTCAGTACAGAAGCCAGGGTTTGAATCTGTGTGCCGGTACCTGGAGTAGCTGTGTGTCTCCAATGCTCATTCACTTCCTACTGTCCTGTCATATCACGCTGCCTCAGTGTGACAGCGAATATTTACCTTCTGAGTGTTTGAGGCTGACCCAGAGGGAGGCAGGTGTGTCTTTGTCCTGAGACTATGGCAAGCACTGTGAGAAGTAAGGACTGAGCACAAAAGGCAATTTTTGTTTCTTGGCATTTTTAAAAAATGAGAATGATGTTTGATGTTTCTTTTTTAGGGTAAGCGGTAAGTTATAATTAGATACTTCATTGTGAATAGAAATTTAGCTTTGCAAAATTTTTTTATTGGAAACTACATGACTGTAAGACTTTATACTATGCTCTATAGCTACCCTGAGCTCTGTCTTCGAGTCCTCAATGCTCTAGTTATAAGTCCAATGTCTTAGCAACAAGGATTTGGAAGTCTAGTCATTTACTGTCTAGTAAATGATAAATGTTCTCAAGTTTTTCCATCTGAAAACCCACAGAATTCCTGTAAAATGGGAGAGAAACCAAAAATAAAGAGCAGTGTATATCATATTTCTCTTCTTAAATACTGCTTGACTTTTAAAAGGGGATTCATTCAACAAATTCTATGAGGCCCTGGGCAAGTGGAACCTGATTGTGTGTTTAATAGTGGGCCCTGCTCTAGATGTAATTCTAAATGTAAGGTTTCCTTGGTGGCGTTGTCACCTTCTCTCTGCTCTCTCAGATGAGGGACCACTGTCTTTGTTAGCCTGAATCCTGGGTATTGGTTACTTGTTCCAGCCATATTCTTACTGCTTAGGATTTCTCCTCTTGGTATTTTTCTTCCTAAACCTGATCTCTAATACTCTTTTGGTAATCTGAACTAATGTGTTAATGGTGATTCAAAATTAAATGATCTTATAATGTGTGTGAGGGAAGCAAGGCCTTCACCCAGAGTGGTAACTTCCCTTGTGGCAACATTTGGGGTGGTCAGAGGACTCCTCTCAGGGGGACAGCAATATGCTGTGTGGGCAGCTGCCTCCTGCACCAGCCATCCATAGATGGTGGCAGTGTGTTCGAGAGCCTTAAAACAAAAGTGGAAAAGTGGACAGGAAAATATACACTATAGTGTGTTCTTCATTAGGAAATAGAGTTTTTGGAAAACATTGACTCAAGAAAGACTTTATAATAATGTGACAAGGGTTAGCCAGGCACTGGCATTTTTCTAAACTCATGCCAACACTACAAGCAACCAGTAGGAAAAATAAATAAACAAATTCAGTCTTTACTGTATCTAGCCCAAGACACCATCATCTGTTAATTGGAATTATTGAGATAATTAATAGGTCTCTGCTTTCCATTCTCACCAGCACACATTTCGCTTTTTCATTCTATTCACAAATGAACAGCCTATTATCCTGTGAAAAGCTAAATTAAATCAGGACATGCTCCTGCTCCACTTGCTGCCCTGCTCACTCAGGATAAAAACCAAAGTTCTGACTATGGCTTCAAGGCCCTACTTCACTTTCACCAGATCCTTCTTCACCTTCATTACAGTCTCTCTTGCCACACCAGCCACACCGGCTTCCTTCTCTTCATAACAAACCCCTGGGCACACTTCAACCGTAGGCTCTTAGTCGTTCCTGGTGCTCACATGCTGTCTTCTCAGTGAGGATCTCAACACCACCCAGCTTAAAATTGCAAAACCTCCTTTGGCTGAACATCTCACCCCAGAAATCTATTCCCTTCCCTGCTTCATTGTTCTTCATAGCTTGCCATCGTGAATTTAGTATATATTTTACTTATTCATTTGGATTGTTTGTGTGTTACTTATCATGTCCCTGTTGTGTTACCCCACCCCCCTCAATACAATACAAGCTCTATGCAGGTAAGAATTTTTGCCTGTCTTTTTCTAAAAGTGCTATGCTTAGCCCTGGCTGGTGTAGCTCAGTGGATTGAGTGCTGGCCTGCAAACCAGAGGGTTGCAAGTTTGATTCCCAGTCAGGGCACATGCCTGGGTTGTGGGCCAGGTCCCCAGCAGGGGGCAAGCAAGAGTAGTGAAACATCAACTACACAATGATGTTTCTTACTTACCCTCTTTTTCCCTCCCTCCCCCTTCTCTAAAAATAAATAAAATATTTTCTAAAAAATTAAAAAATGTTATATTTATAATACATGATATACTATTACATATTCAATAAATTTTAACAAAATAATCTTTTTACCTTCTATTCTATTCAAGCATGGTTACCAAACTACACTCTTTTCTGGTTCTAAATAATTTGCACAGACAATTTATTGAAGTGAGATTAGAAGGCTAAAATACCAGACTCAGAAAATGATTAGGAATCAGAGAAGCTGGGCAGAATATCCAGACACTGAAAACTTGACAGCATTGCCCTGGGATTCTTTACTCTTTCTCCACCACCATGAGCGGCCTCTTACTGTCCCCACATCTTCGTGCACTTCCTCTAGTTCTGGGGTGCCAGTTAGCAAGTGGGGGCCACCTAAGTCATGGGCCCACAGTCTAGGTGCCAGAGTCCAGGAGAGACAATATGGAACCCCTGTGAGCCGCCAAGTGGGAGCTTTCCACCACAGTTTAAATAATAAGGGAGTCCCTCGCATAAGATTCTATGGGCAGCCACAGAAGAAAACTAAAAAAAGAAAAAAAATCCTCATTTTAGCCTGCAGTTATAGATGGAAAGTGACATTCATTTGTTGAATTTTGTTTTTCTCTATTGTTTTATAAATTTTCCCAGTGGTATAAATAGGTATATTAGCTTATTTCTTGACTTTGGTTAGAGGAAATTAACACTAAACCATATTATGGTAATAAAAATTTTATCCAGACCTCCGTTTTCCTCTTGCGGCAGCCTGTAATCTGTGGCCTATCAATATTTTTATGCTAGAATGAGAAATGAGTGAACTGAGAGTTCTTCATTGAGCCATCTAATTCCTCTAGAGTAAACATTTATCCAAAGGCTAATATGGCATCTTTTGTGTTTCACTGAACTCACATAGTGAAATGAAGAGCATCAATGGAAAGCAGATGCTCAGCTGACTGAAACATTAATCATTCTATTCCCCATAGAAAATAGTCACGCATAGTATTGACCTAGAATTCAAATTTATTATACAACGTTCTTTGTTTGGTGTGGGATTCTTCTAAAGAGAGGTGCAGCGGTCCCTCCCATTTTGCAGGCTGCTGTGCAGTGTGACTTTTTGTTCCTCTCATCAGACTCCCTTTGAATCTGAGCTGGCCTGGTGACTTGCCTTAACTAGTAAAATGTTGTAGAGGGGACTTGAGTGACTTCTGAGCCTAGTCCTTAATATGCAGTGCAGCTCCTGATTCTGACCTCTTAGAAGCCAACTACCATGTAAGGAAGTCTGTATTATTCTGCTGGAAAAGCAACATTAAATAGAAGGTTCTGGGGGATGAGAAGCCACATGGGAAAAAAAATGCCAGGCATCCCACAAAACAGCTGGCACCAACAGCCATTCATTGCGATGTCTTGGATAGTCTAGCCTCAGCTGAGTCACCAGAGATATTGTCGCATGGGCGACCCAACCAATACCACGAGGAACAGAAGAATCACCCAACTGAGCCCAGCCCACATGAAGAACCATGATAATTAATTCATTTTGTTGCCTTAAGACAAAAAGTTGTGGTGGTGGTTCTTTATATAGCAATAGATCACTGAAATATTTAGGACATAAAGTTAAAAAATTGATTGGGTAGTGGGCTTGTTAAATTTTTCTTGAAAAACATTAAGAAATGTCTCCCAACCCCTTTGAGTTATCGAGCAATTTCATTCTTTGCTGGACCACACCCTTAAATGAAAATCCAAGGATTGGAAAGCAGTTGAATTTTTAAAAAATGATCCAATCTTGTGTGTGTGCCCTTTGTCACCTGTGAAGTGCACACGGCTCATGTCTCCTTGGCTTTATGAGTCCTGTCTCTGGTTTACCCCACTACCAATCACAGCAACTTAAACCCTCCCTTGATAGTCAGCCTTTAACTATCTCTGGGCATCTTCCAAGTACAGGCACTCACAAGTACTATTGTCAAGTTGTTACATGCTTTTTTCCCCTTCTCTCCTGCTATTGCTTCCTATAACAATGTCTGTTGCTAAAGCAGCCTCTACCCCATTAAGGACATTCCAAAGCTGCCAAGGACTCTACAATACTTTTGTGAGGCTCTTTGCTCCTCTACCAAAGTAACCAACACCATCTGGATTTCATGACTATAGAATATATCTTCCTTTCTAGCCCATCCTGCTGCTTCAGCCAAGGTCCATCATTCCACAATTGCGAACATACATTCTTTCTACTTTTTTTCCCTGTAATGCCACCTCTAAAGGCTACAAATCAGTGCTGCCTTGAATTCCCATTGTCCTACAGAGGTTTTAGAGAAATTTTGGGTGTATTCTTTCTCTGTGTCATAGATATCAATCATGTTAGGTCCATTAATGATCTGAATAAAAGATACTCAGCTGACCACCCTTCTCTTTTGAAGCTGTTTGTCTTGACTCTCTTTTCCTTACAAATAAGTTATTTCCCTGGAGACTCTCTGGTCCCATATGTCCTCCAGAGATGCCAACTATATAGAAACTGCAGGCCTGATACCAATCAGATTCACACTGTAAATGTATTAAAAGACCAATATTTTCTACCCATCCCACAGTTATTAAGTTACTCATATAAGAATAGTAATAGAAGGCCAGAGACCTCTGGATACTCCAGTCTGACACTATTACTTGATTGTCCAAATAACTATTAGAGCCTTGGTGCTGATGTTTTCTCTAATTGTATGTGGCAGTCATAGCTATGTGTAGAGGTTCCTGGAAAAGTAGTTTTTATCAGTTGGTTTGGTGGTGGTGATTCATAATATCTGTTTGAATGATCATCACTTCTCTCCACTGCCTCTACCAGCCGATTCTAACCACAGTAGTGATTTTGGAAAGCAGCAGGTCCTTGTCACTTTTTTTTTGACATAAAGGTGGATCCCTGTGGAAGCTGCTTATAGAGGAAGTTGCCAAGAGTCAACTATGTGTCTGTAAGGCCTATGTAAGTTTGTCTGTTCTATCTCTTCTCAGCTTGTAGGTCTGTCAGCATCTGGACAAAGCTCAAAACCACTTTCACTTTTTTTTTTCTTCAGAGTTTTAGAGCTGGCTCCTCTAATCTTCTGTTGGAAACCATACTGCTTCATTTTTTTTTTTTTCAGTGAATTTACAAGAGCTCTCTCCTAATGCACTAGAAAGATAAGTATATGTATGGCACTACATAGTGTTACCACACAGAGACTCGATTCTCTTTGGCTGTTGTCAGTCTCAGAGCACAGACCTATTTGTGGGGCAGGGGCAAGAACCCTACAGTGTGGCCGCTGAGGACTGCAGAAAGTACCCAGCAGTGGCACCGTGTAGGGCTGTATGAACTCACACATTCTCATGTACTTAGGGCACTCAGCTCAAGCCAATCTGGACATGATTGGCACTCCTCTCTCTCCCCTTTGCTCTCCTTCTCTAACCCACAATATCAGTTCTTGTTCTTTTCTGCTTGAATTAATGTTTCATGTATGACACCATATTTTTAGAAGCAGTTGAGATATAAATACTAAATAAGTAAATAGATTAAAAGTTTTATCTATTTGTACCTTTTTGCCTGCTCTTTTCATAAAGAACAGGTAAAATACCTAACATAGGTATCTATAGTACCTCAAACACAAAGTAATAAGTGACCTGAATTTCATAAGTTTTAATTAGCAAAGGATTATCAAGTATCTGTGTTGTGCCTTTTTTTTTTTTTTGGTCTACAGTAGTAAAATTTAGAATAATGTAATAAGTAAATGTTATCTGGCTCCAGTTGAGCCACACTCATCAAAATATCCAATCTCCTCTCCTAGCTCCAACTTCCTGGGGAAGGAATATCATAAGCTTTCCCCAAGAGCCACAGTAATTTATCTGACTAATAGACCCTTCTCTAAAGTCTGAAGGTGTCTTCCAGTTTCTCTGATAAATTAATGCTCTAATGCAGTGGTGCCCAACCTTTTTGGCACCAGGGGCCAGTTCTGTGGAAGATGTGGTGGGGGTTAGGAAGCTTAGGTGTGCTTTGCTCCAGGCTACCAGTCCACAACCCTGCTGACCCCTTCTCTAATGGAAAGGGCAAGAGGAGTGCCCTCTGATAATGTATGTTTTGAGTGATGTTTAAAGATACTGATTTCCTTCCTCTTGACTTCCATGCCCCCTTCTCTTCCACTCCTAACTCTATGACAGAATCTTTTAGTTATGTCATAGAGTGAGAATTTCGGTCTTGTTAGATGGGGTATATACTAGCCAACAGTAGGATAGTGGGGAAGAAATTTGGACATAAATGATTTTATCACATTGGAATTGCTCTTGAATGTATCCTTTGTAGCAAACTTCATGAGGCCCAAATGTCCTAAATATTTTAGGCAGCCATTTCAATGTAGTTTAGATGTCAAATGTTTAATTTAGATTGACTCAGTATTATAATAAAATCATAATTACTGTTTATTTTTAAAATTTCTTTCTTAAGAAATTTACTTAAGATATTTAAAATATTAAGTTACTTAAAATATTTAGTTTATGATGCTTTACTACACTTTTTAAGGAAAACAGTTCTATATCCAGTGTTCCTGGGACTTTTCTGGTGTGTACTCACCTTTTCAACGATCTTTGCTAAGCTCTCCCAATAGTTGTATTAAAGAGGCAGACTGAAATAACACCATGTAATAGCTCCATTTCTCTGAGGCACCTTTTTAGGAATTGAACTTTGGACAAATGTCTTTGAAGTGACTTTTTGCTTATGTACCAAGGTGATATTAACATCAATTAACAAACACATTGTTATTGCACATATACTGTGCACCAGTTCTGGGACAGGTGATTTGAAAAATGTGTCAGAAATATTAAATATGGTTTCCACATGAAAAGATGCTCAATATCACTAGCTATCAGAGAGATGCAAATTAAAACCACAATGAGATACCACTTCACACCAGTCAGAATGGCCGTAATAAATAAAACAACAGACAACAAGTGTTGGAGAGGTTGTGGAGAAAAAGGGACCCTA
>CM052539.1:73577550-73610789 GCA_028533065.1 Trachops cirrhosus
AAAAAAAAAAGAAATATTAAACATGGTTTCCTTCCCTAAAATCACGAACAACCTATTGGAGGGAGAAAAGACCAAACAAAATATTATGATGGTTAAGAAGCAGAAAGTGTTTCTGTTCAAACCCTACCCCACCACTTTAGGCAAGTATTACTCAGTTCCTCAGTTTCTCCTCTGTGAAATGGGTTAATAATAGTCCCTGTATTATAGATAATCTGTGTAAAGTACTTAGGGATGTGCCTGACATATGGCAAACGTTCATGCATGTAAACCCTTATTGCCGTTTGATATTCTTACGGCGCTGAGGGGTGAATGTCACCTTGATCGTGTCATTTTCGGTCATCTGTCTAGACAGCAAGCACATTTTTAATGATGCACTGCAGGTCTTTCAATGTTAGGAAAAAATAAAGGAAAATATATGCTAAAATATGTATAATATTTATAGGCTTTACATTTTTATAGTTGAAAATTTAAACTATTTAAATACATAAATGCCTTCTTTCAAATAACTTTTCTAGCTTTATTTGTATTGAGGTATAATTGGCACATAACATAAATTCCAGTTGCAAGACATAATGATCTGATATTTATATGTATTATGAAATGATGGCCACAATTAGTCTAGTTAACATCCATCACCAGAGTTACAAGATTTTTTTTTTCTGTGATGAGAGCCTTTAAGATCTACTCTCTTAGCAACTTTTAAATATACAACATTATAAACAGCATGCTGTACATGACATCCCCAGGACCTGTATATTTTAAAGTGGAAGTTTGTACCTTTTGATGCCCTTTCTGCACTTCACCCATCCTCCAACCCCTGCCTTGGCCAAGCACCAATCTGTTCTCTGTGAGCTGTTTTTGTTTTGTTTTTAGATCCACTTATAAGTGAGATTCATATCTTTCTTTGTCTGACTTATTTCACTTAGCATAATGCCCTCAAGTTCCATCCATGTTGTCGCAAATGGTAAGAGTTCCTTCTTTTTTTATGGCTGGGTAATATTCAATTTTGTATATATGCCATATTTTATTATCAATTCATCAATCCTTAAACACTCGGGTTGTTTCTATAGCTTGACTATTGTAAAGAATGCTGCAGTGAGCATGGTGGGGGGCCTCAGATATCCTTTCAAGTTAGTGTTTTTGTTTTTTTTGAGTAAATACCCAGAAGTAGAATTGCTGTATGATGTGGTAATTTTATTCTTAATTTTTGAGGAACTTCTGTCCTGTTTTCCATAGTGGCTGCAGCAATTTACATTCCCACCAACACTGCATAAGGTTTCCTTTCCCACATCCTTATTATTATTTTTGTCATTTTGAAAATAGATATTCTAACAGGTATAAGGTGATATCGTATTGTGGTTTTGATTTGCATTTCCCTGATAATTAGGCATGTTAGCATCCCTTCATATATCTGTTGGCATTTCTATACAGGTCCTCTGCTCATTTTTTAATCAGATTGTTCATATTTTTGCTATTGAGTTGTATGAGTTTTTAAATGTATTTTGGATATTAAGCATTTATCAAATATATGATTTAAAAGTAGGTTCTCCATTCTGTAGGTTGCCTTTTCATTTTGTTGATTTGCTTTGCTGCACAGATGCCTTTTAGCTTGATGTAGTCCTACTTATTTTTTTCTTTTCCAGCTTTAAAGTAAAAAAAAAAGGCATTTTAAAAAGCTTTTAAAAATGGAAGGAAATGGAACTGTTTTACATTTTTATTTTTATGTATCATGAAATTTGAATGTTATGAATTAACTTGTAAACATATCAAGGTTACTGATGCACTAATAGGTCTGTTAATAATGTAGTGATTTGTTTTTTTTTAACTAGTGAAATTGTTTTGACTTTGCTTAAGCTACATATCTCCTTTAAACTTCATTTTCAAGAACATGAAATGCTAAATTGGGTATTTTATTTTTAATTATTCAAAATCATAGTTTTTCTTTTGTTGTATGTTTGCATAGTAAATGAACTGGGTGAAACTATCAGTCAGCCATCATTTAAATAAACATCCTAAACTCTGACATGTAACAATTACCTTTGCCTAGTAGCGTATTGGTAGAGTTTAGCCAGGAGCAAGCTCATCTTAAAGGATGAGTTGTAAGTTTGCATGGCTCATTAAATATACACCCTTATGAAGTTGTTTTCCAGCCTGCGATGATATTATTTTGTTGATGTTAATCTTGGTTCTTTTAAATGAATAAGCATTTCCTCCAGGTCTTTGTTTTATTATAAATGTGTTGTGCTGAACAAAGGGTCATTGTTAATATCCATTTCATGAAAGGTTTTTTAATGAATTTTTTTGCTCACCATTGTTTGTCATTAGAAGATGAATGATCTACCTTCCCAGATAACTGAGCACTCTGGAGGAATGAGGAGGGGAAGGGGTCAGTGATATCTATTTTATCTTGTGTTTCAAATTTAACAAAAGCATGTCTCCATTGTAATTTATCACAGAAATTTTCAGGAAACAATCTGACAAAATCACAGATTGATGGATAGATAATAAATTCTTATGACTCCACAGCCATAGTGTTTTCTATCCAGGCGTTAAGTTTAAAAAAGATACTGTCTTTGAGGTGTTCTTGTACTGGTAGGTTACTGAATCATATTGTCTCAAATTATTTATATGTTTTTATCAATTAATTGATATATTTTATCAGTATATTTTGAAAGAAATATCAGAAATTATATATCTATATATGTAAAATGCATAAATTTAAGAAAATTTAAAACTTTACTACATTAAAAAAAAACTACAGTCCTTTACAAAAGAAAGTTAGTTTAAAACAATTTGTCTACCTTTCCAAGAAAAATCAAGCCAACGCAAAACAAATCTTTGGGTAAAAAAGAGAAAAATAAAACGTTGTTTCTCAGAATTTTAAGCATTATTTGTCCAAGGAGCTCTAGGATCAGAGCATTACACTTTCAAATTCCAAACTGTTTGTTGCAAAAAAAAATGTTTTTCCTATAAATAGAGTGAGATTCTAATACATTTTTTATAAAATCATTCAAAAATATCTAATCACTAAATCTAGACATATGTTTTAAATGTTAGAACAAGACCTTTAAAAATTCTCCTGAAATGTATTATCAGAATGAACTATGTTCCATAAAGGCATTATGCACTATAAGAAGACATGAGAGCTTAAAGTGTTTGAGTTACTAAGGCTGTGTTCTCTAATTTCAGCTTTTGAAGATTATCTAACACCCTATTCACGATGCAGTCTGCAGGCAAACAAAAATAAACCAATGTAACCACATTCTATATATTTAGATTGTATATGAATGAATGCATGGAAGCCAGAATAGTATTCATTGCATAAAGATTTGAAAAAATATATTGATTAAAATAGGGGCAATAATCTATAATAATTTTTAAATCTATCTAAAGTTCTTGAGATTTAATAGAAAGAAATCCAAAGGCATTTTCAAATTCTATCAAGGAACAAAAAAGAAAGAAAGAGTAATATTCAGATCAATACATGTTAATTATATGAAAAAATTATAGCATTAATTTTTGCTGATGAATGAAATTTTCCTATCAGATTCATTAAGGTTGTTTCAAATTGCTGGGTTGTTTGAATGCCTAATCTTCCTGAAACACTTCTCCTACTTCACTGGAGTAAAGTTCAGCCCACATCTACCTTAAGTGTACCGCAATGCCCTTTACTTTGCAAAAAAAAAAAAAAAAAAATCAATAGATTCTAATTTGTTAAACCAAGAAAAGCTGCTCTGAAACACAACCTCCCTGCTATTGTGGAGATTTAAGGCTAAATACAAAAATAAAATAACTCTAGCCTAAGTTAGTAGAAAAGTGTGTGGGAACACCAGTGCCACAGTGGGTAGTGTGACTCTATTATTTGTAAAAATATTTCTAGAAAGACCAATTCTTAATCACAGAAACCAGTCAAGGGGATATGATTTACAAGGGATTTTTAACCAGGATGATTTGAGTTTATCTAATCTCAGGAAAGATTCCAACTTTCAATTCAATTCCACAAATATTTGTTGAACAAGAGCATTCAGTGTTTGTGGTATAGGAGAATGCAGTACTCTGCCAAATGGCCTGCTTTGAAAAATAGAAATCTATGTTTAACCTTGAACAAAAATTTTAACTCACTTGGGCCTCAGTTTCTCCATCTGTAAAATGAAGAGATTGGACTAAATGATATCCAAGGCTTTATAAATGTATTATTGTGATATTGACTTGGACATGGTGATGACAGGTGATCCTTTGCTTTTAACCTACACCTTTACCTCACTAATAGGGTAGACACAGAAAAGCCGCAGATTCCCTTTGGTGGCAGGCACATCAGTCATTAGAAGGAATGTGCACAGGGAGCCTTGTGAGGACAGTGATGGGGAACATGAGTTCTGTAGTGGGACTGGCTGGGTTAAGGCTCTGCCACTACCAATCACATGATTTTGGACAGTTACCTTACCTCTTGGGGCTTTACTTTCCCTGATTTGTAAAATGCAAATAATAATTGTATTTACCTTATGGGGCTGTTGTCAAGATTAAATGAACTGATGTATGTATATACAGCATTTAGTGCCTAACACTGACTAAGTATTCAGTGAGATTAGCTATTATATCACTATTCTGGTCAAAGTTGCAGGGACAGATGTTAGTGGCTTAGGTTCAACCCAATCATTGACATTTGCCAGGGCATCACTTAGTTACTTTAATAAATCATAGCCACCTTGCAGGATGACCCATGGATTTGTATAATCATAAGTAAACATATGCACATCTATACATCATCTGCAGCAGGGTCAGTACCCGACATCTAGTAATACCAGGAGCTCAAATATCGAGAGATGGAGAAAAACACAGGTGCTTGTACAGGAGTCTTCGTGTGTTGGGTTTCATACATAACAGTTTTGTGAATTTAATGGTAAGGAGTTTTTACAAAACAAATATTCAGAATAAGAGAGTTTACAGCCTTGCATACCTAGCATCTAGTAAACAATCAGTAAATGCTTTTCGTTATTATCATCAGGCACATTAAATCCTCTTCTACAGGATTGGATCAATATTTCTTGACTTTTATTGAGAAGTTAACTTGGATACATAGTAAAATCACATCAATAATGGAATACAATTTTAAATCATAAAGGTAAAAAATTTTATTATAATGCAGCTAAAACTATGTCACAAACATGGCATAATAACTTAAAGAATTAAAGAAAGTTTAACAATGATAGCTTAATGAGATAGAATTCATTGGAATGAAAAGTCATACTTCTCCAATTAAATTCACTTAATTAAATCCCCAGTAGTATATAAAAGAATAATGGACAATCTCTTTGGCTGCTAAGACTCTCTGTACTCTTTGCAGAAACTGCAATCTCATTAGAACAGAGTTAATTTTCACTTGGCTAAAACTTGTTCCAAGGGCATAAATATCATTGTCTAAAGACACTGTTGTCCATGTATGACACTCAGTGTACTGAAAATGGACGTGTGTCTGATTCTATCAGTAAGTCTTCAGAGAATGTATATGCTATTGAATTAGCTTCAGTTCGTGCATTCAGTGGTAAAGAGTTTCTGAATACTTTTATAGATAGCTGTCATGTGACTGCTATGTGAAAGAATTTGAGTAAGTAAATATGATACATCAGTTAGGTCAAGAAAAGCAGGATAAACATTTCAACTTACTGTTGGGAATATGGCTTTGATAGCATTAGAGTATATTGTTAGATGCATGACCCTCGGATGAATAACAAAAACTATTGACTCTAGCAGTTTTCTAAGTTTATTTCTTGCCTCTCCCTGTGTGTCATATAAAATTCCTTTGTGCAATATACAGCACATGATACTCAAAATCAAGAATAATCCCTCCACTTGTAACTTCTTCCCTTTCCCATGGTAAGCATGTTGAACTAAAAGTGGTATTATTGGGAAAGAGTTTTGCTTTCAATTAAAATAGAGTAACAGTTACTAGATTTACTTTCACTTCAAACTACTAGAAAAACTAGACAAAAATATTTTTTACAAAAACAGGTTTTAGTGATTGGACACCAGGCAGTGCTGGTGATCCCTGAGAAAGGGGCAGCAGACCAGGTGAGCACTTACCATGGCCCACAGAATTTCCAAGGTTCAGTGTAGGGAGAGGAAACCCAGGTGGAGCTTGGAGCTCTCCCTGACTAGAGGACATAGAGCTAGGAAGCTGGGGAAGGTGAGTTGGTTAGTGTTTTCAGGAGAGTGTCCCAAAAAGGAGAACTCTGCACAGAGTAAGAGAGCTGCAGGGATCCCCAGAGGGTTCCCCATCAGTCTTCAGCTCAGTACTAAGCAGCACATGTGAAAAAAAATTACTCAAGTTTAGAAATAACATCACCCAAAAGGAACAGGGGGAATAATACCTGGAGCTGATAGAGTACCAGGAAAAGTTTCTGCTCCCACCAGCCAGTGTGGACATAATTTGCAGGGCTTTGCCTTGGTCGTAGGATAGACTTAGCTCTAAAGGCTGTCCTGGCCTGGCCTAACAAAGCTTAAAAGCAAGCCTCAAAAAGTTCTGTTTATAAGTAACTGAACTGCATCCCAGACTATGGCCCAGAAAATATTTATGGAACTATAAAATTATGCAGGAACCCATAAGGTAAAATTCACACGTGACATCCAATACAAAATTACTAGTTATTCAAGTAAGTGGATGTAAAGGAAAAACACTCCTGTGTACCTCCTTAGTTGAGAATACTTGACTCACAAATACTTGACACTTGTGGTTTTCAAATGTGTGAGATTTTCCTTACAGCAAATAATTCTATGACACCAGGTGGGTATCCAACAAGTTAATTCAAACATGACACCACCTATGTGGAGGGAGTGTCAGATCCCAAAGGTTAAAGGCTCAGTTCCACAAGACTGCACTGCCACCCAACTTCAGATTGTTAACCTGGAAGTCCAGGTCATTACCTGTGTTTCTGACCAACCGGCTATAAATCAGAGATTCCCATAGCTACCAGGGCTCCCTCCCTGGCTCCAATTAATTTCCTAGGGCAGCTCACAGAATTCAGGATAACATTTTATTCACTAGGTTACTGGTTTATTATAAAGGGATATAACAGGAACAGCCAGGTGGAAGAGGAGCATAATGCAAGGTATATGGGAAGGGGCCTGGTACACCAATCACCCCACGCTCCCATGTATTCACCAACATGGAAGTTCTCCAAATGGTTTATTATATAGGCATGACTGATTAAATCAGTGGTTTTCAACTGGTCCACTGCAAGAATTTCTAAAACACACAATACCTGACTATTTAGTCAGGAGCACTGACCTCTTTTCCCTTAGATTGCCAAATAAAAAATAACAACAGCCAGCACAACAGTAGCTGTCTGGTGTGAATGAATTAAAATTATACTTATTTTTTGTCAGCTTGGCAAAAAAAATATTTTTTTGGTGTGCTGCAGAATTTTAGTAATTGGTTTATGTGTGACGTGAGATGAAAAAGGTTGAAATTGCTGGATTAAATCATTGACCATTGGTGATTGTGTTCAATCTTCAGCCCGTCTTTCCTCCCTGAAGGTCTGTAGGAGAGGTGTTGGGGGGTAAACTGAAAGTTCTATTCATCTGATAACATGCTTGGTTTCCCTGGTAACTAGACTTCATCCTTACAGGCATTCCAATCTTACCTCATTAACTTAAATTTAGGTGTGGTCAAAAGAGTCTTGTTATAGATTACAAAAAAAATTTATCTCACTCTTATTACCTAGAAAACCCCAAGGGTTTTAGGAGTCCTGTCCCAGAAATGGGAAAAAAGACCAAATATATATTCCATACTGAAAGTCACAATGTCACTGTGGAAATGACTCAATATGGAAAAAAATCAATCAGTAGAAATGGTTCAGAAGTGGCTCAGAGGGTAGAACTATTAGGCATGGACATTAATACTGTTATTATAACTATAGTTCATATACTTCTGGAATATTTCATATGTTTAAGAATCTGGAGGAAAGATCAAGCATGTTAAGTTAGATGCATAGAAGGTGTAAAGAAAAGAGACCCAGATTCAAGTTCTAAAGATGCCTGATGTGAAAAAATATACTTAATGGGATTAATAGCAAATTAAACACTGCATAAAAAATGATTAGTCACTAGAAGACATAACAATAGAGAATATCTGAAATTAAATGCAGAAAAACACTGAAAATGAATTAACAAACATAAGGGGGATTGGACCACTTCAAAAAGCCAAATATGTGATATTAAAGGTCTTAAAATAGAGATGAGGGAACAGATAAAATATTTGAAAAAATCATGGTTGAAATATTTTATAAATTTGATAAAAAATTATAAATAGATTGATCCAAGAAGTTCAATGTACCCAAAGTATAAGAAACGTGAAGATACTATACCAAGGTATAATAAAGCAACATGTAATCAAATCATTTAAAAGTAGTCATAGAATATAAACATATTAAAAGCACCGAGAAGGGAAGAACACATTACAGATAGAGGAGGAAAGATAAGGAAGACAACAGATGTCTTACTGGAAATAATGTGGGCCAGAAGATAGTAGACAGACATCTTTAAACTCCTGAAAAGAAAAAGAAATCCTGTATGCATAGAATCCTATACCCAGCAAAATTATATTTGAAAAAGAAAGTAAAACACACTTTCTTAGATACAGAAACACTGAAAGAATGAATCACGAACACAAATATCAAAGGAAATCCTTTAGTCAGAAAGAAAATGATTTCAGGTGAAAATCTGTACTCACACAGCTTTAAGTGGTAAATTTGTGGGTTAATAAAACCTCATTAAAAACTATTTGACTGTTTAAAGTAGAAGCAAATCCTGTATTGTACGGGGGCGGGGAGGAGGGCGGTAAACTGAAAGTTCTATCCATCTGATAACATCCCCTGGTAAGTTCTATCCCCTGGTAACTAGCTTCCATCCTTACGAGCATACCAAACTTACCTCATTAACTTAAACTCAGGTGTGGTCAAAAGTTGTAAGCACATGTAGAAGCATGCCGCTGTAAGGTTTTCATCCTATATGTGAAATGGCACAATATTACTTCAAGGTAGACTGTGATAATTCAAAGATGTAAAATGTATACTATAAAGTCACCACTGAAAAAAAACAGCATTATACTGAATAAGCCAACAAATGAGACTAAAAAACTACAATTTTTATAAGTATGGAAAGAATGAACCTTCATAGTCAAGAAATAGGTATTCTAAAAGTATGTAAGCCTTATTTGTCAATTACTTAGCTCATGAGCCCATGTCTTGCCATTTTGAGGACTCTTAATATCCTCCAGCTCAAAATGTACACTTGTATAAGCAAATTCAGTCCATTCGGGAGTTTCTTCGCTTCCCTCTTCCCCTTCACATCTCTCTGGACAAGATGCACGTGCCTGGGGGCACTGTCTTGAAGCCAGTGCAGGGCAGGCTCCTGAGCCAGACCCTTGGATTCAACTTTAATTCTGTTATTCCTTAACTGCTCTGCGACCATAGCCTGGTTCCTTGCCCTTTGTTTGTACTTCTCCTTCCTTATCTGTAAAATAGGTATATTAATAGCAGCCGGACTGAATAAGATAAGGAAGCACTTAGTACTCTACTCCACAGAGGAAGCTCATGAGTGGTACTTTTGCTGTCTGTGATGCTCTCCACTTCTCAGCCGCATCTGCTGCTGGCGTCTGGCCCTGCCACCAGCACGGGCAGGTGTCCTGCAGCGGCAGACTTTGTCTTCTGTCTTTGTCAGGTACCACCAGCTCAGCCAGCACTTCCACACTGCCTGGGGGAATTTCAGTGTTTCAGGACTCAGTGATGCAGCCCCCTAGTCCAGTCTTCCGGGTACTTCATTCCACTATCACTTGCTTCCCTACCGCTCTGTCAGGGTTTGTATCAAAGTGGGGTACAAATTCTTCCTGTGTTTCCCTGGGCCACCAGGATCTAGTTTTCAAGCCTAATTTTTCTTATATGAATTTAACACCTTCTATTTGGAAACTCAATGCCAAGCAATGACTTCTGTGATCTTGCTAAAGCCACCTCCACATGTGGCCAGCAAGCACTTGGTCTAAATGCTGAGGGCTGCTATAGGAGTAAGAAGAGTGATAAGAAGTAACCTAATAATATTGCCAAATATTACCTGATCCCAGATGGCAGCTTTGAATATGCTCTAATGTGCATGGGAAAGTTACTCATTTAACTTTATTATTAGAAACATTGGTTATGGCACACCAGCAAGGGAGTGCCCTCAGTGATGTGCCATGGTGCCACAGTGAAGAGCTGATACCTGGGGCACTGGGACTATTTGTTTCCACACAGGAGGAGATTTGGACACCTGTGGAAAGTCCTAGAAACACCACATTTACTGAGGGGGCTATAAACATTCCTGGAAGCTGCAGTTGCCTCTTGATTCAATTGAGAAAAACTAAAGTCTGTAAGACTATGGGCCTTCTGCTGAGTTGCAGTTTAGGTATATACAATTCCGTGAAACTATTTCTGATCATCAAAGCTGAAACAACCCCTCTCTGAATGTTTTTCTTGTGGTGATTATTGCACTCCAATTTGTGGTGCAGCCATTCGCATATTCTGGTCTCCCCTGCTGGTCTAGAAGCTCCTTGGGCAGTGGGATTTCGGCACACCTCTGCATTCTGCACAGGACCTTGCAGGGTCCGACAGGAAGCTGCTGCTGATACCACCACCACCACTAAGTGTGAGGAGACCACTCCAGATGCTGCCCCAGGAGCTCCACTAATATGATTTCCTTTAATCCTCATGGGACACTCACAGGACAAACAAGATATTTATTGTTTTAAAATTTTATGCATAAGTTAATCAAGGTTCCAAGTAGTTATGAGATGTGTGTAAGTGCATGAAACATAGATCACAATTCTACTCAAACCTCTGTGCCTCTCCTGCCTTATTTCCAGTCACTACAATATAATGTCTCCTTCATAGAACATCTCTCCTTGATGACTGTTTCTGAGGTCATCTCCTTCCACTGTGTCCAGACTTTATAAACTTTCTGATGGCACCCTAGGAAGACACTGGAACACAGAAGAATAGAGAGAGGAGTTGTGGCTATTGAGATAGTAGAGGTAAATAGGGAGCATTGCCAGATATATAGTCTGTTGCTTTAGAAATGCCTGTAAAAGTTTTATAAAGAACAGTCAGTAATTATTCTTAACACATATCTTATGAAAATATAAACTTATGCAAAATTTTGTACTAAGAAGCAAAAGGAATTCAGAGGAGGGCATCTGAATGCTCTTAACCTTTCCTATCTATACTAGCCAGAGTTATATTTTTTCATAGAAAGTGAGAAGTTTGGGGTCACAGTCACTGATTTCGGTCTGGAACTTCTGGCCTGTGGTCTGCATTTTAAGAACTGCTAGATTGCATTCTCCTGCAGAGAGCCATGTGACTTCTGAGTTGAAGCCAACGAAGCTTGTCCTCTGCTGCGCTCACTTCCGTTTTGTGAAGCCCCTTCCCCTTTTACATGGCCTCCTTTCCCCCTCACCACCCCTCCCACCCTGGCCAGTTCTCAAGGCTCTACTCTGAGTGTCCAGAAAAAAATAAATCACTAATGTTTTAAGGAAAATTAGTCTGAGGATCTGTAATTCCGCCCAAGGGATATTACTCAAAAGAATAAATCTGTAGTGATTGTGATGACTAATAGTGGTATTTCAACCATTATGACCCCTGCTTAAGGGAATTATTTTTGTAGTAAATTATACTATTTGAAAGGCAAATTGCACCGCTAAATCAGCCACCAGACTTCCCTTCTCTGGTGGCCTTAGCACTCCAAGATGATAGGAAAACAGTTTTTCACTGACCATATGTGAGGAAAGGCCGGTCCCAGATTCAGTTCTATACTAGAGGCTAAAGTGTTGCTAAGAGCAGAGCAAGAACAAAGGAAACTTACAAGGCACTTCTTTGTTAGGGCGCACTGCTGCCGACGTCACTGCTGCCCTTGCTGCTGTTTTCTCCCAATATGTGTCAGTTGAGTGGACTTTTGATTGTTGGACATGAAGAAATAATATAATCAATGAAGTAATCAATCAACAAATACATAATGGACTTCTACAATCTGCAGGGCTCTGTGACATACTGTCCAAAGGATGCAAAGGTGATTTATAAAGCCATACTCCTGTTTTTAAGTTGTGTATGATAACTATCAAATAAAGAATGTGCATAATACAGCTACAGGAATCAGAGGACGCAGCAGTTCCTGTGGCTGATGTTGTCCAGAAAAGTTTTCTTTTTATCTTTAAGTAGTATTCACCCTATTGAAAAATACTGAAAGAAAATAATAGAATCTTGAATACTTCCTTTGTGCCAGAAAATGTGTTAAGCTCTTTATACCTATTATGTGTAAAGTACTCAGACAAGTTGTGGCACACAGTAAATGTTCAAAGAGTGTTACTGATAGTACTTATAATTGTGTTACTCCTTCCAAACCCTTTCAGCAGGAGCAATTATTTCCCCATATTATAGTTAAGAAGACTGAGGAACATCAAGGCCACATAAGTTGTACAAGAAATATAGCGAGGAAGTGTGAATTCAGACATGCTCTTAGCCATACTCCAAGTTGTATGGAAGACTGGTAAATAAGGGCACAGTTTGTTGTATATGTGTGGGGTATATGGGAGGGGTAGATCCAAGGGACAACAGGGGCAGATTAATAGAGGTGACCAATTTCCAATCTTGTTCAAAAGGTCAGGAAGTTTTAACTAGGGTAGCAGACTTGGGTTAAAAAGTCAAGAGAGGTATGACTTGAAAAATAATTTAGGACAAGGTATAAAGGGCCTTGATTATTAACTAGGAAGGGTATTAAAAGAATTTCTGCTTTAGCCTATATGTAGTGGAATGTCAACAATTTTATATACACACATACTCCAACTTGAAGACAAAGATAACTTTATAAATATCCCTAGCTCAAAGATTGAGGGGACAACTTAACCCATTAGACATAGTAGTACAGTGTGTAGATCCCACAGTGTTTTTAGGGGCCCACAAAATGTTTTAATTTAAATTTATTTTAAATCAGAAGGATACAATAAAAATAATAAGCATGGATATAAAATAATGAGTACAGTCTGATCTTTATACCAACACAGCCATAAAATATAATTTTTATTTTTTTAACAGAGGAAAGGGCAAAAGTCCCTATGGCCCACAGAAGTCATACTGCAACCCGAGATGCTATGCTGAGTCATCTAGAGGAAGGAATGACTAAGCATAAGCATGACAGGGAACTACTAAAACCATTACGCATGAGATAATAAGGGCTTTGACTATGTTTGTGGCCATGCCAGTATAAAGAAAAGCAAAGAAGCCCTGGCTGGTGTAGCTCAGTGGATTGAGCGTGGGCCTGCAAACCAAAAGATCGTGGTTTGATTCCCAGTCAGGGCACATGCCTGGGTTGCAGGCCAGTTCCCAGCAGGGGACACATGAGAGGCAACCGTACATTGATATTTCTCTTCCTCTCTCCGTCCCTTCCCCTCTAAAGATAAATAAATAAAATAAAAAAATAAATAAAAGCAAAGATATTACTAATAAAAAGCTCAGAAAAGTTGTTAACTGCCTCTGTTTGGGTGTGTGGTAGAATAGGGGTTATTAGTTACAACTGAGTACATAAATGTAAGTTTTTGGATTCAGGATAGTGAACAAATATATACATTTTTTCTGTGTCCCAACATTTCTTGAAACAACAGAGAGATAAATTTTTCAAAATCCATAATAATGCTGAGAAAGTGAAAGTGTCAATTAGCAGACTAGAGTAAGTTTTGGGATCTGGTTGATAACAAACACAAATTGAGAAACCTGAAACAAGCACAGGAGAAGTTACAGGATTCAAGTCAAAATAAACTGACCTAGGAATAGAAATACCTGAAGATGGCAGTGTAATGACCAATTTAAAGGACTATGAAATAACTAGATCAGTTCTATATTGGAAGCTGGCTAAGGTGTTTGCCTCCAAGATATAAACCTAATGAGAATAGCTTTCAAAACAAAATGGAGGATATGCTGAGAAGGAGTAGTAAAAGTTCAAAATAGCTTAAATGCCAAAAACAAAGTAATTCTGAGCCAGGACGACTTTAAACCCACATATATATGGCATAAGAGTGGGAGGAAATTTCTCAACTGGCAGAGAAACAGACTTGTGTTCTACCTTCCTTCCTATCTGGCATTTGTTGGAGGTCCTTGCCTTGTTTGCCAGTTCTCCACCAATGAACACTTCAATAAGCACAGTCTTGCCCTTTTAATGTCAAGAGTCTAATCAGATTTCCCCAATATTTGAGGGATGGGCTGCTAGGAAATATGACATACACCATATACAACCTTTAAGAAAATCTATACTAGCAATGTATGCAAATGAATGCAGTCTTTCATTTTCAAATCTGTAAAAACAAAAGAATTTTCATGCATTACCATAAAAATACATATATAAATATTTTAATTCATCCTCATAATGATTGAAGATATTATTAAAGCCATAGATCAAGTACAACCTACTTGGGAAAAAAGTACTATTGGGAATTAAAGCAAAGTGTTCTTAGAAAATAAAAATATGATTGCAAAACAATTACACATACATATGTGTATGTATGGGTCAAACAACAAAATGGACAGAAATGAAGGCCAAATGAATATGTGTGTGATAAAGTTAAGGCAATGTCTCAGAACACAGGGGATACAAAGAGACAGAAAATCTTAAAGATAGATAAGGTAAAAGCTATGGAGGATAATGCCAGAAGATTCAATAATAGTCAAAAAAAAGAGGAAGGAGAAAGAGGAAAGAAAACAGAGAGGTTGATATGTAGATATAACTAATTAAAAGTTTCCTAAACTAAAGAAAGGTACAAGTGTTCAAATGCAAAAGTCTTTGATGTATTCACCACGAATAAGGAAGCACTCACATATTCAGATACACTCTGATGACATTTTTTTATTCTAGGAATAAATCATATTTTTTAAAGTTTCCACAGGCAAAGAAGACTGAAATAACTGAGACTCTGACTGGTATTGGACTCCTCAGCCTTCACAGTAAATGCTAGAAAAAGGTAGCATAGTCTCAATGTCCTGAAGAAAAAAAAAAACTGTAATTAGAACTCTATGCCCAGCCAATTCACTTGCAAATATTTGAGAAACATGAAGATTTTTTTTTTGGAATGAAAAGTCTCAGATCATTCAGGAAATGAATTATTCAATATATACCAGGTCTGTCCAGGAGGTACCCAGCCACATAAAATGAAAAATGGAGACATTTATTAAAAATACAAGATACAAGAAGCATTATACAAAGAACAATGATGAATCAATCCCTTCCAAATAGGCACCTTGGAATAGGACCTCACACAGTCCTCCAATCTGTTGATTGCAGCCTGTGCAGGTGTCCTGCTTGTTGCAGGCCTTCCAGAATGTGGATCACTTTCAACAGATTCTCTACCATCTTTGATGTATTTGTGCCACACTTTCATTTGCACTGCACTCGTTGCATCATATCTGAAAGCCTTCTGAAAAACGTGAATACTTTCCATGGAGAAATGGTCAAGCTTAATGCAAAATTTGATGCAGATCTGTCGCTCTACTTGCTCAGTCATTTTGAATGTGATGGCCACACAGTACACATGCTCCCTCAGTGGCATCTACTGCCCCCACTGACTAGTACAGTGAAGTCGTTATTGTTCACACATGTGCATTCCAGTCCACTCTTCTTGGCTGCCAGGTTACATCAGTGTCATGCAAACTGTTTTCATTATATCAATAATGGCTGGACTTTTTCTGGACAGACTTTGTATTTCATATATTCAAAATTAATCCACAAAGAAGATGTAGTGTATTTTAAAGTATATGAATATAGGAATCAATTAATTATACTGTTAAGGCTAAGCAATTAATGAAAATTGGTCATAAATTTAAGGGTAGTTCATCACAAAAAGAATTCCTCAAATAATAAAGGCACTATATATAAAAAATAAGTAAATATAACTACAAATGATTTTTAAAAGATATATGAAAATTGTGAGTGAGATAGAAAATATATGAGAACCAGTTTTTCTGTAAACCTAAAACTGTTCTAAAACAATGTCTACCAATTAAACAAAAACATGAGATTTGGAAGGAAAAGTAAAATAAAGGCATATTAAATTTTTTTTCATAGAAGAGAGAAGAAATGTATTTTTCCATACTCACTGAAAAATTAAGGTTGTATTTGGATTGTAAGAGTTTAACATATATAATGAAAAGAACTTATATAGCATTCAGAACTCCCAAACCACTCAAAGTGCATAATGGAGCACATAGGATGTGTTTCATTTACCAGAAGATAGGAAAGAAAATGAGAAGAAAAGGGATGATAAGAGGGAGTAGAAGGAGGGAGAAGAATAAATTACATGTGAAAGATGGCATAAAACAATAAAATATGAGATGGCAGGGTAAAATATACACTATCAGGGACTGCAATAAATATAACTAGATGAAATTCCCAAATAAACATAACTGAAACAAAATTAAATAAAATTTAAAAGGTGGAAAACTTAGGTACCCGTACATGCTGTGCATAGAGGGCCAATCTGGAACAAACTATTTCCCCCCTCCATGGATCGTTTTTCTCATTGGGATGTCTGAGTGTGGACTCTGTTGAAGGACAAAGGCTTGGGAAACATGAAAGAAAGAAAGGATCTAAGGGGTGGCAGAAGTAGTTGAAAAAGACAGTCAGAGGGAAGCTTGTGATTTCCAATGTATATGAGGGGGGACCCCCCAAAAGTGGAATTATCTTCTGGAGGGAAGGCCCCTTATAGTACAGGATTCCCCCACTAGCTGAATGTTCTAGAAACCCATCTGTATCAGTGTACCAGCTAGCATTGTTGTGAGAGGCTGCATTTGGCTTCAGTGAATGTTTTTTGAAGACTATTTCAATGCATTTGCCCATTTCATGATGGATGATTCATGAGCACACCTGCTGATACTGCACTGAATGTTCAGCAGTTTTTGACTAAAAACAGCATGACCTGCATGCCCCACCCTCCCTATTCACCTGATCTCACTCCCTGAGACTTTTTTTGCTTCCCTGGATGAAAAAGTCCTCAAGGTGAAAAGTTTTGTGGATGTGGAATAGATGAAACAAAAAATGGCAGAAGCATTAAAAGGCATCACAATCATTGATGAGTTCAAAAACTGTTTCAAGCAATGGAAAAAACATCTCAATAGGTGTATTGAATCCAATGGAGAGTACTTTGAAGGTGAATGAAGTTCTTAAACATGTAAGAATAAATATACAATTTTTAATTCCATTCTGGGGGTTTACTCCTCATATATTTGAAAATAAGAAGCACTGGGCAAAATGGGAACTTAATTTTATGCTCAGATAATAACAAAACATTGGATTAACTGAAACAAGGTAGCATTCAAATATGCACACGCAAAGACAGTAGGCTCATGTAGTTTTATGAGTGGATTCACTCAAACCTTTAAGAAACAAATACTTCTCATATTAAATTGTCCAGGTCATCACAAATGAAAACATGAAAAACCTCACAAATTATTTTATAATGCTAGAAAATATAAACAGGAATAACACACAAATAGTTGATAGCTCAGATTCATTTATTATAAAAATACAAATGAAATAATTACAGATCACATACAACATGATTTAAAAGAATGATACACCTTGATCAGGAAGGGTTTGCGTAAGGAGTACAAGGACAGGAGGCAGGGGTTCAGATGATGCAGCGGGGTAAGGGCAGGAATAAGAGGAAAGGAAGGAATTACGTTGGTGGGCTATGGCCAAAGTTTAAGGAGTGGTTTAATGAATTGGCTACACATTTCCTAACAAACTTTGATATAAATTGTTTTCAATGGTTACATTGGCTGAGTTCCTAAGCAGGGTTGGAAGCATGAGGACAATCCTGAACTTTTTGCTAGGATTACAAAAAGAATGGTGATGAGAAGATATTTTCAATGATTGAAATGGGATCGTTCCAAGGACTTCACTTTCCAAAGAAATTAGCATGGCTCTGGTGCCAATAAAATAAGCCATCAGCATAGTTCAGTACATGATTTAGCTGGCACATTTATATATGCTCTCAACTTCTTGCAGACATTTTGAAAGGGAACAATTATTTGAAGAAGTAGGTAAAAGTTACACTAGGGCTATAAACCTCTAATATTAAAGACAGGATGTAAAATATGTCCTAAATCTAATACTAACAAAGGCCAAGGTAGGACGCTCCTGAGGTTTACAGTCTGTTACACGGCCCTTGGTGGTGCCCAAGGCCACAATAAGGAATTTAAAAGGGTACCAAGTTTTAGGGGGATGTTAATGGATTAGATTGAAATGACCACATGTTGAAGAGTTACCACAAGTAAATACCCTGCAGACAGTATAATATGTGAGAAGAATTCGGCTGGGTTTGTAGATTTAAAAGCTACTACACAGAGAAAATCTAGTTTAACTTATGAGAATAAATTATCTAAAGGATGAGCTGAAAAATAAATTTAAAATGAAGACAATCTTTAAAGTGATGAAATTAAGGTGAAGCCAGGGAAACAAACAGAAAGATCAGGAAGAAAGATTCTTACTGGCAAGTGGAAAAGAATACACAGAGATCCTGGGATATTTATTTATTCTACAAACATATATTGAGCATGTCCTGTGTGTAAAATAGATTAAATGGTCCTCACCCTTCTGATGCTTTTATTTGATTTACGGTGCAGACAAAAGGACCTAAAAAGATATTTTTATTATTTGAAAATACTAAGAGTAAATTTCTCCCATAATTATCTCTAGATTTCTTTGGCTCCTCTCTGTATCTCCTTGATATCATTCATCATTTGGCTCATAATTCAGGTTTTCCTGTGCCAAAAATCCTGCAAAGCTGTCTAAATATCTGTTTGAAGTTTCCCATCAATAGAAGTTTATCTGAGCTATTCCAAATGCTGGGGATCCAGCAGTGAACAAATGAAATTCTATGTACTCCTGGTGCATTCTAGAAAGCAGGACAAACTATACAAATAAGTACCTAGAAATATTTAGGGGAAAAACAAGTGTGTGGGGAAGAACAAAGCAGAATGAAACTCATAAGCATGCTGCAAAGACATGGAGATGGTTGCTGTTTCCCACAGGATAGTCAGGAAAGGCCTCTCTAATACAGTTGTTTTTAAGCCAACACCCAAAATAAGTAATAAAATGAGTTATGTGGCTCTCTTGGGAAAGAGCATTCCTATAAAGAAAGCTGAGGTAAGAATGTGCTTGGAAGACCAAAAGCATTCAAGGAAAATGAGATGAAGTTCCACAGAAGCCAAGGACAGAGTTGATACAGGACCATCATGTTCGTCCTTGTAAGACACAAAAAGGACATTCAGTTTGAGCTGGATGAAATGGGAGATCATTCTAATGTTTCATACAGAAGAGTGAAATAATCTAATCTGTTGTAAAAAGATCACTGACTATTGAGGGGCAGGGGGACAAATCAGTAGGTCTCTTTTTGAAGAACTTTAAATAATTTGTTTATGATTCCTATTTGTTTATAATTCATGACTATAAAGTCATGGATGATATAGTAATTGTTATAGACTCAGTGTTTGTGCCTCACTCCCCAAAATTCACGTGTTGAAACCCCAATTCCAATGTGATAGTATTTGGAGGTGAAGCCTTTGTGAGATAATTAGGTCATGAGGGTGGAACCCTCATAAATAGGATTAGTGCTCTCAGAGTAAGATGCCAGAGGGCTAATTAACTCGATTTCTGTCTTGTGAGGATAGCAACTAAAGGTTCTGGAAGAGATCCCTCACCAGAACCTGACCATAATGGCACCCTATCTCAAAATTCTAGCCTCCAAAAGCTTGAGAAATGTTTGATATTTAAGTTGCCTAGTCTATGGTACTTTGTTATAGCAGCCTAAATTAAGACATTAATCCGTTTACAGTTCACATTATGAAATAGTCACTTATGGTTGTCCCCCAAATCTGTCCTTCTTCTTTAGTAAATTACTCAGCTAGGGCTGCCATATAAAGTACCACAGACTGGGTGGATTAAGTAAGATAAATTTATTGTCTCACAATTCTGGAGGATAGAAGTCTGAATCCAAGATATTAGCAGAGTTGGTTTTTTCTGAGGCCTCCTTTCTTTGGCTTGTAGAGGGCTATCTTTTCCCTATGTTTTTACATGGTCTTCTCCCGTAATGTATGTGTTCTAATTTTCTCTTCTTACAAGGATATTCATCATATTGGAATAAGGCCCACCCTAATGGCTTCATTTTAACTCAATCATATCTTCAAATATCCTATTTTCATTTTTTAATTTATTTTATTTTATTTTTTTATGTATGTATATACGTATGTATTTATAGAGAGGGGAGAGGAGGAAGAGAGGGAAAGAAACCTCAATGTGTGGTTGCCTGTCATGCACGCCCTACTGGGGACCTGGCCTGCAACCCAGGCATGTGCCCTGACTGGGAATCGAACCAGCAATCCTTTGGTTCACAGGCTGGCACTCAATCCACTGAGCCACACCAGCCATGGTCAAATAAATACCCTGTTTTCAAATACAATCACATTTTGAGATACTGGGGTTAGGACTTTATCATGAATTCTGGAGACATACAATTTGGTCCATAACATCAAATAATAAAGTTGTGGCTAGGATGTAGCTGCCAAGCCAGGGAATACATTTCCCAGCTTCCCTGGCAGCTAGTGTGGACAGATAGGGTGGACTAAGTAAGATGTGCAGACCAGTGCAGTTAGCCAGAAGTGATGAATTTTACTTCCACATTTTCAGAAAATCTCATGTAAAGTTACAAGTATGTTCCTTCATGCCCCTTTCCTCTCCTTCTGGCTAAAATGGCAATGAAGAGAGCAACCTTCACTGATAACCAAAGATAAAGGGTTAAAGATGGCAGAGCCTATGTCAGCCTGGGTTCCTGATTGGCAGGCAGTATGGAAAGATATGGAACACCTAAACTGGACTGTGACATGAGAGAAAATAAACTGTATTCGCTGAGCCATTAAATTAATTGTTGAATTCCTTGTTTCTGTAGTCATTGACCCTTAACTAATATACATACCACTATAACTGACAACTTGTTATTAACTAAAGGAAAATTTGAACATTAATCTTTAATCTGAGAATTTTAATATTTAGGTCAAGAGAACTCATGAAGTATCTAGATTATAAACTTAGTTTGTGCATTTCCTAAATATAGTCAAATTTATTAATGCAGCAAAATTAATTCAACAAACTGGTATCATTACTATGGATCAGATTCAACCCTATACTCTGTCTATAAACAATGTAGCGATCAAAACTCATGAATACCACACTGTCTTTGTCCTAGAGTTGCTCAATGTCCTGTGGGGAAAACTACGGATAAACAAATTTTATAGTGTGCCACCCGCCCGAGGAGAATGCATAAGATCTGCCTGGAGGGAGACTGTGGAAACCTGCAAATTAGAGATGGTACTTGACCTGGACTTACACAAAACTGCCATAGATCATTATATATGGATTCAAAGTACAAAATACAAATAGGTTAAGTTTATGAACAATCCAGCTAGGAAAACAGTATAGGAGGCAATACATTTAAAGTATTTGTTGAATGAAGATAATTCCCATGAGTTCAAAATTGGTAGAGAGGGAAACCTTCATGGGAATACTACAGCCAATTTTTCTGTATGTTAGGTGAAAACAGGCTTTTGCTTAATCAGGAAGCTTGATTAGCCTTGAGGAAGACTTGTAAAGTTACAAGTATATCCCTTGTAAGTTTAGGAGCATCAAAAACTGCTACTAAAAAGGCAGACCCTGGGGAAGACCCTAGGTCTGTCAGGTGGTAATACTAGCTCTGTTTTGGGAGGATCTGTCTCTGTGGACTGATCTCTAGGCTGGGGTGAAGAGTTCTCACCTGTCTTGAGGCAAGAGCTGAGAACATGTGAGGCCTTGAGTCTGCTTCCTTGCCTAACGAGGGTGAGGAGGAAAACTTTAGGGAACCCCAAACAAGTGCACTACAGTGGCCAGTTTACATGGATTATATAATTAATCCTCATGGTAACTATTATTAGCCCCAGTTTACAGGAGAGGAAACATGTCCCCAGAATTAAGCGCCCAAGATCATGTAACTATGAAGTGGAAGAAATGGATTCAATTTGTCTGCCTCTCATGTCCATCTTTTTTTCCCATTAAATTTCTGTTTTGAGGTTTCAGTAATCACTTGATGCCGTGTGGCTGCCTGAATCACCTGCCACCGTTTAGTTCACAGAGTTAGGTTGTAATGGCTGAGTGCCCGGGCTCTGTTGCTGAGCTACGAGGGCTTGAATCAAAGCTTCTTCTACTTGTAAGCTGTGTGAATATGGGCAAGCTATTTAAAGCTCTTTTTCCTCAGCTTCCTTTTTTATTTTTTTTATTTTTGGTAAAATAATAGTTATAATAGTACCTACTACAATACATCGTTACTTTATGTACAATACACAGAACAACCCCAACACATAGTAGGCACAATTTGTATCAGCTGTAAACACAACAGGCCAGCATGTTCTTTTAACATTGACATTTAATTTCTCAGTTTCTAAGTATGCAGCATTCATCTGCACAATAAAAAGCAGAAGCTGAAACCTGTTATTCCAGAAGCCCTAAATAGGTTTAAAGATCATTTTACAGTAAAATATCATGGAACTATAAACCACAGATGAGCAAGGTTAAGACACTGAACACTGAAGCTTTTGTCATTTTAACTCTTCGAGTACCACAGCTACTTTGTATTTAGAAAAATGTATTTTTGCATGGGATTTAACTCACCGATAAGGACAATAATGCTGAATTGACTTTCCCAATGTGCTGTCCCACAGACCATCAAAACCCCAAACTGAAGCAAGCGTTGATCCTGGTGCTTACTATTTCGCTGATCCTTGGCGCTCAGCTTTCTGAGTCCTCATGTCTCATCATTTTCATTGCTAACTTACAATTCCAGGTTTCCAATCTTCTCTTCCTTCCCTTGTCCTTCTCTCTTGAGTCCCCACATCCATATCTGTTCATCCTGTGTCTGGGCACTGTTCATTTGTGTCTTCCCTGTTTGCAACTGTGGCTAACAGAATGTACATACTATTCCTGAGATGCAGCAGCAGACTGAGGAATTTGCAAAATCTATATAACAATTACCAACAATTGTTAGCCTCCAATCCAAAGTCCTAAGTGTCTCCTGCTTACCCTCTCAGCCAAGGACTATGTTTGCCTTTTTAGTAGCAGTTTTTGATGCTCAAGTGTTTTTCCTTATCCTAGGTGACCCAGTAGGGAAGTGGAGTATTACTAAGTAAATCCCATAGGTATAAATGGGACTTGGGGTCAGCCTACCCAATCTGACCATCAATTAAGGAGGTAATACTCCAAACCCAGAATTATGTATTCTGTTTCTGCTTTTTTCACTTTTCTTGGCTATTTGTCTCCTGGAATTAAAAAAAAATTTTATCCTCACCTAAAGACATCTTTTCATTGGTTTTTAGAGAGAGAGGAAGGGAGAGAGAGAAATATCCATGTGAGAAAGAAGCATCGATTGGCTGTTTCCCTTGTGTGCCAGTAAGAGGGATCATATGTGCCCAGACCTGGGATTGTACATGTCCAGCCAGGGACTGAATCCACCATATAGGTATGTGCCCTGACCAGGATTTGAACCCACAACTCTTAGGGAGGATGCTCCAACCAACTGAGCCACACTGGCCAGGACTGTCTCCTAGAGTTTTTAAATTTATCATTTTAAAACTGCAGGCAAAACCAAATTTAAACTCAATAGTACCATTACAATATTCAACAACTCATGTAAGTTTTAATTTGGTTTAAGATTTAAAGACACAGTAATAAAACTAACTTATGGAAATTAATTTTGTTTTAAAATTTAGTGATATTTATTGTCTAGTTGTTCACTTCTGTAAATATAATCAACTGAAACTTGTACACGTGTTACATACATATACAAGAATTTTCCTAACAGTAGAACTCCAGTCCCAAACTGGAGACAACCCAAATTCCCATCAACAGATCATATAAATTATGATCTGTTCACACAATGGAACACTCACTCTACAGCTGTGAGAATAAACAAATCATAGCTGCAATGATATGGAGGCCAGATACAAATGAGTGTGTATTATGTGTTTCCTTTTATATGAAGTACAGAAAGAGGGAAAAATAATGTATGACACTAGAAGTTATCAGAGTGGCTGCCATTTGAAGGGGAGTGCAGAGACCAGGGAGTGCTAGGGGAACATCTGGGTTTTTATCAGTTTCTCCCGTGGGCTTGTTAAATGGGTATGTTCATTTTGCAAAAGTTGTGGAAGTTGATCATGTTATATTCTTATTATCCTTCTATCTATCTATCTATCTATCTATCTATCTATCTATCATCTATATATCATCTATATCTATATATATCTTACATTCTGATAACATTTCAAAGATATGTAATGATATATGATACAGAATTTTATACATATATAGCAGGTCCATGAATAATATCACTTCATCATAACATTGATGAGAAGAAAAAAATAAAGATGCCTGACAGGGACCACTGTCTGTGTGGAGTCTGCCCCTTCTCCCCACATCTGCATGGGTTTCTCTGGATACCTGGTTTCCTCCCACATCCCAGAGATGTGCATGTTGCATTCATTGGTGTGTCTGACTTGTCCCCATCTGAGTGAGAGTGGGTGTGTGTGAGTGCACCCTGCCATGGAGGGGCATCCTGTCCAGGGCTGGTTCTCACCATGTGCCCTGAGCTGCTGAGCAGAGACTCTGGCCACTGCCACCCTGAACTGAAACGTGTGGGTTGGAAAATTCTCTTATTTGTTTTTATTAATATTTCTTAAATGCATCTATAGCTTACATTTATTTCTATGTTTAATATTCTAAATGTTTTGGGTCCTTATTTAGGACCTTGAGCATGTCTCTGTGACCAGAAATATGCTATAGGAACTGAATTCTTGTTTATGTCCATTAGCCTATAGTCACCTATCAGTGACATTAACTGAGGACTTACTGTATATTTCTCACAAGAAAACTGGCATTACTTGCCTATCATATGGAGATGAGGCTCTTAATAGGCCCAAAAAGGGAATGGAAATTTCAAAAGATTGAAAACACTCATAGTAAAAGTCAGTAATTTTTGAGCAGCGCCCTCTAAAAGACATAGCCTGGGTGTGGTTTCCTTGCCTCTCTCTCCTGAGCTTCAGGAGCCCTCCTTTTGCCTCTGCAACTTGTTTCCTGAGCCCATTTCATCTATGGTTCACTTCTTCTACCTCTAAATAAACTTTCTCCTACAGCTGAGTCTTGGCTCTGAATTCTTTCTTAGCCAGAACTTAAGTACTGTGGTTGCTTAACCACGGTCTAACATCTAGTGCCACTTTCCATGGCTAATTGTTTTATTTATGAACTACATAAAAGACATCTATGAAACATTTTCCTACACATTAAAATTGTGAATTCTGTTACTGCCTCTTTATAGGACATGCATTATAATACTACAGGGAAATTACAAAGATTTTTTTTTCTTCCAATACAGTTGATCCAGTAGTTTTTATTTACAAAAACATGAGATTTCTCATAGACATAGTTACTGTTTGTTGTATTACTGCAAGCTTAGTCTTTATAAATACAGTAATTCTGATAAACTCTATTTGTTTCAATTACCATGAAGATGTGTGGTGCTTTTATAATTTTATACCTTGTAGTATAAAATATATCTCCCCCCACATACACAGGGCCCAAAGACACATGAAAAGAAGCTCAGCATCACTAGCCATCAGAGATATGCAAATTAAAACCACAATGAGATACTACCTCACACTCATCAGAATGGCCAACATAAATAAATCAACAAACAACAAGTGTTGGAGAGGATGCGGAGAAAAGGCAACCCTAGTGCACTGTTGGTGGGAATGCAGACTGGTGCAGCCACTGTGAAAAACAGTATGGAATTTTCTCAGAAAACTAAAAATGGAACTGTCTTTTGACCCAGCAATTCTGCTGCTGGGATTATACTCTAGGCCCTGAAACACCAATCCAAAAGAACCTATGCACCCCAATGTTCATAGCAGCACAATTTACAATAGCCAAGTGCTGGAAGCAACCTAAGTGTGCATCATCAAATGAGTGGATCAAAAAACTGTGGTGCATTTACACAACGGAATGTTACATAGCACAAAGAGAGAACTATCCTTCGCAACAGCATGGATGGAACTGGAGAGCATTATGCTAAGTGAAATAAGCCAGGTAGGTGAGGGACAAATACCCTATGATCTCACCTTTAACTGGAACATAATCAACAAAAGAAAAAAGCAAACAAAATATAACCAGAGACATTGAAATTAAGAACAATCTAACAATAGCCAGAGCGGGGGAGAGGGGGGGACAGTGGTGAGATGGGTTTTCAGGAACTACTATAAAGGAAATGTGGACAAAACCAAGGGCGGGGGTGGAAGCAAGGGAAGGAGGTGGGTTTGGAGTGGGTGGCGGGGAGAGGGGGAGAATATACAGATAACTGTAATTGAACAACAATAAAATAATATAAATAAAAATAAAATATATCCCCTACAGCAGAGAACTTTCATTTAACTAGGAATTTTTAAGAAGTGTGTGCTCCACTTAATCTTTTACCTAGCAACCAGGACCAATTTATTGCACATTGGCCCCTTTTTTCTCCACTGCCTACATTTTTCCAGACCCTGAACACAGGGCAGGTTTACATTGCAAAACACCTTGTGTTAAAACTCTGGCTGAGTGCACCCAACAGGTAATGGAATATTCCTAGTTGCCTGTACTAGGACAGCTAGCAAGAATTTAAACATAGAAAAAGCAATCTGTATATTGCCCAGGCTGGTATGACTCAATTGATTGGGCATTGTCTCGCAAACCAAAAGATTGCCAGTTCAGTCCCCAGTCAGGACACATGCTTGGGCTCCCAGTCGGTTTCTGTTTGGTCCCCAGTCAGTATGTGTACAGAAGGCTGCCAATTGATGTTTCTTTCTCACATAGCTGTTTCTCTCCCTCCACTTCTTCTTCCCTCCCCGTCTCTCTAAAATTAAAAAAAATTAGAACGTGATCTATGTATCCCACTAAACTCAAATTAAATATGTGCCTGATGTAACTTCCTTGTAGTTGAATCTCAAAAGCCAATGACCACTTCGACATCCTCCATACAAGGGGAAACTAAGATGGGGTACAAAGAGACAATGATCTCAACCAGCTGCCATTAAAATACCATACTCCTGAAAATTTTACAAAAGCAAGTAACAATATGAACTCAAGTGCTAGCTCGCTTTATAGTCCCATGGAAGACGCTGGTGCAAGCTTCATTTGCTTCTCTGTAAATCCACCTCAGCTTCTTACTCTGCCTCACTGGTTGCATTTTGCTTCTCCTGGAAGTGAGCTCTTTATCTCTAATTACTATCCAAACACTGCACACACCTATGGTTGGCTCCTTTGTCATCTGGATTGTCTTCCCACAGTGAGCAACAAATTGTGTGGCACTATTTAAGTTTCTTCTTCAGTGACTTTTTATAGAATTTCATCGTCCTGCCCCTTGGACAGCTCGTTTTAGCTTAGTGGATAGCAGGTGGTGAGGTATCTGACTTTTGTTATCATCCATTGTTAGGAGAGGACCAGCTGAGCACATTCGGGAGACAGCCATTAAGCTTTGATGCAGCAGAACTGGCTGTACTTCAAGGCCTTAATGGGTTTCTCCTCCCATTTGATGTATTTAGATTTGATACCAGTGAATAGGGTGGAGCTTCTTTGGATACACATGCAACGACAGTAATTTTAGTCTTCACTCAAATTATACAGTTCCTGATTCAATTCACCACTTGCCCAAACAGGAACTGCTTTTATTTATATGTGCTGATTCCTGACTCTATTTTACACCCTAAGAAATTACTCAGAGGTTTTATTTTCTTTCACCCCATTATGTAGGTTTACTCAACACTATCACATAAATTTGTGCTTACCACAGATTTTGCAAGCACGTGTCAGAATGACAATTGCATAGGGAAAATATTTACCTAATAAGTTAATTTTTGCAGTCTAATGATATTTTGTGCTGAGTATCTTCTTTCTTTTCAGACTAAAGAAGTAGTTCATTATTCTAAATCAGTATAAAGCTTTTGTCTACAGCACTGAAATTCATTCAAACTGCCAGCACTGGATTAAATGACAAATTTATTTTATGCTAGCATTCAGAATCTCTACATTATCAAATAATGACAATGACTAAAGAAGCTCTTCAGTTTCTAATTCTCATATTTAGTCATAAAACAAGCACTTGTACTCAGTATTTCACATATGCATTATTTCATTTAATTCTCATAACACAACTTTAAGGAAGGCAGTATTATTCCTGTTTTAAGGAAAGTGAACCTCAGATAAAGTATAAATTTGCCCAAGTTCACATAAGAAATAATTGGTGGATTTGATATTTAAACCTAGATCTGCTGATACCAAAGCTAACAACCAATTTTTACCTTTTAGAGTTAGTAGTTTGGTAAGCAAAAGGAAAGTAGAAAAAAAGGGATAATTATACTAAGCAATCCTCTTAAATCTAGAATGAACTGGGGTTCTATTCCTATATTCAGATAGTTGGAAACTTATTTTATCATCTCCCAATGTTAAAAGCAACTTCATTTTGATCATACTAAATAAAAATGCCTTAAGTTAATATTCAATTGGACCACACATTTTAGTAAATTTATTTTTCCTTGGCAATTCTAATACCTATTATGCAGTTTTACTCAAAGTGTGGTCCCGTGGCTGAGGACCTTCTGAGATGCTTGTTAAATAAACAATCCTGGGCCTCATCCCAAACCTGCAGAACCAGACCCACTTGGGTTAGTACCAAGAAATATACATTTTAAAACTAATACTTCGATATGATTCTGAAGAGCCCTAAAGCTAACCTTTAGAAAAATCCCCATGTCTTAGCTGTGGTTGATATTTCTTGGGTAACCTTTTACATGTCCCTTCAAGGTCTTGATTCAGAATCTTGGTATAACTGGTTCTCTGAAGGAAGCACCACTGGTACTCATTGGTTCTGTTCACAAATATCCTGGTCCCAAAACACATGATAAAATTGCATATCTCTACCTCATTCATGTCAGATATGGCCACGTGGCTACCACTGGCCAATGGAAGTAAGTGGAAGTGATGTGTACTCCCTTCCTTGCACCCAGGAACCCTCTACACTGCTGACAGTGGAGGTTTTGTCAGCCTGTTTTTTTTCTCTTTTTGGGGGATCTGGTTTCATTTATTTTTATTTTTTGTTTTTTGAGTTTCTTAATAATTTTGTATTGTATTTTTTCATTACCATTTAGTCCCCTTATAACCCTCTCCCCACCGCCACAATCACCACACTGTTGTCTGTGTCCATGAGTCCTTTTTCCATTTTACTTAGTCCCTCCAACCCCGACCCTCCACCCTTAGTGGTCACCTGCTCTCCATCTATGAATCTCTCTACTTTGCTTGTTAGTTCAGTTTGTTCATTAGATACCACATATGTGTGAAATCATATGGTATTTGTCTTTCTCTGCCTGGCTTATTTCACTTAACTGTTCTCCAGGTCTATCCATAGTGTTGCAAAGGGTAAAACCTTCTTCTTTTTTACAGTTGGCTAGTATTCTATTGTGTAAATGTCCCATAGTTGTTTGATCCTTTCATCTACTGATAGACACTTGGACTGCTTCAATATCTTGGTGAATATAAATAAGGCTCCAATGAAAAAGGGTTGCTTATGTTCTTTTGAATTCGTTTTTTGAGTTCCTTCAGATATATTTCCAGAAATAGGATCGCTGGGTCAAAAGGCAGATCCATTTTTAATTTTTTGAGGTATCTCCATACTGCTTTCCACAGTGGCTGCACCAGTCTGCATTGCAACCAAAAGTGCAAAAGTGACTCCTCTTTCTCCACATCCTCACCAGCACTTGTTGTTTGTTGATTTATTGATGACAGCCATTCTGACAGGTATGGGATGGTATCTCATTGTGGTTTTAATTTGAATTTCTTTGATGAATAGTGACATCAAGCATCTTCTCATAGGTCTATTGGCCATCTGTATGTCCTCTTTGGAGACGTGTCTATTCAGGTCCTTTTCTCATTTTTTAATTGATTTGTTTGAGTTTTGGTGTTGGTTTTGTACTTTATAAATTTTGGATATTAACCCTTTATCAAATATATCAACAAATATGTATCCCAGTCTATTATCATATCAATAGATACAGAAAAAGCATTTGATAAAATCTAGCACTTATTTATGATAAAAACTGTCAGCAAAGTGGGAATAGAGGGAACATACCTACATATAATAAAGGCCATATATGACAGACCCACTGCCAACATCATACTCAATGGGCAAAAATTACAAGTGTTCCCCTTAAGATCACCACAAGACAGGTATGTCCTCTTTCAACTTTCTTATTCAACATAGTACTTGAAGTCCTAGCCATAGCAACCAGACAGGAAGAAGAAATAAAAGGTATCTAATTTGGAAAGGAAGAAGCAAAACTGTCATTATTTGCAGATGACATGATACTGTACGTAGAGAATCCCAAAGATTCCACCAAGAAACTGTGAGAACTGATAAATGAATTCATCAAAGTAGTAGGATATAAAAATAATGTCCAGAAATCAGTTGCATTTTTATATGCCAATAATAAACAAACAAACAGAAAGGGAAATTAAGAAAACAATCCCATTCATAATTGCTTGAAAAAGAATAAAATACCTAGGAATAAATCTAACCAAGAATGTAAAAGACCTGTACTTAGAAAATTACAAGACACTGAAGAAAGAAATTGAGGAAAATACAAATAAGTGGAAGCACATACTGTGTTCATGGAGAGGAAGAATAGCACCACTACAATGTCTATAGTACTGAAAGCAATCTATAGATTCAGTGCAATTCCTATCAATATTCCAATGATGTATTTCACATAACTAGAACAAATAATTCAAAAATGTATATGGAACCACAAAAGGCCCCACATAGCAACAGCAATCCTGGGGAAAAAAAGAACAAAGTTGGAGGAACCACACTACCTCATATGAAACTATACTATAAGGCCATAGTAATCAAAACAGCATAGTGCTGGCATAAAAACAAACACATAGGTCAATGGGACAGAGAGCCCAGAAATAAACCCACACCTTATAGTCATTTAATATTCAACAGAGTAAGTAAGCACATATGATGGGCTAAAGATAGTTTATTCAATAAATGGTGTTGGAAAAACTGGACAGATACATGCAGGAAAATGAAACTAGACCACCTTCTTATGCCACACACAAGAACAAATTCAAAATGGGTCAAAGACTTAAATGTTAAACCCGAAAATCATAAAAGAAAACATGGGCAGCAAAATCTTGGACATAGCTTGTAGCAACATTTTGTCAGATATATCTCCCCAGGCAAAGAAAACAAACAAAAAATTAAACAAATGGGACTACATGAAACTAAAAAGTTTTTGCACAGGAAAGGAAACATCAACAAAATAAAAAGCCTGTATTTCTACATGATGATGAGATGGGGAAGGCTTCCAGCTGATCCACAATGTATCTGACAGCATGGAAGATGGGTAGGATGCTAGCTGTCTTCCAGGATTCATCCTGCACATATTATTGTTATAAGAACATCAAAAGAAGGAGGCACAGGTAGACACACTGTGCCCCCTCACACAACCAAAATAGGAAACAATTTAAAAACAAAATAACAACCAGAACTGACAGAAAATTGAACTGTATGGAAGTCTGACAACCAAGGAGTTAAAACAGACATATTCATCCAGACTGGTAGATAAGGAGGAGTCAGGCAGCTGGGTGGAGTAGGGTCATGGCACAAAACTCAGTGGTACTGGGTGTGCAAGGCAGCAGCTGACAAACCCCAGGCACGCAAGATGGAAGCAGGCAGGCCCTGGGTGCAGGGTGGCAGTGGGCAGACCCAGCATGGCAGTGATTATGAAGCCAGGCACTATGCACAAGGTGGCTGGCTGACCAGGCGGTTCCACATTTGCATGCAGACAAACCAGGCAAAACTGGGGAGCAAGACAGACCATGCAACCCAGGGTCCCAGCGCAGGGAAATAAAGCCTCAAGACACTGATTGAAAACACCTTTGGGGGTTGAAGTGCTGGGAGAAACTCCCAGCCTCACAGGAGAGTTTGTTGGAGAGACCTACAGGGTTCTAGATCATACACAAGCCCACCCACATGGAAATCAGCACCAGAAGGGCCCAGTTTGCTGGGGGGGAAGTGGCGGAAGTGACTGAAATCCAATGGAGAGGGGAGCAAGCACCAGTGTTCCCTCTCAGGCCCCTCCCCCACATACAGAGTCACAACCCAGCAACTGGGTTGCCCCGCCCTGGTGAACACCTAAGGCTCTGCCCTTCACTACTAACAGGTGCGACAAGACAAAAAAAAAAAAATGGCCCAAATGGAAAAACATATCAAAGCTCCAGAACAAATACAACTAAGTGACCAAGAGATAACCAACTTATCAGATTCACATTTCAAAGCACAGGTGATCAGGATGCTCACAGAATTAGTTGAATTTTGTCACAAATTAGATGAAAAAATTGAAGGCTATGCTAAGTGAAATGAAGGAAAATGTACAGGGAACCAATAGTGATGGAATGAAAGATGGGTCTCACATCATTGGAGTGGACCAGAAGGAAGGAAGAAACATTCAATCAGAAAAGAATGAAGAAAAAAGAATTCAAAAAAATGAGGAGAGGCTTCAGAACCTCCAGGACATCTTGAAACGTTCCAACATCCGAATTGTAGGGGTACCAGAAGGGGAAGAGGAAAAGCAACAAGTGGAAAAGTTATTTGAACAAGTTATAAAGGAGAACTTCCTCAATCTGGCAATGGAAATAGACTTCCAGGAAGTCCAGGAAGCTCAGAGAGTCCCAAAGAAGTTGGACCCAAGGAGGAACACACCAAGGCACATCATAATTACATTATCCAAGATGAAAGATAAGGAGAGAATCTTAAAAGCAGCAAGAGAAAAGGAGACAAACTTCTGGCCAAGATGGAGGCATAGGTAGACACAAGGTGCCTCGTCGCACAACCAAGATAGGGACAACAACAATATAGACACAAAATAACAACCAGAACTGACAGAAAATTGAAGTGTATGGAAGTCGGACACCCAAGGAGTTAAAATTAGACACGTTCATCCAGACCAGTAGGAGGGGCTGAGTTGGACCGGGCCAGGGAGGGACGTGGAGCAGAGAACTGAGCAACCAGGGTG
>CM052539.1:73611289-73627726 GCA_028533065.1 Trachops cirrhosus
ACTTGCAGGTTCAAAAAAAAAAAAAAGGAAGGAACCAAGCAGACGATGGAAGGAAGAAGAAGAGATAAATTTGGAAAGCAAGGGAGAAGGGTCAAGACTAGGGTGACAGAAAGAGAAGCATAAAGAATTGATAGCTCAAAAAATAATAGGAATTAAAAGATGAAAGGTTACTTTAAAATAATTAAAAGAAAACAAAAACAAACAAACACACAAAAAACAAAACAAAACAAAACACAAAACACCTATTGTTGGTTTCAGACTGGCCAAACCGGTTTTTCTAGCTGGCTTCAGCACACTGAGAGGCCACTGGAGACAGTTTTTCTCAGTTCCTGTTCAGGACTCAGTCAGCCTCTGGCATACAGTTCATAGTGTAGGTGCGCGTTCTCCCCCTAGCCCGTCTGGTGCTTCCTGGAAGGGATCTGTGTGTGGGGGCTGGGTGCCAATATGTGCGTCCTTGGGAGTTCACCGCTGTGTGTTCCGATGCCCCGCAGAGTGCCCGCGCCTTTTCTCGGTTCACGGGTGCGCACTCTCTGGATCCCGAGGGGCACCCACTTCCCCCAAATTCACAGCCTGGGCATCATAGGTCCCGGGGAGCGCCCGCGCCTTTTCCTTTTTCAATGCTGTGGTTTCCAAGACTTTCACCAAACCACGATCTCTCTGCATTGGGGGTGCGGGCATAGAGGTGGGTGCCTTTGGATGCACCAGGTGGGTTGCACATTTTCACCAGGGGTTTGCGTGGGTGCTAACACATCCTATGTGGGTGCCTCTTTGTCCTCACTCCTCTCTCACTCCTCTCTCTGTGGCCTCCGGCAAACTGGCCTCCCCGGGTGCTGCTCAGTCCTTGTTTGGCCAGGGAGAGAGCGGATGACTCAGCTCTCTCCCGGGAGTCCCGCTGCCAACCCTGGCGTGCCAGGCCTAGAGCTGCAACCTCCCTGGTCCCCGCACTGATCTACGTCGTAGTCTCCTTACCGTGGGGTTTTTCAATGTCCGCTACAATTTGTGATCTCCTATTTTCATTTATGTCATGATAATGTTGGCTCTTTGCTCTGTTCCTACCTAGAAGGGCTAGGATTTTTTCCTGGGTGTGGGAGAGATAGAATCTGCTCCGTCCTACCATGCCGCCATCTTGGAATCTCTATATGTCATCTTCTATGAATTTTTTAGTTTTGCATTTTATGTTTAGATCTGTGGTCCATTCTGAATTAACATTTGTGGAGGGTGTAAGATCTACAAGGTTTGTCCAGAAAAAGTTCATCCATTCTTAATATAATGAGAATAATTTGCATGATAGCGATGTAACTTGGCAGACAAGGTGATGGAGTAGAATGCGCATGTGTGAACAATGATGACATCACTGTACTAGTCAGTGATGGTGGGTAGATGCCATTGAGTGAGCAGGTATATTGTGTGGCTATAACATTCAAAATGACTGAGTGGAGTGATGAATCTGCATCAAATTTTGCATTAAGCTTGAACATTCCTCCACAAAAACTATTTGGATAATTCAGAAGGCCTCAGCTATGGCAGCTTCATCGCAAGACACCCAGTCACGCATCATATCTCATGCTGAGTTTTTTAGCAAAACATCAAATCACCCAGGTGACTCAGTCCCACTGCAGCCCAGATTTGGAGCCCTGTGACTTCTGGCTTTTGCCAAATCTTAAATCACCTTTGAGGGGAAAGATATTTCAGACCATCTTTGAGATTCAGGAAAATATAGTGGAGGAGCTGATGGGAATTGGGAGAACTATGTGAGGTCTCAAAGTGCCTACTTTGAAGGGAACTGAAGCATCATTGTCTTATGTTCAATAAATGTCTCTATTTTTCAAATTACATGGCTGGATACCCTCTGTCTAGATTCATTTCTTGCATGTGAATGTTGAGTTGTTCTAGCACCATTTGTTGTAAAACTATCTTTGATTCATTGTATTGTGTTTGT
The DNA here is from genome assembly GCA_028533065.1 of Trachops cirrhosus. NCBI lineage: Eukaryota > Metazoa > Chordata > Mammalia > Chiroptera > Phyllostomidae > Trachops > Trachops cirrhosus. The sequence continues at coordinate 73,613,229 of CM052539.1, forward strand.
TTCTCTGTCAAAGATCAATTAATTATATTTATTCGGGCCTATTTCTGTGTTTTTCATTCTGTTCCATTGATCTATTTTTCTATTCTTTCATCAATATCACATTGTGTTTATTACTATATCTATAGCAAGTCTCAAAGTTGGGCACTGTCAGTGTTCCCACTTCGTTGTTCACCTTCAAGTTGACTAATCTGGGTCTTTTATCTCTTTATATAAACTTTAGAATCAGTTTATCAATCCCCCACAAAAAATCTGCTGGTGCTTTGTTCTTCGACTGCCCAGTCTCCAGAACTATGAGAAATAAATTTCTGTTGTACAATACATAAGCTGCTTAGTCTATGATATAAGCCCTAACAGGCTAAAGTGCCTGGTATCCTATAACTTTGCTATGATTATTAGTTCCAGAATATTAGTTTTGTTTTGTAAATTGATGTGATCTACCTAGGCCAATTAAAAAAAGAATCATAAACTAGAACTAATGGTTACTACTGAGTGTCTGATAAATGTATGGTGTTGTTCTAGGCACTAGGGAATAGATCAATAAAAATAGACAAATTCTTTACCCTCATGGTGTTTACCTTCTGTTGGAGACAATAGGTACATATAAATAAATCTATAATGTCTGGTAGTGAAAAGCGTTATGAGAGGTAAAAAGAAGGAGAGGGAGTGAGTGAGGAGTCAGGTATGATCCTTTAGACAGGTTGGTAAGATAAGGCTTTATGGAAAAAACATGACATTTCAGGAGAATCACAATTGACATGAGGAAGCTGGACATCCAAGGCACTTCAAAAGAGCATTCCAGGAGAAGGGAAGAACAATATCAGATAGTTTGAGAGGGGAAGGTAATTTCGGTATTCTAGAAAGAGCAAGGGCTCCATTAATTGTCCTCAATGAGATAGGTAATTCTTTTACTTATTCTTAGTCACTTATACATTCCTTTTAGTAACAGTTAAAACAAGTAACTAACCTCCTCCCCCCCAAAAAAAAATCACCAGAAACTTTATGGTTCTTCTCAAGCTCCTGATTCACAAAAAATTATAACCTAGTTTTTATGAAACCTATGTTTGTATATTTTAACAGAAACACCCTCATTTTCACTATTTATTCTTTCTTTCAATATTTTTCTCCCTTTTGTATCAACTAAAGTATTTTTGATAGCATGACACAAATGGATTCTCCTGGGGAGAAAATGAAATTTATTAGGACAATATGAGATCATAGTATCAAAAAGCCTGGAGATGTGGATTTGGAAATTTGCGGGAACCACGGAAGCCACAGAGGAAGTTATAAAAGTCTCTTTGATGACAAAACAGCTTGGTGTTCCAAGCCTGACCTCTGGGATGAATCCAGTTGTTTCCTTGTCATTCTGCCCACTATTAGACCTTCAGGAAGACAGCATCCAAGTTACTTAGATTGGGTTACAGAAACCGCCTCTTGGCTAAGTGGAAGCAGTGCTTCCAAATACACACCCATCAGACTCTAACCAATGGAGAAGCAGTACTTTCCAAAGGGAATTAGGGTGGTGCAAAGAAGGGAAAATTAATGGCATGGAGTCAAGACACAGCAAGACTCCACCATATTTTCTGTCTCTTAGGAAGAATTGGTTCTACTTTTGTCTAATTCTTCCATGGGGTTCTTTATTCAGTCCCTTGTAGGATACCCCTTCTAATCATGGGTCCTTTGTTCACCAGCCCCTATAGAAAATTATTAGACATGCCTTCAAATTATAGATCTCAGAGTCCTCTCTGTCTCCATCCTCTTATTTATCACCACCACCTCATCATTAATTAATGTTGAAGTTTTATTGATATTATCTGAAAAATACCTCTCTAATTAAATTTATTTCTCTTTACCTCACTTCAAACTGTGATGCTGTCATGGACTATTACAATAACATATTAGATTTTTTTCTACAAATGTTTCTAATCTAGTCTTGATATTGCTTCTAGAATTATTTTTCCAAAGTAGTCAAAATAGCAAAGGAAAAAACAATAATGTTATCATGACACTTTCTTGCTTTCAAAAACTTCAGTGGATTTCTAGCAGCACCCTGATAAAGTCTAATTTTGTTGTTTTGCAGGCTCCCAACTACTCTGGCCTCAATATGCCCTTTGTAGCAGCAACTCCCTTCATTTTTCTTTAGCATCCTCTAAGACTACATGGTGATCATCCCAATATTTTAGTTTATACCTTCTATTTATTATGGATATTATCATGGCTTCCACAATAATTCTTTCACCCATTGGATAGTAATCATGGATTCGAAAGGGAAATAGCCCCACCCCTCAGATCCAAGGGTGGCCCTGGATATTTTTATTCAAACATGATGAAGCATTTCTACTTGCCATTCTGATTGATTCATACAAAACAGGCTTAAACCAATAGGTCTATGGCCTATCCATGGCCAAAATAACCGATTTAAGAAAAGGCTTGCAATATACATATAAAAAAAGGATGCCCACTCTTTTGAGAAATGCCTCCTTTCCTCTAGATACTACAGTGTGAGGGTTTGAATCATGAAACCCCTTACAGCTGCTTTGCTCTGATGATGGAAGCCAGCCTGAGAACAAGACCATGCCAGAGAGGAGGGACCATAGACAGAGCACCAGAGCAACGGGATGAAGCCCATTGTGAGACCTGCCTGACTCAGGACCTCTAGTTATGTGAGTCAATGTGTCTTGTCATTGACTAAATCACTCTGAGATAGGTTTTGTATTACTAGATGTTCAAAGCATCCTGATACACTGTTCTCCCTGATTAGGATATCTACTTTTCTTTTAAAGACAGGCTAAATTGCACAACCTTTACGAAGCTTTCTTTATCCCACTAACAACAATTAGGCAGGTTTTTATTCTTCCATTGCACTTTGTTTTCACTTCTAGGATTTATTCATTATATATATATAAAACTCATTTTATATATATAATTCATTATATATATATATATATATATATATATATATATATATATATAATGAGAGAGAGACAGAGAATTTTGTGTGTACCAGATTCTGTACTGGTAACAGAGAAATAAGCAAGTTAACAAAAGTCTCAGCCCTCACAGAGCTTAAATTCTATGGGGAAAGACAGAAACTCATCACCAACAAAATGGTAACATGTGGAAGAATATAAAGTATTATAGAGATAAATAAATCTTGGAAAAGGAGGTAGGGAGTGCTAGGGAGAGACTGAAATATAAAATGGGGTGGTCAGGGAAAATCTCACTAAAAAAGGAGAATTTGAGCAAAGACTTAAAAGAGTTAAAAAAAAGTAGAGGGATATTTGAGGTGGGGCAGTAAGGCAGGAGTGTACATATTATGTTCAATGTTAGCATATGAGTTCTGTCCAGAAATTATCCAGCCACATACTATGAAAAACAGAGACATTTATTGAAGAAGATACAAGATATAGGAAACATTGTACATAGGACAATGATGCCTCAGTCCCCTTCAAAATAGGGCCCTTGGGGCCTTACACAGTTCTCCTAGACTTTCATTGTTCAAAACACTCTGTAAAATCTTTTGTTGGAATTGCTATCAACTGCCCCACCACATTTTCCTGAATCTCACCAATGGTCTCAAACTCTTCCCTTTTAAAGGTGATTTTAGTTTTGGCAAAAACCAAAAGTCACAGGGCACCAAATCTGGACTGTAGTGGGACTGAGTCACCTGGGTGATTTGGTGTTTTACCAAATCTCTGCATGAGATGTGATGCATGAATGAGCATCTTGTCATGATAAAGCTGCCAATTACCAGTTGCCCATAGCTATGGTCTTCTGAATCATCTGAATAGTTTCTGTGGGGGAATATTCAAGTTTAAAGCAAAATTTGACATAGATTCATTGCTCTATTTGCTTAGTCATTTTGAATGTGACAAAGACACAGTGCACATGCTCACTCAATGGCATCTACTGCCCCCACTGACTAGTACAGTGAAGTTGTCATTGTTCATGCATGCACATTCCAGTCCACAGTTCTTGGCTATAAGGATACATCACCGTCATGTAAACCACTCTCATTATATTAACAATGGCTGGACTTTTTCTGGACCGACTCATATAATTGAAGAACAAGTACTCCAGTGTCATAGGACAAGAGTGAAAGAGGGTGAGAGTAGTAGATTAGGAAGTGAAATTAAAAACTGAGGCCAGATCATACAAGACCTTAAAAGCTATTGAATAAAGCTATGTGTATAAAGAATTTGGGCAGAGAACTGATAGGATCTGATTACTCTTCTTAAAGTTTCATTCTGGTTACTGGATTTAGAATAGACTTTGGGAAAACTTCTATCACATTATATGATTATTAGTTTTTTCATTTATTTCTGGCTTCTGTTCCTCCTTTGATTGCAAAAGCTACAATTTGTTTTTCTTAATATGTCTGTGTCTTACAAGTACTTGAGAGGCTGAATGGACAATCCTATATTTTGAGGCAGTTCTATTTCTGTCTCCAGGTATAAGAGAAATGCACATGTCAAATGACCCTGATAAAATTACATTAAGCCTAATTTTCTAGAAGAGAAACACTGAATTGATAACAGCAGTAGAATATAGAAAGGGAAAAAGAGAAAAAGTTAAACAAAATTGCACATAGCTAATAAATATAGGGTACAGTTTTAAAATAAAGAATAATTTGTTCCTAGATTTTTACACAAATTAAGATCCAAGAGAGTACAAAATTCTAACTTAATCAAGTATATTAATTAAACATCTAAAACGACACCAACTATACTGTAATGCTGTATAACTCCATTAAAATTAAGGTGTTACTGAAATATTGGAAAGTAAGTCATTTCCCGAATGGCTGTGTAACTGTAGTGTAGACAAATCATCAGACAAGTATCTTGAGTTAGATAAACTTGTCCCCTGAGTCTAAATCAAATTGTGTGTTTGAGGCATGTGTTACTTCAAAACACAAATTCACAGCTTCACTGAATTTTCAGACAACTCATAGGTTTCACTGAGCTTATTCTTTGCACCATCATTTGTCTGGTGTTTGAAAAGCTGTATTCACAAGTTTAGCTAGAAAATATTTACAAGCTCTATGGTGCCAGGCATTGGCAAATGTCCTCCCCTGACATGTTCTGAAGGGAACAAGCCACACAACTGCTCCACTCCCACATAATCCCTCTGGCTGATTGAAATTGGATGACCTTCCTGGGAACTCTTTACTGTGGCCTCTGTGGGTGCCAAAAGCCCAAGAATGCTTGCTGGGTTGTTCTCATTCAAATACTAAGCTTTCTGGGTTCTTATTCAGGCATCTTTAGACACACTTCCTTCTTGCTCAGTGAAACTGCTAATTGGCACAGGAAATATAGCAGCTTTGTCCATTTTCTATAGAAGTTAAAATGCTTCTTATCTGACTGTGCTGACAGAATTATATTTTCAATAGTATGAATGCCCCAGACCTTTCAATAATAACTTTGGGAATATAATAATACACATAATGCAGCTAGTGAGTCTTAAACAGCCTCATGCCACAGGATAAATGGTTACAAGCCTGAATCCTCTCAAATTGGGGGCTAAAAAAATGGGTGCTTGAACTATAGTGATTTAAATTTGATAAAAGCTGTACATAGTGCCTTTCTGTTCTTATGTCCTTTAATTTAATTGGTCCATTTGCACTATTATACATTTAATCTGTTTGCTACTAGTTATAAATAAGAGAGAATGTTGTGGTTGGTTTCCAAGGAATATTTTTCCATCAGCACAAGAAAGCACATGACGTTTGCCAAGAATGGAGAAAATTGTCTTCATCTTTGTCATTGGCAAAGAGCCCAAGTTTTCCATATGTATGAAGGAAAAGAAAAACCTTTCTAATTTTTATTTTTAGGCCTTGCCTGCTTCTAATGGATGTGTGTAGCGTGACAGGCAAAGAGCGCTTGGGCTGAGTGTTGAAATTACTGAAACTTTTTAAAGCCGTTGGAAAATTTATGTCCAATTGCCAAAAGCTACCTTAAAATCTTCACAAGTGTATGTGCATATGTGTCTTTTTTGAACAAAGTAGATGCATAAATGTTTTGTGAGTCTTTAGAGGATAATAAAACTCACTAGCTATGACGTTTCATGCTTTACCTGGGATAATTCATATCAAATATATTGATATGAGCAGAGTCCCCTCAAAAATGTTATTATGAAAAAATAAGAGATCATTAATATTTTGATTTGTGTTTCTAATTGCATATTGTGAGGTTTGAGACTATTCACTGAGAGCAAGATAGCAATTCATGATACCACTGTCCTTGTGTTTAAAAGATCAGGACAGATAACTGACTAAGTTGCTGGTTGTATACAGAACATCCAGTCATTACTAGTCTTTACTGTACTTCAGGTATAAGTTCATTCATGCTGCCCTGTTTCCAGTGTTAGAAGATATTTGAGTCACTGAAATTCTATGTGGCCACAGTCCATCTGGAACTGTGACACATCATTGAATGGAGAAAGAAAAAGTCTGGAGAACTTTTGTTTAGGTCCTCTTTGAATTGTGATTTTTAATTATTGCCAAGTTGTTTTGTTCAATTAAGTTTTAAATGATAGTTTCAAAAAGTAGTATTTTATGCCTCCTTAAATTAAAGATCCATTAGTTTGTGAAACAAAACTAAGAACAATTTTCAAGATCACAGGAAGTGAAAGGTTTGAAAAGAAATACAATGACAGACAGAACACAATGACAGTTGTAGAGATACAGCCAAAACACACATGGGGATTTGGTGTGTGGCAAAGCTGTTATTTCAAAGCAGTGGGGAAAGATTAATTATTTAATAGGCAGTGTTGAGACAGCAGCTAGCCAATGCAATGATGATCAAGCTGTATTTCTATCTTAGAGCACTAACAATTTTTTGTAAAATCGTCATTTAAAATAATAATAACAACAACAACAACAATAACAACAACAGCAGTAATAATAGCAGCAGACCGGGCTGGTGTGGCTCAGTGGATTAAGCACTGGCCTGCAAACCAAAGGGTTGCTGGTTCGATTCTCAGTCAGGGCACATGCTTGGGTTGTGGGCCAGGTCCCTAGAAGGGAACATGCGAGAGGCAACCACATATTGATGTTTCTCTCCCTCTCTTTCTCCCTGCCTTACCTTCTGTCTAAAAATAAATAAATGAAATCTTAAAAAAATAATAATATAAAAGTTACCCTAATACATTAGAACAAATTTTGAATATATTTTTTCTTTATTTAGGGTCATAAAGTGGGCAAAGTCTGTTTAAACATAAAATATCATCTATAGGCTATAAATAAAAGGAAATGGCAGAATGACTACATAAAATTTACACTATCTATGCAGCAAAAAGTAATATAAAAATGTCAAGTGAAGAAAGATAAACTGGGAAAAATATTTGTTGAACATAAAGTGAGCAAAATGCTAATTTCCTAGATATGCAAGAAACATTCACAAACCAAAGAAAGACAACATCTGAAAGGAAAATTGGCAAATATATAAACAGTTCAAAGAAAGGGAAAGATAAATGACCAATAATCATTTATGACACAAATGTGTGGCATAAAAAATCTACACATGCCAGGATTATTTAAGGTACTTGGAATAAATCAGAGAACAAAATTAACAGTTGGCCTGGGCTGGTATAGCTAAATGGATTGAGTGCGGGCCTGCAAACCAAAGGGTTGCCAGTTCGATTCCCAGGCAGGGTACATGCCTGGGTTATGGGCCAGGTCCCTGGTGGAAGGCTCATGGGAGGCAACCACACATTGATGCTTCTCTCCCTCTCTTTCTTCTTCCCTCCCTCTTTCTAAAAATAAAAAAATAAAATCTTTTTTAAAAAACTGAGACAAATTTCTGTGCCTGAGTACATTCTATCATGAGGGATGATGGTGAAGAAGATAATAAATAGTACACCTAATTAATAATTATGTAATACATTAGAGCTGTGTTTCCCAAACTATGTGCCAAAGCATCCTGAGATTCTACAGCAATATTATAGGGATGATATGATACTGGTTATCTAAACTTTCAAAGGAAACACAGCAACATCTATTAGACAATGTATAGATTACTAGCTGAGGTAGCTCCAAATTTCAACATTAGATCATGCTAAACTTTGATGACATCATACATTTTCAAGGCCAGCTTTTCAGTGTTTGCTATGTTCATAAGAAAATACTGTAAAAATCAATGTGCATCAGGAAATAAAGGTAGTGTTCTCTGTTATGATTCCAAGTGCTGACAAACCATTCAAGGTCCAACAGGCAACACATCCCATTAGTAAGTAATTATGATTAAGAATGAAATATAAATGTTACTTTCCTTCAACTTACATGTATTAGTTTTTCAAATGGTTATTAAGTTGCTAGGACATAAATACAGCATGGGGAAAAAGTAGGTTTACAGTTGTGAGTATGCAAAACAGAGTTTATTCTTGTGTTATTATTTATTAATTATTGTATTATTTTTCATGAGAACAAAGGTAAACCTGCTTTTGCCCCACCCTGTACTGTTAGACTGTTTGGTCCTAATTATTTAATAAAGGGAAATGTTAGATTTTTCTTTTGGCCAGAGGTGCTGTGAAAATGTTACTGAGAGACTGAGAGCACCATGAACTAAGTTTAAGAACTTTTGTATTAGAGGGTGATGAGTACTATAAAAAGAATGCAAAACACACTAAACTGATCTAAGTGCTAGAGGTAGAAGAGGGTGTGTTGTTATTTTCCGTGTCATGGATAGGATAGGTTTGGCTTCACTGAGGAAGTGGCATTTGAGCAAAGCCTTAACAAGGTGAGGGAGTGAGCCACGTGGATGGGTACCTGCAGCATGAATATGCTCCAAGCAGAGGGCACAGCCAGTGCAAAAGCCCCAAGATGGGCATATATTTGGTCATCCAAGGAGTGCAATGTAACTAGGGCAGAGTGAGCCCAAAGGAAAGTTGTAGGGAGGTAAGATCAAGTGAGGGTCAGGGCCATGAGTCACAGAAGCCATCAAAGAAATTTGGCTTTTGTTTTGAGAGAAATACAGAGTCCTTACATTTTAAAAAAAGCTTTTTAACATATTTACATTCCAAAATGAATGGTTTAATTTAAAAAATGTTAACTCTTCTGATATTTCAGTAAACTCTACATCATGTAGAGTTGGGATATGTAAACTTTGAACTATTATTATATATGTCTCAAAATCCATGTGTTTTTAAAAATTTCTGTACCTACTTGTCTAAGAAAACAACTTTCTGTCTTTGAGGTGAATTATTTAATGACATACTGCTTAGAATGTACTGTTGTCCTTCAGAGTATTACAGGCTACATACAAATGCTTCATTCCCCACCCCATGTTCTCCTATAAAAGAAACCCTTCAGTAGTTATGGAGGGCAGTGCTCACACTTAAAAACAAAACAGAACAAAAAAACACAACTGTGCATGAAGAGTAAAGAAAGATAATTTATTTCACAGTAATTTTTACTATCAACCATCCAAAGAATGACAAGTAATGACTTCTTTTTAAAGTTACATTATTTTCTGAAAGATTTTAGAAGGAGTGTATATAAATACATTAAAATATTTAAATGGGAAATATTTTACATTATATCAATATCATGTGAATATGTTCAATTACATAATTTCCCTTTGCCTAAGATTAAAATCTTAGAATTTTTATGATCCTACATAAATACCGTACTTGAATGAGTTCGTCTTAGAATGAGATTTAGGGTATTTACAGACAAATAGGTATTAAAATCACTGTTTATATACAGAAAAAAGCAACATACTTTTGCCTATACTGAAATCACAGCCAAAGTATTATTTGTGTACAATTTATGCTGTTGAAGAAATGATTTTTAACTTTAGCAAATACTGGTCATAGAACAATCTTCAATTAATATAAATATAAATCTAGGACATAATTTTTAATATGTTCAAGACTTCATTTTGATAACAGCAACAAAGAGCTCCTTTTAAAAATATTGTTAAGTAAGGGTTTGTGCTTATGTTTTGTTTTGCTTTTTTGTCTTTTCAATAAGATCAGAAGTTCAGTTTTGGATGTTAACTTTGAGATTACACTCAGATATACAAGAAGAGAGATTGGAGCCAGATCAATTATTTGGGTGTGTTTGCTATATTTGTGTCATTTAAAGGAAGTAGACTAAATGAGGTCACCAAGAAATGAGTGTATTTTATAAGAAGAGGGTCAACCACTGAGATGTGGAACACTCCAATATCAATCGGACAGGAAAAAGATGAGGAAGGAGGAGAATGAGAAGAAGCAACTAGTAAAGGAGACAAAAAAAGATTGAAGTGGAGAGCATTATGCTAAGTGAAATAAACCAGGTGGTGAAAGACAGATACCATATGATCTCACTTATAAGAGGAATATAGTGAACAAAATAAACTAATGAGCAAAACAGAACCAGAGACATTGAAATAAAGAACAAACTGACAGTAACCAGAGTGGGGGGAGGGTGATGATGTAGGAAAGAAGGGGAAGGGTCATCAAGGAACATGTATAAAGGACCAATGGACAAAGCCAAAGAGGAGAAGGATTGAGGGTTGGAGGTAGGGGTGGGTAGGACAGGGGAAAATGGTGGTGGGAAAATGGAGACAACTGTATTTGAACAAGAATAAAAAAAAATTGCAAAACAAAAAAAGATTGAAGTGTAACAGTGAATGTATAGCCAATGAAGATTTTGAAGTGACCATTGGAATTCACTATATAAAAATCTTTAAAAGAGTAGTTTTGCTGGAATGATAGAAATTAAAACCTGATTGGGTTTAACAAAGAATGCAAGATGGAGAGGATTTCCACCCTACCAAAGCCACAGGTAAACTAGATCAACTCTCCAGATAAGGAAAACAAACTAGACAAAAGGGTAAAAAACAAAAAAAATTCTGGGGACACCTGTAATAGTGTAAACACTAAAAATAAAATTAAAAAATTCCAACGTACTCTAAAACTAAGAAAAAAAACCTCAGAGAAATATGAAAGGCATGTCCCTTTTTCTTAGGAAATACCTGCTAATAATAAAACTGTCAGCTAAAGTTTAAGAAGCTGATTGAACTTTCAATAAACTCTCAGGGCTGGTGAGTAAACAATAACCTCAGTGCCTGCCAAGGAGTTGAGCCCTTGTTAAAAAAAAATCCCAAGCATTAAGTTGGAACCCTGCAACTGTTGAGTGAATAAAAAGAATGGACCCTCCCAGGTACCCAAATGTTATTTCAAGAAATCTCGATTCCTGATTAGATTTAGGCCATCAATGGGGAGGGGCTAATATTGCTCCTCAGAGGATAGTTAGCCATATCTGAGACATTTTCTGTTATACTGGGGAAGGGGCTGCTGCTGATATCTAGTGGGTAGAGAGAGACCAAGGATGCTGTTAAATAGCCTAAAATTCCTAGGGCAGACGCTGCGACACAAAATTGTTCAGTTAGCAATGTCAGTAGTGCTGAAGTCCTGAAACCCTGGTTTAGGGTGTTCTAGAATTGCTAGGAGCCCCAAATGTCTCCAAAAGGTAATAAAATGTTCTTAAAAATAATGCTATTCTCGATCCCCCACCATTCTCTGAGCACCGCCAGCACTCCGTGCATCCTACACATCCATCCTCTCTGTGCAACCACAGACAAAAAAAGGTTGAAGAAGAAGTCAATGAGATAGAAGCTGAGAGGGCTGTAGAAGAACTTCCACCTCAGGAGGAGAGGTGCTGGGGATACAGCAGTGACCAAAAGAAGCACATGCCTGCCCTTATGAAGCATTACTACTACTGGGTTTTTAGGAGGAAGATGGTGACGAGGTAGGAGGGATCGGATTCCAGTTCCCCCTACACATGGGAGAAAAACCTAGCCAATCTACTGAGGAACAAAAAGCCAATGGTATGACAGCATATATGAAAATAGGAGATCAAAAATTGTAGCAGACATTGAAAAACCAGATGGTAAGGAAAGTGCTTCAGGACGATAAGGGCCCAGGGATCAGTGCGGGGGCCAGGGAGGCTGCAGCCCCAGGCCCGGTGCTCACTGGATCTCCTACAGGGCTCTTGGGAGAAAGCTGGGTCAGCCCTCACTGGCCAAACAAAGTTTGAGCAGCACTGAGAGAGACCTGGTTGCTTGATGGTTGCTTGCAGTCGCAGAGAAGGGAATAAGGACTAAGTGGCAAACACACAGGGGCTATGATCAACCATGCATAGCCCTGGGAAGACTGCGTGTCTGAACCCCTGTGACCAGAGGCAGCCTGGCCGCGTGCATGTGCCCGCAACCCAGGGAGAGAGCGCTTTGTGGCAGACCCAGAGCCCACCTGTAAACCCAGGGAGAGCTAGTGCTTATGAAGACCAGATACCACACCCAAGGCCCTGCGGAGAGGAGCCAAGCAAGCTCTGCAGAGAATGCTCAGCTAGCCCTGGGGAGAGTATGCACAAGGCTGACTGAGTGCTGAACAGAAAGGGAGAAAAGCTAAACCAATAGCCCCTCTGCCTGCTGCAGCAAACAAGACCAGAAAAACCGGTTTGGCCAGTTGGAAACCAGCAAGAGGTCTTTTGGCTTGTTTGATTTTTTTAAGCATTTTTAAAAAATTTTAATTCTTATTTTTATATCTCTCAATTCCTTTTGCGTCTTTTCCTTCTTTCTTTTTATTCCTTCTTCCTTTCTTTCCAATTTTATCTCTTCTTCTTTCCTTCTTCTACCCTTTTTTCCCATTTTCTTTTTTCTTTTTAAATATCCACCAGTGAGACAAAAAAACCCAGAACTGTGAAAAGACCAGAGTTGGACCCAAAGAACGGGCATCACAACAGCTGCCACAGTGAGACAAATTTCACTTTGCCATTATAGAGAACCTGCAAGCTACTGCATTATTTGTAATATCATTATTTCATTATTCTTACACCTTTTATTTTAATAGAATTTTTGTATTCCTCTTCTTTCTTTTTAGTCTTCTTTGCTTGGCTGGTTATATTGTATCATTTCACAGGTTTCCCTTGTTCTCTCATTCATAGTGTATTGTTAATTTGCTGTCCTTCATTTCACATGTGTTCCATTAGCACACTACTCAAGGTCCTATACTCCCTATTCTTGTTATCTAGATCTCATAGATTCTGTCATATGATTGTTGCTCTAATATTACTGTAAATAATAGCTGTTACATACAATTGCAAATACTACACAACACCCCTCCCAGATCTTCCACCACTTCATGGTCTCCTGAACTCTATTACTGTAGTGGTTTACTCTATTCTCTCACACACTAACCTATTTACTATCCCTTACTCTCACCTTACTCAGAGTCTGACCTCTCACAAACTCACTGCTTTCTAGATCCAACTCGCAATCTTTCCCTACCCAACATGAGTCTTATCTTCTTTCCATCCTTTCTAAAAAGTGACTAGTTGGGCAGAAGATCACAGTTAACATAGCCAAAGGATCTCCTATCTCTTCTCTACTGGCTGCTACTGTAAATATCATAGAGTACTCTCTTGCTGTCTTAAACAAACTTGCCTTCCCCTGCCAACTGATCACAAAAAAAAGTAGGTGGAAGCCGTGAACACCCGGATAACCAAAGGAGCTGCACCACTGACTCTCGCAGGTATTCTACCACAGAAGTTCACACCATAAACCTAGGGAGGCAGAAGAGATCAATTTAAGAAGCTGAGGCTAACAAGAAGAGTCTCACAAACAATGGGAAGGCAAAGAAACAATCCCTAAATGAAAGGAAAAGAGGAAACCTCAGAAAGAATGCTAAATGAAATAGAGGCAACTCAACTATCAGCTACTGAGTTCAAAGCAATGGTTATCAGGAAGCTCAGTGAGCTACCAGAAATGCAGGGAAACTATAGTGAACTCACTGCAAACTATATCAACATGAAAGGAAATAGAAACTATCAACAAGAGCCAGGAGGAAATGAAGAATACAATTTCTGAACTGAAGAACACAGTAGAAGCAATCAAAAGCAGGATCCATGAAGCAGAAGATCCGATCAGTGAGCTTGAGGACAAACTAGAAAAAAAACACCCAGAAAAAAATAAGAAAAGGAAAAGAGGCTCAGAAAGAATGAACAGGAATTAAGAGAAATGCAAGACAATATGAAATGTAAAAATATCCGTATAATAGGGATACCAGAAGAAGGAGAAGAGAAAGGAATAGAAAACCTACTTGAAAAAGTAATGATGGAAAACTTCCCTAATTTGATGAGAGAAAAAGTAACACAAATCCAGGAAACACAGAGAGTCCCAATCAAGAGGAACCCAAAGAGGCCCACCTCAAGACACATCATAATTAAAATGCCAAAATGCCAAGACAAAGAGAGAATCTTAAAGGCAGCAAGGGAGAAACAGGAAGTAACATACAAGGCAGCCCAAATAAGGTTAGCAGCTGACTTCTCAATGGAAACGCTCCAAGCCAGAAGAGAATGGGAAGAAATATTCCAAGTACTGAGAACCAGAGGCCTGCAACCAAGGCTACTTTACCCAGCAAGGCTCTCAATCAAGATAGAAGGCCAAATAAGGAGCTTCCCAGACAAAAGAAGTCTAAAAGAATACACCTCCACCAAACCAGCTCTGCAAGAGATGCTA
>CM052539.1:73628226-73666837 GCA_028533065.1 Trachops cirrhosus
CAAAAATTAAAATCTTTTCCACTAAGATCAGGAACAAGACAAGGCTGTCCACTTTCACCACTTCTATTCAATATAGTATTGGAAGTTTTAGCCACAGTGATCAGACAAGAAAAGGAAATAAAAGACATCCAAATTGGAAAGGAGAAAACAAAACTGTCATTGTTTGCAGATGACATGATAGTGTACATAGAAAACCCTATAGACCCTGCCAAAAAACTGCTTGACCTAATAAATGAATTTGGCAAAACAGTGGGATACAAAGTCAATATCCAGAAATTAAAGGCATTTTTGTATACCAATAATGAACCAGCAGAAGCAGAAATCAAGAAAAATACCCATTTGATATAGCAAAAAGAAAAATAAAATACCTAGGAATAAACCTAACCAAGGAAGTAAAAGACCTGTATGCAGAAAACTACACAACACTGAAGAAAGAAATCAAGGAAGACACAAACAAATGGAAACATATACCGTTTTGATGGATTGGAAGAATTAACATTATCAAAATGTCCATACTACCCAAAGCAATTTACACATTCAGTGCAATACCTATTAAAGTACCAAAGGCCTATTTCACAGACATAGAACAAACACTTCAAAAATTTATATGGAATTATAAACGACCCCAAATAGCTGCTGCAATTTTGAGGAAGAAGAGAAAAGTATGAGGGATCACAATACCTGACACCAAAGTGTATTACGAGGCCACTGTAATGAAAACAGCCTAGTACTGGCATAAATACAGGCACATGGTCCAGTGAAACAGAACCGAGAGTCCAGAAATAAACCCAAGTCTCTATGGTCAGTTAATATTTGACAAAGGGGGCAGCAACATAAATGGATAAAAATAGCCTCTTCAACAAATGGTGTTGAGAGAACTGGACAGCTATGTGTAAAAAAATGAAACTTGAGCACCAAATTACAGCATACACAAAAATAAATTCAAAGTGGATACAAGATTTAAATATAAGCTGTGATACCATTAAAGTCCTAGAGGAGAACATAGGCAGAAAATCTCCAATATTTCACGCCGCAACATTTTTACTGACATGTCCCCTAGAGCAAGGGACATAAAGGAAAGAATATACAAATGGGATCTCATCAAAATAAAAAAGCTTCTGCATGGCTAAGGAAAACAATATTTAAAAAAAAAGAGAACCAACTGTATGGGAAAACATATTTGCCAATGATACCTCAGACAGGGTTTAATCTCCAAAATATATAAAGAACTCACATGACTACACTCTAAGAAGACAAACAGCCCAATTAAAAAATGGGCTAAGGACTTGAACAGAAACTTCTCCCAGGAGGACATACAGAGGATCCAGAGACACATGAAAAGATGCTCAATATCACTAGCTATCACAGAGATGCAAATTCAAACCACAATGAGATACTACTTCACACCAGTCAGAATGGCCATCATAAACAAAGCAACAAACAAGTGCTGGAGAAGGTGTGGAGAAAAGGGACCCTAGTGCACTGTTGGTGGGATTGCAGACTGGTACAACCACTATGGAAAGCAGTATGGAATTTTCTCAGAAAACTAAAAGTGGATCTGCCTTTTGAGCCAGCAATTCCACCGCTAGGATTATATCTTAAGAACCCTGAAACACCAATCCAAAAGAACCTATGCACCCCAATGTTCATAGCAGCCCAATTTACAATAGCCAAGTGTTGGAAGCAACCTAGATGCCCATCAGTAAATGAATGGATCAAAAAACACCATGGTACATTTACACAATGGAATTCTATGCAGCAGAAAGCAAAAAGGAGCTTCTACCCTTTGCAACAGCATGGATGGAGCTGGAAAGTGTTATGCTAAGCAAAATAAGCCAGGCAGTGAAAGACAAATACCATATGAGCTTGCCTTTAACAGGAACCTAAACAACAAAACAAACAAAGAAGCAAAATATAACCAAAGACACTGAAATGGAGAACAGCCTGAGAGTGTCCAGAGGGGAAAGGTGAGGGAATGTCAGGGGAAAAGGGGAAGGGTTTATAGGAACAAGCATAAAAGACACATGGACAAAAAACAGTGGGGAGTGGAAATGTGAGGGAGGTGGGGAGGGCTGGGTGGGTGAGCTGGGATGGGAGTAAAAGATAGAAAACTGTACTTGAACAACAATTAAAATAAAAAGTAGGGGTTTAAAAAAATAATGCTATTCTGGGACTCAAACTATGTCTACATTGGTTGTATACAGTGTTCCATGAAAGGTGAAAAATAATCAGGTACGTGATGTGGTAAGATAATGAGATCATTTCAAAACATTTTACTTGTATTTCAGCAACTCTCTAAAAGACTAAAGAATCCTTTATTTAAAAATCTATGTTGTGGACTGAATGTTTGTGTCCTCCCTCACCCCCACCCAAATTCTTATGCAGAAGCCCTTACCGCCAATGTGATGGTAGTTCAATATGAGTGAGGCCTTTTGGAGGTATCCAGAGTTAGATGAGTTCATCAGGGTGGGGCCACCACGATGGGATTAGTGTCCCTAGAAGAAGAGACCCCAGAGAGCTGGTTCTTCTGGCCGTGCACTCACACACAAAGAGGTTTGTGAGCATATGAAGAGATGGCAGCTGTCTACCAGGCAGGAAGAGAGCCTTCTGTAAATCTGACCATATGGCACCCTGACCTCAGACTTTAGCTTCCAACAGTGTGAGAACAGAAATTCCTGTCGTTCCATTCATCTAGTCTGTGGTATTTTGTTATGACAACCTGAGCTGAATAATCTAATGTACAATAATACCATTATCAGTCCTTAAGAAAATAAACTTTATATATAATTCGTTATCCAGTTAGAGTTTTAATTTACTGAATTGCTCCACAAACTTTTCCTAATTTGATTGTAAAAATCAGGACCTAAACATTGTTCCCAAGACAAATCTACAAACTAACTTAGAGTTTAGCTTCTCACTTTTTCCTTCCCTAGGAGTCCTTCCCCCATAGGTAATTATTTGTTTTATGATTTAACATTCTATATTATAAATGCAAGCAAAGATAAACATAATTGTCTTCACAATAATTTCCCATTTCTAAGATAATAGCATATTGACATTTTCTTTTACTGCTTTTAATATGACACACTTCTTGTTACCGTTTGCTTTATGTCAGAGTACTTTAAATTTGTTTCTTCAGTCATCTTTGACTTTGTTTAATCTATATTTATTTTTTATTTAAATAGTTTCTGAGTTCTTTAATAAGTAAATACAAAGATGGCAGAAAGGGATTTTTTGTATCTATTTTATATGTACAAATGAGTAGTTTGAAATTCTCAATAGTTTTATTTATTTATTTTTTTCTTTTCCTTTTTTTCTTTTTTCTTTAATTGTTGTTCAAGTACAGTTTTCTGCCTTTTACTCCCATCCTGGCCAACCCCCCAGCCTTCCCCATCTCCCCCCATTTCCACCCCCCTTAGTTTTTGTCCCTGTGTCCTTTATACTTGTTCCTGTAAACTCTTCCCCTTTTCCCCTGAAATTCCCTCTCCTCTCCCCTCTGGTCACTGTCAGCCTGTTCTCTATTTCAGTGTCTTTGGTTATATCTTGCTTGTTTGTTTTGTTGTTTAGGTTCCTGTTAAAGGTGAGATCATATGTCAATTGTTTTTATAAAAATTCTAAAACATTTTCCCAAACTGAAAGTAAATAACATCTGGATTTTATCAACATTTTTCTTCTTATGTGTTCTGACTTTTGAGTCTTTTAAGTATATATGTTCAAAATCTTTAAAGTGTAAATTATGTTCAGTGACTTTATAGTGGGGAGATCACCTTGTTACACAGAAAAGTTCATATGTTCAAAGTTCAAAGTCTGCATATGTTTATAATAACCCATCAACAAGGAGAACCTGAAAATAGAATCTATAGCGTTGCAAAATATGAAAGTAATCAACAATTCCAGGTAGTATGGAAGCTGCTTTTACTCTGATGAGATTAAGAGAATGAATTGAGCCAGATACTCTGTATTCTTACATGTGTTTTTGAAAAATGTTTGCAGCTGCTCTGTGAAAAACTCTAAGAGAATGAAAAGGCTGGTGGAAAATATGTGCAACACAGAAGCCTTGTATATAAAATATACAAAGAACTCTTAAAATTCAATAATAAGAAAACCCAATTTATAAAAGAACAAAAGATTTGAACAGACACCTCACAAAAGAAGATATACAGATGGCAAATAAGCATATGAAAAGATGCCCAGCATCCTTTGTCATTAGGAAACTTCAAATTGAAACAGTAATGATATACTATTACCCGCCTATTAAAATGGCCAAAATCCAAAATGCTGATAATAATTGCTGGCAAGGATATGAAGCATCAAGCCATCTATTCAGAGCTGCTGGAAATGCAAAATGATACATCCACTTTAGAAGACAGATTGGCAGTATCTCATAAATCTTAGCATAGTCCAGTGCCCCTAGGTACTTACCCAAATGATATGAAAACTTATGTTCACAAAAAAATAACTGTTTATAGTAGTTTTATTCATAATAGCCCCAAACTGGAAGCAACCAAGATGTCCTTAATAGGTGAATGGATAAACAAACTGTGACATATCTATATGATAGAATATTATTCAGTAATAAAAAGAAATGAGCCATCAAGCCATGAGAGACATAGATGAATCTGAAATCCGTATTGCTAAGTGAGAGAAGCCAAACTGGAAAGTCCATGCACTGTAGGATTTAAATCATATGAAATTCTGGAAAAGGTTAAAAAACTATAGAGACAATTTAAAAATCAGTGTTTTCCAGAGGTTCAGGGGGAGAGGATGAATGCTGAATACATAAAGCACAAGGGGTTATTTGAGGGCAATGAAACAATTCTGGACGATACTCCAGGGTACAACACTATGCATTTGGCAAGCCCAGGACATTGAGAATCCATAACGTGTGTCCCCTCATGCAGACTATTTTTGTTCTATAAACAGCAATATTATTAAATTGTTTCCTCAACATTAAGGGGAAAATATGTTTGTTGATGAATGTATACTCTGCATTATTGGATATTTTCTGTTTTGGCCAGGCATTAGTGAAACCTGAGTCCTCCACTACAATTTACCCACCAGGTGACTATGATAACTTCAAGAATTTTCCACAAACTAGCTCTGGCTCCACTTATTTAAAACCTTGATTCTCCTCCATCACCCACATTCTTCAGGTGCCAAGTCCATCGGACATGTGTGAGTCACAGTATAGCCTCTGGCCAAGCACCTTTGGTCACGGTGTCATAGTGAATTGATACTGTGGTCAGTGGGAGTATTGTTGGCAGCTATTTCCACATCAGAACACCTGGCTAATGCCTTAAAGATAAATACAAAAATATATGACCATGTGAACATATTGCTATATACCCTCCTAGGACATACTAAGAACATCTCTAAGTGAGGTGTCCTGAATTTTGGCTTCTTTAGCTTCACAGAAAATCAGCCTTTGGGGGCTAGGAGCCTTAGAAGTTCTCTTTTATTTTTTAAGTTTTCAAGATGAAATAGCAATCAAGATTATCAGCTATAGAGGAGGGGGTGGGTAGTTTGTGAGAAAAAAATAATGCATAAATAGTTAGCTATGAGAATGGAAAAGTGAATAAATTCAGGAAATATAATTGTTTCCAGCATTTAGAGAGACATATATAAATACTGTACTTATCGATCAAATATTTTAGGCACTTGCCTTAGAATAGTATGTAGAGGAAGTGAATAAAGAGTACTGAGAGGAGTCAGGTAAAACAAGATCATTCAGGAATTGAGTGAGGTCAAAGTTAGGTATGGCCACACAGGGGTTCATTACACTACTCTGTCCACTTTGGCATATACAGTTGACCCTTGAATATTGCTGGGGCTCAGGGGACTGATACCCCTCACACTCAGCCAAAAATCTACATGTAGCCTTGATTCCACAAAAAACTTAACTACAGTTGTCCCTCAGTATCCACAGGGGATTGGTTCTAGGACTCCTGGCAGACAGCAGAATCGGTGGATGCTCCAGGTCTTCATACAGAAGGGCACAGAACAATGCATACAGTTAGCCCTTGTCATCCGTTGATCCCCAACTGTGGATTGAAAACCGTATTTTCCAAGAAAATGGTTTCCATGTTTGCTTGGATCCACGGACAGAAAACCTGGGGATATGTGCCTACTGTGCATTTATTGATAAAGACACATGTATATGTGGACCTGTGTTCTTCAAGGGTCAACTGTATTTCAAAGTGTCCACAATAAAAAGGTGCAATAGATAATATATATTCAGATCAAATTTTATCTCAATTCTATACCTTATTATTTGTATTAAATTTGGGAATGCAGTGGTGTAAGTATTCTTGATTCTAGTCCTCATGTTATTTATAGCTTACATGGAAAAACAATTTAGCAATCCCCCAACATATTATGAAATAGATTGCGGAGGGAGGGCCTTGGAAGCCATGATGATGAGTTTGGGTTTTATTTTGAAAATTATGAGAAACCAATTAAGCATTTTGACCAGAGAAAAATATCATCAGTTGTCTCTATTCACTCTCTATACAGTCATTCTAATGTAAGGAACTGATTGAGAAAGGGCTAAATAGTGGAGGCATATGATCAATTAGGAGGCTATTGTAGTTGTCTAGACTTACACTGGTGGGAGTTTAATACAAAGGGTGAGCAGAGGAGGGAGAACCAGTACAGAAATTATTTTAAAAACAATGGGTGAATTAAGTGTGGTGTTATAAAGCTGGGAGACTTGGTCTCAAGAGTCAAATAGCAACCAGGGGATAAGCAGGATGATTATTTATTGCCTAAATCACATAGGTCATGGTGTTTAAACATGCCATTCCTCCTAGAAACATACAATGGCTTCCATGGCCCTTAAGAAAAATGTCTGCCCTCCTCATTGTGACATAAAAGGCTCAGGTCTCATTGCTCTATACATTTCATTATGCATTACATGCTCAGGACACACTGGTTTGATTTGAGGGAATAAGCTGAGGAATTTTATAACTTCCTACTCTCAGCAACACTGCTCAGACTGGGCATAATTATTCTTCTCTATCACAATTTGTTAAATCCTTGTGTTAGCCAACAACTTGTCCATGATCTTTTCCCACCTGTACCCCTTCCTCTTTCCTGCATACCCAAAGCACATGAACTGGACCTCGGTTTTGCACTTAGGTAGTTACTTCAGTGTGGCTTTATGAGGAGGGGCCCAAAAACCCAAGAATTATCTTCTGGATGGTGGGCCCCTTGTAGTACAGGCTTCCCCTGTTAGGTGAGTGTTCTAGGAACCCATCTGCATCAGTGTACTAGCTGGCCTTGTTGTGAGAGGCTGCTTTCGGCTTTAGTGAATTTTTTTGGGACACTCTTTCAGTACTGCTTCCCATTTCATGATGTGTGATTTATGAGCACACCTACCTCTGTGCTGGGTGTTCAACAGTTTTTGACTAAAAACCCTGTGCCCCACCCTTCCTATTAACCCGAATCCACCCTGAATGATGTATTTTTGTTTCCTTGGATGAAACAAAAGTTCCTCAAAGAGAAATGTTTTGCAGATGTGGAAGAGGTGAAACAAAAAATAGCAGAAGCACTAAAAGGCATCAAAATCAACTAGCTGAGCAGTGGAAAAAAGTGTCTTGATAGGTGTATTGCATCAAATGGAGAGTCCTTCGAAGGTGACTGAAGTTTAAACATGTAAGAATAGCCCTGGCTGGTGTAACTTAATGGACTGAGTGCTGGTCTGAGAACCAAAGGGTTGCTGGTTCGATTCCCAGTCAGAGCACATGCCTGGGTTGCAGGACAGGTCCCCAGTAGGGGGCACATGGGAAACAACCACACATTGATGTTTCTCTCTGTCTCTTTCTTCCTCCCTTCTCCTCTTTCTAAAAATAAATTAAAAAAATAAAATCTTTAAAATAAAATCAAATAAACATGTAAGAATAAATATACAATTTTTTATAAATAAATTCTGGGTTTTTTGGGTCCCCCCTTGTATACCTACAGTGGTTTTCCTATCTTCTCCCCAACTAAGTTAGAAACCTCTTGAGATCAAACAATGTGTCCATTCAACTTTATCTTTTAGCTATTTTAGTGACCAATAAATATTTATCTAATTAAAATGATTTCTTATCCTCTTCTGTCCATATTACAACAAAATCTAGATTAATGTCGAAGTTTCCACAGAAAAATTTGATTTTAGCTTAAATGCTAAACCATGCTGTAAACGTGTGTGGTAACCTTAGAATATCAAAAAACAGGGCAAATTTATGAGTGCATAAAATTCTTTATTTAGAACAATAAAGTATATGTATATATAATGTAATTTCAAATTCAAACCTGTATAAAAAAGGTCAGAACATATACCTATTTTAAAAAGTACACATACAGTATATACACATACACATCACATTTTACAACATTTTTTAATTAAACTTCAGTCATAATAAAACTATTTAGAACAGTGTTGACATACATTTACATTACAATATGCAAACTCCAATCTGAACTAGCAATGTATCTGTGCATTCATCTAAATGTCTGAATACTTTCCACGTCCATTGATTTAAAAAAACTTTGGCAAGTGGGACACTAAAATCACACATTAATCTTTAGAACATAGGAGAATAGGATATTTTGTTAGAAAATGTTATTTAGTGAGTCTGACAGCTCAGAGATCAAGTAAATGAAAATACTATCGTTTTTAGTTTAAACAGTTATCTTCAAAAACATCATAAGGATATAGTTGGAAATGGCAGTTATTAGTTTAAAATGCTTAGCAAACATTTTAGGATCATGAAAATCCATTTTAATATGGATTATTTCTAAAACAATAGCTTGTTAGGAAATAAAAGCACTACTATTTTTTCTTTACAAACAAAAGCATTTCCAGACTTGTTCACTGAAACCGGCAACACCATACACTGTGTGACCTGATACCACAAATAAACTAGTCAGAAGTTCAGTCTGAATGTTTATATTTTAATGACAATTTCAAAATAATGTTTCAAAGACAAGCTAGCTTATTTTAAAATTATTATCCCACTTTCCAATTTAAAATGAGATTTATGAATTACCTCTTTCCAAATAGATTCTAAATTATCTTTTGGCATTCTAAAAAACTTGATGAGCATCTTAACATTTTCTGCTCTTAGCTTTTAAGAAAATGAGAAGATTTAAATGCTTACATTTGGTACATTTCCAAATGTTACACACATCTTATATCTCTTCCTGATTAAAATGACTAAACCATAGTAGTGCTTTCCATTCCTCAAAGGTGACCCAAAACGTTTATTTAAGCAAAGGAAAAAGCCATCTCTTATGTAAATGGTTATCCAATTCACCCCACATAAGACTGAACTTCACTTTTACTAATGGACCCTATTTACATTACAAACAAGAACAGAAATGACTTGTTTTTAAACTTAAGAGACAGAGGAAGGGAGGGAGGGAAGGAGTGGGGAGTGGGGAGGGGAGGGGAGGTGGGGGGGAGGGGGAGAGAGAGAAAGAGACATGTCGATTTGTTGTTCCACTTATTGATGTATTCATTGGTTGATTCTTGTATGTGCCCCTGACCAGGGATCGAACCCTCAACCTTGGGGCATCAGGATGATGTTCTGACCAATGGAGTGACGTGGCCAGGGCAGCAATGACTTTTTATGTTCAAATTGCTTATTCACTGAGATCAGAGTTGGGTATTTTGCATGGGGCGCTTTCAGCTCTATTTTATTTTCATTGTTAGTCACATATCAATAGGGTTCCCATCTAACATGTGATGTCTGAGTTCATCATATAGATAAATACAAAACTGAGAGGGGTGGTGATTTACCAAAATCAGTTAATAGCAAAGTGGAGAATTCTTACAAGTTTTCCCAATATTTACTCCATTATGCTCAGCATGGCTTTTGGAAAAATAACTTTTAGTTGAAGAAGCATAGTTTAGAAAGGCTAAATCTCTATATTGGAATTACATTTTGAAACCAAAACCTAGCTGCAGAAGACCAATAAGTAATATTCATGAATTCTAAACAGTGTTTTTTGTTCATTTAACTTTAATCGTAGTTACAAAATATACCAAATTTTCTCCAAAGTATTTTAATGCTCAATGAAGTATATTTCTTACCAAAAAACAAATACTTCATTATGGACACATGCTTTTTCATACATTTTCATTTTTAGATACTTAATCCTTTTTGAAGAAGATAGGTTACTTATTCTATTACTGTATCTTAAAACAACCAATTTGTCTCTGAGTCATTAAAAAGTGGCAGTGTGGTAAGCACATTAGATTATAATACAAATTCCAGGAACACTTGGATATCACTGGGCAGGAAGAGTTTATTACAGAGCTAGTTACTTTATAAACTTGGGTTCTACCAAAGAGTTACAAAGCTTCCGGTATAATTTAGAATCTGCAGACTTCTGAGATCAGCTTAAAAGGCAATTTTGAAACACTGATTTATTAAAAAGACTATCAGAACATGTACCAGATAAAACACATATCAGATAAGATATACACACACACATATATATGGGTATATATATGTATATACATATGTGTGTGTATGTATATGTATCTTAAAGCAGGTATGACACAATTAATGCCCAAGCAGCTAGCATCCAAAACAATATTCAGCATTTTTTTATTGTTCATGCATTTTATGGAACTTCAGTGTTTTAAAAATTGGTGATCCATGTAACTCTCAATGAACCAATACATTTAATTAGGCAGAACGTATCTCCCCTCACCTACCATGCCATGTTTCCTAATTTGCAGAATTTGTTTATTTCACTCTATTGGTTAGGATCCTGTCTTTGCATGTTAAAACCCAGATACTAGTTGAGAAAAAAAGAACATTTATTGTACTCTCAAAAGCTTATTAAACAAAATTGTCACATGCCTAAGAAAATCACAACCATTGGTGAAACAAGTCACACTAATAAGCATCAATCTTCTTAATCTAGTTGTGACCTACTCATATAACTCATATTAACCTATGTCTATTTTCCTCAAAACAGTCAATGCCACATGCCTGAGACAGGTCCTTTCAGCAATTAAACTGACCTCTGGTTCTATTACTAATCGATTATACCACGGGATATCTGAGGGCTTAACTAAGTTAATGCAGCTTCCCAAAGCACGAGGGTGTATCTTAGAAAAATGACTAGTGTTTGAAGAATCACAGCACTTTAGAGAAGGAAAGGATTGTAGAAATCATTTGGGCTCTTTGGTACAAAAAAAGAGCAAAGGCCACGTGTTGAAGTTGTATTTGGATTAGATTTGAATGTAAGCTAAAATCCAACTACACTAGAAATTCTTACATTTTAGAAATCAAAGAAAAGCTAGCATTTAGTTTTTCATGCCCTTTTGTATCACTACATTGAAAATGGTCATCAATGGTGGTGGTATATGGTAATAATATTATTATAAGGATTAAGTTGTAATGGAAAGCTTTGGCTTCCTCTATGTGTATGTTCATGATATTGTTAAAGAACCTTCATCAGAATAAGCCATGGGAATTCATTCTTTGACTTTAGTCAGATGTTCCTTTGACCTTTAAAAAATGGCAAGGGAAATTCACATCTTACAATTTCTAGTTTAAAAGCACAATGTCCATCTTGGGAATTCCTGCCAAATTCACTCTTAATATGACAACGCTGTCATACATTTTAAATAGCAAACTGACATGCATAACTACATAAAGCTCTCTTTTTATTTTTAATTCATAAACCTTAATGGATATAGAGTGCCTGATTTTAAATAAATGGATCCTTTAAAGAGATAATGGTGATTATACTATAAATAAGTAGAGTTTCCTGATTTCTTGCATTCTTATAAAAGCCAAGTAACCTAGTTTCAACACCAGCATGTGGGTATGGTTTTCTAACCTTACATACTAATGTCATAGTTTATTTTTACTCTCTCCCATGGTGGCAATTGAAAACGGGACCTTCATACATTCAGCGATTTCCCCTAAGTCCCTTTGGATAATTCTGTAATAGTTTTAGAATATAAACATTTTGTAATATATTTTGCAAGCATGATTTATACACTTTACAGTGGTCAAGGGGAAAGGCCGACTTCAGCAGGGGTGACAAATGTCCTCCTCAGAGACCATTCAGTGTTCATAGCTTCTCTGTGCGATGACTCTTTTGGGGAGTCTCCCCTCGGCAAAGGCATCACTGTTCTAATTCAGTACTGGCTCCCCTGCATGGATAGATCCAGCCAACCATGTCCATCTGTCTAGTGGGATATGGATGAGCATGGTTTATATCAGGAAGAGAACGAGATCAGACCCATATCATTAATCAGTAGCTACAAGGATGACATGACACCTATTCCAATCACTTTTCCTCCACTGCTTCTCATTGGTACAGTGGCTGATGCTATCAAGACTTTTGTCTTTAAAATCCCTCCAGATCCCTTTGAGAAAAATTGATACCCTGACTCTCCAGGCTGAACTCCACTTGAGGGGACTAAGATAACTACAAACTGCAGGTTGTAACTGAAAATAAAGCTATGTGGCTTCTCAGCAATTAGACATTTCTGGAGGCATGCAAAACGGGCGCGCAGTCTGGGACACGTGCTTTTTCTCTCCCAACATCAGTTGCAGGTTCTAAATGAGACTACAAGTTCCCCAGGTCATTAAAATAGAGTCCTGTGCCATGCAAGTTCTTCTTTACAGATGATTAATTCAGTGCCAGTTTCACAGTAAAACACTTTGTTCCAATTTCTGAATCATCCATATAGAGTCATGGGTAGCAAGAACAGGTAAAGTTGTGGTCTGTCACTCCAGACAGAATATGAATTTTTTAAAAGCTGCTTCATTTATGAAGCAAACATGAACTGTTACCCGCCTAGTGAGAAAAGACAAAAAGAGAGATTAGAGTGTGTCTGTTTTCTGCCTTCTTTTCATTCTTAAGAGCTGAATTCATATGATTACAGAATTAGTAACAGACTTACAATGTATGCATTATCTGAAATGATCTTACTGTTTGTGGTCTGTCTGCTTCTATTGAATGTAAGCTCCATGAGGACACAGGGCTTTATCTATTATTTTTACTTACTAGAGTACTCCAACACAGGGAACAGTGCCTGGAACAACACAATACTCAGTAGCTATTTCTTGCACATAAGAACAGATGAATGACTATCCTATGACTTTCATACCCCCAAGCATACCACAGGTTATCTCTATTTGTGGTAAGAGGATTATCAACCTATGTATTCTTGATTTTCTCCTATGAGGCTATGAAAAGGTAGCAGACAGGTGGTGAAGGGGAAGAGTCTGAATGACAGAGGCTGTGTTTAGAGAGAGGTGAAGTGGAAGGAGGGGGAGTAGCATAAAAGAGATATCTGGGAAAGGTGGAGAAGCTGGTCAGAGGCAGCTGGCAAGTCATGGTCTCCTGGTCACTGAGCAGTGCCAGTGCCTGGCTAGGTCCTAGCAATGGCTTCTCTCAGCAGAGGAAATAGAAGAGCAAGATCTCTGTCAAACAGAAAACAGAAAGACAGAAATCCTGGCACCACATCCTGACAAAGCCTCTGGGAGGTTCATTTGGCCTTGGCACAGTTTATTGTACTTGTTGAAGCATGCAAGTCAGACTTTTTGTTTTAGTTCCTCTGTGCTGGTGTTAAACCACTGGGTTTTGGACTCAGCTTTCAGATTTTGCAACTTTCAAGTAAAATATTTGTACTTCCTTATCTATTTTTTTTAAATTATAGACAGTATCTTCAATGACAGAAGTCAAGGGTTAAGATTTTTTAGCTTTAGTTATGGTTAATAGGCTTAGTGATTAATGCCCATAAAAAGCTGTTGTTCCAGAAACTGGAATGTGTGACTGGCCCTACCCTGACTCCAAGGGGGCCTGCAAACAATTCAACCTTTGTGGCCCAGAATGACTGCAACTGATCAAGATGGTATCTAAGCCATTGTGCTCCAGGGAGGGAATGTCTGCCAACCAGGATGCAGATGCAGAACAGCTGGTCAGCAGATGAAGGGATGCTAGGATAATCACTGGACTGCAGCTTTTATCTCATCAAACTTTTTCTCTGAATTCTAAACCCCTTTACCTACTCTTTTCCTGAATTCCAAACCCATCTCCTACCTTTTGCTTCTTATCAAAAGGTTGGCTTGAGATGAGATATTAAGACAGTTTTTAGGGTACATAACCCACAATTTTCTCAGATTGGTGGCACCCATACGATCCATCCTTGTCTCTTCTTGTTGGTTCTGGTAGTGATAGGCAGCATGAATGTTGTCTTTTCTGGTTTCATCTTCATGCAATCTCTAAACAAATGTCCACTTTTTGCATTTCTTTTCTTTTTATTCACTACTTTCCTGCTGCCTTTGTTCTTATTTATCAATCCCAGAATCACAGATCACTAGTATTAAAATATTTGAAATCATTTACACAGGTTATGTATAAAATTCCATAGTATGAGTGACAAGGAGTACAGTATTTTTCTCCAGTCTTTCTAAATGCAGTATACTAAAAACTATTACATGATAATTTACCAGAGAACTTTAGGAACTATGGAACCTATATTTAGAGAAGCATAATTAAATCCTGAAGGAAAAAGAAGAGGCATTAAGAGAAAACTTCAGAAATCCAAAATATACAGTCAATATTTCAAAATTAAGCTTAGTTAGAAAAGCAAAAGGAAATCACAGAAAAGCAATGAATAATTTAAGATTCTAAATTTAAATGCAGAAAAGCAAGATTAGCAATCTCTTTCTGTCCCACCCCCAGCACCTGCATCCCCTGGATTGTATAGCAAAGAAAATAATCTTGAAAGCTGAACTACAATTTTTCAACAACCATATAAAATAAGCAGGGAAAGTATTATCACCCCATTATATCTGAAAAACCAGGGCTTAAAAGACAACTGACTCATTCAGGAACCCATAGCTACTTAAATTTGCAGAGCCAAGGCTTGAATCTAAATCTAATCCCTTCTAATTTTCTGCGTCAGAATGTGTCTATAGAAGGAGATCTCAAAAACAAAAATACTGAAACTCCTGAAATTCTTAGGAAATACCTGTTAAAGAGTCACATTCTTGCTGCTTGGTAACCAGTCATTTCCATATCCTGTGCACTAAATGATCACACTTGACTCATGCTCATCTGTATTCTAATTCTAAGATCTATTATGTTCTGTCTTAGATCTACAGGACACTTCCACATTGTTTCTTTTAGGAAATCTCTCTACCAACTTCATTATAATGAGAACTATCTTCCACTCTTACCACGTTGGGATAAGTCAATACGCATTGCTAACTGAGTATCAACAGACTCATGCTATTTACTACATACCAAACGAGGCTTTCTGGGTGACTATGCAGTCTTTCTACCAAAGTCTCAATTAACATTCTTTGTAGATGACTCCCAAGTCCCAAATCTACTATTTGCAGCCCTGACTGTTCTCTGAATTCTAGTCTAACATATTTGGCCACTGGTCAGTATTTACTAACAGCTCTTGCTGTTTTCTTTTAGCAGTACCACCATCTGGTTAGTCCCAGAGGCTCCAAATAACCCTTAAGTACTCCCTGTAATGTTGAGCCTCACATTCCATCAGTAACTATGATTTGTTGATTCTTTTACTGAAATGTCTGCAAATTGTTCCATGCTTTCCTGTTTCCTTGGCCCTGACCCCAGTTCAGGTCATCATGCTCTCACATCTATTCAGCAGATTGGCCTCCTAAATGGACTCCCTGATTCCAGCTCACCGTTCCCCTTAATCCAGCCTCACTAATATTTGATTACCTACCTAAAACTCTGTTTTGACTGTATCACTCACATCTTTTTTCAACCCTCCAACAGTTCCTTATATTGCTAAATACCGTAAAAGTCCCATACTTGGAATTTTTCAAACTGATCCCCATATTTTCTTCTCAGCACTTATACTCTTTATGTGTGACCTCCACTGGCATCCAGCTGAACAAACTGACTCTGGAACATAGGTTGTACTTTTGGCTTCTCGAACTTAGTTAATACCATTTGCAGTACCCAGATCACCCCTTCCCTATGCTAAGGAAAGTTTACCAATCATTTAGCATCTAGCTCACTACTAACACTAACTCCATTACCTACACAACGAAGCCTTTCTCCTGTTGCTAGTGATTTCTCTCTCCCTTCAAATAAAGTAACTGCATGTGGGTGTGCATGGTACGATTCTAAGGGATGCCCCCCAGACCAGTATCTAGAGGTGTGTTGCAGGCACTTCCTATACAACCATATGCAGTGGCCTTGTCTCAAAGTTCTTAATGCATTTTCCTTGTAAGCTCCTTTCGTTACTTCTTAAACTTTGTCAACTTTTAGTTTCCTTTTCAAAATAGGTTATTATGCATATATCCTATTTCCTTTTGTAGCCTATTAGCAACTGGAGGATACAGCTAGGTTATATTAAGCTTTGCATCCAACAGTGCACCTTCTAGAGTTTGCAGGAAGAATAAAGAGCAAAAATTTCCTGTAATATATTCTAGTTTATTTCTTTCTGTTAAATTGTGCCATACACAACCAAATCAATGAAAAAAATTTGGCATCAGCTAATTGACTAAGGGGATTTTTAACTTTTCTTATGGATTTTTCATGTTTGATGTCAAATAGATACAGGTTTAGTGTACTTTCTCTTAGAGGTGACTTCTTTTGTTTCTAGTTCATTATCTTACATTTCTTCCATGTTCTTTTCTTCTATTTAAAATATCAAAATATCCTCTTTGCTGTCCATTTATAGGTTAATTCCTTTGGAAAACTAACTATTCCATTTTTTTATATTCTAGTGTTACAGTATTTGTCCTGATTTAATTTGTTCCAATTAGCAAGGCTTCCATCTCAGGGAATCCTTGCCATAAATGAGTTGTTCACCCTGGATTTTCCCCTTTCTTGCTAACCAAGAAAATGAACATAATCCAAATTATGTCCTATTTTGAAAATATACAATTACAACTCTCCATTTCATTTCTATCTTGGTACTTTTTACTTCTATTATTCTGTTTTCAGCAGATTTCTTCTACCTTTCCTTTCACCACATCCTTTTTCCCAAATTATACTCAGTGTTCCTTGGGAGTTTTAAACTTGCATTGATACGGGGTCAAGCAAAAGGCTTTACTCTACACAATGGGCACTCAATAAACAATTACAAATAATACCCATTTTGACTTTGGAGTCTGCAGATTCATGATAATGAGCCACCTCTGTTTTCTCCCTTTATCCTATCTTCAGCATTTGATATACTTACTTTTGCATACACAAGTATTTTATTTTTATTTCCATAAATGTTATTTTCACATTTTGTAATATGTAATACTCTGAGATACTCATTCATCTCTTCATGCATTCCCAAACAAATGTTTTTTTCATCACTTACCCACACACAAAGTACAAGCTTATGGTTTGGTGGGATGCCAAAATGAAATTCAGAACAAACCTGCTTTCTAAGAGCTTATCATTTAGAAGAGGACACAAAATGTCATCCTAATATTTAGTATTGTATATCATATGGAATGTAATACAAAGCACATAAAGAGAGATTACTTATATTAGGGTAGTTAGCTTTTTGGAGATTTTGGTATCTAACTGAGTGTTGAGAGAGCTTTGCAGAGATGATGGGTTGGGTACTTTAGGAAGGAGAATGCTCATTTTATATTGACTAATCAATATATAATAAATTTATTTCTGAGAAAATTCAGGTTTTCTTTTTGAACCTGTCTACTTTGATTTGCTTTATACATGGACAATATTTTATATTTTAGGAAAAAGAAATTAGTGATTTCCCATATGAGTATCTTCTCCTCTTGCTGTGCATGCTTTACTGTTTTATAGACCAAATTAAACACACTCATGTAGACAAGATAAAAATAAATTCTACTTCACTTTTAAAAAGATTAATTTTTTTATTTTATTGAGGCAAAAACAATGAGATCTACTCTCAACACACTTTTATGTATACAATATAACACTGTAAACTATAGGCATAATAATATTGTGCAAGCAGACCTATCTTCTTGGTAAACTTTCATTTACGGTTTATGCATTCACTCAGTCATTCATTCAACAAACATTTATTGAGAGCTGCAATGTACAGACAAGTGAAGGCATACAGCATGAACCAGACAGACTCAGTTCCTATCCTTGAATATTCCCTGACTGATAGACATACACGTAACTTGCTTTAAAATGCCATCATTTTTTTCCTCTTAAACAAGTGCCCTGGGTTTTCCCATCCTAATCCATTCTCCAAATGTCACAGGACAAATGCTACAATTAAAAACCACATGATTGAAGATCTGTGTGCCCAAACTGGATCCCAGCTATGCAATCCAAAACCAAACAACAGAAGACATTACTTGAGCCTTTAAAACTCAACAATTTAACGTATGATTTGTGGATGTCTGGCTTAGGGAACTGAAATGGCAGATATCAAAGATATAGTGAGGCTTGTGTTGGGGTTGAAGGGCAGAGAAATAGGTTTCTAAGAAAAGCACCGATTTCACCTTGGGGAATATGACTCCAGAAAATGAAAAGAATGGAGCTAAGGGTATATTCACTTACTTTATTTGGCAAAAGAAATGAGCCTGGAGAGAAGCTAGGATTCATGCTTTGGACACAGTGATCAAGGGCATGATTAAGGACTAAAATGAAGTCTGTGCAGGAGCAGGGTTAAAGCGTTAGAGAAATATGTGACATCCTGGTTATTGTATCATGTTATTTTGGGTTGTTGAAAATGATATTCTATAATTCTAAAAGTGAGTGCTCCTGGAGGAGGTGAAAGGCTCTGTGGCCCAGTTTTTCCTGGTGAAGTTTCAATCTAGAGATAAATGTTGGAATCTGAGACAGAAGTTCAAGTTGGGGATGGTGACCTATAAGGGGAAGACAAGCTCACCACTGACTGCATCTATACAGTCTGGGAGAGTAAGTGATGGTCCTCTGACCATGAGAGAATATGGGGAAGACTAAAGAGCTGGAGAGAACCCTCATACCCCACTGTAATACATGCACTCAGGATTCCATGGGCATGGAGAAATTAAGAGCCAGTTGGCAGACATGAAAGTGAGAAGAGCGTGAATCAGTGCTGGACTAGGTTAGTGCCATTTGGGGTACTCCCCCAAGAGTATCAGGAGTTGGGGAGCTGGGAGGAGAGATGTGAACATCAGCACCTTCTGGAAATGTTTTCTCACTCTCCTCTCCTTTCCCCCACAAGCCCTCAGCAGACCCACACAGCACGGCAGGTACCTCTCACTGGTTTATATTCAATGCACCCTGGGCTCTGTACTATGACGAAGCAAAATGTTTACCAGTCGTGAGGCAGGTGGCACTTTACCTTGACAATTTCCCTCTCCTGATTGTTAAGATATTTTGACCTTTTCTTATTTTTCCTTAAAATGGCAGGGACATGGTTTTTGTTTTTGCTCATTTCAGCATCTAACAAATGAAATACTTTTTATTTTAAATCATGTTACAGGAGTTATAACTAATTGAAATTGATTTTATTTATTATTCTACTAATACTTTATTTTAGTCCTAATTTACTTTATTTCCCTGCAAATTTATTTTCTGGCCTCAAAACAGTAAAACTTAACTGTTAATTTTTATATACAAGATTAATCCACTCATCAGGACTAACACTGCTCTGCCTTTCAAAACTTCAGACTATAGCAATGGGTTTGAAATGCAGTTCAATTATGTGGTACTTTTTCAGTTAACATACCAGACAACAGCTTAATAGAAAATACTACATTTTGCTTCTAAATTTTGGCCTATAAGATGCTGTATAGTTCTAATTAAATCTTTCAGCTTCAATTCTAAAACTTACCGATGTACAAAAGTAACAGTGTTGATACAAGCCACAATTATGCTTCTTGAAACTCTCTCTCTTTTTCTTGCAACATACTGAAAAACAATAAGAAAAATGCTTATTTGTTTTTGGATGGAGATTCTGAAAATACACTATGATCCGTGCATTGTAAAAGGCAGTATTTTTTTCTGTAAATATAGTAACAAAAGGTTGCAAAGTTGATTAGGAAGCTTACATTCATAAGTAAAACTATAAGGCTGAAGGAAGACTTTATATCCCTCAATATACTCTCCCTGAGTTCTTAAATTCTCTATGCATATGCCCATACTAAAAATGTTTACATGCACTTAACATGTGAATACACATATGCATAGGAGTGATCTGACAGAAAGTAACATGACAAATGAAAACTATAACTTATATATTCATATAACTATGAATATAAAATCAAAGTATCAGTACTGGGGTGATATGGCGTGAGGTAAAAAAGTGATCATGGTCAGCTACAGTAAATGGAAAGGTAACTTAAAAAAACAATTTTTATAATTTATATTTGGCATTGGAGAAAATCTTGAATACACTGGGTAAAGGTAAGGACTCTAAAACTAGAATGAAGTCAAATGTATTACATATGTGAGAGAAAAATCACAAAGTATCTTGACTAGGAAGTGATGTTATGAACTAAAGTTTAAGGAAGAATGAGACAAGGTAGTGTTTAGAGGGGCTAAGAAAAAGAAAGATTATATGGCAGCAACTCATAATAAAGATATGGATGAAGATGATCATATTGCCAAAGAAGGTGCTAAGCTAATAAGAGACTGGAGACAGAAATCAGTATGTCTGGGTAACAGTGTGGAAAAGAAGAACATGCAAACCTGGCTGCCGAGCCTGACGACCAGGAGTCTGAGCAAGGTTCTGCTTACAGAAATAAAGTAGAGAGGCTCACTTCTGATACACTAAGGAAGTTTGTGAAGATATTCCACAGGTAAATGGACATGTAGGCTGGCACAGAGCGTGAGAGGTTAGGAATGTGAGCAAAGACTTAGAAGACACCAGTTGGGAGATGCTATTGTAAGAGTGAGCAACTTCTTAACAGATGTTACGACAATGTGCATGGTATGTGAAATGCCAATGTCAAGCTTACTTGTGCACACATTTAACAAACCAAAATACCTTATCTCATTATCCTCTTCAGTAATCTGTATATTTTCAACTGCCCTTGTAAGATTTGGTTGTTTCTTCTGGAAAAAGAACAATGATATGTATCATAAAAATATCAATAAGAAGTATAATATTGAAGAGGTAAGTAGTCTCTACTTTTTTCTTTTATGGCAATGACTCCAACAAGTTTTCTTCAGCAGACGGTATGTAAAATATTCTTCCAATAAGGAACTATAAAAAACGCATGGTATTATCGACTCAACAGTTTTAGAATGTTGGAGGCAAAAATGTAATAAAGAAACTGAAAGATTTAAATAGTAATCAAATTCAAAAGGCATTTCAAAAAGCTGAGTCACAATGATTTAGCACATTTTAAAATTTTAGACAGACTTCAATAAGAAGAGAACAGAAGGCAGAAATCCAAAGGAGCAGATAATACAAATGACATTTCTGTTTGGCTTAAGCATGTCATAAGATTTTAGCATATTTTATCCCATTTTATATTTAGTTGAAGCTACCAAAACCAGTTGCCATTTCTTATGTGTGCATTCTCAGCCAGAGGAGTGGGGAGAAAAACTTTTTTAAGATTTAAATTTTGTTAAGGTTGAAACTCACCTATTTTATCATTTTCTTGGTGGGATCCTTTCTCAGAAAAGGGCATTTGTTCATCATTTATGTAAATATAATATGAACAAATAAATATATAAAGTTCAGAAAGTTATCGATCAAAAAGCAACACTTACCTTCCAGTATAAGGCTCCAATTCCAAAGCCAATCATAAGAGAAACGAGTGCCGGCAGGACTATGGCTGCCCACTGCAGGTGGGAGGCTCCGATGGAATGCGCGGCCTTCCCTGTAATTTCAACAGCACAGAGGTGAGCGCAGCATGTCCACGCTAGAGGTTTGGCTCTCATTTCTCTGGTCGTTCCCAACTGTTTCTGTAACATGCCCTTGACCTATCTCTCTTCAAAATATTTAAACCGCTCAATTTTCGTGGAGTATTGCTTTGGAATGACAATACAAATCAATGTAGTCTCCAAAAGGTAAATA
This sequence comes from Trachops cirrhosus, assembly GCA_028533065.1. NCBI lineage: Eukaryota > Metazoa > Chordata > Mammalia > Chiroptera > Phyllostomidae > Trachops > Trachops cirrhosus. Next base: position 73,650,188 of record CM052539.1, read on the forward strand.
AATTGAAAAAAGAAACAAGCCCACAGACAAAAGGAGATCAGACTTGGTTAATACTGATGTGTAGGGCATGCAGACGACTTGTGTCTGGGCAGAGGGGGGAGCGGGGGCGGGAATGATTTATACTGTCAAGCAAATCCATTTTCTATGACTTTATCTTCCAATATGTTTCACTTTCTCATTCTTGACATCTAGCCAAGCAGTTTTAAAGCTGACGTGTTATGACCCAGATCAAAGTCTGCTTGCTCTACATGTGTGGCCAGGCATGCACTACATGTCTGGCCAGCTGCTCATATTGTCATCCTGTGTCCCTCATGGGTAGACCACTCGTAGGCGCCTCACACTTAGAGTCATGCTGTTTCCTCCTCACACCTTCAACACACAGTTACTGGACTCCAGGCAGTGACTGGCACCAGGCTATAAACTAAAGGCTTGGTTTCTCAGACATTTTATTTTGGAAAGCCTGAGACTACTGAATGTTAAAAAATGGCCTGAGACTACTGAACATTAAAAAATGACCAGTGTCTCCCCAATGGTTACTTTAAATAAGTAACTTAGTGAGAGAGAAGACATTAGCTTGGAACACCTTCCTTGTTCCTGTTTGGCTTTTCCCTGGGAAGCAGGGTGACTCACGATTTAAAAAAATCACATCTCCCACCAGAGTCTCTGCCTCCCAACACAACACTCAACATTTTGACAGATTTTTCGCTGTTTCCTGACAGGGAACAACTTTGTGGTTTGGAAACACTGATACGTGCCATTCTGGAAGTTAAAATCTCAGTTGTCTTTGGAAGATGTGATAAATTTAGAAATTATACATTTCCAATAATTATATAATCAAAATGTAAACTAATCCAAGATAAAGTGACTGCTTTGGGCTATAATATTTTACCATGATACTCAAATTTCTGTCAGCTTACAGTCACCTACTTAATATATAAAGTTCCTACATATAGTAACATAATATAAAAGAACTGAATCACTGTATGTGTACCAACATTAACCAGGAAAAAGTAAACCCATAGATTTAAAATGGGAGGCCAGAAACAAATCTTACCTACTCTAGTGAGAACAGCAATTGCCTGTTTTCCTACCATTTGTAAGGTAGAAGTAGAAAATTCAGTAATTATGATTCCTATGTTTCCAAAGAGGCTCTAATAATAGGGCACGTGTCAGCACTGAGGGGTCATGTATGGAGGGCGTGTGTGTAAGGGAGGGGGGGACTGGATAGGGAAGTGGGGTCTTCCATTCACATGCCAGTGAATCACTTCCTTAAGACTTGACTCACAGTTTTTCTGGCCCACCCCACATCCTGCAAGCCCATGGGAAATACAGTTTAGGCATCTCAAATTGGAGCTCAGTGAGAATTCTCTCACCAAAATACACCTGCATTATAAACTAGAATTTGATATAACCGAAGTGTTACTATTATTACAACAATCCAATTACTTTAAGGGTTATGTGCACTAGTCTGGGATTTAACCATTTACAAAACTGTTTTCTGTGAGAAAGTGGATTCAGAACTATAAGCAATTCCTACCATTTTAGGAATTTTAACTTTACTATCTACAAATAAACTGCTTGTGTTTGTACTCCAGTCACATGTTTGAATTTTTCTTAACAGCCAACTGCTCTGGCTTACATTTGATACCAGGATTGCTGGTGTGCAATTTTGACAGATTTGACCATGAATCCTCCTTGAAGAGCCCTAGCCAATGTCAACAGACGGAACAAAGGAAGTTATTGATATTTTGTCCCCCAGTACCATGGAAAACGAATGAGCTGGGACGGTGCTATGAAGAACTCCATGACTAGAGGTCTGAGTGGGACTCAAGGCAGCCAAGCACCCTGTTCTCCCTGTTTTACCCAAAGGTCAAATCTTGAACTGCACCATTCAAGCCAGAGACCACAGCAAACAAAAGCAGAAGGAGCTTACTAGAGAGTGAGGTATCCTGGGATTCCCACTCAAAATTTTTCTTAGGTAAGACAAGCCCCTAAGGGAGGTACTGCAAACAAAGGCTGCTGGAGAAACCTAACCAAGGAAAGCTCATCTCACTCTGAGTACTGTGACTTTTTAACAGCTTTGAAAGTTCTTCCCCTGGTACTGTGGCCCCAGGCAAAGTCCTGGAAACTGACTAGCCTCCTGCCGGAGAGGCCTGGTAAACACTGGGAGGGGAACAATGGACCAAGGGAACTGAGTTTTGTCTCCTATCAAGGTCAAGGTTTCTTCAATTATTTCTTCTATTAATTCAAGTGGCTTAATAATGATACTGCCATCCCTCTTGCAGGGAGACAAAAAAAAAAAGTGTTATCAGAAAAGGCTTGCTTGCACCTCTAGGGCCTGACTCCCAACACTTGCTGCTAATGCTGTCTACCAAGGATCAGTGAGATTTGAATTAGGTGCCTCCAGGCCCATGTGAAGGGTATTCTGGGCCAAAGCTCAAGCCGTAATAAAGCTTTGCTTTTATGTAAAGACTGCCCAAAGAAACCTTGTAGAGTGAGCGAGCTCATCTGGATGGGATTTGAGTAATCCTAAATTCCTGGGTTGTTAACATATTAACTTTATATCAGAATGACAAAAACTTTCCACTGTCCAAAATTCGTGGGAACTGACTTGTTCTATTTGACTACTAATGCCCAACATCTGTACAAATACAGGACACAAAAACTGTGCTACAAATTTGCTGAACTCTTTTTTAGGGTAAGTCTGTTTTCAAGTATTGTGCTGTGAACAGGAATGTCTCCGTGCTTAGGGAACAAGCTACTTGGTGCCACTTCTTAACTCAGATCCAAAGGTCACCACGGGCTTGTCATTCACTGACCCACAGCCTCAGTGCATCCAATTGTTCTAATAATTAATGATGAACACACACTACACATCAGGCATGGCTCCGGGTTCACGTGTGCTGATGTTTGAAACTCACAGAAACCCCATGAAGGCAGTATCATCCTCCATTTGACTGGGGAGTCCAGAAAGATCAAGTAACTGGCCCAAGCTCAAACAGCAGGGCACGGGTTGGGAGACAGCACCAAGGCACTCTGACTCAAGACTATATTTCTAGAAGATGTATAAGGTAATGCCAAAGTAAGGATTTCCTTCTATATCATTTAAATGCTCTTTGTAAGGATCTCAAAATAAGCATTTTTAAAACATCTTTTTAGGTTGGTACAAAATATGTTACTGTTACTTTGAAAATACAACTCCCTTTGGGTAACCTGGATTTCCCAAGCTACAAAGCTACAAAGAGGACACACATTTTTAGACTCTTTCAAGGGCTCAGTCTTCTGGTGAGCACGACCACTTTTTGGTTGTTATCCCTGAAAACTAGCATGCTTTCTTCATGTATCCCTGACCCTATTCCTGAAATAGTCATTTATGTACATCTATTATTATACATATTATAATAAAAAGTTGACCCTTGAATGCAGGCGTTAGGAGCACCAACCTGCCCCTTTGTACATGCAGTTGAAAATCCACATATAACTTTCAACTCCCTCAGAACTTGACTGTCCATGGTATCTGAGGGATATTGGTGTGTGGGGGCAGGGGTGGGAGGAGTTGGTTCCAGTACCCCTGTGGACATAAAAGTCCCCTATGTCAGTGTCACAGATCATTTCATACAGTTTAGCCTCCACATCCGTGAACTCCCAATTGCAGATCAAAAATAGTCCATACAAGTATTTATTGAAAAGAAACCCATGTATATGTGAATCTGCACAGTTCAAACCTATATTGTCCAAGGGCCAACCGTGTATTACATTTACATTATATACAGTATAAATATAACAAAACACTGAGTATTTTATTTATGTCTGTTTCTCTTATGAGAACACAAGCTCCACAGGAGCTGGTCCTGTGTATTGGTATCTAACTGCCATATTCAGGAGTGATACCACCTGGTCAACAGCTGCTTATTGTGCAAGACCCATACTTTTTACAAAAGGAAGACAGAAAAGAAAGCAAAACAAACAGAAACATAAGACTGGCCATTCATTTTGTGATTTAAAAAGTACCTTCAGGCACAGACTGAATAGGTGTTTTGCATTCAATTTGTCTTTTAAAGTAAGTGGAAAAGAAGTTTGCTTCCAACCATGATGGTAGCAGATGAGCCTTTACAACCTAGATAATTATTATACTAGACAAAAATTATCTGAGGCAGCTGTTTTCAGACACATTAGCCAACTGGCAGCACAAGAGTAAAATTCCTGAGAGAGAGAAAACACACATGGTGAGTGAGGCCCATGACTGCCCTGGTTTTCTGGCTGGGAGGCACCTTCAGAGGCATGGAAGATAGAACCGAAGTAGGGCTCAGTATTCTGACACAGGAAATCAGACTGAAGTTCAGGGTGGCTGACATGGCTGGAGTCTGTGGAAAGGAGCCGAGCAGAGAAGGGGCCTCAAAAATCTCCAGAAGAGTCTCATTAAGCCACTCGTCAAATAATAGGCTCTACATGTGGTGCGCCAGGTGAAGCTTCACAAAACCTGGCACAAAACGAAACAATGCCTGGGCAGCTAAGACTATCAGTGCCTGTAACAGTCATTCAGAGATGAAGGAGTTCTGACAGCAAGAATGGAGAGATTTTCTGGCTACTTAGTGACTTAACAGGCAGGTATTGTATGAAGAATGGATATGCGGTACAAAGGGATGATTCACTTCCCCGTGGGATTGAGCAGGACGGTGAGAGATTTTATAATGCTATTCAGAACACAGCACAATTTAAAGCTTATGAATTGTTTATTTCTGGAATTTTCCATTTAATATATTCAGACACATTTGACTGTGGGTAACTGAAACCACAGAAAGCATACACCACAGATACAGGGGGACTACTATAGTTGAACTACCCACTGGAACAAAACTCAAATATCTAAAGGAACGCTACACAGTATCCACCAGTCCAGCATGTGTTTTAAAATTACAAGCCATCTAAAGGGGAATGTGACTGGTACTCATGGAGGAAAAAAAAAAATCAATCAATAGAAAACAACCCTGAGATATCCTGCATGTGGAAATTAGGGAAAAGAACTTTAAAGCAGCTATTATAACTATATCTAAGGGCCATAAAAGAAAATATCATTGTAATGAATATATGGAAGAAAATCTCAGCAGGAAAATATACAACATAATCAAATGGAAATTCTATAACACAAAGTACAAACTTAGAAATGAAAAATTATATTGGATCCAAACCCATAGAATGTAAAACACCAAGAGTGTACCCCACGTAAACTACGGGTTTTGAGTGCTAATGAGGTGTCCTTACAGGTTCATCATTTGTAACACATGAACTGCTCTGGCTGGGATGTTGATAATGGGGGAGGCTGTCTATGCATGTATGGAGGCCAGGGGTATATGAGAAATCTCTGTACCTTCCCCTCAGTTTTGCTGTGAACCTTAAACTGCACTAAAAAAAAATTCTAAATTTATTGAGCAAAAGGAAAAAGGGGCTCATGGACATGGACAACAGTATGGTGATTTCTGGGGGAGAGAGTATAAGGGGACTAAATGGTAATGGAAAAATACAATGAAATTTAAATAAAAATTAAAAATGGCAACAAAATGTACTGGATGAAAAAATAGCAGATTGTTGATGGCAGAAGAGTCAGGGAACTTGAAAAAAGATAAGCAGAAATTATTCATTTTGAAGAATGAAGAGAAGAGAGGTTGAAAAAAAACCTGAACAAAATCTCCATGATCTGTGAGACACTATTAAACTGTCCTGTATATGTGATCTGTGTCTCAGAAGGAGAGGTGAATAAAAAAGAATAAAAAATAAAAAGAAAAAGTTATGCCAAAATTTTCCCCAAATTTGGGACAAATTAACTTACACAGCCAAGAAGCTTGACAAACAACAAGAAAGATAAATACAGAGAACACACACCGTGGCTTAAACTGCTAAACAGAAGAAATTTTTGAAAGAAGGCAGAGGGGAAAAATGACCCAGCGTGTAAGAGGAAAAAAATAATACAGATGTTGGTGGCCTTGTGAGGAACAACAGATACAGAAAAGCAGAATAACATACTTAAAGGACTGAACTAAAAAAAATCTGTTAACCTAGAATTTCATGTGTAGTAAATTAATACCGGCAATACTAAAGACAAAAATACGTATTTCAATTAAAAGAAACAAACTGTGGCCAGCAGATCTACACTAACGAGAAATGGCAAAGGAAGTTCTTCAGCCTGAAAGGAGTTAACACTGGATGGAAACTTGGATTTCTAAGAGGGAATGGAGAGTACAAGAAATAATAACTATGTGGGTAAATATAAAAGATGATGATAGTTCAAATCATAAATTTAATATTGCACTGTGGAGTTTATGACTATATGCATATGTATACATATCAATCAACACAGTACAAAATATGGTTGTGGGTAAGTGGCACTATCCTGTTTCAAGGTTCTTACATATTTTTTAAGTGCCATGGTATTAACTCCAAGTAGGATGTTACAAGTTAAGACGTCTGTTGTAATTCCTAAAGCAACCACAAGATAATGCCAAGATGTGCTGTTGAAAATCCAACTGAGTAATCAAAATAGAACGCACACATGTACAGGTGCACACACACATGTGTGCAGACATGTGCACACACATGCACACTTTAACCCAAAAGGTGGCTGGAAAGGAGAAACAGAGGATCAATAAATAAATAGGGCAAACAGGGAACAAGTTACAAAATGGTAAACCCATACCCAACTCTACCAATAATCATATAAATAAATGAATGAAATGCTCTAATTAAAAATCAGAAAAACTAGATAAAGTAACAAGGCCCACCTATATCCTGTCTACCAGAGATCTGCTTTAAAAAATAGAAGTGGCCAAATCCACAAGGTAAAGATTTTTAATTTTCCTCTCTAAGTAATGGATAAAAAAATTTGACAAAAAATTTAATAAGGATGTAAAAGATCTGAAGGACACTAGCAACCACTTTAATCAAATTTGAGAATGTTCCACCTGGTATCTGAACAATACTCATAAAATAAGTGTTGAATTTCAAAAGATTATAATGTATGTTCTCCAAATAATAGAATTAATTTATAAACCAATAGCAATAAAACATCTAGGGAAAACACATTTTTAGATTTCAAACTACCATTGAATCAAAGCAGAAATCACAATGAGAATTTTAAAATATTAAAAACAATAATGGTGAAAACACAGCATATCAAAATGTGTGGGATGCAATAAATGGTAATGAAAAAAATAAAATAAATTTAAATGTGCAGGATGCAGCTAAAGCTGCTTACAAGGAAATTTATACATTTAAGGTGCTCATATTAGCAAAGAAAAATGATTTAAAAATCAGTGATCTGATTTCTCCACCTTGAGACCTTAAGAGGTTAGAATAAATTGAGCAAATTAAACCCACAGCAGAATGAAAGAAGTAATAAAGATTAGAAATCAATGAAATATAAACAAATACAATTTAAGAAGTAAAATTTGCTTCTTTGAAAAAAATTAATAAAATCTGTAATTAGTAAGAAAGACCTTAATTGACTAGTACACATATAGTTCCTTTACAAAACTTTTCAGATTTGAAGTATTGTATAATTCAAAATTTTAAATTTTAGAAGGTTCTGTTCTGCATATATTGTATATTATATAATATCCTCAGTGAGGTCAGGGTAGCAACCTGCAATCAAATACATTGATATCTCTATAGATAAATGTATAAATATTCACTTTTAGAAAGATAATAAAAGCTATAAAAAGCCTCATCTCAATTCAGGTCAGGTTTTGTTGACAAAAATTGAAATGAAAGGGATATTACAGATTCTTTTCTAAAATTTCTATAATGCAGAATTGCTACTATGGATTTATAATAAATCAATCACTTTTTATAGATAGGTCTTCTATGTCCCTAACCATACCACAGTGTCCTATTACTCAATTTTCAGGTATGATTTCCTTAGCTTAAGATCACAAAATGAACTTTTTCCTCTTACAGCTTTCATGAGCCTAGAGGGTCGGAATATTTAGTAAATCTAACGACCTTTGCCTAGATTTGAAAAGAGGATATTAGACTTGCAGGAAATTGGGCTCTTGGCCAAAGATGACAGAATTTCAGGGAAAGAAGCATACTCTCTTCCAACATATAATTTTATAATCAAATAACATAATCATCCAATTTTCAAAAACACAATAGTACATAGTGAAATATATATAAAATTGAAAATATCCTTGGAATTCCATACACCTAGCATTTGTACTTTCCATTTTAAAATTCCATTTTTGTTAGGCAAATTGTACATGGAATATATGTTAGGTCAACAATGAAAAAAGCTTAAATCATACTTCCAAAAGAAATTTCATATCTTATTTAAAATAATCTTAGCTGAAAATTTATCGGCCTAATTCTCTAATAATTATCTCAAACTGTAGGGAAACCCGCTTCTACAAACCTAACATTTGATTCTCAGGAAGACTATAACAGGAAGAACGGTAATGGAACAGTATTAACAGTAATAAGTGTAGAGAGTTCCTTTAAAGCCCATGCAATACTCCTATCGATGCTAACTGGAGCCATGCATGCATTAAATCAGATGTATGTACTTACTATTACTGCTACTGCTGTCATTCCTAAGGGAGTTGGCTGCAACAGGGGGTAACATAAATGGTTTTGTGACACTGACTCTGGAATCTAAATAGAAAGCAATAATGTGTCAGTGTTGCATGGTGATTTCCAGAAATTACAGAGTCCCCAGAAGGCTGTGTGCAATACCAGAGCTCTTATCAGGTCCACTTCCCAAATCTAGATTATTCCAATCCTATTTATTTCATACTAGGTCTTACTGTTCTATTTTTAGTAAGAAATTCACCAGTCACCTTACAAAACAAAGATTCATTGCCTGTACAGGCTAATAAATGTAAAAAATACAAATTGTTCATACTTGGTCATTTTTTAAAAAAGGCAATGTCATTAAGATTTTGTATTATAGGGACCCTAGGGAAGGGGGTTGGGGAGAAAGAATCTCAATACAGTGTAACTAGTGAAGATCAGAATTCATAATTCAGACCCTTTGGGGAAATATTTTAGAAAGAAACATTAAGAAGATGGGAGGTAAAGAATAACATAATCGTACATTATTGGCAAATATCAGATAAGAAAAATATGAGTGACTATTTGTTTACTGTTGACTCACACACAATTCTTTAATTTGAAAATCATGAGTAGCTCTTTGACTTGGAAAACAAATTACAACCATTAATTTCCTTTATGGTATTGATAATTTGCTTTTTTATTGGACATAACATACACATCTTCCTCTAATTACATATATTTGACTCAGAGGTTCTTATGTACACATATGAGATTCAAGTTTGATTTTTACATTTAAATTAGAAAGACTTAGATGTCTTACCTTCTCCAGGACTTAATGTAGAAGTAACCACACATTCACTAGTTTTAGGTGATACCATCTCCAAGTGCTTGAAGGCATCGATGGATCTATTAAAAATTCTAAAGAATTCTTCAGGAGTACACAGCTTGGGTTCTAAGCTCTTAGATGATTTTTTTACATTCTATAAGAAGAAAAAAGAGAATTATATTTTTCAAAGAGTCTACAGAATTAACTGTCAAAGTAAAACACTATGTCCTTCAAAGATTCAAGGAAAACTACCACTCTTAGAAGACTGTTTTGATATACATTATCCAAACTGGTATAGCAGGACAGTGATCCCACTCAGTTCAGTCTGAGGCTCAACCCCAGCTAAAAGGAACAGTGCAGGCAGTAGGGGTGAGTAAGGTGAATTCAACACCATAACAATGAAATAATCCCAACAACAAATTAGAGGCACTGCTCTTTAAAGATGCTCACTATAATCATTATTCCTTACTTAAAAAAAAAAACCTCCATTACACATCCTCTAAATAGCCAAAAATTAAAAAGTCTGTTGATGCTAAATATTGGCAAGAATATGGATGGGGCTAAGGGGGCTCTTATACACTGATGGAATGATGTAAATTGGCACATTTGACACTATCTAGTAAAGTTGGACATGTGCCCCTCTTGTGACCCAGAAACTCCACTCCTAGGTAAACACTCTAGTGAAGCTTTTGCATTGATGCACCATGAAATAAATAGAAAGTTCTTACCAGCAATGTATATAAATGCCTGTATCAATCAACAGGAGAGTGGTTTAATCAATAGTGCTATGTTGAATCAATGGAATACTATATAAGCAGTGAATAATTAACCACAGCTATATGCATCAAAGTGCATAAATCTTATCAACATAATGCTGAGTGAAAGAAGTCACAAAAGAATAAACAGTATGATTGATCTTTAAAGTCCCCAAAAGTAAATCAAAGCTATATTTTAGGAATTGATAAATGCTTGATTATCTATAAAGAAAATTTGGCAATAATAAGAGTTAACACTTGATTAACAAACAAGCAAGCAAAATATAACCAGATACATTGAAATAAAGAACAAACTGATAGTAACCAAAGGATAATGGGAGGAAAGAAGGAAGGGTTGTCAGGAACACGTATAAAGGACACATGGACAAAGCCAAAGTGGGGTAGGATCAAGGGTGGGAGGGGGGATGGCTGGGGTGGAGGGGAGTGGTGGTGGGGGAAAATGGAGACAACTGTACTTAAACAATAATAAAAAAAGGGTTAACACTTAAATAGCACTTACTATGTATCTCTTTAAGTGCTTCATATGTATTTACTCAATCTCCAAAACAACTGAGAAATAACACCTGGTATGAATCTGCTGGGTTCCAGCCAAAGTGTCAAGACCACTAAATGCACATTCTTCGGGGTTCAGAATGCTCTTCCTGGCATCCCCATTCACTGAATACCTACCTCATCTTTCCAGCTCCAAAGCATAATATTTCCTTCATGACACCTCATCTGATAGACCCTACTTTTTGTGACCTCTGCTTCTTATCAGTGCCATCAGCACCCTATTTATACTGAGATGATATAAAAAGAGATGTTAACTCTAAGATGTCATTGAGTGTAAGATACACTCTGACTCAGAAACTGGAAGTGAATAAACATGGTGATTAGCTTATTGGCCTTGATAAGAATTCTGAGATCAGAGAACACAGATGAGACCAATGTTGGGTCTTAAATGGCAACTGGAATTTTGATGAGGAGGAAGTATTTGAGTGTTATAGCACAGAATCATTATTTACAATCTTAGGTTTAAACTTCTAAAGGGCCTGTAGACTAAACCTTGGCTTGTGAACTCTCTGCTGAAGCAAGTCTCCCAAGACCTATTCTATTATAGAAACAATGTTATAAAACCATCATAATAAAAATATCTATTAACATTTCTTTTGCCAGACACAAGGCTAAAGCACTCATCACAAATCATCTAATGTCAACTCTATGAGATGGATCATTGTTACATTTTAGGCATAAAGAACGTGAGCCCAGAGGGGTGAAGTTCGCCAGGCTAATCAGTGATGGCATCAGGGTTTGAATTCCAACACCTTGTTCTGTACCTAATCTCCAGTGGTATACTGCCTCTTCAATATGCTTAGAAGCCAAATCATTGTCATGCCCACATTCTGAAGTTGGTAACAACTAGTCATAAAATGACTTGGAGATGCTAAAATGTGCTTCTTTGTTATGACATGATTACTGTGGATAAGAGGTCAAGTTTAAGTGCTCATTATACACAATTTTTCATTTAAAGGTAAATAAACATTTGTAACCTAATAGGAAAGTTATGGGAATTTCCTTCACATATGAAATAAACTTAGGGCAATTTTTATATTATCATGTAAGTCAATTTTTACATTAAATGACGACTTTTAAGTCAATGTACATTTCAACATTGTGGCATAACTACAAACATCTATTTCTGTGCTCATCTTTCAAAATATTTTTAAATTACAAATCTGTACATTGAAAATCACACAAATAAAGATGCTTATCCACTACCACAATCCATATAGATTTTGGAGAAGAGTGGTAAAAAACAATCCCAGTGAATACCAAATTACCTCAAATGGGTGTCCTTCCATGCACTCCACAAGGTCATCCACTATTTTCACAAGTTTGTCTATGATAGAATAGTTACTCAGGCCTTCAGAAATATTTGAAAATTTGTCCAGAAGATCAGTCAAGCTGACTGACAGTTGTTCCACCATTTCACTTATCCAACAATGACTAGGCTGCAAGAAATTGAAAGAAAGGAAGATAAAGCATTCTTTTTTATTATTTTTTCTCACCGAGGTCATTTTTTCCATTGCTTTTTAGAGAGAGAGGAAGAGAGAGAGAGAGAGAAACAGAGAGAGAGAGAAACATCATTGTGAGAGAGAAACATCCATTGGTTGCTTCCCATAATGCATCAGGACCAGGGATTGGGGATCAAACCTGCAACCTAGGTAAGTACCCAGACCAGGAATCGACCCTCACCCTCTCTGTTATGGAACAAAGCTCCAACCACCTGAGCCACACTGGCCAGGGGAAAGCCTGCATTTTAAATGCAGTAAACTCTGAGCATACTTCAAAGATGTCAATGTTGCAGTCATCAACTGCGGAGAAAGGATTTCCTTATATTGGAGTAGGTCAGTTCTTCTGTTCTGTTTAATTCAGATCTAACATCTGTTTCAAAATTTACAAAAGCACATAGATTAGAGGAAAGCATTGCTGGTTAAGGTTTTGCTCTTTCCTGGAAGTAAATTAAGATGAGACAGAGCCAACTCTTACCCTTGACAAAGTTCAGATATTAATGGAATTTAATGCCATGGAAAATATTCATTCTGTATTCAATGTATTCTTAAAAGAGCTTTAGGCACAGAAGAACTTAAAAAAATTATCATGAGAGACAGTCCTAGCCCTCAAGGAACTTTTAATCTTTTGGTGAATTGGAATATTAAATAATAGTAGCTGATTTTCTAAAGTGTTTGATAGATTTCAAACCCCCTTCATAGATTCATTTATGTGGGTGTTAAAACAAAAAGAAAAAAGAAAAACAGCTAGACAGAAATACAGTCTAAGAAAAAGTACTTGTGCCTTAGTGGAAAGGCTAATTACATAATTTTAGGGGCCAGGGCAAAATTTAATGTATTCATTGTTCAAAAACTTGTTCAAATAATGATCAAAAATTTCAAGATGGTGACAGAATAACATAAAACCAAGCACAGAGCCCTGCCCACTGGTTAGAAGCTCACTCAAGCCTTGCAGTCAGGTATAATTCAGTTAATTCAGTTGAGAGACTCCAGGTGAGCTACTTAAATTCTCACAACCTCAATGTGCCTGTTTATAGAATGGGAATAATGGAAGAAGGTAGTTGTGAGATGATAATGTATATAATTTGAATATAACTTTCATGAGGGCAGAATTTTTATAAAATCTTGTTCCCCATGGTGTCCCTAGAATAGTGCCTGGTATATGGAAGTTGTTCAGAAAGTATTTGCTGAACTGATGTATGAGTGAATAAAAAAATAAATGAGAAAAAAATACAACAGGGGGCCACAAATTTGGTAAAAGACCAGATGGTACATATTTTAGGCTTTGCACACCAAGAGGCAAAAATCAAGGCTGTTATGCAGATAGGTTTACACAATAGAAAACAAATTTCCACCATGAAACATTTATCACAAAAGTAAAAATTTAATAACTGGCTATCATTTCTTTTGCATAATAACTGAATCTAATTTCTTTTATAATTCAGATGTACCAAAAAGAAGAAAGGAATTCTTTGTTTTGGGTCAACATTTGGCTAAGTTGGGGTTCAAAGTCAGCACTCTCTATCATCATTTAGACTACAAATGTTCTTCTATAAAAATCACTATGAAAACCAATCTCAGCCAACTAGCCATACACAATCAAGCAGCAGACTGGATCTGACCAATGGGGTATAGCTGCTGACTCCTATAAATGGTTGTAGATCAATAAGGCTTAGATTATTAGGAAAAACTTCTTAGTATATTAAAACATCTTTTAATATTTTAAAAAATTAATATGATGTTATTTAAAATTAATAATTGGTCATGAATTCATGTACTTCATGTATTTTAAGATTATCTTTTCTGTAAATAGAGTCTCTGATTTCTTTTTTATCTCTGCTGAAATATTACAGTGAGAAAAATAAGACATTTATTAGAGATAGCTAAAATTGAGTTGGTTAATTAAAATCCTAAATAATTTAATATAACTTCTACTGTACTGGAATCATAAAGAGTAACTAATGTCATGTAAAATGAATCAAACCACTACACTTTATTTTTCTACTTACCAGCAAAGTATCTCTTTGGAGGGAAAGTCAAGTAATTTGTTTATTCTAAATTACACAAGGGGGCTATTTTAGAGTCATTTAACAGAACAGTTTTAATTAATATAATAGAGCCAAAAAAGAAACTGGTTTATCTACAGATAGGTAAGTTCCAATACCTGGAAGCATTAAATGTCATTCTAAAATTTTATGATTGGGTTTGGGGGGCTGGGTTGGAGGGTGAAGGGATTGAGCAAAAAATAGAAAAAAAGATTAAAAACTCGTGGACAAGGTCAACAGCGTGGTGATTGCTGGGTGGGGTGGGCAGTGGAGGAGGGTGTATAGCAGGGACTAAAGGGTGATGGAAGAAGACTTGACCTGGGGTGGTGAACACATACTGCAGCGTACAGATGATGTGTGGTAGAACTGGGCACCTGAAACCTGTATGATTTTGTTAATCAGTGTCACCCCAATCAACTCAAGAAAAAGTAAAAAACAAAACAAAATCAAAAGAACACAGGCATCTCTTTTGACGGTCCCAGCTCAGTCTGATTGCAGTCATTCTGCAAAGCCTGGTAATTCTACCGCTTCATTGTCTCTCTGATCTGTGCCTTATTCTTCCTCTTTTAGGGCTAGCTCACAACCCCCTTTTCTTTCTCATCCCCATTGCAAAACAAAAAATAAATAAGTAAAAACAAAACCCCCCAAATGTTCGGGATTGTTGGCTCTGGCTTCATTTAAGTAGAATAAACAAACACTCAGTGTGAATTAATTCAATTAGGCCGGTTCATTCAACTCATCAACCAATTTCTAAAAGGCTATGTGTTTCCAAAATAAGTTCAGAATGGATCATTTGTTTCATTAAATCAATGCTTATTTCAAGCACCTGCAAGTTCATATTTACATCATTTACATGTCTCTTTCGAAGCTTGTCTTTCCTTTGGGGCTGAATTGCTCTCCAAGTTTCTCTCCATTTAGGCTGTAACAATTGCTTTTATATAGTCAGCCCTATCAGTCAGGGACAGATTTCCTAGAATATGGAATATAGCCCACACATAATACAAATACAGTTTGAATAGTATTTACATGGTAGAACAGTCTTTACGAATTAGTTCAGTCTGTTGTAACTGTGCAATTTTTTCTGTGGCAAGCAGAATCCACATATGAATCTCTTCAAACTTTTTCCCTGCTCCACTTTCTGAATATGCTTGCCTGTCCTTCTCTTGGACCTACTGACATACAGGAACCAAAATTAAATTCCCTTGTTTTGAAATCGAAAATGATGGAAGACTCCCTAACTCTTTTTATGAAACCAGCATCATCCTAATCCCAAAACCAGATAAAGACACAACAAAGAAAGAAAACTTCAGGCCAATGTCGTTGATGAACATAGACACTAAAATCCTCAATAAAATATTGACAAACCACATCCAATAATACATTAAAAAGATCATACACCATGACCAAGTGGGATTCATCCCAGGGATGCAAGGATGGTACAATATTTGCAAATCAATAAATGTAATACATCACATAAACAAAACCAAAGACAAAAATCACATGATCATATCAATACATGCGGAAAAAGCATTTGATAAGGTACAGCACCCGTTTATGATAAAAACACTCAGCAAAGTGGGAATAGAGGGAGCATTCCTCAACATAATAAAGGCCACATATGAGAGACCTACAGCCAACATCATACTCAACGGGCAAAAATTAAATCTTTTCCACTAAGATCAGGAACAAGACAAGGCTGTCCACTTTTACCACTTCTATTCAACATATAGTATCAGAAGTTTTAGCCACAGTGATCAGACAAGAAAAGGAAATAAAAGGCATCCAAATTGGATAGGAGGAAACAAAACTATCATTGTTTGCAGATGACATGATAGTATACATAGAAAACCCTATAGACTCTGCCAAAAAACTGCTTGACCTAATAAACGAATTTGGCAAAACAGTGGGATACAAAGTCAATATCCAGAAATCAAAGGCATTTTTGTACACCAACAATGAAACAGCAGAAGCAGAAATCAAGATAAAAATCCGATTTGATATAGCAAGAAGAAAAATAAAATACCTCTGGTTAGGAATAAACCTAACCAAAGAGGTAAAAGACCTGTACTCAGAAAACTACACAACACTGAAGGAAGAAGTCAAGGAAGACACAAACAAATGGAAACATATACTGTGTTCATGGATTGGAAGAATTAACATCATCAAAATGTCCATACTACCCAAAATAATTTACAGATTTAATGCAATACCTATTAAAGTACCAATGCATATTTCACAGACATAGAACAAACACTTCAAAAATTTATATGGAACCATAAATGACCCCAAATAGCTGCTGCAATTTTGAGGAAGAAGAGAAAAGTAGGAGGGATCACAATACCTGACATAAAACTGTATTACAAGGCCACTGTAATTAAAACAGCCTGGTACTGGCATAAAAACAGGCA
>CM052539.1:73667337-73749954 GCA_028533065.1 Trachops cirrhosus
GAAACCTTGGACAAGGGATTGATCTCCAAAATATATACAGAACTCACATAACTCCACTCAAGGAAGACAAAAAAAAAAACACCCAAGTAAAAAATGGGCAAAAGACTTGAACAGACACTTCTCCATGGAGGACATACAGAGGATCCAGAGACACATGAAAAGATGCTCAATATCACTAGCTATCACAGAGATGCAAATTCAAACCACAATGAGATACCACTTCACACCAGTCAGAATGGCCATCATAAACAAAACAACAAACAACAAGTGTTGGCCAGGTTGTGGAGAAAAGGGAACTCTAGTGCACTGTTGGTGGGATGGCAGACTGGTACAACCACTATGGAAAACAGTATGGAACTTCCTCAGAAAACTAAAAGTGGTTCTGCCTTTTGAGCCAGCAATTCCACTGCTAGGATTATATCCTAAGAACCCTGAAACACCAATCCAAAAGAACCTATGCACCCCAATGTTCAAAGTGGCACAATTTACAATGGTCAAGTGCTGGAAGCAACCTAGGTGCCCATCAGTAAACAAATGGATCATAAAACTATGGTACATTTGCACAATGGAATTCTATGCAGCAGAAAGCAAAAAGGAGCTCCTATCTTTTGCAACAGCATGGAGGGAGCTGGAAAGCATTATGCTAAGCAAAATAAGCCAGGCAATGAAAGACAAATACCATATGAACTCCCCTTTAATAGGAACCTAAACAACAAAGCAAACAAAGAAGCAAAAAAAAAGAACCAAAACACTGAAATTGAGAACAGGCTGACAGTGACCAGAGGGGAGAGAGGAGGGAATTTCAGGGGAAGGGGGAAGGGTTTGCAGGAACTAGTATAAAGGACACATGGACAATAACAAGGGGGGGGGTGGAGATGGGAGGGAGGTGGGAGGGATGAGGGGGTGAGCTGGGATGGGGGTAAAGGGAAGTAAAGTGTACTTGAACAACAATTAAAATAAAAAATAAATAAATAAATAAATAAATATGTGCTAAGTGGAAAAAAAAACCTTGTGTCTAAAACTAAAAGAAAAATTTCCCTTTTGATTGAACCAAGGTACTCCTTTTGTTACTGTGGTCTTTGCCTTAAATGAACAGGTTCCTTTTTTTTCTTGTGGTTAAAATAAGAAAGATTTCGTTTATATGTTGTCTTATTTTTAAACTGGGTAATATAGGTTCCCACTGATGCTTCTGTTTATTTTCAGCAGAACTGCATGTTTACATGCTATATTCAAGTTCTTATTTAGCTGTCACTGTGTCCTCACTGCCACCCACCCTCCCACTTTCAGATACCTGAGCAACAGTGCAAGCAGTCAACTTTTTCTAGTAAAGTTTCAACCATAAACCCGCAGTTTCTTACAGTTAAATAATGGAATTCCTATGATCTAACTCTACCCTGATATCTGTCCTTTTAAAGTAATGAACAATTCCTTGATAGCTGATAAGATATGAACTTCTGGACTACAGTGCTGAAAAATATATTTCTAAAATTGTTGTATTTCATTTATTATTCCTTCTTGCCATAATTTCCTTGGAAAAGAGTGTATAATAAATGCAAAGCTGTATCTTTTCATTAATTTATTTAAATAGTTATACTAGCTTTTTAAGACTCTTGGATTTATTCATGATAAAACTGAGGTAAACAAATAATATTGAATGTCAGCCAGTTTTGACCTGTCTGCCTGCAAGAGAGGTAACCAGTTTTGACTAGAATGTCAAGCAGTCCTGTATTTTCTTTTTAATTAAATATAGTAAATCATTTGCAAAGAGAACAAAACACGGTGAACTAAATATTTCATTTCTGAGATGACAGGAGGTCTTTCTGTTTTTCAATTCTTCCAAGATTGTGATTAGAAAATGGAGATTAAAGGTTATTTAGTTCACAAATGTAAACTTTCTTTGCCTTAATAACAGGCATTATGGTCACTATTACTTATATTTCAAAGACCATTTTATACTTAAATAGTTCTGTATAAATAAGAACTCACAACATTAAAAGAATGTAAGATATAAATAATGTTCTAGTAGAGAAATGTGAAGGATTAGGAAAGTTGATAAAGCCACACAGGATGTCAAAGCAGTAATGGAAAGAGTATGGTTCAAATTCCTGAATGCATATAATTTATTTTATTCACCCATATACATAAAAAAAGAAATGTAGTCCTTGCTTTGAAAAGGAAACTTTGTCTGGATTTTCCTTAACTCCATAGTCTCAATTACTTATCTTCTTTCTTGGTAGCTTCTGTCTTATATTTTCTGGATTAATTACAACAGTTCTAGCCAAGACTACCGAGACAACATACCCTTGATATTCCTATATATTTGCAACATGTGTCATGCCAGAATGCTAACTGAATCAATGATGCCGAATCAATATATCTGACCTGCTAACAGGCCCCTACCACTGAAGATTTGGTTAAAAACTCTGAACTTCCTAAGGGATTTTAAAGTACCATGAACAGCAAATTTGTGATTTAACTAAATGATTTTTTAAAATATATAAAACTACTATAATTAAAAGCATTCTAAGCATAACTAGACATATGATTGCTTCCAAAGTCCAACAATGAAAATATGGATGCACATTCTAAAACTACACATAAGGTTAGAATAGATGATATATGAATTTCATAAGATATGTGGTATTAACACTTCTGCAGTCTCAGAACTAGTACATTTAAGACCCAGGTTGAAATAAATAGTGTGCTTTGAAAACATTGTGGGGACTTGCTAATTCTGGCATGCTTTCTCCTTTCCATCTTTCTGCTTCATTCAAGAAATTGTTCTGGTTTTTTAGTTGAAAGAATTTGACACATTATTCTACCAGGCTTAGATGCAGAGGAGAGTCTCTAAGAGCAGTCACCATAACCTTTATGGAAATAGAAGCTGAAAGTGGACAAGACATATTAACAGTAAGTCCTCAACACTGTCAATAGTCTGAAACTTGGAGCAAAATGCCATATAATGAAACCAATTTTACTATAGGCTAATTGATTTACATTATACACACACACACATATGTATATATAGATTGATTTGAGAGAGAGAAAAAGAGAAACACCAATTTGTTGCTTCACTTTTTTATGCATTCAGTGGTCGATCCCTGTATGTGCCCTGACCAGGATCAACCCCACGACCTTGGGGCATCGGGATGATGCTCTAACCAACTGAGCTACCTAGCCAAGGCTACATTTATATTTAACAAAAACGAAGATCCTATAGCACCTTGTCAACATTATAATAACAAAACAACATTGAATGAAATGACCTTATTCAAGTACCTGCTCTATAACCTTTTTCATGGATGCACCTGGCACTACTTTCCATGCAGTAGGTATTCCTGGAGATACCTGTGTGCTTCCTTAGTGGGCCTAAGGAAGTTTACACTGTGAGAGAGTTCTCTACAAAGGATGGAGGTAAAATATCCATTTTACCTCAGAGATACTGAGGTAAATATCTCTCAGAGATACTGAGGGAGAAAAGTCCTGGCTCATAAACTGTGAGGACTCTGAGGAATGTCACAATGAGTATTTACCCAGTCTTCCAATCCAACTAATCTAATACCAGCATTACTGCCCAGTTTGAGTGTTTTTGTTTTCTTTAATATGTGTCAAATCTCAGTCTTGTCAGATTTAGAGGTATGAATGCCCAGGGCACAAAGCATTCCTTTCTTTCCTCTTATGCTTTCAATATTTACCTCCTAGCTGAGCAACCAAAAGAATCTAGAGCCATACCACCAGAACCGCAGTAGTTTAGAACTGGAAGGAAACCGAAGACCATGTGGTCCAATCACTCCAATCATAAATGAGAAAACCAAGGCCTAGAGCACTGATGTGGTTTGTCCAAGGTTACACAACAAATTTAAGCAGAAATATGAGAAACCAAGACTCTAGAGTACTTGCCTAGTTCTTTCATTAGTGGATACTGTCAACGCACAAAAAATTATTTTTTCTGCTGGGTCCATCATTCTCTTGTGGTCACATATCTGGAGCAAGGGCACTGGTCCTTAGGCTCAATTAAGAGATCTCTGGGTAATGGAATCACTCATTCTGTCTCATTTCAATGAATCCAGATCACGCTGATGAAGGCAAATTTCTCTGAGCAGTTGTCACAACCAAAGAGCAAATGTCAATTTCCACGAGTACATTCTCTTTCCTTTCCTTCTGGTTTTTACACTTAGGGCTGGAAGCTCACAATCTCCTGTCACTCTCAAACATTCCACGGGCAGGCAAATTTCAAATAGTCCGAAAAAGCACTTTGTAAAATATTGTGTGCTCCCATTACTAGTGTAGGGTCTCTAAAATCTTAACCCCCTTTTGGATGAGCTGGGTTTTGTCCTGATTTATTTTAGTCCTTTCCCCGAACAATGAATTTGGGTCTTCAGTGTTCACTTTAGGCACTTTAACTTTGCATTTTCGTGTTTGAATTAAAGTGATGTAGAAACCTCAATCTGATTAAGATGGTAATCAGCCCAAACACTATAAATATGTGTTTTTCCCCGGAGAGGTCTATAAATGGCCCCTGAGCCAGACACAAAATAGCACAGTGAGGAAGGAACAGCATGGGGAGGGGAGGGCAGCGAAGCTGACCCAGAGGCTCAGTTTCCAGTCCCAGCTCTGCTAATGCACTTTGTGATTTTAGACAAGTCATTGAATTTGCTCAGGGCTTAAGTCTGTCCATCTGTGAAGTAAAGGGGTCTGTCCAATCTGTGCCAGCCAAAATGGGGGCCGTTACTTGAAATGTGACTAGCATAACTAACTAAATTTTAATTCTTCTTACCTTTAATTTGTTTAAATTTAAAAATCAAGACTTGATTTGGTGACTGGAAAACTTTTAAGTATGTTTGGAAAAGGTAGGCATATAAATCTATATTTTCATTAAACTCTAAACATGCAGTAAATATTTCTGATGAAAATTTAGTGTCCAAACTAGAATATGATGTAGAAGTAAAATACACAGCAGATTTTGAATAATATAAAACAATGTAAAATATTCCATTAATAATTTTATATATTGAAAGGTAAAATGATAATATTTTGGATACTTTGGACTACATACAATTTATTATACTTAATTTTACCTGTTCCTTGTAACATTTTTTAAATGTAGCTACTAGACAATTTAAGATTGCATATGTGGCTTCTATTATATTTCTCATACAGTAATGGTATAGATATTCTGAAAAGTGCCTTAGTATAATCACTTATTTATTAAGATGGACCCTGTAGTTTAAATACACATAAGATCCATTTAAAAATACTATTTAACATCATACTTTATTCATTTAACATTTTATACTTACTCCTTTTTTAAAAATAAATACTTATTATATGAGGGGTAGAAGTAGATAATTACAGTGTCTACTTAGCTGACTTCTATTTCTATAGTAAGTACTCCAAATCAGAGGGGTCAATCCTTAGGATCTGAAATTACAATTAGTGAACTTTGTGGTCACAGCTTATTGGACCATGGTGGACCCCTGAGCTAGATGCACCAATCAGAAAGTCTCTCCCTAAAACTAATAGTGGTGGTAGGAACTACCCATCAGTTTCTCTGCAGGGTGGAAACTGTAACATAAAAATTGGGGAGCGCTGGGGAAGTAATAATCTACCAGTGACTGGAACGGAGGAGACTAATTCTGCACAGACAAAACAGAATGAGGCAGAGATGCAGAAGTGGGGAAAGAAAAATCCAGTGGCTTTTCAGTCTTAGATGGAGTCCCTTCATGATGCCTGGCTGCATCTTTGCCCTTGACTGGAATACATCAGTATTCTTATATAATGGGGCTTTTTGTTGTTTATTAAACCTGAGTTCATTACTGTTAGTGAGAACCAAAGGATTCTCAACAGAATAGATGGGCTCTTTCAAGATTTGGAAAATAGCATCTAACCGATAAGTAGTTTTTGAGTGTCTATGACCTGTATGAATGGCAAGGAAGTACAAAGAACTGAAAGATTTAATCCCTAATCTTTAGATAAATAAAATACAATAAAAAGAGAAAACATAACAAAATAATAGTGACAACACCTGACACTTACTGTATGTATACTATACTTCAGAATTTTCATATCTTAATGCTTTCTCACAATAATACTTTGAGGAAAATACATAACACATGCAATTTTTAAACAATTGTATAAGCAATAGATTATGAGATATCCAAAATGAATAGTTTCTAGACAAATTCTATAGGAATTTAAAAATAATCTAAAAAGTAAGGCCCACAGAGCAGAAACCATGTCAGTATTATTGAGCAGTGCCAAGCAGAGCACAGAGTAGGTGTGATGTCAGTTTTTACTGGCCAAATGATATAGGGAAGAGAGCGTGGTCTTTACAGTAGGAAGAGACTGTTCGAGAAAGAGAGATCTTAAGCTGACCTTGGAGGAAATGACCATTAAGATGCTTTTGGCCCCAGGATATTTCATGATTCTATGGGTAGAATATGGATGAAGAGGCAGAAAGGAGAGGGCATCCCTGGTGTCGGGAAATCGCACTAAACAGTTTTGGAGTTGAGAAAAGCACGGTGACTTTAGAAGGCTGGGACTCATCTGGCTGTGGTGGCATGTTTGTGCTGGGGAACAATGGGTATTAAGATGAGGTGGTTAGGGTGGGGTAAGGTTGTGGAGAGTCATGAGCACCAGTTCAGGAATCTGACTTTCACCCTTCAGTCATTGGGAACAATAAAAAAGTTCTCAAATATGGAAATGACGCAATAATAAGTAGTGTAACAGAAGGCTCAAGGAAACCACAGTTCCTCAAAATTGCATAAGACAACTCTCACACCTAAGATCTTTTACAAAGTGAATACCTATCTTAAAGCAGAAGATAATATATTGAGGTGCAGATATTATGTAATGGTGCAGCTATTATGAGGCATTCACCTCATCTCACCCTATTAATCTTGCAGATGCTATTCAGGTCAAATTTGTACCTCAGGGAAATTACAAGTGATCACATGTTGGAGAACTTTCCTCCTTTCTTCTGTTTTTACATTTTTCCAGTAGATATTTATTAAGGGCCTTATCATCCATTAGGCAGTGAGAATATAAGAGAGCAAAAACATACAATTATTCCCTCATGAAATTTACAAGCCGACGATTTTATCAATTAAGTACTTCCACTAATAAGTGAAAAACTGCTACTCTGAGGAAGTAGTGAGGCCCCTAGGAGGATTTGGTTTCATTCAAGGAGGAGAGGGAAGGTGGAAGCGAGATTGACATGGAAAGAGTCATGAGTTACCCAAATGGGAGGACAGCCCCACATTCCAGGTACAGAGGAAGCTGTGGGCAGAGGAACTGTGACAGCAGGAACATGTGTAGATGAAGGACTGAGCAGGTTATGGAAAGGTGCCAGGTCAAACAGCTGTTGGAATCCTTCTTTAAGGAGCTCCTTTTCCTGTTTCCCAAGAACAATGAACAGCCATTCAAAGTATATGAAGAAAAGGGGGTAAAATGATCAGTTGGAATTTTTTAAAAAAATCTCTCATCTATTCAAAAAATTGAAACCTCCAATGATGAATTCTGGAATGGCTAGGGAGATGGGAAGGGCCCAGGAGCAGCGGGGTCAGGTAAAAGAAGGTGAGAGTAGTTGAGAAGTGAAATCATGCATACCTGAGGAAGGGTGTTGCACAGGGAAAGTGGCTGGGAGGCATATGGTTAGGGTAACATTACATATTGCCAGTCACTTGTTTAACCCTGCTTAATTTAAGTTAAACTTATTTAATTAAAATCGATGTGACAGTGAAGACTGGTTCAGGTAAGAATCATCAATAGATGCTAAATCTAGGGGAGGAACTTTGATGAGGAAGTATCTCCCCAAAGATTGCTTATTAGTCACTAAAGAGTAAACACACAGAAACAGCAGAACACTTTAACCTGGTGATCAAAACAAACAGCACCAGAAGGTGGAGAGGGTCATTTGTGTGCCTCAAGATGTGATAACCTAACTACATATCATCACTTAGGACTCATAGAGGTTTGGAAGGCATAATCCAACTATAACCATTCAGAAACACCAAATGTTTCAAAGAGAAGCATTGTATTTAAAGGGGAAGGCTGTATTACTAAAAAAAAAAAATCACTCTTAAATACTAAGAAAGGCTCAGGAACTCTTAAAGGAGACAAAGGAAAAATGATATATTAGTTCCTGTGAACTTAGCAGGCTTAAAACAGCACAAATTTATTATTTTACACACATAGTCCTCAAGGTCAGGAGTCCAAAATAGGTCTTAGTAGGTACAAATCAAGGTGTTTGAAAGGACTGTATTTCTTGTAGAGGCTCTACAGGAGAATCCCTTCCCTTACCTTTTTCCAGCTCTGAGAGGTCATCTGCATTCCTCGGTTCATGGCCCCTTCTTCCGTTTTCAAAACCAACAGTGTAATATCTTCAAATAACTCTCTGGCTCTGACACTCCTGTCTCCCTCATATAATGATTCAAATGATTAGACTGGGTCCCCCCGGATAATCCAGGATACTGTCCCCATCTCAAAATCCTTAACTTAATTGCATCTGCAAAGTCCCTTTTGCCTTGTCAGGTAATATATTCACAGCAGGAGACATGTTTGGGGAGCCATTATTTGGCCTATCACACTTGAAATAAAAATGCAAATCACTATCCTAGATTGGTCCTCATACTAGAAGAAAATAAATGTCAAAAAAGCTGAAAAAATTGAAATACAGCCAGTAGATTGAAGTATTGCAGTTATTTCTAAACTTTTTGAAGTTGACAACTGCACTGTGGTTATGTAAGAGAAAATCATTTACTTAGGAAATACACATTGAAGTACTTAGGGGTAAACAGATATAACGTATACAACTTACTCAATAGCTTTAGAAAAATAATAAAACATACATGTGTGCAAAGAAAGCAAGCATTTAGGAAAGCAAACAAGGCAAAGTATTAAAAATAGATGGATCGGGATTACAGAGTACATGGGTATTCTCTGAATTGTCTTACAAACTTTTCTGTAAATTTGAAATTATTTCAAATAAAAAGTTAAAAGAAAACTGATAAGTATGGAATTTACTTTAATTAAATACTGATCAATCATTTTTACTCAAGTACCACAAGCAACTCCTAGTGCATATCATTTTATAGACCAAAAATGACTGAAGACACACGTTCAGCAAATTAATTAGTGTTCTTTCTACAGTAACATTACTAGTGCATGTAAATGGAAAGGCTCAGAAGTGTTTAAGACTTTTAAAGTTAGGGACTGAAAGGAAATCTTAAGTCTGGCAATATTACAGCTTTAGGAAGTTTAAAATAGAATTAGTAATTATCCTTAGATTTAAATATCAACTGGTTGATCACACCCTGCTATTTATGGGAGTGAATCTGCTAGGTAATTTTCCAGGAAGGCCCTTAGAAAAGTAAGGTCTCTTTTTCAGGTGTATTTATCTGATTTTTAAAACAAAACCAAAAAATATATAGTGTATTCTATTTTAGAGCTTTCTCCTACCCAGTTCCTCATGCAGAATTTTATTGCTTTGGCCCAGAGAATTTTTCTAGTACAAATTTTGATTCTCACTCCACACTTTAATGTTTAAAGACAGAAGATAAGGCAGCAGGCACTCTGACCACTGCCAAATCATTAGGGGCCTGTCCACTGGGAAACTCCTCGGTCTTGGCAGAAACCACAATTTTAAAATGAAGGTAAAAGAAAGCTTAAGTCCTGTTTCTGCCCAAAGACCTATGTGTGGGCCTGTTTTCCTTGTCAACTGTGGTGGCCAAGAACAGAGTTATTCCAGTTATGCCAGGATGATGTGCCAAGATCAAATAATAGAGGACTTTTCTCAATTACAGAAAGAAGAAGAAAACATGTGGCATTGAGTTAGATTTATTTTTACAAGTTTGGCTCTTGCTATTACTAGGCAATACCAAAATCTGTGATTTGGCACAATCTATGATTATATTGGTACAGAGTACTCCACTTTGATATTTTTAATTTAACTTGTTTTTCAAAGAGTTGCATGATTTCTTTGAGTGAGTTTGGCAATCAGAAGCCTGAAGTCCTCCAGTCCAGAGCAGGGTGCATATTTATTAAGACAGAATAGGGAATATATAAGTTGCTCCCAACTCAAAAAGAAATAGAATTTTTTTAAGAAACACAAGATAAACAACTATCTTTTAAAAGTGTATTTATCTTTCAAAGAGATTAAAGAGAAGGGATGGGAGGGAGAAAGACAGGGAGAGAAACATCAGTGTGAGAGAAATATCAATTGGTTGCCTCTCATATGCACCCTGACTGGGGACTGAAGCTGCAACCCAGGCCTATGCCCTGTCTGGGAATCAAAGGGGTGACCCCTTGCTTTGCAGAGCAATGCCCAACCAACTGAGTCACACTGGTCAGGGCAAACAACTATCTTTTGCTGAGCTTATTCATGGAGCTTAAAAAAGAAAAAAGAAAAAAAATCAAGACTACATGCATCCTGTGTATATGACTTGAATAGAATATGCCAAAACACAAGGACCATTCTGTCTTTCACACTAACCTGAACTCTGACAAAAAAGACCAGCATACACCTGTGAGGGGAAGAGAGCAACGACCATTCATTAGCACCCCATAGCCACAGAAATTCGTGCCAAAATGGAAGAGCCTGTCCTCACCCTCTCCCCCCAATAAAAAGCCTGAGTATGTACATGTGGGCCTGACTCTTCGGTCCTAATCCCCAGAGTTTCCACCTTCTCCAGAACTGAAATAAATCTTACTTTTGTTATCAGCATCTCTGATCAAAATTGTTTTATTTCAGGAGAAAAGCACCCAAAGGTGTTCCAGTTCAGTTCAGTAAGATTTGACAACCTAGATGGGACTACAGTTTGCTATAAGTAAGTGGGTCCGAGAAACTGAGGATAGAGACCAGGATCCTGGGGTAGGGATGAACCTAAGGGTCACAAAGAGATTTCTCTTCAGGACCTTCCAAGATGCTGGTTGACACTTTCTCCTGATCCCCCAGTACCCTTTTGCCCATTTAAGATTTATTTCTTTTTGTTGATCAGGAAGTTCTCTCTCATCCTCTCTTTTGGCTTCTGATTATTCTTTAGATTGGATTTATAATTTTAGACCATTAGAAAATGTGCAATTGTGTGCTACTTTCAGGTTAGAATTACATCAATCACTGTTAACTTTTGTTCTTATTTCGGTGGCCAACATGGCAGTTTCTGCCACTCTAAAGACCTAGGTCTTTGACTCAGTCATTGGGTAGCCCTGGTGGGTTTCAATTTGTCTTTTTTTGTCTTCCTCCCTCTTTTTGTCACTTCTCTCTGACTTTTTTCTCCCCTCTATTCATTCTTTCATTCTTGGGTCCTCTCTGTGAGCCATAAAACCTGTCTTTTCTATTGTTTTTGTGACTGGACATACTTCCTTGTCCCCCTCTTAAATCCACACTCCTTCTTTGAGACTCTGTCCTGTTTTCACCATCATCTCTCAGAACTGCTCTATCCTCCTCTCTCTTTCATTGCTTATGAGAATAAGTCTAAACTCCAGGACCATTTAGACTTCTTTTCCAGCTGGATACAAACTCACCTCAGTGACTCCAGATTCTTTTCTCCTATAGGAGCTGCCTCCAGGCCTAACCATGGGGTCCAGTCAGAGCTCTATCTCCCTTAACACCCCTCTAGGCTGCCTTCTAAATAACTGGGCCCCTTTCCAGCTCAATGACCTTAAAAAAAGAAACTTATTAGGTACTCTACAGAAGGTTGGCCTACCTATCTCTTAGGGGATCAGGAAAAATGGCCTCCCTCTGGTTTTCTTTCCTATAATACCATTCTTCAATTTAGCCACTTTTGCTGCTGGGAGAGGAAATGGGATGAAATCCCCTATGTACGAGTCTTATGTCTCTCGGCCATCATAAGGAACTGCAAAAGAAATGCAGACTCCAGAACCCTGACTCCTGCCTCTTCAAAGTTGCCCTTGCCTGCTCCTCAGACAATGATGACCCCTTGGATGTTCTACTGATTTCCCCTAACCAGCCACCCCATTGTCTGAACCCTCTTTCTCCTCTTCCTGCTATTCCCTCGGCCACTCCTCCCTATGATATGTCATCCCATTCCAAACCCCAGCCTTTTCCCTCTCCCTGAGCCACTGTTTGGCCCAGAAAATCCAACCAAACTTTCAACATCCTTTATGGGAGGTCCCAAATGGGAAAGAAGGAACTATTCAGTTCCATGTTCCTTTCTCATTCCAAGACTTAGCTAAATGCCAGGAGAATCTTGGTTCATTCTCTGAGGACTCCCAAAAATTTTAGGATGAATTTCTCAAACTAGCCATCAACTTCTCCCTTACTTAGAAAGATATTATGATTATCTTAACCAGATGCTATAATGAGGATGAGAAGAGTAGATTCTTAGAGCTGCTAGGGAAGTAGCAGATGAGGAAAATGCAACAAATGTGGACAGAGTCCCATGGGATGACCAATAACATCAGGAAACTTGCCAACTTTAACAAAATTAGAGAAATCACACAAGAACCACATGGGAATCACACTATCTTCCTTGGCAGACTTACTGAGGCCCTTCATAAATGTACAAATACACTGACTCTCTGGAAGGGCAAATCATTTTAGCTCACACCTTTATCATTCAGGCTGCTGCAGATATAAGAAGAAAACTATAAGAATTAGAGGCAGGAGCTGAGACTCCCTTTATCAAACTGGTGGAAGAAACCACCAAAATTTTTAATAATAGAGACTTAGAGGAGGAGGCAAACAGGGAGAAAAAGAAACCAGGAAGGATAAGAGAATAGAGAGGCAGACTCATATTCTTTTAGCTGAACAGGCTAAGGTCTTCACGGGACTTATCTCTCAACCTCCTAAATCAAACAAGGGAAAGAACTTTTCCCCTCAGACCCATCTGGCAACTGGAGAAGCTGGATCCAAGATAGGGGCTAACCAATGTGCTTGTTATAAGGAAGAAGGCCACTGAAAAGGGGAGTATGCCTCTTTTCTTGAAAAACAAATAGATAGGAGAAACCCCAAGAAAGGGGAACCAACTTCCTAGTGACCCCCTTGGACTGATGGTACCCAACAGGTCTGTGAGTCCCTGCCCAAGATGAAATAATCCTCACTTGCCTTGATTCTTGGGTGCAAATGCAAGTTGAGGGTAAGAGTTATTCACTTCTTCTCAGTACAGAGGGTGCCTTCCCAGTCCTTCCTTTCAAGGTTGGTAACTTATCTTCTAAAACTTGCTTTATTATTGGTGTTAATGGTTTTCATAAGGTAAGCTATTTCACCCAGCTTCTAAGTTGTAATTTTAAATCATAGAAAGGAATACACTCTTTTTATATATTTCAAAATGTACTGTTTGTTATTAGGCAGAGACATCCTCCACCAGCTAGGAACTAGGATTCTTCTAACCCCTAGAACACAACCAAGACTGGAGAACAACTCATACAGCTCTCCTTCCTAATTAGTGTTTGAGAGCAATACCTCCTCCCTCTTTCCCTTCTTTGGGCAATTAGATCCAAAGGTATGTAACACTACTCAGCCAGGTCTTGCTTTTCATGTTTCCCCCATTGAAGTCCCTCTAAAACTAGGACCAAGTTATTTCTATATAAAACAACACTCATTGCAAAGAGAGACCCTAGAAGGATTAAGACCAATTGTACAAAATCTCCTAGATGCCAAGGTTATCATCCCCTGTCAGTCTCCATGCAATACTCTCATTTCACCTGTATGAAAGCCCGGTGGTACCTACAGCTTTGTCTGGGACCTCAGAGCTGTGAACAATGATGTTGTCCCAATCCATCCAATTGTGCCTAATCCTTATACTCTCCTCACACAAGTATCAGGAGAGGCCTCTTTCTTTTCTGTTTTTGGATTAAAAAGATGCCTCTTTTGTAGTCCTCTCCACCCCTGATGCCAATTTCTTTCTCCATTCAAATGGAAAGATGAGAGAAACAGAACTCTCAACTTTGCTAGACCAGACTACCCCAGGGGTTTATAAATAGCCCACATGTATTGGAAGGGCCCTAGAAAGAGAACTTAGGGAACTCCAGCTCGTCAACAGCACACTCCTACAGCACATTATTATTTACTAACTGCTAGCCCTTCTTATGAAACCTCAAAACAAACATTCTTAAAACCTTAACATTCCTAGAACAGCATGGATATTGTGTCTCTCCACAGAAAGCACAAATGTTACAAACCATTATTAAATATTTAGGTTTCCAAATAACCACAGGAAAGAGAATGATTGACCCCAAGAGAAAGGAAGCCATCACCAATATTATTAGGCCAGCTACAAAGAGGCACTTAGGAGAATTTTTGTCCTAACTGAATTTTGCCATGTTTGGATTCCTAATTATGGCATAATAGCCCCAGGAGTTTTAGGACAAAGGTTAGGACCTACTTTTCAAAGCAACTTGATGCAGTTGCTAGAGGCTGGCCAGCCTGCCTTAGGGCAGTGGTAGCGACCTCGCCATTAGTAAAAGAAGCCTAAGCTAACTCCAGACCAACCTACTGAGGTCATTATGCCATATCAGACTCAGGCAGTATTAGAAACAAAGGGAGATAAACAGATCGCCGGAGGAAGAATCCTTCAATAGGAGGCCCTCCTGCTAGACACTTGTAAAATTACCATTAAGATTTATAATACCCTGAACCCAGTTACCCTAATTCCTCTACTAGAGACAACTATATCCCTTACACATAACTGTGCTGATGTTATCAATGAGATATTTTTCTGTAGATCTGATCTATGAGATAATCCTCTACATAACCCTGATCAAACCTAGTTTACTGATGGTAGTAGTTTCATAGATCTAGGGATCAGAAAACTAGGATACGCCATTGGCTCCTTATGTGAGACTATTTAGACTCAACCACTACCACCTAGTACTTCTGCCCAGAAGGCCAAACTAATTGCTTTAATTTGAGCCCTGAAGCTAGAGTAAAAAGAAGAGGATAAATATTTATACTGACTCTAAGTATGCTTTTCCTCATCTTACATGCTCATACAGCAATCTGGGAGGAATGAGGTTTACTAACAGCTAAAAATTCTACCATTAAATACAAAGACCTGATCATTCGTCTCTTAGAGGCAGTTTACAGGTCTAAAGGAATAATTCTTCATTGCAAGAGACATCCAAGAAATTACAGCAATATAGCCATAGGAAATTCAACGGCTGATAAAGAAGCTAAAATAGTAGCCCAATGACCCTTAACATCCCTGCCCACCCTACAGCTGCCTCTCCTCCCAGAAATATTCACCTCCCTTTACTGCTCAGATTCTGATCAAAAGTAGAACAAGAGCTACATTTAGAATTAAATCTCTCAGGATGGTATACCTCAAACCAGAGTAAGATTCTAATCCCAACTAGGGAGAATTATTAATGTCTTTCATCAAAGCACCCACTATGGGCAAGAGGCCCTCCATACTTTATTACAACCACCTTTTCTAAATACTAATCTCCTTAACACCATTACACAGGTAACCTGGGCCTTCGAGTTATATCTCAGGAACAATCCTAAAATGCGTCAACCACCCCATGACTACATCAAGGGACCTACCCTGGGTCCTGGGAAGGCTGGCAGGTAGACTTCATCCACCATCCCCCCCTTGCCAAGCATTCAAATTTTTGTTAGTCTTTACAGATACATTTACAGGCTGAATTGAAACCTACAGAAAGAGACTCTGAGGTTTACAAACTACTCATAAAAGGAATAATTTCTAGATTTGGCCTACCCCGATCCCTTCAAAGTGACAATGGGCCCTCCTGTACCGCTCAAGTCACTCAAGTATCTGCCACCAGATACTTGGCAACTCAATGTCTAAGCCCCTATCTTATCTATGGACAATGCACCCTAGGCTGTATCATTCCCAGATTAGCTCTCTACAATCATACCAAACATGTGTTCAAACTCAAACTTCAGACTTAGATATTAAATACAGACTCTGTTCCTTTTGGAGACCCCAGTCTCTGGGAAAGTCAAATGAGCAAACCAATTTCTCAAAAGAACACTTGCTAAACTTTGCCAGGAAATAGGTTCTAAATGGTTAACCTTACTATTCATTGTCCTTATGAGACTATAGGCCACCCTGAGAACTACATTAAATATCAGCCCATTTAAATTGACTTATGGTCATCCTTTCCTCACTGCTGCCCTACTCTTCAACTCTGACACACAACAGCTCAAACATATTATTAATCTTAACAAATTCCAACAAGCCCTGCAGGAGTGGGGGACTAAACATACCCTGCCCCACTGAAGAAACAGTCTCACTATTCAACCTGGTGCTCTAGTTTTCATCAAACACTGGCAATAAGGAACAAATAATCAATTAACTGAAAAATGGAAAGGACCTTTCCAAGTCACTTTAGCCTCTCCACCTGCTATTAAGGTATGAGAATATAACTCTTGAATTCATATTTCCAGGGTAAAGCTTTTTCAATTACAGAGAAGCCCCCTTCTGAAAAAGAAGACAACACCCAATACTCCTGTGCACCTCTCAAAGATATAAAGCTTCTCCTCAGAAAACAGATAAGTAACATGCTCTTCTTATTTATCCTATCTTCACTTTTTAGACAGACCTAGGGAGAAAATGTTATAACAATATGACCAAAAGAGGAGCCATGGAAAGACAACTCTCTAGTAAGACTATCAAGGGCAATAGCTGAGGGGGCAAACAGACAATGAAACAATGGCTGGGTAAGCCACAGACATCCACAAGAAAAGAAATTTCTCCCTTAGCCTATGCCGAGACTAGAATGGCAAATAACTCATCTTTTGGTAGCCTCCCATCTTTTACTCTTAAAGAACCCTATATAGCCACACTTTTCATACTGGTACAACCACCCCCTCTAAATTCAACCACTTGTTTTTATACAGCCTCTTCCAAGCATGAACTCTTTAATCCCAGTGCTTTTATCTTGGCTTATTCCACAGAGGCCATGCCAAAGGCTACCACCTTATTCACACTCCGGCAATTAACTTTAGATAATGGTTCTTTTCCAACTCTTCCTTCTGCACTGATATTGAACCTTGTGTAGGATGCATCCACCACCACCTGTGCCCCTGAAGGCTGAGCTTTCTTATGTCAGTATTCCTCCAAAATCTGTAAGAGCTCTGTCTGCCCTATAGCCACCAGATATTTGGGAACTCAATGTCTAAGCCCCTATCTTATCTATGGACAATGCACCCTAGGCTGTATCATTCCCAGATTAGCTCTCTACAATCATACCAAACACGTGTTCAAACTCAAAGATGTTTATTAGACAGAATCCTCTCCTGGGGCAGAAAGGAATTTACTTCTTTCATCCTTTGGGCAAGTTACATTGAACATGAATTCATTTTGTCCAAACTTACTGCCAAATTAGAAAAATTATTTCACAAGATAGGAGGAGCTTTAAAGGAAATGCAAATACCTTTAGATTTGATAGAAAAAGTTGTCATATAATAGAATAGCCCCTGATTATCTCTTAGCCTCAGAAGGCAGTGTTTGTACAATCACTAAGATCATCTATTGCACTTACATAAACAACTCAGCTAAGGTTGGACCTCATGTAACTGAATTCCTAACCATGCCTCTTGGTTAAAAACCCTCTTAGAAACCCAATTACTTACAGGACTGGTAAATAACTCCTTAGACAAAACATGGGAACAATGGTTATGGTCTCTCTTCTTGCCCATTTTAACTCTCTTATTATAGGGCTCTATATCCTAATTTTTGGCCCTAGCCTCCTACAATATCTACAAAGTTTCAGTGACTGCAGGATTATGGCCATCCAGGAAAAAAGCATGATCACTCATGATTGGTAACAACCTCCTACTTTGAATCAATCCACTAGACTAGAAAGGGAAGAAAGAAATTTCTACTCACTAAGGCATGCCTAAGACCCTTCCTAGCAGGAAGTAACTACAGAAGAAGAGACCACTGCCCCTTAACCCCATAAAGATTTATGAGTATGAAATCTCTTTGGGGGAAATGAGACAGAAAAGGGAAAATAAATTGCTGCCAACTCGAAAAGATATAGGAATTTTGTTAAGAAATGCAAAATAAACAACTATCTTTTATTGAGCTTAGAGACAGAAAAAGGAAAATAAATTGCTGCCAACTCAAAAAGATAGAGGAATTTTGTTAAGAAACACAAGATAAACAACTATTTTTTATTGAATTTAGTCCCAGGGCTTAAAGGAGAAAAAGCAAGACTACAGGCACACTGTTTATGTAACTTGAAGAGTATATAGCCAAAACACAAGGACCATTCTGCCCTTCATGCTAATTTGAACTCTGACAAACAAGACCAGGGTGTGCCTGCAGGGAGAAGACAACAACTACCATTCCTCAGTGCTCCATAGTCATAGAAACCTGAGCCAAAATGGAAGAGCCTACCCCTACCCTCTCACCCCAGTAAAAAGCCTGAACACTCACATGCAGGCGTGATTCTCTGGTTCTGATCCCCAGAACTTCCACCCTCTGAAGAGTTGAAATGAACCTTACTTTCACTATTGGTACCCCTGATCTATGTTCTTTTATTTTGAGAGACAAGAACCCAAGTGTTTCCTGTTTAGTTCAGTAACACTTAACATTAGATGCTTCGCTTGGTACACTCTCTCCCATTAGTGTAATTATTTAGATAACCAAATTCTGTAACCCAGGGTTAAGTCACATGACCTGAAGTTTCTTTTTAAGTTGGTCACTCTCTAGATGTATAACCTTTGGTAAAATACCTCTGGGTTGTGAACCGCACAACCCAGTGTGTCATTTGTAAAATAGGAGTCACCTCAGCTATCCTACATCCTTCACAGGGTTTTTCTAATCATCCAAAGAGACAAATATGCGAAATCATTTTGAAAGTGGCCAGATAATTTCTCTGCAATTATTATTAAAGATTTTGAACATAAGGCTAAATTGACACATATCTGCTTCCTAAAGTATCTAGTGAAGTGTGTGTCCACAGTTTTTCCTACACAAATATTGCCTGAGTGACTGAATGACCAGATTGATTAACTTTCAGGATGCTCTGGTTTTACATTCTCATCTCCAGAGAACTGTCCCTAATTCAACAGGACAGACATGACCTACACTTGAAGATAACTGGTTCGACATGAAGATACTTGTTCAAAGGAGTTCTAAGGAACTTAATGCTAAAAGTATTACTTTACTAGTGAAAAGAAATATGCCTTTGGCACTCTCTTGAACTACTAACCTTGCAGTCTTTGAAAAATGTTTTAAGCACAAGCAGTTAGTAATGTGCTAACACAAATTGGTTATAATTTTAATTGACTCATCCACAGAAATTACTCAAAGCCTAAGACAACTTGTACAAGGTGGATGTGTAATAAATACTTAGTAAATTAAGGAAAAGTGTCTACTTGCAGAGTAGAGTAACCCAAATTGTTTTTAAGTTAACTCAACACAATATAGTAGTTAAAATGAATCCACATGGAACAACATTATTTATATCTCAAGGGCGTGCTACAACATAAGCAACTCACAAAGTGGAATACACAGTATAATGGTATGAAAATATGAAAATATGCAAAAGTAATATCTGATGTATGGATGCATAGTTTGCAGTAAAACTATAAGAGCATGAGAGCTACTGTGCCCTGTCCTGCCTCACACAATCTAGGAGAAGCTGCACTCACACCAAGTCCTAACAACATGCCTTAGAATAAAATATTCCAGCTCAGAATCCTTGTGCCTAAGAGACAAATTGTCAGTAAGAAAGAAAGTGGAAGCTAATGGACATAGAAAAGGGGAATACAGGGAATTTAGTTATACTGTTTCCTTATTTAAAAATATATTTGAAGCAAATATCACACTTGGTCAGGTTTGACAAACTATGTGATGGCTACACCAGCATTTCATTTTCTATACTTAAAATATCTCTTCTTAAATGAGTTCTGAAACTATATAATGAAAAATAATTATAATTTCTTGGTTACAGCAAGAAAGGGGTATTTATAATAATAACCTCATATTTTTATGGTAAGGTTCTAAGACTCTATCACATTGTTAATAAATTCAGAGATAAGCTATTTTGTGTTCTCAAATAAGAGAAAAAAGACTTATATAGGACCTTTTTTCTGATTTCTTTTTTTTTATTGTATTTATTAGGGTGACATTGGTTTGCGAACCATACAGGTATCAAGTGTGCAACTCAACAAAACAGCATCTGCACACTGCATCATGTGACCATTGCCCCAAGAAAAGTCTCTCCATCTCCATTTTCAGCCCCCTTTGCCCACCCCCACTTACCCCACGTCTCCCTTCCCTCTGGCCATCACCACACTATTGTCTGTGTCTATGTGCTGTGTGTATATGTTTTCTGGCTAATCCCTTCCCCTTTTTGCATCCAGTTCCCCCTCCCTTCTCAGACCTTTTCAAGTATAAAAAGGCTTTACATAATTTTACACTCAAGTCTTTTTGGAGAAAGGCTAAAGAAAAAAAAGAGAAATCTGTGGCTAGCTCCCAGGAAGATGATCTTACTCACTTTGAAGACAATTTGGAGGCAGGTTTAGGAGACAATTAGCAAACTTCTGAATGTCAGATAATTTCCTGTATCTATAAAATGATCCCATCTCTTTTATCAGCTACTAAAATGAAACTCAGAAATGTACAGTTTACATACCAAAATGTCCATCCCGGGGACATACTTGAGGGTTATTTTATAGTCTTTTGGAAGATTTGCCACCTACAGAGACCAAAAAAAAAAAAAAAAAAGGAAAAAAACTGTAAGACAAGCCATACATATCAATTAATATGTTGTTTTACACAGCATTTTTCTATATTTACATATATAATGATTTTTCATTCTTGATTTCCCTTTGTAATCAAAGCAATCTCCAAAAATAAACTGATAATACAAATCTTTTGGACTCCAAATTCAGTTATGGAAGTTTTGGAACCATGATCTGAATTGCAATTTCCATCTGTGGTTTTGGAATTCCCTTCCTGTACTATTTTCCCACTTGTTCCGACAAATAATTAGGAATACAACATATTTTTTTTGTAAGTGGTTGTCAAAGTAATATCTCAACATTACCAGGGAACCTATTTGAAATGTCAATTCTCAGTCACACCAGACATATAGATTCTTACTCAACAACTCCCCAGCTCACTCTGACCAGTGCTCTAGTTTGGGAAGTGCTGCTTTACTTCTGGTCAGGATGGTGGCATAGGCAGACATGGCTCGCCTCTTCACACAACTGCACCAAAACTACAACTAAAATATAAAATATCCATCACTCAGAAGTGTCAGAAATCAAGTTGGATGGAAGTCTGACAACTATGGAATTAAAGAAACCATCTCTGTACAGACTGGTAGGTAGGAGGGGTACAGATGCAGAATAGGCTGGTCCCTCACCCACGTGTGGTGGATAAAAATTCAGGAGGGATATCTCAGGGGTAAGAAGTCCCAGCCCCATATCAGGCCACTCAACCCAGAGTTCCAGTGCCAAGAAGATAAGTACCCATAACCTCTGGCTGCAAAAACCAGCAGGGATTGAGTCAGTGGAAGAAACTTATGGAGCCCCAAGCAGTCCCTCTTAAAGAATCCACACACAGACTCAGGGACTCAGACTCAGACTCAGACCCACTCAATCTGAGCTCCAGCACTGAGGTAGCAGCTTGAAAGGCACCAGTAGCATACAGGAAGAAACTGAAGTGAGCATCGAGGTGAGCAGAGACCATTGTCCCTTTCTAAACCCTACCCTCACAGAGCTTGCGAGCTGGTGCCATATCAAAGACTCCATCAATCTGGTAACACTGTTTGACCTTCCTTGGAGATCCCCAGAAACTCTGCCAATTCTACTTATGGACCAAGGTGCTTTTCCGCACAAATCACTGGTCTTGGCTCATGCTTTACGACTTCCTAAATTCTCTCAAACAAGCAACAGCTGGCCTCAGTGAGCCCTAGGCTTGGCAGTAGCAGCAGCCAGCCTAGATTCACAGCTTAGCTTTGCCAGGAATCCCTAAGCCCCGCACAAGTAGCAGACCTCTCAGTCTGCTCTATAGCTCATGCATGGTGATCTCAGGCAGAACACAGGCTGGAGTTGACCTTGGCTTATATCATATGGGAAACCCCAGAGCCTGTATACCCAGTGGACAACTATAGACCAAGATGGAGCACAAGCACCCTGCCCCTACACCACTGATCCTCCATGGAAAGTGGAGGTTGGTGGTCAGTGGTCACAGCCAATTCTTGCAGCTGACTAGCCTGGGTAAATCTGTCTCATTTACCTGACAACAGCTACCAAGACTCAACTATAATGGAAGGGTGTACTCAACCCACATGAAGGGCAGACTTCAAGTACTCAGTTTGGGTGATAGGGGAGGCTGTGCCGCTGGATCCTACAGGATACCTACTACATTATGCCACACTACCAAGACACAGAGTCAAAGAAGCTATACCTAACACGCAGAAACAAACACAGGGAGGCTGCCAAAATGGAGAGAAAAAGAAACATGGCCCAAATGAAAGAACAGATCAAAACTCCAGAAAAAGAACTAAACAAAATGAAGATAAGCAATCTATCAGATGCAGAGTTCAAAACACTGGTTATAAGGATGCTCAAGGAACTCAGGGAGGATGTCAACAGTGTAAAAAAAGATCTAGTCAGAAATGAAGGATACACTAATTGAAATACAGAACAATTTATAAGGAAACAACAGTAGAGTAGATGAGGAAGCCAAGAAACAAATTAATGATTTGTAACTTAAGGAGGCAAAAAACAACCAATCAGAACAATGAGAAGTAAAAAGAATCCAAAAAAATAAGGATAGTGTTAGGAGCCTTTTGGACAACTTCAAGCATTCCAACATTCACATCATGGGGTGCCCAAAGGAGAAGAGAATGAAATTGGAAATCTATTTGAAAAAATAATTGAAAGAAAACTTCCCTAATTTGGTGAAGGAAATAGACATGCAAGTCCAGGAAGCACAGACAGTACTAAGTAATATGGATTCAAAGAGGCCCACTCCAAGACCCATTATCATTAAAATGCCAAAAATTAAAGCTAAAGAGAGAATCTTAAAAGCAGCAAGAGAAAAGCAGGTAGTTACCTACAGGGGAATTCTCATAAGACTGTCAGTAGATTTCTCTAAAGAAACTTTCCTAGAAGGGACTGGGAAGAAATATTCAAAGTAATGATAAGCAGGGACCTACAGCCAAGATTGCTCTACCATGGGTACGTAAAGTACAGTACAGGAAATGGAGTAGCCAAAGAACTTATATGCATGACCAATGGGCATGAATAATGGTATTGGGATTGCCTGGAGGAGTGGGGATTGCTGGGTGGTGGGGGGCAAAAGGGGAAAAATTGGAACAACTGTAATATCATACTCAATGAAATATCATTTTAAAAAGAGAAGTACTATTCTACATTGTTCTTAGAAAAAAATGTCAGCAAAAGTTCAAAAGAATGCTACTTATGGGATGAAGATGCTTTATAACTTAAAATATTTTAGAAAAATTCCATTCTGTGATAAAACTTAATCCATTTACCTAGGGCTGAACATTGGAGATGACTCAAATATTTACCTAGTTTCCTTTAAAGGCTTTAAAAATATATCTAATATATTTTCATCAATCATTGTAGCATAAATTGAACAAACACCTGGTTTGGAACCAGGGAATTTGAAACAGATCTAAACTCTTTACTTTGATGTCTCCCATCTGTAAATCAGAGATAAAAATACCCATGTCATCAATAGTCTTGAACTGAGTGGGGGAATGTGTCAAACACAAAATAAACACTCAATCTGTATGGAAAGGTATATTGGCAACTGACTTTCAAGCATACAGAGTTCTATGTTCTCTCAATCCTTTCCTACACATACACCAGCTCTGCCATCCCATTCTTCTAGCACTGTTAAAATTTCCACCTGAATAACATAGCCAACAATTGACATAGCTCATTGGGTCTTAAAATAATATGCAATGTAAAAAATTGGTTTTGCACTGTTACATCTTTAATGGATCTACCCTGCTTTTGCAGACTTACTTTCCCTCACCTTGTCTCTAAAAACTTTACTGTTTCCCACAGTAAGCTGGGATCTTGTACATGTTTACTGCACTAGGTCATCTCTCATCTCTGATGTCTCCCATAACACAATCCAGGTTTCTTTTTGGCCTTGCCAATAGCTTCTGGAATCTGAGAACAATTTTGGTGAGAAAAGAGTCCAGGCAAAAGCATAGGTATAGTAGATACTTGAACAGCTCAGGGGTTAGGGGTATCAGCCCCCATTAGGTTGAAAATTTATGTTTAACTACTAGTAAGCCCCCCAAATACACAGATTTCCAACAAATATAGAGGAAGGGGAGCAAAGGTAGTAACTGAGTCCATTGTGCTCACTACTATTCTACTTCCAGGGGTACCAGCTCACATACCCATCTCAGCCTTGAGCCTAAAACCAAATATTTACAAATTGTCAGGCACTGTGCTCATTAAGGGCTTATGTTGCATGATCGCATCCAATCCTCAGATCTCTGTGACATATTATCTGTATTCCACAAATGAACAACTG
Organism: Trachops cirrhosus; assembly: GCA_028533065.1. NCBI lineage: Eukaryota > Metazoa > Chordata > Mammalia > Chiroptera > Phyllostomidae > Trachops > Trachops cirrhosus. Next base: position 73,691,808 of record CM052539.1, read on the forward strand.
GAGGCTCAGAGAGGTGAAGGAACTTGACTAAGGTCACATAGCTACTGTGTGTTAAGTCTGCACTAGAATGCAGGCCTCTGAAAAAAAAACCTCCCTTTCCTCTTTGCTCTACTACATATTTTCATCTACTTTATGCAAATTTGTCCTGGGCATTTTTCACTCACAAGGCCCCCCAGTGTAGTAGATGCCTTGCTGCTTACAGAAAACATGTCTGGACTTCCATAGAAGGTGCTATTTTTAATTTAGGAGTTACACTCTTGCTTTTTACACTTAATTTTCTTCCTCTCCCACCATGCATTCACACTTTCTTCGGTCTTTTGGATTTTCACTACCATCTTTAGAAAGTAAAATGACTTAGTTATGATATAAGCCCCGGTGGCAAAGATACAGCTGACACCTTTGCGGGTATAAAAGCTGAATCAGATTGAGCAGCAATATTTTTTCATTATGAACCAACAATGTAAATTAAAACCATTCCAGATGGAGAAACACGGCAATAAGTGGCAACTGTTCTGAACAATCTAGCCCTTCTTTTATGCAGAACTTACATAATCAAAAAATACAGAACTGATCAAATTAGTATTCAGAAAACTCAGGATCTGACTTTATACACCTAAAGAGCAGAGAAAATGTAAGGGATATTCTGGCCAATTCCATTTTATTAGTAACATATTAAAAAATGGTTCAAAGAAGTCCAGGAAGCCTTACAAAATATTATCTGCCCAACCCACATTGGAATCTCCACACCTTCCCTTGGAGGGTGTATAATACTAAAGTAATTTCTGCATTAAATTGATTAAATGATGTTTAATTGCTGATAGGACCGAAAAGTAACAGTACTTTTTTAAAAATTTATTTATTTAATTTATTTTTTTATTGTTGTTCAATTACACTTGTCTGCATTTTCTCCCCTCAACTCCCTCCCAGCCCAGCCAAACCCACCTCCCCCCCTTGCTTCCACCCTCCCCCTTGGTTTTGTCCATGTGTCCTTTACAGTAGTTCCTGAAAACCCTTCTCCCCACTGTACCCTCCCCTCTCCCCTCTGGCTATTGTTAGATTGTTCTTAATTTCATTGTCTCTGGTTATATTTTGTTTGCTTTTTTCTTTTGTTGATTATGTTCCAGTTAAAGGTGAGATCATATGGTATTTGTACATATGGTATTTGAACATATGGTATGGTATATGGAAAAGTAACAGTACTTTTGAAAAATGCTTTACAATTAATATAAAGTTTTCATATATAGTCTTGACCGCAACCCCATGAGACATATACCATTAAGCCTACTAGAAAGAGGTAGACCTGGAGGCTCAGAGAGCTTAACTGGCATCTCACCATCAAAGGCACCAGGAGTTCCTGGGGGAGGCAGGATGTAAATCCTGGCTCTGTGTGCTGGTCCCAGCACAGTTACCTCTCCCCTTCATTACTTTCTTGGTTTGCATTGGCTTCTTTCCAGTGACATTTGGGAGAGAATTTAGGAAGTCAAATTGTAGATTTTTATGTTCAGTTCCTGAATGTTATTATTACTTTCTAAGCATTATGGTATGTTGAATAGCATTCAGAAAGTACAGATAATCCTATGATAAATTCAGCTTCTCTGACGGATACTGATGATTGCAGAAAGTTTGTTAAGGCAGAGGGAACCTTTGGCCGGGAACCTGGAAGGCATTCCTTTGAAGCAGTTAGTTTGCTCTAGGAGTCACAGCATTGATTCTGGGGAACACAGCTCAGGTTGGGTCCAGGCCCTGCCACATGCTAGCTCAGACATTTCGAGCAAGGAACTTAATCTACTTTAGGTTCGATTTCCTAAAGGAAATCATAACAGAATCTAACTAGTGGATTTATAAAGACTAAATGAGATTTAAATGCCACATTTAAATACTGAGTTCTTCAGCATGGCTGGGGTAGCCACCTGCCTCAAAGTATTTTGAGAAAGACAACTCAATAGATATTTAAAGATAAAAAGGTTTTTAAAAATCAGCAAATTCACATTAATTAAATTCCCCCAGATGAAGGAAAAACATCATCACAAATGAGGGCAACAGAAGGAAGAAGTAAAGTGGAAACTAATTTGAATAACCTCAATATTTGGATTCCTCCTTACATTAACACAGCCATGAAAAGCTACAGCCTCACCGTTCTCTAGATACAAGTTTCTAAAGTTTGACTCATCCTCTTCCCAGACCCTTGACCCTTTCCTTAGGTAGGTCTTCGTTTGCCATCTAAAACAAGCCTCACTGTATTTTTTTTAGAAACAAAGCAAAACGTTCTGTAAATAGATGAACTGTTGTGCTGAGCAAACATGCCAGAAGGATTTCAAATGAAAACCATGGGGACCATGAGGGCAGAACAAAATGTCCAAGAGGAAATTTTTAAAAATATGACAGTAAAGTCCTAAGTCATGTGCTTCTGTGACATGAGAGCCACCGCAAGCAAACAAACTTAAGGTTTGTGGGCAGAGCACAAGTTGCCACCTAATGCAAGGGAGAAACTGGAAGATACTGCAAAAGAACAATTCAAGTTAAAGAAATTACTGTGGGCACAAGGCAAAAATGTACTACCAACCCACTTTCTTTCCCGTAAATAACAGTTACCAAGATTTGACTTGCAAAGTAAATTTCTATCATTCTACAGAACCTCTTTTAGTGAAGACATCCCTGAATTACTCCAAAAGATGCAACCTGAGGAAGTACTATATGGAGTAAAAGAATTTCTGAGATAAAGAGGGCCTCCAGAGTTATCTAATTTAGTAGTTGTTATCTTTTCAAGAGGTCACAAGCTTCTCTGGGAAGCAGATGAAAGCTAGACAACCTCTTCTCAGAAATTCACATAGGGCATACAGAGGTATAATTTGGAGTTCCATCTTGCAAAGGTTTGAAGTTTAAAATCCTAGATTAAGAACTATTGATCATGCCCTCATTCCTCATTTTAAAAGCTAGAAATTGAATCCTGGAAAAATTCAGGGATTTATTTGTCCCAGGTCACATAGCTAGGTTATAGCTGAACTGGTGGTATTCAAACAGTCCCATGGGCTTGAGGTCAAGATGCTTTGCCCCGCTGTTCTTTGGAGAGAGGCGGTGATTCTCTATACTCTTAAAACTTAAAAGTCACTCATGTTGCTGTTGGAATTAGTAAAATTAATGAATTTTAGTTTAAGGATGGGAATACAGATTCTTTTCAAACACGAAACAATCCGACATAAGAAGTATATGGCCGAAGCAGTCCTGGGATGTCTATGCCAATCTCTATCACCTGGGATGCCAGCTGGAAACATTAAGGTTGCTCCACCCCAAAGCCACAAGCTGGGATTCAGTATTTTGAGGTGGGGCCCTGACAGCTACACTTTTAATAGATGCCCTAAGAGACTGCATGGAGCTGTACTTTTAGTAAGTACCCTAAGAGATAGGCCTCAAATCATACCCCACAAGCACTGGTTTAAAGCAGTCACTTTCAAACATTTTTCATGTTTGATTCTGTTTTCTCATTTTCCAACCCAGACATGTAGGTAGAAGCAGAGTGGCTGGGTGGGCCCCAGGAACCCCTTTGAGAACCACTGAGCTGGAAGACACAGCTCTGCAAATAGCACCAGCAGCTCATCTTCAACACTCGTGGGTCTCAGTTTCCTTATTTATAAAATAGTTTGTATATAATGTCTCTACATTCCTTTTCAGCTCTGGTATCCTATGATGGCACAAGCACAATTAACATCATCACTAATAGCTAATTACTTAGCGGGCACTCGCTATGTTGCCAGTACTGTTCTATTAATTTACTTAATTCTTGCAATCCCTCTGTGAGGTAAAGCACTATTAATTGATTATACTGATGAGGAAACCAAGGCACAAAGAAGTTATGTGATAATAACTGGGGTGAAAATTATATATGCATTCTCTTATTTAATCTAACCCCAAAACTGGCAACTAGGAACTGCAATTTAGAAAGGTAGTTACGTTTTGAAGGTGAAGAACTCGGATTTAAAACTCAGGTCAGCTTGATTCCGAAATCCATTCTCTTAACCAATATATTCACATAGGTTAGGTTCGATGTTATACCACGAAGTCTTTTGTATGGCATCTATTTATGTGTTGTTTCTGCAGTGTTAGTGATATGCATTCATATGTTCATAGAGACAGCTTACCTCCCACTTTGAGATCCGAAATTATTTTATGTGTTTCTGTTTCCTGTTCTGTGAATACAGGCCGTGCATTATGTCGGTCTTTATTTAGTTAGAAGTGATCTTCTGAGTTCTATTTTTTATTAACTTGACTCTTTTCAATAATCTGAAGTAAATATGCTAATTTCACTAGATCAACTCTTGAAATAAAAAAAAAATTCCCCTGAGTTAGCTGCTAGAAGGGAGATAAAACCCCTTTTCAGTGTAATGATTTCACTGTTGTCCTTGGGGCAAGGAATTCTATTTTAGTGTCAACATTAATAAGCATCCCTTTCTGGGTACTTTTGTCTTTAGTGCTTCTTGAGATTTTCCATTGTATCCACGGACAGGTAACAGAGTGAAAACAAGTGTATGGTTAAAGACAAGGATGGAAAATCTTGGAAGGTGCTTATAATCCCTACAAATGCCACTTGAAAATACCGATAGGAATTTTCACAGGAAGTGGTGCTCATTAAGTAGTCCTCCTCAAACACTTAGCAAAAAATAATTTTTCTTACATACCATGTTACTTTTGCATATGCTCAGCCTGTGGTCAGATACACCATCATCTTCCAACTCTGATTCATCGCCCGCATACTTGGAATTGCTCCCCAGGACCACGGCGGATTGCTCCAGCCTGTTCTCAGTCCCACAAGTGTTCCAGGGGCCCCGTGAGAGCTCAATTACCAAGTCGTGACCAAGTTAAGATATATTGGAGACTCATGTTAATCTGATATCCACTTAAATCTATACAACATACATAATACTAGTCCTAATAAAAACTGAGATTAAATCAAAGGTAAGACACTTTGGTCTCTGAGGTTTGACAGAAGAGACCCTCTACAGCAGTTCTTAAACTTCCTTTCAGAAATGTCTCAAAAACATAGATGACTGGAGCCCTTTCTCAGCCCTATGGCATCAGCAGGGCCCCGACCTGTAATTTTACTAAACACCACAGGTGATTACAATTCTCCCCACAGTGAAGCACATCCTTACTTCCTTCATCAGACAAACATTTAATGAGTGCCTTCTACCAATATAAAATTTAGAATATGACCATATATTTTCTTTTTAATATAATTTCTTGGGTCACAAACTAATAAGCAACTTGAAGAAAAGGACAACAATCTATTTTTTTTAATCCTCCCCCTCTCCCCATCCCCATCACTACACTGAATACTAGCTGGGCATATGGTAAGCAAATGTTGCACTGCTTGGGTCACCAGCCCCTCAGATAAAACACGTTACTACATATTCAGGTGCTGCATTGAAGAACATGTTTATACCTACACCCTCTGGGTGTCCTTCTAAGAAATCTGCATAAATTGTGTGTGTGTGGGTGTGTGTTCCGAGTTCTGCACTGAGGCTAAGCTAGCAGGACTCTGACCATAGCATTGAACTTGTGTTTTGAAGTTCAGCTGTGAACCCAGCATGAAACATATAAACCAGGAAATGTATATCAAAAGCACAAAAGATAAATATCTCAACTGTTACTTTTCTTCCTTTTCTACATGTTATGGGAACGCTCATTTCTTTCTTAGCCTCACATCACCTCTGTTCTCCAAATGACATTCAAATAACTAAGTGCCCTTGGCTATTTTGAACCAGGAACTTACAAAATTCTTGTCAAATGTTGTTCATCCAGAAACCACACTCTATAACTCAAATGAGCACATAAAATCTCCCTGAGAACGTCACAGTTGGGAACAGTGCATTCCATTCCAGATGTGGCATTATGCCCTCTGCGTCTGTGGTCTGCACTTTGAGAGAAGCATGGCATGAAGCCACAATGCCTAGGGGCACCAGTGAGATAAGGCTTTTGCTGAGAGGAGAGTTCCAATGTGACGAATGGGAGAGATGAGGCTGGTCAACATTTCAGCAACAAATCACTCTTTCTACTACATTCAGTGAGGGAGCAAACACAAACCCACGTGTGACAGGGTCTTCCAGCTCCTGGAAAGGGGAAAATGGCCATGTCAGATCTCCTTTGGTTAGGCTCATTGGAGAAAGGCAGGAAGGCACATGGAGGGGAAATAAGGCACACTGTGGAACCCACTAAAGCGCTAATGGGGAACAAGCTAGGGCGGGCACATCGGCACACAGGGAACTCTCTAGCGTCCTTCACTGCCTGTGAAGGAGATGAAAAGACCAGCAAAGAAACAAAGGCAATGCAGCCACGTGCATGGGCCACCTTTACCAGCAGGTTCTCTATGACCTCCAGTACCTTCTGACTTGCTCTCTCTGTAGGCCCTTTACCTAACTTAATGATTTCTTTCCTTGTCTTAGAAAAACATAATTTGGAGCAAGAAGAAATGAAATCTTTTTGAAAAAGCTTAAGGAAAAGAGTCACTGCTATGGAAAGCACTCCTTACTTACCAGTTTCGTAACGTCCTTCACATCATCAGTGACACGGTTCATGCAGATCCCTGTAGTTCTGACGGGAGGATTAAAGAGGAGCAGTTGAAGATAAATGCAAGTGATAATCCAAGTCTAAATGGAAAGAGAAAAACTGCTGGTGAGCATCAGTTTACATCTGTGATCACTTAAATTATTAACATCTTATGTGTTAAAGAGGAAAAATGCAATTTACCAAATTTTTTAAATGTTATTGGCTTTCATACAATTAAATGCTGATCATTTAATTGTGCTGATCAAAGTTTTAAAAAATTTTCAGTTAAATACGGTTTGGATTTTTCACTTCAATGACATTATTGTTAACTTTTGTCAAAAGTTTCTACAGCCAATTTCTAAGAGCAACTGGAAATAACTTGTAGCCACATGTGAAGGATTTATCACTTAAAGTGTTTTCTAAATATTAGGGAATGGATTAAATTCATACCTGAAGGTAGCATATGAAACTGTCTCTACTTTAAAGGTGGACTGTTTAGCAAACAGCAGTGTAACCCTGAGATGTGTACTCAATAGTACTCAAGTTCAAGTGAGGTAGAGAGATATACTTTTGGATCTAGGATAGAACCGAACCTAATTTGTGAGAAATCAAAAGAATCATAGTTTTGAATCAATGCTTTTTAGCTATTTAATAAGGAAAACTATTTCCCTAGTCCACAAGAAGACATTCTTGAGCCCTGGCGTGAAGTAGTCTCTCTCTCACACACACACTCGCACACCTCTCTCTGAAAAGAACACTTCAAACCTGCATTACAGTTACTTTTATGCATGACTTATCTTTTCCTATTAGACTATGCTTTAAGTTTTTAAGAAATTGGGCATCTGATTTTTTCCAGTATCTTTACAACATATGACACAGCACCTTGCATCTATCTAAAAAGCTCTTAATAAAATAAATATTTTGCTGGGTGAAACAGTGATCAAGGTAAAAACTGTCTAATGCTTCAATGGAATACTTATGTATTGTACTGAACACATATTATGAGACAGGGACTGTACCAGTCATAGAGAAACGAAGGTGATGGAGCTGCCCTTGAAACTCAGAGGCAGGTAAATAAATAACACCCACCCCGTGTAATCAACGCTTTGGGAACACAAGGGAGGAAACAATTAATCAATTAATGTTAAGCGGGGAAACCTGTGGCAGGAAGACAGTGCCAAGAAAAGCCAGAGAGAAAATGTGACTCTGGCTGGATTTTGGAGGACAAGGAGGAGTTTGCAAGAGTTCACAAGAAAAGGAGGACAATTCCAGGAAAAATGAGCAGCATGAGCAAAGCATGGAGATGTGAAGACATTTCAAAATGTAACAGATCCTTTATGAGTTACATCTGTCTATGGTGACTTAAAATTACAAAAACTTACCTGCACATGGATAGAAATCTTTCCTACTTTATGTAGCTAGCCATGTATTAAAAGGAACAAGATTATTGTTTTAATTAGTATATGCAAGATAACTAGATAGTACACTGTTACACTATACAAAATGATAATAACCATTTAGTAAAATTTCTAAGACTACAATGCTACTGACATAGATAATAGTGGCTTGTAAACAAAATTAAAACCCTTTTATTGTTTTACTATTGTGATCTTTTGGCAGTAATCCTGCTTAGTTTTGGTTAAGGCTATTTTGAGCACTATGGAGTCACACTCTTTATACTACCATCCTCTTTGGACCAAAATGAAGACTAAATTGTGTAAGAAATTTCTGTTTGGGGGGTTCTTCTTATTGGGCAATGACAACATATAAAATCACCTCTAATCACTTCGTCTTCCTTCATATATGTAAATATAATTGATTAAACTCAAGCTTTCTTTTACATTAGGGTTGTTAAGGCCTACCTCCCACACCCTTTGAAATAATATTTCTCCAAGACTCTCTTTCGTGATATGACTAGGGAATCCTCCCGAAGGATCTCAGTAAACGGCCGATCTCACTAATGACCATATCAATATTCTAGGCTCTAAAAAATATAAAGACAAAAATGGTGTTACTTCTCTTCACCATGCCCTATTCCTGGCATTGAAGAAACACAAAACAAATATCTGTCCACTCACTCATTCATTCTGAAAATATTTATTGAGCATCTAGTGTGTACCAGGCACTGTTTTAGATGCTTGGGACATATTAGTAGAAAAAGAAGGTGGAGGGTCTTATCTTCTAGTGAGGGAAGGTAGTCCATACCAATAAATAATAAGTAGCTAGATTATACAGATGGTCAAAAGGTGTTTAGTGCCATGGAAAAAGAAAAATTAGATCAAGGTAAAGGAAAGTGGGATTAAAATGTCTACTCTGCTATACTAGCAGTAGTGTGGTCTTAGGTTCAAGTTGACAATCATACTCACGAGGTGTCAGAGGCTTACTTCAGCATCAAGTATAGTGCTGAGCTTTAAAACAGGACACAGGACAGGCAATGAAAAAGCAGCCCAGCAGGAGCAAAGCAGCGGTCCCATGACTCCTGGCATGGCTGCATATCAATGAACATTTGTGATGCGTGTGGCAATGCCAGATGATATTGGGTGGGCAGAACCACTTTTTGGGTTTAGACCTTGCCAGCTGAATAGCCCCTTCAAGAGCATGTGATGAGCTTCCATTCAGTCTCCATCACAAATACTTCCCACTAGTAATAGTCTCAACAATAAAGTAATGCAGGTACTCGTGCTGCTACCTAGAAATGCAGCAGGATTCTCTTGGAGTATAGGTGTACATAGCTTGAGTTCTTGTTGCAAGGAGGATTATAGAGACAGCCACATCCCCAGGCACCCCTGAGTCTAGAGAAAAGGCCCCCAGAACTGTTACCCCTTTCTTTCCAGGGCTGCATGCAGTATATGGGGAGACAGTTTGAAATTTTAAGCAGGGTGGTGTCTGGTGGTGCCTCATTGAGAAGGCAATATTTTATCAAAGCTTGAATGGAGTTGAAGGAGTGATCTATGCAGTTGTCTGTGGGAAGAGTACTGTAGAGAGAGAAGCTAGTCAAAGACCCTAAGGTTTATTAAAGGAATCCGCTTTGCTTAAGGAGCAGCAAGAGTAAACGGGGGCCGATGATAATGTCAGACAGAATGGAGAAGCAGATCATGTAGTGTCTTGTTCCCATTGTTCAGACTTTTGACTTTTGCTATGAATGAAACAGGTTCATTGCAGGATTCTGAGTACAGGAGAGATATGAATATATTTAAAAAATTTTTGAACCTCAGAAAATGTCTTGAAAGAATACTTACTTGCTTTTCATCTTCAATTTCATCTGGAAGCTAGTTAAAATCCCCTACCAGTACCAAATATAAGGTGCACCACTGAGAAAGAGGCACCCCTTGTGACTTTGTCACGTAAAATAAGGTGTACAACCCTGGTCTGGGTCCACTTCTGTCTTTTCCTGCAACCCTCCCATCTTGCATAAACCTCTGTGCAAAATAAGAGCTAACCCTCTCTGTCATGTTTAAAAAAAAAAAAAAGACTGGTTTGGCAGTTTCTTACAAAACTAAACATATTGATATCAGATGATCCAGCAATCACACTCCTTGGTATCTATCTACCCCAGGATGCTGAAAACTTGTGTCTAACAAAATCCCGCACACTGATATTTTTACAAGCTTATTCATAGTTGCCAAAACTTGGAAGCAACCATGATGTCCTTCAGTAGGTGAGGGGATAAATAAAGCATAGTACATCCAGACTAGGAACATTATTCAGTGCTAAAGAGATGAGATATCAAGACATTAAAACACGGAGGAAATGTGAACACATATGACTAAGAAATGCCCATCTGAAAAAGCCACATACTTGTGATTCCAACTACAATTAAAAGGCAAAAGTATGAAGACGGTGATAACATAAGAGGTTGCCGCGGGCTGGACAGGGGGATGCAGAGCAGAACACAAAGGACTTCTAGGGCAGTAAAAATGTACGACACTGTGGTAGTAGATACATGTCATTATGCACTTGTCCAAAATCACAATGTACACGAAGAGTGAACTCTAATGTTAACTATGGACTTTGGATGAGAAAAATGTGAAATTCTAGGTTCCTCAATTGTAGCAAATGCATCACTTTGGTGGGGAACACTGAAAATAGGGGAGTCTTCGCTCTAAAAAAATAAAGCCTTAAAAAGATTACTTTGACTATTGTGGTGAGAACAGCCTTTAGGCTAACAATAAGTGGAAACGAAGAGGATAGTTAGGGGCTATTGCTCTAATCCAAGCAAGAAAGGACTGTAGCAGTGCACTCACTAGAAGTGGTTAGATTCTGGATGTCTCCTCAGGGCTGAGCCAGTAGGATTTCCCAACAGTTGAGATGTGATTTGAAAGAGTCACAGGTGACCCCAATGGTTCTGGCCTGAGCAACAGCAAGAGTGGTACTGCCATCAGCTGATATGGAGAAGGCTGAGGGTACAGAAGGTTCGGAGTGCACATCAGAAGCTGAGTTTTGAAATGCCTTTGAGATATCCTATTGATGATACCACGTCAAGACATTTCGATCTGGATTAAGGAGGGAAGTTTGGGCTGGATATACCCATGTGATAGCCTTGGATATATAAATGGAATTCTAAGCAAAAGAGAGGATGAACTCATCAAGTGATTGAGTACAAATAGAAAAAAGAGCACCAGGCTGATCCAAGGTGCTCTAACCTTAAGAGGGCTGGCAAAAGATGGAGAACTTACAAAGGAGCCTGACAGAGAAGTCAAAAAGGAGCAGCAGGCCAACATTTTTTTTAAGTACCTTAAGTCAAACAATGTCAAATACTCACAATGGGTCATGTAAGATGAGGACTGAGAACTGACCACTGGACCTAAGGAACAGACATCACTGGTGACATTGACAAGAACATTTTTATTGAAGCAGTTATGGGAAAAAGCCCATCTGGAGTAGATGTAAGAGAACATGAGAGGAGAGTAATTACACAAGTGAATATAGATGGGTCATTTAAAGGGCTGCCCTTCAAAGGGGAGCAAACAAAAAGAAAACAAAGTGGGGAGACAGTTGGCGAGGAACTGGGGTATTATCTGTGAGAGGCAGAAGTGCCAGGCTGTCCAAAGGCCGTGGGGCCAATCCAGGAGGCAGCTGCAATGGGCAGTGTGGGTCGGGCGCGGGGGGACAGCTTGTGCACTATCTTTAAGAAGGCAAGAAGGGGCGAGATCTGGACCTCAAGCAGAGGGCAGCGTCAATTTTATTTCTGCATCAGTTATATACAAACATCTGTAAAAATAAGGTTTTGCTCATTGTATATGAATCTATGTGGTCAGGGCTGAAGTTAAATCTGTTAACTTAATACACTCAAATATCCCAGACAAACCTAATATTTCTTGAAGCACTTTATTTTAAAGCTATTCAATAAACTCATGGAGTAATTTTATTTCATATATACTTTGCTACTGGTAAGGAATATTTGCCTTTAGTAAAATTCAACAGCTCACTCAGCATAAGTAAATGTTAGGAAGGAAAAGTGGTCAAGGCGGAGATGTACTGAGAACTCTGCAGAGCAGCAGCAGTAGCGGTTTCCTCAGTGTTCTGGGGAGAGGGCAGAAACGCGGAGCTTACTTCTTTATGCAGAAAGGTAATTTTCCAGTAGTAATTATTCTATACAGAAGTCTAATATATAGTACACACAATTCCCTGCTTTCTAAAACCATGGGTGCAAGTATTACACTTTGCTTTTCTTTGATGAGTCAAGTTCATTCTGTAAAGGGAAGATTCAGTGAAATAAGGCAGACAAGGAAAGACAAATATTGCATGATCTCACTTATATGTGGAATCTGCAAAAGCTGAGCTCATGGTAACAGACATTAGAACAGACGGGTGGTTACCAAAGGCTGGGAGGCCGGGGAAAAAGGAAGATAATGATCAAAGGGTACAAACTTTCAGTTTTAAGATGAGTAAGTTCTGGAGAACTAATGTACAGCATGGTGACTGTAATTAATGATACTGTATTATATAGTTGACATTGGCTAAGACAGTAGACTTTAAACGTTCTGACCACACACACACACACACACACACAAGATAACTATGAGGTGATAGATATGATATGTTAGTTAAGTTATGGTTATCATTGCACGATATAAGCATATATTAAAACATCACACTGTCAAGGGATGTTCAACCTTTTGGCATCTCTGGGCCACACTGGAAGAAGAGTTGTCTTGAGCCATACATTAAATACATTGTGACATGTAATTACATAAAAATCTCATGTTTTAAGTAGCTTTACAATTTTGTGTCGGGTCCCATTCACGGTCATCCTGGGCTGCACGAGGCCTGCGGGCCACAGGTTGGACACCCCTGAGAGTGTACACCTTAAATGTTTATGATTTCTACTTGTCAATCATACCTCAGTGAAGCTGGGAAAAAACTACCTCAATGACATAGGTCAGCCTGTCATCCTCCAAGGAGCTCCAAATTACTATGCTTAAGTAACTGTTTTTAAATTTTTCTTTTAGTTTTTGTCAGTTTGCTTCTCAGTTCACCTGTTAACATGCTTACTGCTAGCCTCCACAGTCTTGATGGCAAACATAGCACTTGGCCCACCATGGGTGCTTATGGTAGGTGGAATCGCAGCAAAATGGTGGCCCCATCTTAATTCTGGCAACTTATATGGCAAAACGGGCTTTGCAGATGTGATTAAGTTAAGGACCTTGAGATAGAGTAATTATCCTGAGTTCCTTAAGCCCAATCTAATCAGTCAGGTCCTTATCAACAAGGAACCTTTCGCAGCTTTGGTCAGAGAGATTCAATGATGAAAGCTGTGACTGAAGACTCCACCAGAGTCTTCAGTGCTATTGCTGGCACTGAAGAGAAAGGACAGGGTCCAGGAGCCAAGGAATACAAGTGGCTTCTGGAGGCTGAGAAAGGCCAAGTTACCTACCAGTCTCCCTTAGAGCCTTTAGGAAGGAACACAGTCCTACCGACACCTTAATTTTAGCTCAGTAAACCCCATTTTGGACTTCTGAATCTCTAAAGCTGTAATAAAATTAACTTGTATTGTAAGTCACTAAATTTGTGATCATTTGTTACAGTAGAAATAAAAAAATAAACTCACTTTCTGAATAAATGAATGAATGAATGAATGAATGAATGAGGTAGTTGTGCAATGCTCGAGCTGTTGCTAGTAAGAAAAATAAACTGCTCCTTCAGTATTCTAGACCTCCAAACCCTGCTTCAAGCTAAGAAGCTCAGCTCTTTTTTTCTCTTTTATTTGTTCATGCCTCTGGGTAAGATTTTGTTTGAGTAAAGGTTTCCAAGGGCAAGAATGGAGGGAAAAAATGCTTTTGAAAACCGGTGGTGCGATGGCAGAGTACAGAACATGTATCCAGAAAAGCTCTGAGTCCCTTAACGTGGTATATCAAACAAGCCAGTTAATCCCTCTAAGTAGCTGCTTACTGTCAGATGAGAATAACTGTAACTTTTCCCTCACCCACTTCATGGAGTGCTGATGACAATCAAATTAAAACTTTTCATACTACAGAGGCTGTGGTTTACGGGTTTTGAATTGCTAGGAAACCAGGGAAATGAGTGCTTCAAAATTATTTGAAAAAACTGTCAGAGAAAGAACTTTATAAGTCAATCCTCCATGAACAAAGAGTATGACCTTTACTATGGTGGGTATTTTGACTCATTTTGGGTTCAGATGCATTTTCCAATGTATTTCTTAGTTCTGTGTGTAAGGTAGCTTCAGTCAAGAGACCACTGACTTCCAATTAAGTGAGGTGTTCCAATGTATCAACAAATGTTTATCTGTGTTTTCTTTCTCTTCCTCTACTTCTGGAAATTCCAACACGGGTTTACCGGTGTCTGAAGGTGTGGGCGTGTGCGCACACACATACCCACTGGAGATAGAAGGATGAAACAAAATGTCCCTGTTTATGACTTCTCTAAAATGTATCTTTTCAGTTTGCGTAATCATCTCACTGTTTTTTCTGTTACATTCTCTGCTTCTGCACATGAATTTTCCTTTGGCTACTTTGTTTTAGCACGGTGCAACTTTTCTCTTCAGGTCACACTCATTGCCTGATAACCTTTCATTTCATGATAACCTTTCCTTGCATAGACATATTAAATTAACCTTATTGTAGATAGTTCTAGATTTTATTTTTGTTTACAGACATTTGTGTCCCCCATGTAATCCCCACAACACACACAATGTCAACAACTTCTCATCGCTAAAATTTGCCTTCAGATTATTTACATGATGAAAAACCAATAAGAAATCTGTACGCACTGTTAGAGCTGTGCAACAGAAACAGTCCAACAGAGGGAAGTAGTAGTGACTGAAATTCATACTCACTTGTGAATGACAGGTATAGCAGGTCTTTCTTTGGGGGGAAGCAGGTTTTAACAGTGGCAGATAGTACTGGAAAGGTTCTCTAAAGGAGGAGATGGGGGGAAAGTTACAGGAAGATGAGGCTGGAGATTCAGAAGGCAAAGGTCCTACCTAAATCTCATTTTTGTGAGAATCAATCCCAGCACACCCCAGGAGAATATTCATCCATTCATCAATCCTTCCTGAACATAAGAGCCTCCCTTACAGTAAAAGCCATGTGCCAGGAAAAGGAGCTGCTATGCCCCTAAAGCAAACTGTTTACTCAATCTCAACATGTGTTATAACACAGAAGTGACTTTGCAGACTTCTTTCCTTTGATAGAAAGGAACATGTGTGCAGCCCAAGAACATCAGGAGAATATATGCTGTCCAAGAAACCAACAGATCCCAATCTTCTAAGCTTGGAAGAAAAACAAATTTTCCTGTAAGTGTGAGAAGCAACTTTAAAATGTGCATTGCTAGGGTCGACATTACAGACTCCTCAAAGTTGAAAAGGTAATGAATTGTCTGTGTAGCTCATTTTTTTTATGCACAGATCTATAAAATGCTATCAAGACTGCCCAAACAGAAAAAAGCAGCTGTTGCCAAAAACAACATCCACCTTCTCTTTAATCTTGAATGCCAGTTAAGAGAAGCAGGCTGTTGCCTTGTAGGCCAAATGTGCTTTGGAAGAGAGTCAAGAGCCAGGAAAGCAAGTTACCAAGACACAGGTGCAGTACTCAGTCCTGAGTTCAGCTCTTCTGAGTTCATATGAACCACAGACTTCAAAAATAATCTTGAAGAAAACCCACAACAGATTCTTGTTCAGTAAATAACCATTTAATTGTATATAACCTCATCCTTCAGGTATTTTGGTTGTTAAAAATTTACCCTTAAGCACTAAGAGAAAACACCCAATCATCCTACACAGACTCTTCTGTAGTGATTATCCAGTAATCTCAAAGGGGCAAAGGAGCACTTAGCAGATTTTTTGTTTTTTAAACTTTACTGCTATCAGGAAAGCAGATGCTAAGAGTATACGTAGGTAAAACTCAAACCAGCTTGAAATCCAAATTGGTACCTTAAAATCTTGTGAAGATACTATTCAACCTCCTTCCATGTAGATCCTTTTGTAAAGAAGTTAAATAAAATATTTTCAAATATGAATAATCACTAGAATATGCAATGAATATAATCTCTGAACAAAATCTGAACATCCCAGAGAGGAATTGCTTAACATAAAAAGGTAGATCATGGTTTTCATGCAAAAGAAGAAATTAAGGATTTTGTTAGTCCATCAATGGGAAAATCACCCTGTGATAGTTAGTCCTTACTCTAAATGTAAACACTAAAGAAGAAATCACTCACATATATTGACTCTGACTAAAGGCCACACATAGGATGCACAGTTTGCAGATACTATTTCATATAGCCTTCCCACCACCCATGTGGATATTATTACCCCATTTTGCTGGTGAGTAAAACAGGATTCAGTGAGATTAAGTAACTTGCTCATTGCCACTCTGCTAGTAAATCCCCAAGCTGAGGTTAAACAAAGAACTACACAATTTTGGAAATAAAACTACTGGGCCAGTCAGAAACAAAACTGATTTTATTTATATTTAATGAACTACTTAATTTTTCTTAAAATGCTTATGCATTGGAAGGCATATAGGTCCCTTTATCTAAATCAGTTTCTAACTGAAACCACAATGCCAAGTTATTACTAGGCTGAGTAAACAAATAGTGTAGGTAAATCAAGTTACACTTTGTTGCAGCTTAAAGAAAATCACATAGCTAGCCCCAGCTGGTGTGGCTCAGAGGACTGAGTGCCAGCCAGTGAACCAAAGGGTTGCTCGTTCAATTCCCAGTCAGGGTTGTGAGCCAGGTCCCCAGTAGGGGGCATGCGAGAGGCAATCACACATCGATGTTTCTCCCCCTCTCTTTCTCCCTCCTTCCCCTCTCTCTAAAATAAATAAATAACATCTTTTAAAAACAGGGGTAGAAAATCACATAGCTAGAGAAAGGGGAGGATCCCCAAAAATAAAGTGACAAGTTGTTCCTTCTGATAAAAACAAAAGGATTGCTTTCAGACTTTTAAGAAGAGCTACTTATTCATTCAATAAACATGTACCTGATAAATACATAAGGTAAAGACATAGACGATATGATCTTTGGCTTCTGGAAGTGCAAACTACCAGGGACCACAACAGGCCAATAGAGTGTGAGAGGTACAAGACCCAGGAAGGACAGATAAACCTGACTTTGGGGGCTGGGGGAGGAAATTGAGGGAGGGGCCCAGAGACAGCTCCAGGGAGGAGGTGACATCTTCTTCAAAGGTAAGTAAGAAGTAGCTAGATGAAAAGGAGCTGGGTGAAAACCCCTAACAGAGGAAGCAGTGGGTACCTGCAGAAGAGAAGGTACATTTTCACAGAACTTCAGGTTTATGATTCCATTGGAAAATGAGTTTCAAGGAAAGAGCAATAATAGATGAAGCTAGGGAAATGTTCAGAGGCCCTCCCAATTTTACTAACTGACTTTTTTATTTTAAAGGCACTGGAGAGCTGCTGAAGGACTTTAAGCAGGGGAGTATCAACATCTGACTTATTTTTGAAAGGTTGATCCAGTGTCAGAATAAAGGATAGAATGCAGGGCAGGAGGCCAGTAAGGAGGTCACTGAAATCATCCCGAGTTGAAGCAAAGAGGGCTCCAACTATGGCAGTGGCAGCGGGAGTGGAGAGAAAGACATAAATTCAACAGGACATGGAAGTAGAGTGGAAAGGCTTGGGTGACTTACAGACATGAGGGAGGTTAAACGTGGAAGAGTCTCAAACGACTTCCAGGTTCCAGTTTAGGTGACAGGAAAAAAGTGGTGCTTTTCACTGAGCCAGGATAGGAGAGGGAGCAGCTGGAGACTGGAATTTATCACCCCAAACCCTAAAGAATAGCACCACATAAGGAAGAGAAAGAACTATCTGTACAGGAGATGAGAGAAGGATAAGCCAAATACATGAAAGACAAAGCAGTTATTGTGGGGTACTATGGCCAATGGAAAAGAATGTACAAAACGGAGAGGATGATCAATAAAACAAGCACTAAAAGATGTCAACCTGATGCTTGTTGTGGGGTACCTACTGGAGTTGACCTTGATGAAGGCAGTTTCCAATGGACCACAGGCATGAAGAGCCGCATGAGTTCAGAGGCTTTGCCACTATATGAAAATCCTTACAAATGACCTCTACCTCAGGCTAGAATCTAGGGCCCAGGTGTTCAAATTTGCTATTATTTTTGATAGGGGCATACATGACAGAATGAGCATTTATGCCAGCAGTAGATATTATTTCATTAGAAACAATGGTAATATATAGGTCATAAGTTATTCATAAATACAGGTATTTAGCAGTTAAATAAATAGAGGGGAAAAATCCCCCTAAACAGTATAATCCACTGTACTTTAGAAAGATGCTAGTCGATGACTAGTCCTAATCAGTTTTATGAGGGCGATGACATGCAACAAATGAAATAAGTCTAGAAAACTTGTGGGTGCTAGCTCAATGTTGAACCCAGATGTACATATCTGTTGCCAAGTCTTTTTGCTCTATTAATATATTTTCAAAGAAATAAGAGAGACAGACCCCCAACATTGGCTAAGGTGTAGGAACATAGCAAAAAAAAAAATACAAGGCAGTTCTGAAATCTGCGTATGAGTTTCAGCACTCCATGGACACCTGTTCTTCTGGGATGACATTGTCCCCTATCATGTCAAATAGTTGCTCGTGACACTGAGCCACCCTGATAAGCCTTCCAAAAACAGCTACAGAAACATAAATCATAATTCACACTCTTCCAACTATGTGACTAGCTTCTGAAGGGAATGCTACTTGGCTGTAAAAACAAAGAAAATTTTACCTTTTGCGACAGCATGGATGGACCGGGAGAACATTATGCTAAATGCAATAAGCCAGTCAGAGAAAGACAAACACCATGAGTGTAGAAAGATTCTACACTCATGTGTGGAATCTAATGAACAAACTGAACTAACAAGCAACATAGAGACAGACTCATAGATGGAGATGGTTCAGGGTGGGAGCGGTTGAGGGATCAAGCAAAAAAAAGAGAGAGAGAAAAGAACTCACAGACAGGGACAACAGTGTGGTGATTAGGGGGATGGAGGTGGAAAAGGGTATGGGGGGATAAATGGTAATGGAAAAAACACAGTAATAAACAAACAAAAAATAACTTGACTTAGAATCAGCTCTTCAACTCTCCCTCTAACAAAATGTTATGCAAATATTTTCTAAATGAAATAAGAACATCACTCTCAATAATTTTTTTAAAAACCTGCAATTCTTCAAAATCTATAAAATCTTTTGATGTTCAAACAATTGAGTGTTGGAAAATAAGTGTAGGGCTCCAGTTTCTCTCTGATTGTGTGTTCTGATTTGGACTGAATGCCTGAGCTTCCTAGAACTTCTCACATATTTTCCCATACAGGTGTAATTAAATGTGTTCAGATGTCTTGTCAGATTGCCTACTGGGAGTCTAACAAGTTTGGTCCCGTAGGACCTTTAAATTTGAAGAAAAGTTACTCTCAGGAAACAGCTCAGGAAATCTCCAACAAAGTTTTTTTTCTGCACTTGGGCTTCTGACTAAATTAAAATAAATTAAGTCATTGTACTCTGCTTTAACTGCCCCCAAATAGCATCAAAACCACAATTTCAATCATGTTCTTTGTCACATCAGATGACAAGCTCAATTTGCAAAGGTCACAGCAGGAGCTTTCCCAATTTTGCAAGGTATGCTGGACACACCAACTGCCTTTGGTTGAACTGAGTAAGCTGTTGAAATGCTCCCCCCTTTCACGGAAGGTGCTCTGACTGCAACAATGGGAGTTGACAACTTTATGTTTAGATCAAAGCGTAATTATCAGGGGTATTTACTAAGAATGCAGATTCCTGGGCACTGTGAGATATCCAGTTTTCTGAAGGTGTATCTCAGGAATGTGCACTTTTAACAAGCCCTTCATGTGATTCTTAGGTACTCTTTAAAGTCTGAGACAGGCTACTTAGGCAGTTCTTGTTCATGGTTGCTATTGCATTATGGAAAACAAATAAACAAAAAGGTCTTAGATATATATATTCGAGGTGGTATTTGTCTCAACAGCTACATATCAGATGCTCCCGATTCAGAGCAACCTGAAAAAAAGAAAAGTTACTATAAATGTAAAGAGTGCGGTAGAAACTGTGGATTAGCTCTTTCAGTTCCCAGTCCAGCTCTCTCCTAGCATATCTCTCTGAACTATAGTGGCTGCAAAACTAAAATCTGTATTTCTTGGACTCCTTTGCATTTAGCTACAGCTGCAGATGGAATTAGGTTTCACCAATCAGGCACCACCCTGCAAAAATCCTTGGCATGAGAAGTTGGAGGCAACTTGCCTCCAACATGCATTTTGCTGGCTTGGTTGGTGTTGGAGGCAATGAGACCATGCAATCAGTAGCAGTAACAGCTTCTTGAACCGGCTGCGGTAGCTTTAGAGATAGCAGTGGGCTTACCTGGGATCTAGCCCTCCCAGTGGTTTTTATAAAGCATCAAATACATTTCCATATATCCCTTTTTGTTTAACTAATTAGAGTGCATTATACTGTAAGTTAATAAGTACTTACTCCTGATAAAGTTAGTCTAAACTTACCTTTGGAATTTTCCATTGGTATTTCAAAATTCAAATTGTAAAATAAGAATCATATTGAAATTTTTTCAGAACAGCAATTTTTGACTGGCAACCCATAAGAATGTTAATGTAATTCTACCACTTGAGGCACAGCAAAGCATTTACCTTTGACACACCCAGGACATGTTCCTATGGATATCTATCCACCACCTGAAGCACAGTAAATTGCAAGCTCATTGCTTATGAAAGAGATGGTGTTTAGGATAGAACAACATCAGCAAAAGTGAGACCTAGATGCAAATCACGGTTCTCTCACTTACATGCTGGTACTGAAGCAAACTATGGGAATTCTCCTAGCCTCAGTTTTCTTGCAGTGATCATATTTGAGCTTTTGAAAGATGAAATAAAAAAGTTATATAAAGCACCCACAACAGGAATGGCACATTACAGATCAAGACATGACTTGTTAACGCTATAGTTATTATTTTATCATTCTCACTAATGCTTCCAATGTTGACTTCATGTTCTGCTTCCCCATAGATTAAAGATCAGCACAGGAAGGCGATAAAAAGAGGTTGTGAAACTGCCCCCTGAGCTTGGATTGGGTCAGCTCCCCCAAAGCAGGCAGGCTCCTCTCCACCTGGTGCAAAAGTGAGGCCCAATTGTTTGGGCAATGGGTGAATGTTAACCTAAATTGCAGAGTTTCAAAAGTCAACTTTAGCTTCAGCAATAAATCCCAAACGGCTTTAGAAAACAGTATGTTTAACCCATGCGCGGAGAAATAGCAGAGAGTGTGAGACTGGGAGGCAGTGATTCTAGAAACAAGCTGCCCAAGTTTTAATCTCATTTCTGCCACTGACTAGCCTTATGGCCTTTGCAAAGTTATTTCATCTTCCTGTGCTTTAGTTCCCTCACCTGTAGCACATGCATAATACAGAACTCACCTTACAGCCTCACTGAGGACTAAATGAAGTTATGTGTGCTAATGGTATGTAGTACCTGAAAATAGCACACCTTCATAGATGTCCACCACAGTTATTATCATTGATGTCTTTTCGACCACACCTAGAACAAGCATCCCCAGTAACATCACTTCCAAACTGGAAGCACAGTGCTTCAAGCCAAAAACCAGGGAACTTCATCTTTGATTCTTTCTATTACTGTTTCCACATCCAATCTGTCAAATCCTATCAGTTCTATCAGCAAAATATATCTTCAAACATTCCCTTCTTTCCATCACGCCTGCCTGAAAGTCTGAAAGCACCCTCTAAATAGCCTTCTTTGCTTTTATGCTTTTACTTACAATAGAGTGGTCTTCTGTGAATAAAAAAAAAATCACTGTCTGCTTAAAGTCTCTGAATGCCTTTCCACCACACTTAAAGTGACAAGTGAACTCCTGACCAAGGCCTATGGGTAGTAAGTAGCGGAGACTTGCCCACCTCCACGCTCATATCCCACCAGGCCGTCTTTCCCCACCATGCTCCAGCCACATTCGCCTTTTTTTATGCTCCTCAAACACCCAAAATATTCCTGCCTTAAGCCCTTTGCACTTGGTGCTACAAGTTCTTCCCTCTTGGGCTCTGCAAAATGCAAGTCCTTCTCTTCATTCAGGATTCAGTTCAAATACCACATTCTCAGAAAAACCTTCCCAGGTGACCTAAGTAGCTTCAATAGTCATATCACTGTTTTATTTCAACCGAAATAAAATATTCATCCGAAATTATCTTCATATCTCAGTTGGTTTACTCTTTTATCACTTATCCCTTCTGACAAGAATGTAAATGGTGTGAGGGTGAGGATTCCACTTTTTTCTTTTTTACTGAACTTATTGGCAAGGATTTTATTAGTCTTGTTCATCATTCTTGGCTCTAGCACCTTAAACTGCTACTTACTCATCTGTGGATTGCATGCATTGCAAACTGCTACTAAACTACCCACAAAAATGCTCCTATGAACAATTTCTCTTTTATATAGGGTGGTAACAAGCTCTAAACTGTTTAAGAGAATATACTCAGTATATGAAACTGGGCGGAGATGAAGTCTGGATAATGCAGGATTCAGTCCTCAGCAGATGGTGTCCATATTCACACAATGGCATTGCAACATCACCCACCAGTTTTGCTTATTATCTGTCTCCTGCATGTGAGTTTGAACACCATAAGGCAGGTTCTTTCAGTTCCTCACTGTTTTGTTCAAACGGCAGTGCTGAGCACAAAGAAGCCTCCCAAAAATATTTTTAAATGAGTGAATGAAGCATAAACATAAGGGCTTTGTCATCAGTTGGGCTTAAACCATAGTCCTACTTCTCTCCTGGGTCCCATAACTGCAAAATTCTAATGATGACAAGTGTAACGTTACAATATTCCCTTAATAACCCAAAATGTGACATTAGCTAAATGCTTCTCATATTGAACTTTTAACCATTTTCTTTGTACCTTTAAATACTTCTCCAGCTCCATGAAAATGGAAAATTAGGATATAAAGCAAGGGGTAGACTGTAAACTCCATGAGGAACAGGAACAATGTAACTGTTTTGCA
This sequence comes from Trachops cirrhosus, assembly GCA_028533065.1. Classification (NCBI taxonomy): domain Eukaryota; kingdom Metazoa; phylum Chordata; class Mammalia; order Chiroptera; family Phyllostomidae; genus Trachops; species Trachops cirrhosus. Next base: position 73,714,864 of record CM052539.1, read on the forward strand.
TACAATTGTATCTCCAGTCTCTTGGCAGTGCTTTGCTGAGTAAAGGATCAACAAACAAGTTTTAATACACAAACAACCAGTGGAAAATGCCTTTCCTGGTAGATGTGGCAGGAAGGTGTAATAATAAGCCAAAATGCTGACCTGCTTTTACAGAGCTCCCTTCTAATGGAAGTAGGTAAATATAATATGGAGTTACTTTCCTTTGCTGACCCAACAGGGGCACTTTTTAAAATGTATACAGTTTCCTACAGTAAGTTCAGTGGAAGTCACTGAGAGGTCTAAAATTCTGTAGTTTATTTAGAATTCAGTGCAAAACTATAAATTTCTCCCCATTTTCCCAATGAGCTGCAATCTGTCAAAATTTCTAAAACAGCCATTCACTAAAAAATTACTCATGGTAGTTTAGTGCTGGAAACACACAAAGAACAGGGTTTTCCTTGAGATCAGACATGTTTAGAAGTGATGACATTGGTTAAGCTTTTAAATGCTAATCTTATAGCTGCCAAAGCACTGGTTGATTGTTATCCATCATTCCTACTATAGCAGGCAGAATAATAACAATAATAATAATTTTTAAAAATCTCACAGAGCTGAATCGTTCACGTCATCCAGACCCATCCCTAGTTTTTCTGTAGAATGAAATCAATGACCTTTCCTTCAGAGTAACATGGGCACAGGATTGCCGCTCTTCTCTCAGGGGCTTGTTTTCTTTTACTCTGACTTTCCCCCTCATATCCAAGAAGTTACGCTTAGCATTCTCCATAAAAGAGTATGTAGGAGAAGACTTCAAATTCAGCAGGGAAAAGAAAATATACAACAGGAATAAAAGGAGAGAACTTTTTACAATCTATCAGATGTGAGTATTATCATCATACTATCTATTAATTTTTTAAAAGGTTTGAAGTGACAATCTTCAAATGTAAACTATATTGTGTTCTGATTCTTCCCTGAAGAAGAACCAAGAACACTTTCAATTAAGCTTCCTAGTTTAAAAATCAAAAGAAGAATATGTAGACTGTGTTTTCAACCCTGAAAACCTTCCTCTTAATAATGCTGGGGGTGGAAAAGAAACTTTCCTCTTGGGGCAGAAAAGAGGGTTGAGTAGGTAATAATCATCACTGTCCTGTGGCTCGTTTTCAAAGCAGCTGCTCATCTGAGGACTCAAATGGAAGTGGAGGAAGAAATGCAAACAGGGAGATTGCTTGCATAGCAAAGGGATTCTCTCACCGTATGGGAGACAATGGGGACCAACCTACCAGGAAATGAAGAGAGGGCCTTGTGCGCAGCGGATCCAGCTCAATGAAATTTAAAAGATAGGTTGTAGCTGCTGTAAGATTTGAGAGCCAAATCTGTACAAACCATTTTGCACATTTACTTCATGGCTTAATTTTGGAATGATATCTCCTCTTCTCATTTATGGTACTTTTTGGATATTCTTTAAAACTTGAAAAGCTCTATCTATGGGTGACATAGAAATATTAAATTTCCAGTTCTACACCCAAAACCAAGAAGCTTACCTGACCAACAACAACAACAACAACAACAAAAAGGCCATGCTACGAGGTTGTATAACTTTAAAAATGTCAGGACTTTGAAAACTTGGCATCTAGAATAGCCCACAAGTGAATTTTTTAAGGGCGTAAAATCTCGGCAATGTTACTTTGGAGCACTGTATAATAAAGCAGCACTATTATTGCCTTGGTAGCTTCTGATCATAGATTAAATTTGTGTCTTCTAATCACAAGTGAATTTGAAAATATTTTTTGTTGATCCTCCAACTTCCTTCCTCCACATTTAAATATATCTTTGATCTTAAGTACCGAAACATTATTTAGTCTAAATTGCTTAACCACATATGTCTTAAATCCATAAATGCCATTCAGATTGGACCATCTAAAAATTCTTATATTGTCATATTTCTGTCTTTCATCACTTGCTAAACAGAGATCACACACATCATATCCAAAGCTACACAATATACTGACTGTCTTGTCTACTGCACTGGCAAACTATTAACCAGCACAAAACGTGGAAAGAAAATATGAAAGGAAGCATCTTGAAGAGGCGTGACCTGGGGGGAAGAATCCATTCACTATATTTATCAGCCTTATAATTATACACCAAAAAATGCATCTAGGCAAATGGAGGAAGACGACAGTAGCACCAACACAAAGCAAGGGATTGGGAGGAGCACACAGCTCAGCTTTAATGCTAACTAATTGTGAGATGCTGAGCAACTTGCTCAACCTCTCTAAGCCCACCTTCTCCTTCTGTAAAATGGAATCATCACAAGTGGAGAGAATTAGGAGACAAAGCACGTAACAAACACACTTAGGTGGGAACCTGGCACATCAAATAAGCATCAGAATCAACATTTTCTTCATCATCATCAACAGTACTATGCCCTAAAATCTTTTCTGCCTTATAAATCCTTCACACATCTAACATGAGCAAGCACCAACTGGTATTTGTCATTCAACCACTGTGTCATGTCCTTAAAGACAGCAAACAACTTGCCCTACCCACATCTCTTTTAAGTCTATCCTCTTCTACAACCCAAGTGGCCATTTATGATTTCTGTCTCTGAACAGAATAATATTGAAACGATTGTGTTTGGTGGAGCAGCGGTGCATGCGTAGTTATATTTGTTTCCTACTATTATCAGTGCATAAAAGTAATGCCCTCCTACCTTCCACATCATCCTCCTTGCTGTCAACCATGTGTCAACAAGGTCAGCAAGCATAAACTTGTGAAATACCTAAATCCATGCTACTAATGCTAAGAGATGTTCAGAATGCTGATTGACAGTAAAAGATTCTGTCAAAAATACACCTGGCATGATCCATTAACTCCTAGTTTGGTTCAGAAAATCTTTACCGAGATTTGAGTGCTGAGCCACCAGCTGGGGGTACCAACATGAGGCAATTTAGTCAGATAGACAGGTAAGTAAAAAGATAATTTCAGGATGTTTTAAGCACCCATTTTTTTTAATGCTATAGGAGCACAGGGTGGGGTCACTACACACAGTGTGGGTGAGGGCAGGGAAGAAGGGCAAACAGACTTTAGGGAGGGCTTCTGACAGGAAGACTCACCTCAGCCAGATGACTGGAGAGGTTCTCAGGGCCTCTGAGACATAGGGCAGTGTGGCGGGCATCTCACTGTACCACTGTTCCTGGTCAGGTGACAGTGGAATGAAATTTACCACTCAGGGAGTGGTAGAGGTCAGCACCAGCCAAATCACAGACAATCTGTATAACTGCTTGAGGGTTTGGACTTTACCCTGCAGGTAATGCAAAGTCACTGGAAGATTTAGCCAAGGTAGATACATTGTCAGACTTCCGTTATAACTCTAGACTGTATGCATTAGAAAGAATCTTTAAAATTACAGAATTCACCATTCATTTTGTTGGATAATGAAATAAATCACCCCAGAGAGACTAAACCATCAACACCACATGGCTGAATTCAGAACAGGGATCTCCCATGCTGTCAGCAAGGTCTTCTGACTTCCCTGCATCACCCTTCAAATGTCAGGACACACATTTTTAGGGGAAGATGCAAAATTAAGCCCCTCTGTAACCTAGCTCTTCTAACCAATTTATAAAAAATAATACATGACAATGATTCTGTCTCATTCTCCCTTGGGCCTTAAAAGAATGAACTTTAAGCATTTTTTTCTGGTTCTCATTTAAAAAGAGATTTCACTTATTGATTTTACAGTCTTGGTTCAGGTTTTTGTGTTAGATCCTACTCCATACAGAACCCAAAATTACTTCACACATTTGCACCTTTTTGGGTTGGTAACTTAATTGTTGAGGTAGCAATAGTCAAAGATTCAGTCAAGAAACCTCCAGAAACAGCCTTTAAATTACACAATGTCAGAAAACAGAAGCTGTTTTCTGTCTTTCACAAGTGCTTCAACAAGTCCACACTCCATCAAAAGGAACTTAAGAGTTTAATGTTTTGTCAAAGAGCAGAATGCTTGTTTACCTGAAGTAATGGACTGATCAGAGGACCTTACGTCTCTCTTGATAGATAGGAAACTCACTCGAAGACTGACCTGGATAATCAGTCAATCCCTTAAATTCTAAACACAATCACCCATAAGAAAATAAACCCTGAATTCATAATGAAGACAACCCCTATCTGTTGACCATACATACTTACCTAGTTCAACACAAGTCTCTCCCCTCTCCCCCAAAAAGGCTGTAAATGTGAAGTGAATTTTCCAGCAGCTAACATTTAACTAGGGTTTCTAGGTATCTGGAATGGTGCTCACCCTTCTCATGTACTGGCTCCTTTAATCCTCACAACCACCTAAGTAGTTAGACACTATTATAAACCTCATTTTACAAATGAAAAAATCAGAATGTTAGAAAAATTATGTCACTCAAAGTCATCCAATTTGAAGAAGTGACTCCAGATCTGAGTCTGCAAAGATATTAAGAAATACTATATATGAAGTAGTTTTAGGCTTATTTTGAAAGACATTAATAAACAAAAAGTTTTCATGAATTTATAGTTTGGATTTTTCACCACTCAAAGCTCAGAATGATATGGCCCTAGGCTTCCAAATGGAATAGCCTGGTCTGCAGAGAACTGCTCTATCAATTACCTCTGCTTCTCTGTGAGACAGCCAAGATGTGTGTCAGCATCCTTAGTTCAAAGGCCCACACTACCTGAGAGCCAGACCATGCACTATCTCAGTTCACGGTTACACAGTCCTGTTTCCCATAAGCACCCTTAATCTCTCAGGGTTTTTCAATGACCGCAGGTTTTAAATTATTATAGCCATCCCACAAAAGCAGCAAAGGGACAGAGTAGACAGTCTGATGAGTGCTGCTCCGTCTGCTGGCATAATCCAGTCCCTAAACACTAGTGACACCACTTACTGAACATCAGTTCTGGGTCAATTTCCATTCATTATCTCATTTAGTCTTTATATTCTTCTGACTACACACTAGTGCCCCATTATACACATGAGGACATCAGGGCCTGGAGAAAGAAAGTAAATAACATGCACCTGGTTTTGGTGACTAATGGAGCAGGGACTTAGGCCACATCTGGCTCACTTCAAAGCCCATGCTCCTTCAGGTGTCTCTGAGGTCGATGGGTCAAACATTTTGCACAAACGTGTTAGGTCAGAGAAATACTTTTTTATAATAGTAAAAATCTGTGGATGACAACCACAAAGCAAGTAAATAACACATCTATGTTTAAAACGTAAAAAGGGAAGAAACCAAAAAAGGAGGGAGGGGATGAAGGAAGCAGAGGACAGTAGGGGAAGGAGGGAGAGAGGAAAGCTGTAAAGTCTTATTAACCCATTTTACAGAAGAGGAAATTCAGTTAAGAAAAGGTGAAGCAAAGTTAAACAGTCTGCCTGAGATCTCTTAGGAAGCTAGAGTCAAGCCAGAGGCAAAACCGATGTCCTTTTGACATGAAAGCTAAGCTCCTTCCATTCTCCCTCGACAACAGGCTATATTTCTGTCAATGCTAAAAATGACTTCTCCTCCCAGATAAAGCAAAGCAGGAAATTACTCACCAATTCATGGGAAAGACTCATATTTCGGGCCTCTCAATTTTTATACCTAGAATTAGAAGGTTTAGCGATGCAGGCTCACGGTCCAGACTGCCGGCCTGGTTCAGAAGCCAGCTCCCGCACATATTAGCTCTGTGACCTTGGGCACGTGATAGGAAGAAGTAACTTCGCTCTAGGTAAACTATCTTGAGATTATAATTATACACATTTAGCTCTTTTTCAGTTTCCGTTATATTAGGGAATGAAAGCTACCAAAGTACTCAGGACTAAAGCAAATTGCAAGCCTAAGTTATTTGGATAAATGGCTTCACCTTTCCCTTCCATTCAGACAGTGGAGACTTCTAATTAAAGTCACTTTCTTTAAGAAAGGAGACATCACGATTGATAAGCTTTCCACTTGATTAATGCTAATAATAATGGTAAACATTTATTTAGTATTTTCTGTGTGTCAAACACTGGGCCAAGGACTTTTTTGTGCACAATCACTTAGTCTTCATAACCACCGTTGAGAAGGGTCCCATTGCTGTCTGTGTTTTGAAAGATGTAAAAACTGAGGCTCCCAGATTTTGCGCTGCACCAACCAAAGCAGCTGTTTGGTTCATCACACCTCTGCTGTGTTGTCTCCTTCATCTGCATTCAGATGCTGCCAGGACCTTTTAGCTGACACTTTCATTTCCATTAAACTGATGAGTAAGTCACATAGCGATGCTGCCGACAAGGGTGTTCCAATAGTCATTTGTTTAAAAAATTGTAACGTCAAAGCAGACAATAAATTACAAAGCAAAGGTCATAACTTAAATGGCTGGGAGTTTTAAAAACCAGACATAAGCATAATGATATCATTATTAAATAATTTTCCAATATGCTCACTGTCACTTAAAGTTGTCTTTGAAAACAGCATGAAAATAGGGTTAGAACCAATTGATTAAAATGGTCCTTGAAGCATGTTTTCTTCTAAAAATTTATTTTGAAACACAATTTTTAAATATTTTAAAACCTGCCCTATGCCAACAAAAATACAATTGTATTTGAAAGACACCAACTTTTGGCAGTAATTCTTAATTCCATAATGTAAAATGTCATTTTTCCAGTTTATTAGAGGCCTCCTTTACAAGAAAGAGTAGAGACAGGGCAGTCATTCAACAGCTAAGGAGACTGAGGTGGCAGAGGCTGGTGACAGGCCCAGGGGTCCTGCCTTGGGTACATGTGGGACTAAGGAGCTGGCTCAGAAGCTACCTGTCACCCACCCAGAAACTCAGCTTCCTGCCTCAGTCTTCCCAGATTAGACTAAAAGCTATTGTCTCCACACAAAAAAAATTTTTAAAGCTCATGCCATACAGATTGTATGTACACGTATGCACACCTAACCATAGGAGCATATTATTGAAGTGGTTACGTAGAATCTAGTCTTTAGAATTCAACAGCCTAGTCTCCAGAGCCAAGCTCTTTCGCTTACTTGCTTTTTTTTCCTTTTAATCTTGGGCAAATTTTTTTAATCTCTGTGAACTTTAGGTTCCTTATTTGTTTAAAAATATGATATCAATCATAGCATTTACTTCATATTTTTTGTGCTAGAATCAAATGAGATATGCCTGTGCAGTTTGTGGCCCAGTACCTTATCATGGTGAGTAATCACAAATACCTATTAACTTATTACCCACTCTTATTATTTCCTTATTCAATAAGTTGCTTTCTGTTTTTAAGCTGTTTGTCTTTGGCCTACTTGTATAACTGTTTCCTTTCACAGTACGGGGAAAATTGTAAAGGAGATAAAATTGGAAGAAAAATTTATTTAATTTACTAACAGTACTCATGAGTGTTAAAGAGGTAGATAACATAAATAAGAAAGTTAAAAGTATTAACCTCTGAGGATTATTTTAATATGTTTATTCATGAAAAGGCAGAAATTGCTAACAGTGAATTTATTTCTTACAGCATATGATTTGCTGTAATATTTTGTGATTCATTGTTCTAGCAGAGAAGGAAATGATTATTTATTAAGTGCTAGTCCCTGTGCCCTTATACTGTCTGTCTCACTTAATCAACACTACTAGTAGGTAGTTATCACTGCACTCATTTTGAAGATTGGGGAAATAAAGTTTGGAGGGAAACACCTACTGAAGGTCACACAGCTAGTCCGTGGCAACACCAATACTATATCTGATCCATAACTCAATCCAGTGCTTTCTGTTTCCTCACATAGCCTCCAGTTTCCCTTAGTAAATGGTATTGCATATTCACGGAAAATAATGCTGTAAACAGTGAACAAAGTAGCCTTTCAATCATCACACTAGGGCCAGCACAGTGGTTAAAAATTTGCCCTGTTTAAAAAAAGAAAGAAAAAAAAAGCCTCAAAAAATGTATCAGCACATAACAACCTGAATCAAGCATTTATTCCTTCCACAACACATTATCTAATACGAACCACTTTGCCAAGCAACTGGAATCACGAAACTTTTTTTGTCCAAATTCTAAAACTGGCAGCGGCTTTTAATATCTGAATTCTATTTGTTTTTGATTCAATGTTCCTGTAAACAGAGTCTGTATAGTTGAGGTAGTGAATAAGCCACACTAATGCATGGTGCTGTGCCAGATTAATCTATTTGGGTGTTAATCTTGGCAACCAACACTTGGAGCTGGCAGGGGCAAGACCTTATCTGAGCTTCCTCATCTCTGAAATGGGATTTAAAAACATCGGACCTACCTCCCAGAAGAAAAGTTCTACCAATTAATTAATCTTGGAACTGTTTTCTACTGAGTGCCACTCTGGTAGGATCTTACTATCAGGGTGATTTGATTTTATAAACATTGATGGAAACTCTTTAAAAGGCTGTACATTTAAATGTCAAAATCTGACACATAAAACAGTAAATTTCATTTCTTCATGCTGACTGATTTATATGTGACACTTGTACAGAAGTGGAACAATAAATGGTCAAGTCCTTTTTGGATTTAAAAGCCTATATCAATTGTTTAAGAATAAAAAAGATTCAAGTTTCAAATAGGACAAAAGGAAGTCCACTGTTTTCTAGGTATTGTTAATATGTCATGGCACATTATAAAAATACCTATACTAAAGTTTTAAAAATGCTTGCCTGGGAAGAGGTTAAGAATACTTTTTAATATTATAATTTGTTGCAAAAACAATGAAAGAATTATATAAACCCTACTTTGTAGTGCTTTTGTACATAGAATTCATTTTATCCAATATTAAAAACAGGCTACTAACCCCTCTTTCACTTTTTCACAAATATTTTCTAACTCTTTTATTACCTCAGCATGTTAGTGCCCATTTTGGACCACCTGGAGGCAGAAAGGACAAGCCGGGCACCCCATCTAACAAGTAAAAATATGTGTTAGAGTCAGTCCTCAGCTTCACAGAACACGTCAGAGACCTCTGGGTAGGGCTGGCTGAATACAACAGCTTTCTAAATTGCAAGAGATCCAGACTAAAGTGATCACAGAGGGTTTAGTTGGTCATCGAAAATGGGAATCCTTAATGTGTTGACTATTTCAGAAGCATTAAATTATAGGTTTATAAAGAACCATAAACAATGGTGTGTGACTGATGAGGTTTGTACTGCCATCCTTGGGTTCTCCAGATCATATTAGAAATCATTTTGTACAAAATACTTCTACCCTTTCTGTCTCCTCTTCATCTAAGGTTCAGCAGTTAATATAAATTGTAACAGTCACCCATATGAACAACACATGCCAGGAAAGGAGCAAGGACTTTACAAGGCAACGCACTTTGTCTGCTTGGAAATCAAGGAACCCATGTGTTTTCACAAGGCACTTGTCTTGAAAAGTGTTGTTGAGAAAGGGACTCTCAGTAAGCAGTGGGAAAACTCAGCACAAGGGAATCCCTCAACATAGACAGCCACTATTAAATTGGAATTTTTAGAGGTAATCTGGTTTATTCAAATACCCTTTAAGGCCACATTCTAATCCAGTTATGAAATGCACTTAAATGGAAAGGTTGTTGGTTTCAGAGATTTTATGTCAAGTTGAAAGAGAGACAAAAGTTCTAAGCACCCGCAGTGCTTTTGTCCAGGTGAACTTCTGCTAGTGAAAGGGGAACAGACTATGTGTAAACAAGACAAACACAAAGCCCCCCCACCCACGCTGCTGTGCTCTGTCCTCCCAGATCTGCCGCCTGGCGCATTATGCAGTGGAGGTGCCCTTTAATGCAAAAAGGAAGGAGGCTGGGGCTTTCTTTTTCAAGTGAACGCTGACCTTGCTCTTGTTCTTGTCTTTTGTGCCCTTTTGCATTGTCACCCTAGAGAGTAAAGGCATTCTTTGCAAGGAAACTGCCAAATTTTTTAGCTGCTGTCTGTGCACCCAGAAAACAGAAAAGGCACCCTAACTGCACCCTTGAAGACCGTGTTTTAACCAGCAGCACTCTAAGCCCCAAGTCAACAGCTACACCTGCAAAGTCAAGTGCTGAATTCCTGCACACAGATAACCGAACTCTTTTTGATAGTCTGGGTCACTGCCTCAATTCTGAACTTTGTATTGGTGCGTAGCTCTCTTGACTCTACCTGCACTTAGAGGAGAACAGCATTATTGTCATTGTCACTGCTCAATTTTCTGAGGAATCTAAGGTCTCTTGGCTGGAGTCCAGCCGATCTTTCAATAGTCTCGTGTCAATGAGATAAGCACTCTCTGTGGCTTCTGATTGCTAAGGAAAACCGGCTGCTGATGACTGGGCTTGCCCCATCATGATGTCAGCTCTAGAGCTAAGCTAAGGAAAGGAGGTAGGTAAGAGGTGTTCCTGAGAAGGTACTGGACCTGCAGAAATCCTCAGCAATGTGTCCTCCCCTGGAACCATCTCTCTCTGAGACAGAGAAGGGCTGTTCCCTCCTTTTCCAGCCCGTGTTTTCAGGTGTGGACCCCTCCTCTTCACTGTCTTCTGAGAACTAATGTTAGGGCGTGATCCAGAATGCTACTAAAATTCAGTGACTTGCCCAAGGCTTGCCTAAGACTCAGTGACTATGGCCACTAGAGCAAGAGCCAAACGCAGGACCCATTCATTCCTCTGACTCTCCCCACTAATGCTCTGTCTACTGCATGATCAGATTCTCTCCATTTCTGCTACATGTGCACCAATACTGGAGACTGCAAAAATAGAAAAGACGAGCAAACACAGGGAGGCATTCATTACCTTTTGTTAGCCTATCTCCTCTGGCTGTCTGACTTTACCCTGTGACCCTTTCTCACTTAAAGAATTTAAAGATCAGAGGAAAGAAAGTAAAGATCCCCTTCAATAATGGATATTGCTGAAATAGGAAAGTGTAAATATCATTTTTTGTTAGAAATATCAAGTAACAGGTAAAGGGACTAAGAGGAGAACGGTCTAAATTTAAATCTCTTTCTCCTCATTGGCTGGTTCATAATCACAAAACAATGGTTATAATTTGTATTCACACCAAAACAATGGCTACATAAAATTCAAAACCAAAGGAGGCTTAAGTGCCATGTGATTCAAACCTCTGTTTTACTAGTACCTTTGAAATAGAAAATTTTAGAACTTGAAGGCACTTAGAAATCCCCTAGTCCTACTTTCTCATTTTACAGTTGAGGAAACTGAGGTTAGGAGAGATTCCAACTTCTTCCCAAAGCCATAAACCTCTCCAAGTCAGTGTGGTAGCCCAGAAAAAACAGTAAAATGCAGTCAAAAGACAAAGAGACCAACGTAAAGAATAGTCTTCCTTTAGACGACATATATTGAGATCTTAATAACAGAACCATGAGACTTAATTACAAGAAAGACACAGCCCACCCCCCATCCCCCCATACACCTCCCCCCACTGGGGGGCCATCACCTCCATTTGTTTGTTTGTTTGTTTGCTTTTCTGGACTGGGGAAATGGGTAGAAATATGATAGTAACAATTCCCTCAAACACCCAGCCCTGTAAACAGGTTTTCCTGTGCCCATAATTAAGTAAAAAGGAAAAAACATTCTGCTGCATCTATAAATAAGTAAGAATACAGTCAATGGTTTCTATGAGACAAAGTCTATACAAAGTAACCTTGAAAACAGCATATATTATAAAAGCATCCCGGTGTTGCTTCACTGTGTTTCATAAATTGTTCTGACTATGCAGGTGACACACCCCAAAACAGTTCCCTGCAGCTGCTCATTCAGGGACTAAGAAAAAAAAGATAAGAGATCACTCCTAAGAGATTTACATCCAAGTTCCTTCCCCTAATTTACAAAAGGGAACATTAAGGTAATCTAGAAAATAAAAAAAAAGCTCTCAAACCTGCATAATGGATAAAAAAATGTCACTGCTTGTTGCCTGGGAAAGACAATAAAGACACCCTGCAGAATGAATGCATGGCCTCACTCAGAAGAGCCAGTGCAAGAACACAAGGGACAGAAGCTAAGTCTCTGGCCTAAAATAAAATAAATCCTCAGCATCATACAAGGGGAAAATAGAAAGCAAGAGTGTGGAAATATGTAAGTGAATCAGAAGTGGCGATAATATTTCCATTTTCTATTTCTCTTTTCAATTCTAATTCATTCATTTTCATTTATAAAGAAACACTCTAAAGAATTTAACATCCCTCATGTCACACATAGCCTTTGTTTTCATACATTCCTAGTTTGATGTGTACTAACTTATCTATAAACAGATATCAGCCTATAATGGGTGGCATTGAACACACAGATTCAGATTTATGAAAACTTGGTCTCTGAGCTTTGCTGGTTAAACATCCTCCACCTGCAATAGCCAGTTTTTGTTTGGGTTGTAAGTTAGCCAGCAGGCAATTTTCTTCTCAGAAACAATAAATGCAGAATGTAACTACAGTAAGCCTCTGTGCTGAGATAAAAATGTATGAAAAATTGTGTTTAATCCTTACAACCACTATGTGACAAAACTCGTTATTACTATTTTATAACCACTGTACAGATTACAAAATGGAATTCCCGACAAATTTAACCATTTGCCCAAGGTCATTTGTCTCACCAGCAGTAAAAGAAGAATTAGAATCTAACTCTTTAAAAGCTAGAGCCTAGGATCTTTCCACCACATCTGAGTTGCTCCCTAGACATGAATGCGGAAGGGCACAAGGGGAGTGGGGTTCAACAGTACATGAAACCTCCAACATTCAGGGTAGTCATTTGGGCAGGAATTTTTTTTTGTTGTTATTTCTGGTGATGGAAAGATTTCAATCACCAACTATTAAAGAACAAATGTGACTCAATTTGCTATGTTCAAATCAGCAGTTAGACATAAATAAAATTTAGCAATTTTAATTGGTTTGGCTCAGACCTTCAGATTTCCATATGGTTATTTTCCTTGTTTTATGTTAAATGTAATTGACTTAGCACTTGAGTTTTAAAATCTTGCCAGAATGTGTCAATTAAAAGCTACACAAAATAGAATTATTCAAAGCACACATTCCAAATTGAGTGATTTTAAGGATAAGGTGAAAAAATGCTCTTTTCATAGATGTGGGTTTTTTTCCCCTTACAAACTTGCACTATCACCCAGATGGCAAAGTTAATACAGACAAAAGAGACATATTTTCTTGGAACAACAAAAGCTAATAAGCATTCTATTTGCTTCTTTGAGAACTAATGTATGCCTAAAACGGCCTCTTCTACTTCTACTCATCATTGCAAGATGAATTTTTTCTTAATATTTTTAAAACTGACAGCAGTAAGGAAAACTCTCATAAACCATCTCAAAACTAAAATAAATGTAAGTACATCAATACACATGGTGCCAGGCCTATTAAATTGATTGCACATTTTTAAACAGTCTTTAAAAAATATCCTGCCCAACTGTTATTTAATATACTAGTATATCAGAATATTACATTGAAATAAGTGATTATACATTGAAATAGATGTTCTCTCTGAACCTAGGCCACAATTCCCTTCAAATCACACAAAATGAATAAAATGCCATCAGAAATTTGAAAAATGAAAAATGCATTCATTTCGGTACAGTTGTGGTTAAGTTTATTGTTACAAATGCTGCTCAAAGCTATTGTTCATGTAATTATTTTCTTAATGCTAAAGTCCATCACACATGCTAAAAATGAAAAGAATCATTTATTGAACCCCAATTAGTTGCTAATGGAATTTTCACACTTATTTAGCTTGACTGAAAGGCCATAATGTTTGGTGTACCCATGATTCTTGGAGAACTGCATAATTAAATTAAAGTTTACTATTATTATTACTCTTATTAAATTCTAATTTTATGTCTTGGGTAATGGGAGAGCAGAAAACTGTTTGTCTTAAAGTAGAACTCTCTTATTGAGGCCATCTTTATAAGTGACCATTTAAACTATTGATTTAACATGTATTCCTTGCTGGCAAGGATATCATTAGATTCTGTAGAACAATTCATCTTCGTAGTGCCTGATTTCCTTATGCCACTCTCCATTCATACAGAGTTGCACAGAAAATTTCTTGTAACTTTTGGATTAGAAAAATATAGCAATATGAATGAGGATCTAATCCGCCTCTCCATTTCCACAGATTATTTTATTGATTTCATGCTATTTCTAGTGTCTTCTTTTCAGTGGCATGAATGTAGAATTGCTAGAAGTATCCTTAAGGGAAACCCTGAAGGTCATTAGATCCCAGGCAATGAATGGCTTCATTTAACAAGGGCACTGCCCTCCTATGCCTGCAAATCCTTTAACATCAGCAAGTTCCCCCAAAGGGCTTGCACTTTAACTTGGTCTGAGCAGGTCACATTTCTAAAATACTTAGCTGTCTCAAAAGTCCCTGGTCAGCAGCACTAAGTTACTAATGCCATAGCGTTTGAGGCTAGACTGAACTCTTTCTAGTGTTCAGTGCAATTATTCCATGTAATCAGATTTACACAGCCATATAATCAAAGTGAGAAAGGAGATTACAGAGCTCACATTTGTTTTGAAAAGCAAGGGTGCAAGGATCATCCATCCTACTGACTCTCAGAGTGACATGATAGTAGTCGCCCCCCTTTGGAGTGTTGGTCATTAACCTGATCTGTCTCCAGTGCTCTTGTTTAAATAGGAAGGTTTAGGCATTTTCCTGAACTAGTAGATAGAGAATTTTCCAACCAGATCTCACCACTACCATTCATGTGAGCAGATGCTAATGTATAATAAGAAATTGGTTCTGTGCCCTAGCTTATTATTCCTGCAAAGGAGGAACCTTGTACAAATCAAGTAATTACAGTGAAACTTCTCTTTAGTTGCCAGTCTTTTGCACTTGCCTTTCAACAGTACACTGTGGTGCTCCCAGGTGTGGCCTTCAATGCCCTGCCTGTAATCCAACCTGCTTTCAAGAGAGGAATGTGCACTCTCTTCCTCTCCTCTTTGGCTGCTGCCCTGGAAACTACACAAACCTTTCTGCCAGGCAATGTCCCTTCTCCCTGCCTTTTGCTACACCAATGCATTGGGCTTCGTTATGAATGTGTACATTTCCCAAGCCTAGCTGTCTATTTTAAATACGAAGCGGGTCATTGAATACAGCATTTTGCGCACATTGAGGCCTTCATTTTGAACTGATGATTTGTACAGATCCCCGATTTCCCTTTTCCCCCAACACTTCTACCCCTTCGACACATGTCAGGAATTGCAATATCCGATAGAACCTCTGGGGGATGAAAGGGCAGCCTCACCCAACCCGGGCAGATACACACAATTCCAAAGAGGAGACATGAGAAGAAGTAAGCACTGCAGTAGTGAAAAGAACTGTGGATAGGAGTACCGTGGAGGCCCTTCCTAAATCACAAGATACTTATCTGCTTCAAGAGGAAAAAATCTAATTGTAACCCTGGGTGGTGCTTTATCCAGTGGTTAAGTGTATAGTGAAACATTCAGCAGCACTAAAATTACCTCAATAACTATCATTAGAGGTGCCCATTTAAAAAAAGAAAAAGAACGAAACTTTCTCTTCTGTATTGGAAAAAGGTAGGTGCAGTGTGAAGGTATTACCCTATCTAGAGCTCTCTGGAGAGCTCCCCCAGAGCTGCAAAACCGGCAAACGCTGCAGGAGGCCAAGTTTCCCCCGAGGACTGAGCAGGTTCTTTGCCCCTTGGAGCGCTGCTGCTAAGGAACTCGGGTTTGGCTTCGCTCACGCGGTTGCACCAGCGTCCCCACGAGCCCCGCGCCCACCTCTAGGCTGCACAGAAATCTGGGTGCCAGAGCCAACAAGCGAGCGAGCGTGACGTACGGGGAGCTGTTTTGTAATCTCCCGGAATCCAAGGGAATATGTCTCCCGTGCAAAGACCTGCCTTTTCGTGATAGCAAACTCTCCGATCAAAGAGCAAATCTTTCCTCCTTACAGGAACTGCTGTTCCCAACTGACAGCTCCAAACTTAACGGCTGCGGCTGCAAACTTGGCACAAGCTCCCTCTCATCACCTCCACTCCTCTCTCTCCGGCTCACCGGGCCAGGATGGCTCGGCCTCGCACGCTATACCCGCCTCTCCCGCACTTTCCTGGCTGGAAGGGTGGGCACTGATCCGCACACCCAGGCATCCCGTGCAGGGGACGCGCTGGCCTCGGGGCGCAATTTTCTTGGAGAGCTAGCTAGCTAGCTCCCGGGCGTGCCCTACTCACTTGTGTCTTCTTCATAAGGAAAGGCAGTGCTGTGATCCAGCCCAGGCAGCGGTGTGGCGACTCCGTTTAGCTGTTCTGGAGCTCCAGCATATTGCACGAGCAGCGGCTGCAGATAGTCCACGCATTGGATAGCCCGAGCGCAGCGCTCTTTCAGCGGCCCGTGTTTCCCCCGGCACACCCAGTCTGGCGCGGAACGGCGAATGAAACTCAGGCCAGCACTCCGCCAGCACTTTTATATAGCTCCCTCCCGCCTGCTCCGGACACGCCTCCTTCCCTTCCGGAGCCCCGGGGAAGCGAGTCCCGGCCAGGCGCTGGGGGAAGACTCCGGATGGGTGTCAGAGCACTGTGAGTGCCCCACAAGTTGGACAGGTCAGGCCGAGCGCATCCTCTTGCCATGGGGCCCCGGATGGGCACCGCCGGGAGGTCACCAGGGCTCAGGGGCACCGAGGGCAAAGCTTAACAACCTGCAGCCACTGCAGGCGCTGCGGGCGCGGGGAGTCCCAGAACGTCCTCTCAGTTTCTCAGGGGCTCACCTGGCACCGCCCAGATGAAATACCTTGGTTTTGGAAAAGGCAGTGAGCAACCTCTTTTAAGAAGTGATTCAGAAGAGGAGTCCACTAGAAGCCTAGCAAATAATTTACTTCGTTCCCTTTAGAAAATTTTTAAGGGACTTAGTTAGCATGATCTTCCCCTTCTATTTTTTTTTAATAATTACTTTGGTGAATGAATATTTAACAATTAAAGGAATTGTTGACTCAGTGTTAAGTATTGCAAAGAGAAATGTTATTTTCCGAAGAACTCACTGCTCTTTCTTTAGAAATTAAGATTGAAAGAGAAGTGATAGATTATTAACTGTGCAGGTTCCCACACAGCCAGTGTTTTGAAAGCTGTACTTTTTGTTAGAGAAGTTTTTGAAATCAGAAAGATAATGTAACAATAAAAATAGCAGACATCATTATGTGATTCACTTAATCACGCACTAAGCATCATGCTAAGGACATCACATAGATTATCTCATTAAATCTTTTCCCCAAACCTATTGTACAGGTCCTGTCATCTTTATTTCTATTTTATAGGTTTAGAGAAGTCAGTTTTCCCAAACCACAGCTAGTAAATGACCGAGATTATTTTGAATCTAGTGCCCTGGCTACACAGCCTTTTAAAAATTCTTAAAACCAATATGGATTCTCCAAAACCCTTTTATACTTTCCTTATAAATGGAAATCATTTAAAAAACATTTTTATTATTTTTAAAAGAAAATGTTAACTAGACATTAACATCAATAATCTTTTGAACAAGAATGATGTGTAAATTTAGGAGTTAGGTATTTTAATAAGAAAGCAGGATTCCAAGTTTGCCTTCCCCCCAACCACCAAATACAAGCAAAAGTTTATTTAGAAAAGTCACAAAAGCAGAAGAGTGATAGGCAGTTAGACGGACAGGAGCCAAGCAAAGAGGATGGGCCAGGTACAGAAGGTCACCAGGGGAAAAGACCCAGGTGCTTAGCAATGGGCAAAACTGGGAAACCAAGGACCTCACCACCACCACCACCACCCCGCCCACCAGGGTGACCTTTCCTCACTTGGCATATTGCTGGTCATACAGTTTAGACCCTCTGACCTTTCAAATCACTGGTCATGTGGTTCTGGTCCTCCCCTGACCCTTACCTTCTCTGGCATGTTGCTAGTCATGCAGCTTAGACCACTTTGGTGGGGAACAAACAAGGGAGCCAGAGAATCGCCTTAAGCATTAAGCCCCCAGGACAATGAGGTTCTTGCCAGTATGAAATAAATCTAGGCCTTAGTCATGTTTCAGCTGCAGGCCTAGAAAAGCAACAAAAGCAGCAAAACAAGTGACACCGACACCACAACTGACTTTGGGACTAACTGCATTGACTAATGACCCCCCTGCCCTAGTGCCAACCATCATTCCAGACCACAGACCCTGAAAGGACACACCTGGGAAGCTCATGAATATATTGTTGAAATCCACCCCAGGCTCTCAGCTAATATCCTCACTCTTAAAAGCCCTTAGGATGGAGGACCCAGCACTCCCCTCTCTAGCAGTGCACCCTGGCTTTTTCTTTCTCCTTCTTCCCCTCAGGCATGCAACCCATACCGTTCTCTCTCCTAAACTCCAAGGGCCCTTTTTCTTTTTGCCTCTGTAACTTATTCCCTAAGCCCATTTCTTCTACAGAAGACTTCTACCTCTATGATATTCTAAATATAGTTTTCTCCTATAGTTTGAGTCTTGGCTCTGAATTTTTTCTTAGCCAGAACTCTAAAACTAAGGTTGCTGAACCAAGGTCCAGTCTGACCCCACAGATCTGACCCCACTGGCGCTGCCCCCACCACTGCTAATGGAAGTGAGCCATAGAAATAGTGGGTTCACAAAACAGGTTACAGAGACAAAGAAGGGCCCTTGGAGCTTAGGGGGAAAAAAAGGTAAAGGTAATGTGCTTGGGGGAGTAAGAAAAGTATGGGAAAGATGCTGGCATGCTCCTGAGAGGGAGAGCACTCCAAGTTTGCCTTCATTAATTGAGTATGACTTTGTTAAAAATGAATGAGCTAAGCCCTGGTCAGTTAGCTCAGTTGGTTAGAGCATCCTCCAGATATGCCATGGTTTCAGGTTCCATCCCTGCTCAGGGCACATACAGGAATCAACCAATGAAAGCATGAATAAGTAGAACAACAAATTGAAGTTTCTCTCTCGCCCTTCTCTCTTTCTCTCTCTCTTTCTCTGTTTCTCTCTCAAATCAATCAATTTAAAAAAAAATGAAGGAGCCAAACCTATGACCACATGAGAACAAGAAGCTAGGCAAAATTTGAAGCTCACTGTTAGTTTTCCATTGCTGCTGTAACAAATAACCATAATCTTAATGGCTTAACACAATACAAGTTTATTATCTTACAGTTTGGAGGCTAGAAGCCCAAGATGAATCTCACTGGGCTACAATTTGGGAGGGCTACATTCCTTATAGAAGCCCTAGAAGAAAATTCCTTTTATTGTCTTTTCTGGCTTCTAGAAGCTGTCCACTTCTTTGGCTCATAGCCTCCTTCATTGTCAAAGTCAGCAATGGTGAGTTCAGTCCTACTCACATCAAACCATTTTGACCCTCCCTTCTGCTTCTCTCTTCTACTTCTAAACCCTTGTATTACATTGGGCCCATCTGGATAATACAGGATAATCTCCCTATTTTAGTCAGCTACTTAGCAATGTTAATTCCATCTGTGATCTTAATTCCCCTTTGCCAGATAACACATTCACGGCTTCCAGGGACTAGGATGTAGACGTATTTGGAGGGTCATTATTCTGTCCACCACACTCGGTAATAAATAAGTTTGGGGAGAACATGCAGTGGAAATGTGGACTAGTTGTGTCACTGTGCACTGATCAAGGGCTTCCCTCCAAGTGGCCCTGGAACTCGCAGCTAGAAGACTACCTCCATATTTATGGAAATAAGTGTTTAAAAAAAGGACCAGAAAAAAAGCTTAAAGTATTAAATAATTGCTTTTACTTTTAATCAAAACAGTACTGCAGACCATTTTAAGCAAAGTAGAAAGAAGTCTGAAAGCAGAAGCAAATATGACTATTGCAAAGTTAACACAATCAGCCTTTCAGAGTAATTTGGCTCTGCTGGAGCTTCCCAACAGTTGGAAGTATATTATGCACAGAGGAGCTAGACTCCTGAAATGTATCGCTGGCCTAATAGAAAGGGAAAAGAGTTTGAGGAAGATCTGTTGTATTTCAGATTTTATTACAGGCTCTATGATCTTGTCTCGAATCAAAGGTTAAGTAGTGTGGCATGCATAACTATAAAAGTTCCCAAGATGACTTTAGGTGGTACATGGATGAACATTTTTATTTATCAAATGAATATAAATTAAAGCGTACATGTATATTTTTAAATGTATGTTACATAATACATAATACATATATGTCACATCAAGCAGATGATTCCATCTAGACTGTTTCATAGAAAATGTTTGAAGGGTCAGTTTAAAGTCAGTTTAATGTATAACATTAATAAATGACTAGTACTAAAAGAAGATGTATGAATCAAAGATAGCAGAGTAGGTAGAAGCTACACCCACCCCAGGACCAAACTGTAATTACAACTATAGTATAGAACAATCAACCTAAATCACAAACTGAACACTAGCTGAAAAGAAGAGTCTTATAACCAAGGACAGATAGAAGAAACCACATGAAGACTGGTAGGAATGGAGGTGGTATCTGAGGTTCCAAAGTGATATCTCAGATGGGAAGCTGTGGGGAGTTTCCCCTGTTAAGTGTGGGATCTCAAGCCCAAGTTGGGTTCCCCAGCCTAGAGAACCAGAGCCTGGAAAAGGCACCCACGTAACATCTGGCTGTGAAAAACACTGGGGTTTCTATCTGTCAGGGAGAGACAGGAGTCTACTAAAAACTCAGTCACTCTCTTAAAGGGCCAATGCTCAAAATCTCATTTGCAGCCACTCAGCCTAAGCTCTGGCATAGGGAGGGCAAAGCAGAATACAGTTGTGGGAGGAAAGACTGGGGTTTGTGACTCTGGGGAGAGAACTGAAGAGACAAAGGCTGGAACACCGTGTGCTGAGTCACTCCTCCACAAAGTAGACACCATTGTTCTTAGGTGGAGCAAGCCCCTTCACCCATCATCAGCTTGGGGCAAAGCAATTGCCCCAATCACTGGACTACATGTCGACCTACCCTGTGGAGCTTCTGCCCTACTAAAGAGTCAGCAGCCTAGGTTGGCATCTAAAGATCTGGGAAGACTCAAGGGGTGTTAGTGACCGAGTGGTGTGGCTCAGGGGCAAGAGCCATTCTTCCCCCTTTCTCGTGATCCTGACTGTTGCCACCCCCTCCTGGCAAATTCACTTGCCCCAATCTCTAAGCTCCCAGCAGCTCCACCTTCTTGACTTTTGGTGGCTCCACCCTGCTATTGCCTGGGCAGAATCCAGGTGACTCTGAATTGTGTGGTTTTGAAGGTGGGCCACACTCCCTAACTTCCCCTGAACCCAACTGGCACTGTCCACTCTCTCAAATACCAATGTTCCCACCCTGCTGAGACTGGGTTCCTGGCAGAATCTGGGATAGACCAAGTTGTGTGGCTCTAAGATGGGAAAGTTTTTCTTTACATGCCCAAATGGTGCAGAGCCTTCCCTTCACATGGCCAAATCTTGTTCTGTTAGGTCCTAAAAAAACTCTGCTGACCTCACCCTGATGACTCCATAAGACCCCTCCCCATCACAAAGGTGTGTGAGCATCCAGCAGGTGGCAGCTAGACTTGATATACCCTAGGACATTTGCTGAGTGACCCAGCACTAGCATCAAGATTGAACTGTATAGATCTGGAAAATACCTCTCACCCCCTACCTGGTCACTCACTTGGAACCTATTGCATGCAACTCATATACTCACAGAAGCTATTCAGTGACTGAGCCCAACAGGCAGCTGGCAGATGGAGGTAGTCAGAGGTAGACTTCAGGGTTCTTAAGTCTTTCGTTGACCTGTCCTTAGGACAATGCTGGTAAAAGCATGCCTTGGTGTGCAGTTTGACCCTTCCCATTACAGGCAGCCACAAACTGTGGATCATTTTGTAGCTCCAGACAGATTTCCTGGAGCCAGTCACAGGCAGTGTCTGACATTGACTTGCACCACAGTCCTTCCCAAGAGGCCCCAGAACAAGCACACCCAATGGCCACCCTCAGGCAACATCAGAGAATGATCCAATTAGCTTCACAAATGGTATATCCAAACAGAGAACTCAGCAGGCACCAGAGCATGCTGAGACAAACTTCATTCTGAGTAGTACCTGTACAGCATCTCATACACTGTGGTTGGGATTGATCCTCATGGTTGGGCAGCCTGAGTTTTGATCCCACACACAAATGGGCCAATAGCAACAAGTTTCAATTACAAAAGAATGGCCCATATAACCAACACAAGGGACATCCCTGGACCACACAGTGCAGATGACCAAGAAGACTGTGTCATGGGATATCACAGGACACATACTACAGGAGGCTAACTTTCTAAGACTGGGAGTCATAGCAGATCTATATAACACATAGAAACAAACACAAAGAAACAGCCAAATAGAGAAGATAAAGAAACATGGCCCAAATGAAAGAACAGGAGAAATCTCCAAGAAATAAAAAAGGACTAAGTGAAATAGAGGCAAGCAATTTACCAGATGTAGAATTCAAAACAATGGTTATAAGATGCTCAAGAAATTTAGGGGAAGAATGGATGAAATCAATGAGAATTTAACCAAAGAGATAATTAACATAAAAAAGGACATAGAAACCATTAAAAAAACTACTCAGAAGTGAAGAATACAGTGTCTGAAATAAAAACTAGACTAAAAGGAATAAACAGAGGGTTGGAAGACAAGCAAAAGAAAACATCCAATCAAAGCAGCAAAAACAAAAAGGAATGAAAATAAATGAAGATAGTTTAAGGGACCTTGGGGACAAAATGATGTGTAAAAATATCCACATCATAAACATATCAGAAAGAGACAGAAAAAGAAATCAAGAACCTATTTGAAGAAATAATAACTAAAAAGAACAAAGCCCAGGAAAAACAGAGAGTACCAAACAAGATGAATCCAAAGGGGGCCTACACCAATGCACATCATAATGAAAATGGCAAGGGTAAAAGACAAGGAGAGACTCTTAAAAGAAGCAAGAGAAAGACAGTTAATTACTTATACAGGAGCTCCCATTAGACTGTTAACAAGATTTCACAACAGAAACATTTTAGTCCAGAAGAGATTGTTGTGAAATATTCAAAGTGATGAAAAATGAGGACCTATAACCAAGGATACTTTACCAAGCAAGACTATCATTTAAATTTGAAGGAAAAATAATGAAAGACATAAATCTCATGATCATATCAATAGATGCTAGAAAAGCATTTGATAAAATCTAGCACCCATTAATGATAAAAACACTCAGCAAAGTTGCAATAGACGGAGCATATCTCAACATAATAAAGGCCATATATGATACCTACAGACAACATCACACTTAACAAGCAACAACTAAAAACATTCCCCTAAAATCAGGAACAAGATAAGGGAGCCCTCTTTCACCACTCTTATTCAACAGAGTGCTGGAAGTTCTAGACACAACAATTAGACAAAAAAATAAATAAAATAAAATAAACAAAAGGCATCTAAATTGGAAAAGAGGAAGTAAAACTGTCATTATTTGCAGGCAACATGATAGTGTACGTAGAAAACCCTATAGTGTCCACCAAAAACTATTCTAATAAATGAATTTGGCAAAGTAGGGGGATAAAAAGTCAATATTCAGAAATTGATGGCATTCTTGTACACCAACAATAAATTATCAGAAAGAGAAACTAAGAAACATATCCCATTTACTATAGCAACAAGAAATATAAAGTACTTAGGAATAAACTTAACCAAGGAGGTAAAAGACCTGTACTCAGAAAAATACAGAACACTGAAGAAAGAAATTTAGGAAGATACAAGTAAATAGAAGGATATACCATGTTCATTGATTGGAAGAATTAACATCACTAAAATTTCTGTAGTACCCAAAACAATCTATACAGTCAATGCAATTGCTATTAAAATACCAATGGCATATTTCACAGACCTAGAAGAAATATTTCAAAAATTTATATGGAACCAAAAAGGCACTGACTAGCCTCAGCAATCCTGAGAAAGAAGAAGTAGTTTAGAGGGGTCACAAAACCTGATATTAAACTATACTACCAGGCCACTGTAATCAAAAGAGTCTGGTACCATCATAAGAACAGATATATAAATCAATGGAACAGAATAGAAGTTCTTGCACAAATACATATTGATCTATGGAACAGAATAGAGAGTCTAGAAATGAACCCATGCCTTTTTCATCAATTTATATTTGACAAAGGAGGCAAGAACATACAACAAAGACACCCTATTCAGTAAGTGGTGTTAGGAAATTGGACAGATATGTGCAAAAATATGAAATTAGACCACCTTCTTATACCATACACAAAAATAAACTCAAAATGGATTAAAGACTTAAATGTTAGCCTTGAAACCATTAAAAACCCTTAAAGAAAATATAGGCAGTAAATCTTGGTCAGTTCTCTCAGCAATATTTTTTCTGATATATTGTCTCAGGAAAAGAAAACAAAAGAAAAGGTAAACAATTGGGACTACATCAAACTAAAAAGTTTTTGCACAGCAAAGGACACAAACCATCAACAAAATGAAAAGACAACCTACTGAGGGAGAATATATTTGCCAGTACATCTGATAAGGGGTTAATATCCAAAATTTATAAAGAACTTACAAAACTTAATGCCAGAAAGACAAACAACCAAGTTAAAAAATGATAAAAAGATCTGAATAGACACTTACCCAAAGAGGGCATAAAGATTGCTAATAGACATGAAAAGATGCTCAACATCATTAATTATCAAAGAAATGAATAATAATACCACAATGAGGTATCACTTCACACCTATCGGAATGGCCATCATCAATAAATCAGCAAGAAAAGTGTTAGCGAGGATGTGGAGTAAAGGGAACCCTTGTGCACTCTTGGTGGGAATGCAGATTGGTACAGCCACTGTGGGAAGCAGTATGGAGTTACCTCAAAAAATTAAGAATGGAACTGCCTTATAACCCAATAATTCCACTTTTGGGAATTTATATGAAGAAACCAAAAACACTAATTCAAAAGAATGTGACCACCCCTATGTTCATTGCAGCATTACTTATAATAGCCAACATTTGGAAGCAGCCCTAGTGTCCATCAATAGATAAGTGGAAAAGCTGTGGTACATTTACTCAATGGAATATTACTCAGCTATAAAAGAAGGAAAGTTTACCTTTTGCAACAGCATGGATGGACCTGGACAGTATTATGCAAAGTGAAATAAGCCAGTCAGAGAAAGACAAATACCATATGATTTCATTTATATATAGACTCTAATGAACAACAATTCTGTTCTGAAATGGTATGGAAATATGAAGAAGAAAGAAGACCTTTGTCTCTAAAGCAGGGTAGCACAGTATGAGTTCACTTTGGAGAAGCAGCAAGAGGCCAGAACCTTTAAGCCTTGAAGCATTTGTTAAAGGATTTTCTTCTTTAATTAAGCAATTAGTTTAATAAACTAGTAAATAAAGCTGAAACAGACTCATAGCCATCAGAGGGTAGGGTTGGAGGGCTGATTGAAAGTAATGAAGGGATTAAGCAAAAAATAAATCCTCACAGACTGACAACAGTATGCTCATTACCAGAGGGTGATGGGAGATAGGAGAGGGTAAAGAGGGGAATAAATGGTGAAGGAAAGACACGTGGCCAGGTTTGTGAATACACAATACAATACACAGATGATGTATTACAAAATTGCACATCTGAAACCTACATAATTTTATTAACGAATATAACCCAAGACAAAAAAAAAAAAATGGCCCAAATGCAAGAACAGATCAAAGCTCCAAAAATAGAACTAAGCAGTGAAGAGATAGCCAACCTATCAGATGCACAGTTCAAAACACTGTTAATCAGGATGCTCACAGAAATGGTTGAGTATGGTCGCAAAATAGAGGAAAAAGTGAAGGCTATGCCAAGTGAAATCAAGGAAAACATACAGGGAACCAGCAGTAATGGGAAGGAAACTGGGACTCAAATCAACAGTTTGGACCAGAAGGAAGAAATAAACATTCAATGAAACAGAATGGAGACATAAGAATTCAAAAAAATCAGGAGAGGCTCAGGAATCTTCAGGACAACTTTAAATATTCCAACATCTGAATCATAAGGGTGCCAGAAGGAGAAGAGGAAGAGCAAGAAATTGAAACCTTAATTGAAAAAATAATGAAGGAGAACTTCCCCAATCTGGCAAAGGAAATAGACTTCCAGGAAGTCCAGGAAGCTCAGAGAGTTCCAAAGAAGTTGGACCCAAGGAAGTACACACCAAGGCACATCATAATTACACTACCCAATGTTAAAAATAAGGAGAGAATCTTAAAAGCAGCAAGAGAAAAGGAGAGAGTTATCTACAAAGGAGTTCCCATAAGACTATCAGTTGATTTCTCAAAAGAAACCTTACAGGCAAGAAGGGGCTGGAAAGAAGTATTCAAAATCCTGAAAGGGAAGGACCTACATCCAAGATTACTCTGTTCAGCAAAGCTATCATTTAGAATGGGAGGGCAGAAAATGTGTTTCCCAGATAAGGTCAAGTTAAAGGAGTTCATCATCACCAAGACTTTATTATACAAAATGTTAAAGGAACTTATCTAAGAAAAAGAAAATCATTAAACCTATGAACAGTAAAATGACAACAAACTCAGAACTATCAACAACTGTACCTAAACAAAAACAAAAACAAGAACAAACTAAGTAAACAACTAGAACAGGAACAGACCACAGAAATGGAGATCACATGGAAAGTTATCAGCAGGGAGAGGGAGGGGGAGAATGGGAGAAAAAGTACAGGGAATAAAGAGCATAAATGGTAGGTGAAAAATAGACAGGGTAGGTTAAGAATAGTACAGGAAATGCAGAAGCCAAGAACGACCCATGGACATGAAATAAGGTGGGAGAATGCTGATGAGAGGGAGGGTGTAGGGCAGAGGGGAATAAAGTGGAGAGAAAATTGGGACATCTGTAATAACATAATCAATAAAATAAATTAAAAATAATAACTCTATATCTGTTGTTTCTTTCATACTGCTGCATTGCAGTTGCTGTATGATCATGTTACTTGAAATCAGGTCAAGGGGATAAAAAGATGTGTCAAAGGGATTAGAAAGAGTTAGTATGCAAATCAAAGCTAGTAGGCAGCTCATGGGAATGGCAAAAGTGGGTCAGGAAGACTGAGATTTCTCTTTATGGTAGGCCTTTGAGAGGAGACACAGGCCAGAGTCCCCTTCCTTAGGAGAACAAAAATAGGAGCTACTTAAAAATGAACAAGAGGCATAGCTATGCTCCAAGTCAATCAGAGACATGGGAATGTTTTCCTTTAAAAAAAGTAGGCCCCCATTATAGGGTGCAGAGTTCAACATTTGATAGAGTGGAAAGTTTCTCCATGATTATCTAGTCTTTCCTTGAATAACTTTCAATGCCTGTTTGTCCCCCATGCTGTTTTTGATCAGTCTGTTTTTTTGATCATGCTGTTTTTTTGATTTTGTTAAATAGCTGTGTTTTGTTTTTTTTTTTTAAAGAAAAGCTTTAACACTGCTGTTGTTAAGAAACAGATTTGGTTTAGTAAATACATCTTCTAAGTCTTGTTTTGTGCACATGAAACATATCTTCACCATTTTGTGGCTGCCCTTTGTCAGAAAAACAAGTTGTTTTCCGTACCCTTCTTATAAAAATGGCACCCCAAACTAAAGCCCATATTGTCTGCCTAGGCCAGACTGGAGGAAGGCCATCCATCCCCATCTTTAGGGAAGGTAGAAAAGGTGGAGGAGAAAATCACTTTTGATTATTAACTCCTCTGCCAAAAACTGGTAGCTTGCCATTGCTCTTGGGGTAGAGAAGAAAATCCCTTTACAAAGGCTTCAAGGCTTAAAGGTTCTGGCCTCTTGTTGCTTCTCCAAAGTGAACTCATACTGTGCTACCCTGCTGTAGAGACAAAGGCCTTCTGTCTGTTCCTCATATTTCCTTCCCATTTCAGAACATTTGCATATACCCTTCCTTCTGCCTCTGCTTAGACCACAGTGTTCAGCCCTCTCCTCTCTACCTAGTAAAGATCTGCTTATTCTTGAGATCTCAACCCAATATTCCATACATTCCCTTCTGCAGGCAGGCTTTCGCTAACCTCTGATTTGGTCAATTCCTTATTATAAACATAAATATGAGTTCCCTCTCTTTTGTAGTACTTAAAAAACAGTGGCAGTTTGACATTTCTGTGTGACAATTTGATTAAAGTCACTGACTATGACTGTTTTCACTCATTATTTTATCTTCAGTGTCCAGTACAGTAAACACAGAACACAGTAAATCTCTCAAATATTTTTTCTAATTAGGTTACTGATGCCAGACATGAGACAGTAATTGAGCTAGGTCCTTAGTTTACACTATGTCACTAACTTCTCATAACAGTACGTAAGGGAGATAATTTTTCTACTTTATAAGTAAGAAAACTAAAGACCAACAAGGTAAGGTTATTTAAGATCCCTCAGTCAGTAAGTGGAAAAAACATGATCTGATACAGGCTCATGGGCTGTGGTAAGGACTTTTATCTGCCCAGTACACCTTCCAATCCTTCCTTTTTGACCAGCACCCCACTTTCTTTTGTAGAATTCACACTCAGTTCCTTGTCTTCTGGGAGTGTTTGTCACTCACAGGGTTCCATTGGCTCCAACTATAAGGGTGGCTTTAAGATCCAGGTCCATCCAGTCACCTAATTGGTGAGGGACAGATACATCACCTGAGCTGCGCCAGTCAGAATCCACTGAGGATTCATCTGCTAAAGTTTAATTGGAAAGATGAATTCTTTCCTGTGGTGTTGCCAAGGTATAAAAATATGAAGTTTCCTTTATCCTATAGCTGTGTGGTGTTATCATCCTTAAAAATAATGAAAGACATTGGTGCACATTTTTCTTTGAATAACCCAAATTTTCTAATATTCAGGGAACCCTGGAAAACCCATTTGTACAGTCCAGTTTTTTTAAATTATGGAATAAGATTAGCAAATACTGCCAAAGATGGTAAGTGCTTAAATTATTGTTAGTCAGCCTTTTTTTGCATTTATACTGTGCCTAAAAATTAATCACAATCCCAATGTAAAAAATCAATAATGAATAATTACATTCTTGAAAAAAGTTGAACCTGTATGGTACCTATCAGAGATATTTTTAAAACTATTTTGTGAAATTTTAGAAATGTTCATACTATTAACTCAGAATGTTCTATTTAGTGTTATAAATAAATATTGATCACTTATCAGATAGAATTTAATTGCCAAGAAAGAAGTAAAGTTCCATGGAGATAATTATAATAAGATAGATCCTATACTGCATGCCTATCAAATAATCAAGAAGGTATTAGCTGTCATGACCCAATGACATGTGACATTATCAAGACATTCTAAAGAAATAAACTTAAACAATATAGGAAGAACTTGAATGAAAGGAAATCCAGTGGATCTTAGAGAGGAAATTTCCTGTTACATTCCAAACTATTAAATTGAGCCCCAGCCAGTGTGGCTCAGTTGGTTAGAATGTCCCAAAAGACTGCAGGTTTAATTACCATTCAGAGTGTGTGTGGCAGGCAACCAGTCAATGCTACTCTCTGGCATTGATGTGTCTATCTCTGCTTTCCTCTGTCTCTTAAGGCAATGAAAAAATGTCCTTAGGTGAGGATAAAAAATAAATGTTAATTTGACTCTGCACAGATAACTCATAGTAGGTATTCATTAATTAACTCATTTTACAAATCTCTAAAATTTAAATACTTCCAGATGACATTAATAATTCCCTCTGAAACATATATATTTCTTTTATCACTGCCCTACTTCACAGTCTCATGAATCTCACTTAAACTATTTTAACCAATTCACCAGTGGTCCTCCTGTCAGTGGTCCTCTCTTACTCCAGTCCATTTCAGCATCACTGCTAATGTTACAGAAACATCTCTACAAATCTAGTCATAGTACTTCACTGACTTACAAATGTATTTTGCCTCGATACGTAGAAAATAAAATCCAAAACTCCTCACAGTTTGGTCACAATACTTACAATTCTCTGGATTCATCTATTGTACTAGGCACTTCTTTCCAACAGCCATGTTGGACTTCTCAACATTTTCTCTTTGACCCCTTTGCTCCTGTGTTCACACTGTTCTTTAGCATGGAGTAGCTTTGTCTCTATTTTCTGCCTGAAATCTCTCTTTTATCATTCAAATCCTGGTTGAAATAACACTTCCTCTTTGAAGCAAATAGTTATTCATTCCTTACTGCCTTAATTAGGTTTACAATTAATGGGAAAATTGATTTGTAATGCAGGAGCCTTCACTCAGTGAAGGAGAGAAGAATATTTCTCAAAATGTGTTGAGTGAAAGAATAAAATGAACTGTGGGAATTTGATGGGAACATTGTAGAGAGAGAATATGCATATAGGCCTTGATAAAAGTTACCTGTGTTTTCACATGCTTTTATTCCTACTAGAAGTTTAATAAGTATATTTTGACTCAAAATCACTTTTAATAAAAGGCACAATTATTTCATTTAATTAATGTAAACATTTTTGTTTGTCATTATAATCCTTAGAAGTTTCAGAAGGAGTTATTTCACAACACATAGATTTTAAAATTAGAAGAGAATTTTGATAATATGCACTTTACACAATTAATTTACAGATGAGGAAACTGAGACCTCAGAAGAGCTAATTTGAATGATAGGTAGAGCCCACATTTCTAGAATTGATTTGTGAAACACTTTCCAGCTAGTCTAGAAGAACTATATCCAAGGAATCAAGGTTAAGGAGTAAATATTCCACCCTTGCTTATAGTAAAGAGTGATTTATTATTAATAAGACAATGACTTTAAGAGTATTCAGAGAAGAATTTCTAGAGAATAACAAAAGGTATAATTGATTTCGCAAATGATATATATTCTCAGAATATGCTTTTCATATTCTATATTCTCAGAATATAGGAGACTGTTGAATATGTATAGTTTAGATGCTCAAGTAACAAAAAATAATACAACATTTATATATTTTACAATGGATCCCTTTTCTTCATCATGTTTTAAAAATATATGACTTAATTGTACATTTTTTCTATGTTTCCTGGTTATGGCTTTCATATATATCTCATAACTTTTATGTGTATTAGCTAAATTAATTTTGGTGGGTATTTTTGGCACTGATGTTATTCTCCTCAGTTATCTGATTTCAAATGAGGTTTGTGGCCTCAACTGGGGCAATGTTCTTTTTTATATTCTACTTTGAAATGCATGCTCTCTAATGAATCATTTAAATGAGCACTTTCTAGAGCATAGCTTATTTCCTACTTGACAAGTTTGTTCTGTACGACTCTTGAACGGCATAGTTAATAAAGAGTGTAGAGACAGACAAATATACTATTTTGTAAAAATCTCTGTCACAAGATGTAATGCAACTTCCCTGGTTCTCTGTTCTATAAAAATTAGAAACAAGGAATAGCAGAGCAGCTGTCACATATTTGGGATTTTCTTTTTTCTTTCTCTTTTTTTTGGGGGGTGTGGTGGGTGATGAAAAATGGACTTGACAGTAAGGCAGCTAGGGATGGAATACTTTTATATCGTAGCTTTCACAATCTGAAATAAGCATTACAGATACTTTTATTTATTTGTTTATTTTTTTCAGTGCATGTGCAACTTGCTTAGAAAAGTAGCAGATTTTTTGAGTCTCCTTTCAGCGTCATCAGACCACTTATCAAGTTTGGATGAAAGACATTTGTTAACAATGTACCTCATTGTCAGTGTTTTCCCTCAGCTAGACACTGAGTGTTTGCTATTAATTCATCTTTAAAGGTTATGAGAATCTTGACCAGTTTTCAACCTATTCTCGAGGGAATGCCTTGAGAGAAGAGTTTGTTTTTAGAATTTAGAGATTCAAACTTAGAATTCCTAGACATTGTTATCCTTAGCCACATACAGCAGCCACCCTTACCTGCCTTTCTTTGCTTTATTCTGTTTTCATTCAAAGATGACATTCCATGCTGCAAAGACTCCCTGGCAACTCCAAGATACCAGCTTCCTCATTCTGAAGACAGCAGCCAAGGTGAGACAGTAGGTAAAAATAAAATGATCATTGTCATAACCATTGGTTTTCAAACATGTATTTTCTTTATCATTTATAAATAATACATACTTAAATTAGATTATTGCTATGATATCCTCATTTACCTTAAAATCTGCAGTGTGGTATTGTGTATATGATATTTGAGGATACATCCAGGTGTTGGTAGCATCAAGAATTTCAGTCCAGGGCTGGCCAGTTAGCTTGCTCACTAGAAGTTCCATGCTTCAGAAGCTACTAGTGTAAGCACTTCTGTCATCCATATCTATATCATCCAAAGCTTGCTTATTCATAGATGTTAGAAATATGTTAGAAATAACAGTGTTAGGTAATAGCATACTCTATGGCTAAAGAATTTTTTAAAGGAGAAAATGGAAGCTTATAGAGCAACATCATTAATGTATAAAAAAAAGCTCTCCTTGGTAAAATTAAAGCTCTTTAGATTTGTGCATTGGCTAAAATTATTTTAGAGACATAGACATAAACACAGAAGAATTCAAGGAGTAGTCTTTAGCTATAGCAATGATGCTTGAGACTTGAACCCTAAACAGACTGGTTCCAGCCATTGGTGTGGGAAGACTTCTATTGATGAGTTTGTTTTGAGTAAATATTTCATGCCCAGGATTAATGGCAGTACTTAAATGTACCTTGAGCTGGAAATTTATCAAGCTTTAAAGAGTATTTGCTATAAACTGAGTTGTGTCTATTTGTCGGTGTATTGGTCTATATGTGTTGCAAAACTTGGTCTAAGATTTGCTTTCAATGTTATCTGGTGGCTACATAATCTACCATAAAGAACCAAAGAGTTGTGCATGTAAATTGGCTTGAGGCCAGTTCCTAATTATTTATGGGGCACTTACAAAGCACTAAATACTTTGGATATATTATTTAATCTTTATAGTAATGTAGACAATAACCCTTACAATGCTCCTTACACAACTAGTATTGTTTGTTTTTATTTTCAGTAAACCATCTGTGCATAGGGTGGTGCTACTCATTATCATTATTTAGAAAAAGAGAAAAAAGATGATCACATCCAAATATGAGGTGGGTACATTTACCTCATTTTAGAGATAAAGAAACTAAGCCACAGGGTAGTTAAGTGACTAGTGAATGTCACCGAGGTAGAAAGTGGTCAGTCTTGGATTTAACCTGTGCCTGAGAGACTCTGTAAACCCATCCTTCTAAACACAATGTTTTACTGCACCCCTTAGTGATTCTTGTAAATAGAATAATTTATGGGCTAAGAAGTGAGTTAAATATTTCTTATAATGCAGTGTTTGTGTTGCAGAGTTTTCTTATGTGGTTGAAGGTACAAAATAACTTGTCAAGTCATAGGGCATGCTGGGTAATATAGATGTATAGGATAATGAGACACCTTTCAAAGCAGTACTCCCAGGGTGGAAAATATCCTTAAGGACTTTGATTCAAATGACTGATTTCATGACAATGAAAGGCTCAGAAAGCTGAACAAGGTTCTTTTATGAATGGCAAAGGAAATAGGCTAGCACTGAGTCTTTTCATGGCAAACATTAGAAGCTGAAGATTATCTGTGCTGATTTTTCCCCTAATCACCCTTATTGGATTTCTGGTTACATGACCTTAGTATAGCTTGTACAATATCATGTCTGTAACCTTTGTGTTTGTCAGTTTATCTTGACCAACTATCAGTGCAAAGTGACAAGCTGCCTTTCATCTGGTTTCCAATGGTGCTAACTAGAAAAAAAAACTAAAAAGTTTTCATTGAGCAGAAATAAAGTAGTCAATGTATTAAAGCACCTATAGTGAACTTAAAGAAGGCATTTGAAGACAGAAACCTTCCTAGGGAGAAGTATCACTAAAGAATTGCTATATAACACAGGACACTGTGA
Organism: Trachops cirrhosus; assembly: GCA_028533065.1. Taxonomy (NCBI): domain Eukaryota; kingdom Metazoa; phylum Chordata; class Mammalia; order Chiroptera; family Phyllostomidae; genus Trachops; species Trachops cirrhosus. Next base: position 73,748,615 of record CM052539.1, read on the forward strand.
ACAAAGAGCGTTGTCTAAAGTCTTGATTATTTGCAGTGGAACAAAGTTTGCCTACTTCAATAAAGAGTTTTTGTCAATTCATCCTTATGTTGAAACTGTTTTCCTAAATCTAACGCATCAAAAAGATCTGACATTGTTAAGGAAGATAATCCCTGAACTCTTATCAATAAAAAGGAGAGCTAGCAAAAAAAAAAGGAAAGATAAAGATAATGAAAGGAAGTGTAATGCTCCATAAACCATCATATCTGGAAAGAAAAGAGAGCAAGTCTGACTTTTTGAGACCAGCTAACTCAGGTGGAAGAGCGGAGAGACTGCGCAGCCAAAGAGGGAGGAGAAAGTGAATAAGGAAGTTGTAAAACATTAAGTGATTTATTTTACAACTGTTCATTAGATGAAAGAAGGTGGAGCATTGCACTTATCTAACATGCTTCCTTTTATAACTGTGTTGTAATGAAAAGAACATTAGCACTGAATCAACCGACCTGGGTTTCAATCCTGGCTCTACCACTTTCTGCCTGGGAAATCTATGGCAGATTCTCTAACCTCTTTGAGCCTCAGTTTTCCCATAGGTTAAGTGGAGCTCCCAGTATATGTCTCCAAGCAGTGTTGCAGCCTGTATCTGTCGCCAACCTTCTGTTTAATGTTGGGCAACTCAACCTCTCTGTGCATCAGAAGCTCCATCTGTAAAATGGGAATAAGAATGCTTCCTGGCTCCAATCTAGAACTTTTCCCTGCATGTGTGGATAAAACACACAGGACTAATGTTTTTGGTGGTTTTTGTTTTGTGATGAGTACCAATGAGTAGCATTTTATTTTATTTTTATTTTATTTTATTTATTTTAGTTTATTCAGTACAGTTTCTATCCTTTATTCCCATTCCAGCCCACCCACCCATCCCTCCCCTCCTCCCTCCCCTTTCCAACCTCCCCTAGTTTTGTCCATGTGTCCTCTATACTTGTTCCTGTAAACCCTTACCTTCTCCCCTGAAATTCCCTCCCCTCTCCCCTCTGGTCATTGTCAGCCTGTTCTCTATTTCAGTGTCTTTGGTTATATTTTACTTGTTTCTTTGTTTTGTTGTTTAGGTTCTTGTTAAAGGTGAGATCATATGGTATTTGTCTTTCAATGCCTGGCTTATTTCACTTAGCATAATGCTTTCCAGCTCCCATCCATGCTGCTGCAAAGGGTATGAGCTCCTTCTTTCTTTCAACTGCATAGAATTCCATTGTGTAAATGTACCATAGTTTTTTGATCCATTCATTTACTGATGGGCACCTAGGTTGCTTCCAACACTTAGCTATTGTAAATTGTGCTGCTATGAACATTGGGGTGCAAAGGTTCTT
>CM052539.1:73757041-73819835 GCA_028533065.1 Trachops cirrhosus
GAGATCCCATTTCTGTATTTTTTCCTTTATGCCCTTTGCTCTAGGGAACATGTCAGTAAAAATGTTTCTATGTGCAATATCTGAGATTTTCCTGCCTATGTTCTCCTCTAGAAATTTAATGGTGGAATACTACGCAGCCAAAAGAAAGAAGGAGCTCATACCTTTTGCAACAGCATGGATGGAGCTGGAAAGCATTATGCTAAGTGAAATAAGCCAGGCATTGAAAGACAAATACCATATGATCTCACCTTTAACAGGAACCTAAACAACAAAACAAAGAAACAAGTAAAATATAACAAAAGACACTGAAATAGAGGACAGGTTGTCAGTGACAAGAAGGGAGAGGGGAGGGAATTTCAGGGGAGAAGGGAAGGGTTTACAGGAACAAATATAGAGGACACATGGACAAAACTAGGGGGGTTGGAAAGGGGAGGGAGGAGGGGAGGGATGGGTGGGTGGGCTGGAATGGGAATAAAGGATAGAAACTGTACTGAATAAACTAAAATTAAAAATTTTAGAAAGCATGAATTAACTTCAAAAATAATTATATGTAGTGAAAGAAGTCAGACAAAAAAGAATATGCATTGTATTATTTCATTTATTCAAAATTTTAGGAAATGCAAAGTAATCTATAGTGGCAAACACCAGAACAATTTTTTTCCAGGGCACAGAAGGGAAAAGGGCATTGGTGAGAGAAAAATAAAAATAAATGTAAACTTTTGGTGTGATGACTAGGTATCATTACTATTATTAGTATGATGAATTCATAACTATAAATATTAATACCTATCAAATTATACACATTAAATATGTCCCTTTTATATGCTAAATATACCTCAAAAAGTTTTAATGATAATATAAAAGTCTTTAAGAATCAACAAAAATTGTGTGAGAATTATGCAAAAAAATTTTAAGACAAAAATGTATAGTATCTGTAGGACATTTTATTAAATTCTTAGCAGAATTTGTATGCCTTAGTGGCAGGATGAATATTTTAGTTTCCAATTATGTTTTGTGTGATCATTTTTACAATGGTTTATGTTAATAAATCTATGCTTATAATACATTATAATGTATAAATAATAATGCATATTTAAAATCCAAATGTAACCAATGTTAATTTATTGCTACTGAATTATTATTTTTTGCTATCTTGCTAACTTGTGATTTTCTAACCTGAATAATGTCAGTCACTTACTCACTATACATACTCATTTGATATGGGCTATAGTGTGGGTTATGGGAGGGAGATGATAGCTAAGAATCTGAGAAAGTCTGAAATCAAACAAAGGAGTGAAGATGCACAACTACAACAGGAAGTGCTAAAGACCTTACAAGAATTCTTGAAGTTACAAAAAAAGGAATTACAAAAAGAATTATTAAAAAAAATGAAAACCCCCAGATGAATTGCCTGGGGCCACTCATCTCTTTCAATGGATACATACTGCATTCGTATAGATCACATGTGTCTGAGAAGACCAGAGATATCTCATGGTAAGAGATTGTTTGAGGTGGCACTTGACAGCAAGGTAGATTTTGAACATTAGGATTTTGTTTAGGTAAAGAACACTCCAGATGAAGGGGACTATATACGCAAAACCAGAGATGACTAAAAACACCACATGCCTATAGAAAATTTTGACTAGTGAAGGTTGGCTTGAATAGTACTGTGTGAAGGCCAGCACTTGGAACATGGTTGGGAAGGTAAATTGGAATCAGATCAGGTTTTGCACACTGGTTGATGTGATTAGACTTGTTGGTAAGCTAATGGGGAGCCAACAGGGGTGTTGAGCATATTCATGTCATGATTAAGATCTGCATTTTAGGAAAGTAACGTAGCAGCAGAGTGTAAGAGAGATTGAAGAGAAGAAAAAACAATTCTGCTCCAAACAGTTTTTCCTCCTTTAAATGGTGACCTATGTTGCCAAAAAAAAATGCTTTCTTAAGCAGATAGCATATTTTCTCATTAGAGATATCAAGAAAAAGCAGTTAGTTATAAGAAATGGGATAGGTGGTTGAAGAGCTAGGACAAAACAGATATTTATCTGTGCTGCTGAGGCAGCTGTTGGCAGAGTATACTCCCATGCCAAGATATGAACAGCAGCAGAATTGTGCAAGGTAAAAGGGGTAGGACTAAGAGCTTAGCAGACAAAAAGGACCAGGTGGGCATGATAATACAGCAGGTCCTCAAATAACAGTTTTATTCAATGTTATTTTGCTAAAACATTGATGAGAAAAAAAAATTGATGCCCAGCTGATGTCACTGTCTCCGCGGAATGTGGACATCCTACATGGGGTTTTGAGGGTACTCCAGTTTCCTCCCACATCCCAAAGATGTACACATTAGATTCATTGGTGTGCCTAAATTCCCCAGTCTGAGTGAGCGTGGTGTGTGAGTGCACCCTGCAATGGAAGGGCGTCCTGTCCAAGGCTGGTCCACACCTTGCACCCTGAACCACTGGGGGAGATTCTGGGCACCTGCCACCCTGAACTGGAGTAAGCAGGTTGGGAAATTATCTTACTTGTTTTTTTATTACAATTCTTAAATGTCTGTATAGCTCACCTTTATTTCTGTGTTTAATATTAATATTTGGTCATTATTTAGGAGTTTGGTGATTTTTTTGTGGCTAGAAATATGCCAAAAGAACGTCTCTTATTTATATCAATTAGCCTATGGTAAAATTGGTTTCCTTATATGTCCTTTCATATCAAGTCAATTTCCAAGAACCTACAGGATGATTTTAAGTGAGAACTTACTGTGCATCTGTGGGAATTAGATAAAACAGGAATCAGCATGCAAGTTCTCCAAGTTAAACCAGGCAGTGGGTCAGAGGTAGCAGTGGAGGTAGGGGAAGCTGGTGGGGCTGGGGGAAGAGAGGAACATAAGTGTCGGGTGCCAATTTCCCCCATGTATATACTCCTACCATGACCAATCAATATCAAGCTACCAGACTGTGATCAATGGGTTTGTAAAATGTTTGAAATGTTAACAGTCCATCCTTTTCAGCCATTTGGGCCAGCTCCGACACACTCCCAGTACTGCTGCAGAGATCTATAACTCAGGCAGGGGCATGGCCTGGGGATCATGGACTTAGGCAAAGAACCTGGGTGAGAAGTGGTCTGAATCCAGGCAGAGCATCTGGCTGACATGTACGGCATCATCAGCAAGGAAAAGCCGGCACTGTTTGAAAATCACCTAAGCCTTGGCCTCCCTCTATTTTTCCCTTTAATCTCTGTGGAGGTAGGTCAGAAGCAGGTGGAGGTAAGTTTAAGTATCTGCCAAAGTGGAGAGCAAGGGGCCTAAGAAACATCATATGGCAATTCCTGTCTTCTTTCTCCCAGGTAGGTGTGCTGGGTTTCTGGGTTATTAGGAGGGCCTTGCTTCTCCCTTTGATTAAATGCTTATTCTCAAACTTACAGCTTGACAGGTATAGAATATGGAAAGGGAGTCGCTGGAGGAAAGCATTTCTCCATCTGGTAGTGTTCTCTTTCTAACCAGCTTCAGGAATGAGATAAATGAAGTAATTTGCATAAAAATCTTCTGCCATTCTCTCTCTCCTTGATTAATGTTCTGCTTTGCTTGAATCAATCTTCATTCCAAGTGACAATATTTTCAGATAGAACACTATAAGGATATTTTTTACTTATATTCTGGAAAGGGAGGTTTCATTGTTTAAATCTGTGAATTTATATCATTTCATTTCTAGAAAAAATATATAACTAAAATGACATGATGACTGTAGTTTTCATCTCTTACTAAATCCTTTAAAAATAGGTGTTATTAACATGCTTTTATGAGTCTGGCCTTGGAGTATAGTTTTAGTAATACAACTCCCATTGGTAATTTCTGCCAATTAGTTATAAGGTAACTATAAGAGAAGCCCAGCTAAGCCTTTCAGAATAAAAATAAAAATAAAACAAATATGATAGAAATAATGTTTTCTAAAGATACACATTAGTCTTGCACCACAAAAAAATGTTAACAATTTTAAAAACTGATATATGTAAAATTAATTATGTAAAATCATCAGAAGTCATAGAATTGAAAGTAGTTTGTGACTGGGTTCTGTGTCTCTTATGAGGGGTGAAAAAGAGATAGAAAACAAGCATTTTAAATGTTAATTTAAAAGGCATCCTACCCAAGTCTACTGCCTTTTTCTTTTCTCATTCCACAACTCTTAACCCTGGACTACTTCTGCTTTTTCATGCCACCAAGCCTGCCTCGACCTGACTGGAGAGAACAGGTCCAAGCCTGTCTCTGATAACGTACCTGAGCTTCTTCTCTAAAGTTATCCCTAAAGCCCTAAGGCTTCAAGCTCTCTCTTTCTTATAAAGTCTAAAGGGTCTACCAAGAGAAGTATGCACATACTGCCCAGGTTGACAGCTTTGCCATCCTGCTCATTAGGAATCCACAGCTGGTAGTGGCATGTTGTAAGCCTCTTTGTGAGCTACAGGTTCTTTGTTTACCCCACCATTATGCACTACTTATTTCTCCATTTCTTTTTCCTGAAAAGTACCCAGGATACTTGTTTGGTATCCTATTTCCCTGGGTTTTGTAAGAAGCCACCTCTGGAATACAAACGAGAATTATGCCACTGTAAGCCCTTTCTTGACTACTCTGTTTAGAATTGCCCTCCGTCAAACCTTGAATCATGCTCCCAGCACTCTCTATCCCCTTTTCAGCTTTATTTTTCTCATTAATAATCATCACTGACTAGAATGTCATATATTCTACTTATGTATTTTCTGCTAGAATATAAATTGCAAGACATCAGGGTTTTTGTCTGTTTTGTTTACTGCTGTATCCCTGGCATCTAGAGCCATGCCTGGTACACAGTAAGTATTAAATAATTATTGAATACATTAATAAATAAAAGAACAAATGAACAGCCCTGGCTGGTGTGGCTCAGTGGATTGAGTGCTGGCCTGAGAAGCAAGGGTTTGCTGGTTTGATTCCCAGTCAGGCTACATGCCTGGGTTATGAGTCAGGTCCGCAGTGAGGGGTGGGTGAGAGCAACCACACATTGATGGTTATCTCTCCCTGTATTTCTTCCTCCCTTTCCCTCTCTCTAAAAATAAATAAGTAAAATATTTTAAAAAAAGAACAAATGAACAAATTCTAGAGTATAGGGTTCAGAGCTGGCAATAGCATTCACAGCTATGGCTTTCTAGTGGCCAGCTTCACAAGAAATAAGATGAAAATAATCTTCATGCAGGGCTATTATTTATTGGAAATATATGCTTCATTCATTCATCCATTCATTTAACAACAAACATTGAGAAACTTTTGTTACAAGGCATTGTTCTGTATGTTAGAAGTTGGTGCAGAGTTCTAGGTTAGTAGGTTTACTAGGGTTAGTAAGGTTTAGAAATGATGTGTGTTATTACAATCTACTTTATGGGTGCCTACTCAGATGTTGGTTGGAGGAAAATTTGAATGAATGCTAGACTAAGTGTCCTGATATAGGTAGATGTAGAGTGGGAGGTGTGAGTGCAAGTGTCTTCAAGGACATTGTGGTATTGCCAAAAACGGATTTACAAAGGAGAAAGCATTTATTTTATGTACTGAAGGAGAGGTTGCAGAGTTCACTTTGGGCTGAGGGAACTGAATGTTTAAAAACATAGGTGAGAAAGCTTACAGGATTTTGCAGGAATTGCTGAGTTATTTGTGATCAGAGATAAGGCTGGAAATGTGGGTTGGGGCAGGAAAGTATCTTAAGGATTTTAAACTTATATTCTGTAGGTTATGGAAAGCCACTTAAGGTTATTAAGTGGTCAGTGACACATATGTTATAGGTTTCAGAAACATGAACATTTTTGGTGCAAATCTTTGAGAATGAGGAAGGAGAGAGATTTTGTATAAGGATGTCTGCTAGGGAGCTATGACTGATCCAAGTGAAGATGATGAAGACTAGGGTAATAGCAAGGAGCGCAGGGAGGAAGTGATAGAATAAATAAGTATTTTGGAGGCATAATCCATAAAACTTGATGAGAAGAATAAGGAATGGTGATGAAGTTTCTAATTTGGGAAACTTATTTATGTACGGCTTTCTCCCTAAGTGATATAAGTAACACACAGATGGGGTAAAGGGAACAGGCTTGGTGGAAAGATAGGGAGGGAGATGCCAGTTAGCTCTTAGACATGCAATGTTTGAGGTGCCCGACACTATTGAGAAGGTGAGCTCTGATGTAAAATGGGGCTGTAGAGGAAGATTTGGGTGTCATTGCTGAGGCAATGGGAATTTATGAGCTCCTTCAGATAGAAGATACAGAGCAAGAATAAAAGCACTCCTAGGATGGCATCCTGAGGTATATGAATATTTAAGAGAAACTGGTAAACATGGAGAATGAATAGTCAGTTTCACCAGAACCAGAGGAGAGAGATTGGAGTGGGACTCTGCAGAAGAACAGTCAACAACAACACAACAAAATTTTTTAAATTAAAATAAATGCTGCAGAGGTCAAGAGAGTGAGGTTCAGCAATTAGGAGTCTGGGGTGACCTTAACTAGAGCCATTTCCATTGGGTACTGAAGGTGACAGCTGGATTGCAAGATCCGCAAGGTGAGAAAGCAGAATGAATGCTGTACATTTTATATGAATGCATAGCAGCACCCCTATTGCACCCTCAGCCCCACCCCATACAACACTTCCCATGGAAACAGATTCTCAGTCACACAGGGTTTATGAGTTGAATTAATTTAGTACCTTGTGTTTGTTCGAGAACTCTAATAGTATTCATGAGTGTACACAATGTGACTGCCAGCCTTTTCCTCTTTTTTTTTTTGGCAACCTCAAAGATATTTTTATATGATTGAGGAACACCACTTACTGACCAAAAATGTATTTGAGGTGAGTGAGGTCCAGGAAGTCTTCATTTCTGAAATATTCAAGGACAGTCACACCTCCCAAGGCCACCTCGATTTAAGTTCGATCACTTCTGTGCTGGTGACAGTATCCTCTGTTACCTATTTGATGAAAAAAAGTTACTGAGATCATTTCATAAGCAGAACTTTCCACAAGGAAAAGGTCAGAAAGTACACACATGTCTTTGTACATAAATGAACAGGAAAATCTGAAGGGTACATACCCAACAGCTGACAACAGTGAGTAACGCTGAGTATAGGAGTGAAATTAGAGGAGATACAAAGGCAAATCTATACTTTTTAATTTAGGTTGTTCTTCACTATTTAAATTTTTCAATGAACATACATTCATGCATTACTTTTTTTTTTAAAGATGTGGTATCTCCTTTACACGAGAGGCTGTCCTTTCCATCCCCGCCCCCACAGAAAATGAGAGCTTGTAATGCATTCAGAGTAGTCTAAATTAAGTGGTTTCTGCTTCTTGACAAGTTAGTCTTAATCATGAGCCTGTTGGTAAAGGGAGAAATGAGAGAGAGGCTAACTAAGGATAAAGTAAAAATGTGTATAAGTATAGTGAGCCAAATCTGGTGCTCTCTTTAATAGTCAAATAAGTGTAGTATATTTCCCCAGAGTGTAGCCCATTTGCATTTGAATCACAAAGGGGTGTTTAATAGAAATACATATTCCCAGGTCCACCTCTTGATCCACCAAACAGGATACTTTGAGGCTGAGACCTAGGAGCTTGCATTTTTAAAGAGCACTGTTGGTGGTTCTTAGGCACACCAACATTGAGGATCATTGGTACACATAAAAGAGTACTAGTTTGGGAATCTAAAGGCCAGAGTTTCAGTTCCAGCACTTACCACCATTTGGACAGCCTTGCATAAGCAGCTTATCTTCTCTGATCCTCTCTTTCTCATCTGAGAACTGAGTGTGTCCTCTAGGATTCTAAGATTCTGGGACTTGTTCTAGGATTCCGATTTGTAAGAGTGCCATCACAGTGTGAAAAAGAAAGTTTCCTCCAGATAAATCTTCTCATTATCATGTTTATACTTGTGCCTGTTCCTACCAAGTAAGAATATGCATTTAATGAAATCATGTTTACTTCAAACTTGTAAAATTTGAGCTTATCAAACCCTTAGGTGCTTATCTGTGACAAGGAATTCCTGCTGCTAATGGTCACGAGTGGCCGTCAGGAGGGAATCCTTGTCAGGGTGGTAATATAGCAGTCATTAGAACGTCTTCTGTTTCTTCTTAATTTTGTAAATATTTAGATGTGACCTGTCTGTAAAGTGGCTGGGGTGGGAGATGAGGTTGGTGGAGAAGGTATGGGGAATAGAGGGAGTGTTGTAAACATAAAAAAGTGTAAATCCTTAGCATGGAGTTCATTACCATCCTAATGGGCATGATTCCTTCCTCTACCTTATTTCTCTGTTTAGTAACTAGATGACTAGGTTTCCTGCCGGCTTGCTTTGCCTCTGTTCTGGCACTTTGGACCAGATTCCCTGTCTGCTGGCAATGTTAACTTGGTGAAATAGCCTTGGAGCTATACCTTAAGGAGAAAGCTGGAGCAAGTAGTCGGAGAATATCAGGATGAAAAGATTCCCTTCTGCTGACCTTGGCTCTGCTTCTAACTTAAGGAAGATTACTGCACTTCTGGTATTTACTGTACAGAAATGTGTGAGAATTTCTTGCAATTGTTTAAAATTACAATTATTAGAGACATGAAAATGTGGTTTCACTGTTATGGATAAACCTCTACTGAATTTGACATAGCCTGGTATATAATAACCACAATGAAAATAACCACATACATGCACACACATACAAACAATACCCTGAAATTTCCTAGTGGTATGTGTCCCTTCTCTGTTTATGTTTTCTCTTCTTTTCCAGTCCGAGAACAATGGCCCTCCCTTTCTCTCTCTCACCTTCTCTCTCTCTCTTCCTTTCTCATTTAAAAATTGACATATTTAATACATTTGTGCCCTAACAACACTTTTCCATAGACAGCAGTGATTTAACACACTCAGCAGGACATTTTAAAAAGTGCAACTATTTATGATTTCTGTGGTGAGGGGACATTGGAGAGATGCAGGATTCAGTTTTGAGTAGAGACACTCCTTTTGTCTGGAAAAATCTCCTGAACAGGACTATTGCTTATGTAAAGACCAAGTCCAGAATATGTCCAGTGGGGGAGGTTTGCACAAAGAAGAAACAATGGTTATGCTAAATAGTGAAAAAGACAGTATTCATTGAGGTAGCAGGCAGTTTTGAGAGTTTGTTAGGCTAACTGATTCTTTGCTTTTTCTGGGTGGGAGATGATAGGAACAGGGGACATTGGAGGATGACGAGAGACAGAGTGAAAGACCTTGATTTGTAGAGGTTTGAGTCTCAGCCCGGAGGACCAGCAGAAAAGGAGACAGATTTACAAGTAGGGAACTTGCTGTGGAAGGACGTGGTACATGAACTTTAGAAGCACTAATAATATCTCAAATTTTTTCATCAGTCTCATCCCATTATTTATACTTAAAATTTCAATTAAACTTTAAAAAATCTTTGAAGCCTGGATTAAACTTTGCTGAGGGATATAGTGAGTTGGTTCTTTACCTATGGTTGTTTGAGCTCTTGATGTGAATATTGCTATTTCTTCTGCTGAGCTAATGTGAGGGTAACAGCCTCCTTCCCAGGGATGTTATCAGGACTCAGATTCTATAAGTTGGTCAGCAAAAAAGAGAGTGTCTTATGAAGGAGTAAGGAATTAGTAGTGACACTCAAAATTGATTCGTAGAATGTGCATGGCTTCTGCATGATTCTCTGCAAAATTAAGAAAGGGGATTCAGAAGGGACATGGTTATCTGCAGTCAGGCAAGATGGAGAGTTGAACAATCTTTATTTGGGTGTTAAAGGAAAGGGGAGTCTTGCAAACTTGGGGACTCATAGGTTAGCTATAGTATGTTGCATTTTCAAAATCCCTCACATTCAAAATTATCCATCTTGAATATCATATTTATACACTGTATAAATTAATAATTTTAAAGTTGAGAAATATCCTGTGAAAAGTGTTATCATCTAATGTTATACCCTATGTGATGGTATGGGGGTTAAATTTTACCCAGATATACAAGACCACTATTCGGTTGCAGTGAAAAAAATGAGTAATGTCTGACTCTTAGACTGAACTCTCGGAGGTCATCTAACTTTTAAAAGATGGAGTTTACTTGATTGACAGATCTCATAAAAGAGAATTTTGTTGGAAAAACAATCTGACTTTGTAATCAGTCAAAGTGTTTTTTCCACTACCACCCTAGAATTCTCTCATTGATATAATGCCTGCTTTGCAATCTGTTTTTTCTTAGTCACTGCTTTATTCTCAAAAATTCTCTTCAGATTAAAAAATACAAAGCCGCACTCAGTAACAATGATTCATGAATAAAAAGTTCACAATCCATAGTCATTTTAGAGGTCTGATATTCTTTTCCCCCTCCTTGAGTTTTTCAGTTTAAGGATAAGGAGAGACACTTCTGGGAAGATTAAATTAATTTTCTCAAATTATCACCATCAAGCTAAAAATCATCTCATTCATGTTTGTCTCCTTCTGGCCCTAACAATGAGGGTTTTACAGATGCTATTCCTTAAGCATATTTATTTTTACTCTTTGGAGAAAATTAATCTCTATTATTTTTCAACAATCCAGCCCCTGATATTAGGAGATGAACCTGGGTATCTACTGTGACTGACACTGCACACCCTATGTCAGTGATTATATCAGGAGTCAGGGGCCTTGAAGGGAGATATAAATTGGTGCCACAGGCCTGGCGCCAGGCACAGACAGGACCTGGTTCTCAGTCATGACCAATGTTGTGCTGTCAGAGTGATTTCTGGATCTTGTGACCTATTCCCTGCCCTGAGATGCACAGCCAGTATTGAATAAACTTGTTAATTGGTTTTGTTGCTTCTGTGTTCCTTTATATTTCTGGTTTACCTTTTTCATTTTACTTCATCAGTGGTTAAGAGAAATGTGGAAAATGACTCTTGCAGAGTCTTCTTGAGGGGCCATGATGAGATAGAATTAAAGAACAAACTCCCAATGGCAGGAAACTTGAAAGATTACAACATCAGAGTATATGGACATTAGAAATGGAATCTTAGAGGAGGAGAAAGGTATTGAGAAAGAAAATTTGGGAGCTGATGGATTTCCTCCAGGATGTTATGACAAAAAGGCACAGTATGAGTGTTAGCTGAAAGAGAAAACAACAGACCTGAAAAAAAATCAAAGAAAGTCAGGCTGAGAGAACTGCTTAAGAAGAGAAAACAAAGAAATTAAGAGTTTGGGGAAGAAAGCAGAAGGAGTATATTTAAAAAAGACCATTTCAGCATCTCCCCTAAGTGATAGCATAAACTTATTCTTTCCCCACACCTGAACTTGCTATAATTGAACAGCCTTCAAAGCAGAGGTATTCCCAGTAAATAACTCAATAAATGAAGATATATATTATGAAGGTTCACAAAAATAAATTGTTATTAGATACAAAAGTCCAATTTCCTCCCCACCCTGCCTCATCCAGTCTTCAGAGCCTGGAAGATAGGCCTCAGAAGATTTTCCTTAAATCATTATTTTAAAAAATCCGGCTTCCGGCCAGGATGGAGGCAAAGGTGGACGCACTGTGCCTCCTCACACAACCAAGATAGGGACAACAACAATATAGAAACAAAATAACAACCAGAACTGACAGAAAATTGAACTGTATTGAAGTTGGACACCCAAAGAGTTAAAATTAGACATGTTCATCTAGACCGGTAGGAGGAGCGGAGTCTGGCCGGGCGAGGGACATGGAGCAGAGAGCAGAGCAACCAGGGTGCCGATCAAGACTGCAGCAGGCAGACCCTGGGCTCACAAGCGGCAGTGGCTGGCGGGACCCAGCCAGGGGGTGGCAACTGGCAGACCCAGCGAGGCTGCCATTGTGAAGCAAGGCACTGCATACAACTCAGGGTCCCAGTGCCAGGAAATAGAGCTTTGGGGCACTGACTAAAAGGAAGGTCCCTCGGGGTGCACAGGGTACCAGAAGGAGAAGGGGAAAAACAACAAGTGGAAAACTTATTTGAACAAATAATAAAGGAGAATTTCCCCAATCTGGCAAAGGAAATAGACTTCCAGGAAGTCCAGGAAGCTCAGACGGTCCCAAAGAAGTTGGACCCAAGGAGAAACACACCAAGGCACATCATAATTACATTAGCCAAGGTCAAAATGAAGGAGAGAATCCTAGAAGCAGCAAGAGATAAGGGGATAGTAACCTACAAAGGAGTTCCCATCAGACTGTCAGCTGATTTCTCAAAAGGCACCTTGCAGGCAAGAAGGGGCTGGGAAGAAGTATTCCAAGTCATGAAAGACAAGGACCTACATCCCAGATTGCTCTATCCAGCAAAGCTTTCATTTAGAATGGAAGGGCAGATCAAGTGCTTCTCAGATAAGGCCAAGTTAAAGGAGTTCATCATCACCAAGACCTTATTTTATGAAACGTTAAAGGGACTTATCTAAGAAAAAGAAGATTAAAAACATGTATAGTAAAATGACAGTGAACTCACAATTATGAACAACCACACCTAAAACAAAATCAAGAAGAAACTAAGCGAACAACTAGAACAGGAACAGAACCACAGAAATGGAGATCACATGGAGGGTTAGCAACAGGGGAGTGGGAGGAGGAGAGAGGGGGGAAAGGTACAAAGAATAAGTAGCATAGATGGTAGATAGAAAATAGACAGGGGGAGGGCAAGAATAGTGTGGGAAATGTAGAAGCTAAAGAACTTATGACACATGGACATGAACTAAAGGGGGGAATGTGGGTGGGAGAAACTGTTCAGGGTGGAGGGGAATGAAGGGGGGTAATGGGACAACTGTAATAGCATAAACAATAAAATATACTAAAAATATAAAAAAGTAAATAAAATAAAATCACTTTAAAAGGTGGAGGCTAATTCCATTCCCCTTAAACATGGGCTGGACAGACTTTGTGACACAATTTTAATAAACAGAATATGGCAAAAAAAATCCTATCCTCTCTTCTGCCATTACCAGCCGTGTAGGGCAGTGGACTAAAATGCATTGGAGTTATACCAGAGAGATGCTAGAGAGGAAGCTGGCAGTGATTAGAGTGGGACATTTATGCTCCCCTCTGCTCCCATGGGACTCTGTTTACTATAGTTACCACCTGCACTTTTCTTAAGTTGGATTCACTGTGCATTTTCAATTTTCAGTTAACTGCTCAAGATACATTTACTTCATGGATTACCTAAAGATCCTTTTTAATTTAGTATCCAAACAGGGTTTTATGGTCTGAATTTCCTCCCATTGTGCAGTTAACATGTAATTATGAAGAAGGCTATGGGGTGTATTAGCAAAACATAGGAAAGTTTGATGTGAAAACAAAACTCAACACTACAGAAGATCTAAAATGGAATAAAGTGTGCTTTAGATTGTCTATAGTCTGAGATTTTTTCTGTTTTAAAAATTATTCCTCTTTATTAATATGGATCACTTTCAGTTAACCAAATTCTGGTGCCTGAAACTCAGGATAAACAAGAAAACTATTGAGTACTATAGAATCATTGACAGATGCATTCTTAAATGACCAAACATTCAATACTTTTCTAAAGTCACCTTTGATCTCATTTTAAAATCCAAGAAATAGCTTAAAAATTATTCTTTCAAAAGCTTCTCATTTTCTGTACATGCATATGATGGGTAAGAGTATTACATGCACATTTTTGCAAAAATTAGGCTACTCTGCCAAGATAAATATTGTGTAACCCATTAAACTATCATAATGGCCCCAGAAGTAAACATACAAAAAGAAAACAACCCTTTGCAAAAAGCATGATCAGCAAGACAGATATTGCAATGTATTCTTAATAGACATTCAACACATACCTTATCTTAAATGGAATATAAAAATGTTTTTGCTTATATTTTGGGATAAGATCTAAGAAACAGCCCACACACTTTTAAGTTGTTCCAGTTTGCTCATGGTAGGAAGGAGTGATGTAATATCAGTGTGTGCTCACGATAGCTTTTGTTAACTGCATTCACAGTAGTCAGCAATAGCATCTGAAGGCTTTTTCGTCCTACTCTAGACTACCATTGGGTTCCCCTAAAAGTTTCCTTGGTCATCCTTCCAGTTGAGGTCATTGTGTTGATTAATTCTATGCATCAATTTGACTGGGCCGTGGGTACCCAGATATTTTGTTAAACATTATTCTGGATGCCAAGGTGTTTTCTGGGTAAGGTTAAGATTTAATATTTGAATTGACATATAAGTGAAGCAGGTTGCTCTCTCTCCTCAGTGTGGGTGGGCCTCATCCAATCTGCTGAAGGCCTTAATAGAACAAAAAGCTTGAGTAAGATAAAATTTGTGTTCTCTGCCTGACTGTCCTGAGCTGGAACATCCGTCTTCTCCTGCCCTTGGAGTTGGACTCAGACTGGAAATTACACCATCAGCTCTCATGGTTCTCAGGCCTTTAGACTCAGACCCAAACTATTTATTGGCTCTCCTAAGTCTCCAGTTTGCAGACTGCAGATCTTGGGATTTCTGTACCTCCTTAATTTCATCAGCTAGTTTCTTATAATAAATCACTTTATATGTATATGTATTCTCTTGGTTCTGTTTCTCTGGAGAACCCTAATACAGTCACCTATTTAGCTTTTAGGAGATTATCAACAGGAGCTATGTTTGACTACAAAAACACTAGTTTCAAAGATTTGTACTCCCTGCAAAGTCTCTTGAAAGATAAAGTTCCAATAGGGAACATGAAGAAGAGCCATTCCTGTCAATGGGCCTAGAAACTGTCCCATGGCAACCCCATTTAAACAAATCACCAGAGCCTGGAAGAGATACTCTGAACCTCCTTCCTCAGAAGACTCATTCCATATAGCTCTAGATGCATGCCTATTTGCCTCCAGCTTGGAGTCCCAAAGCACTTTTAGCATCTGGCAGTCACTTGCTCAGTTCCCAACTGCTGATGCTCAGCTGCCAGAGGACTCAGCCTCTGGAAGTCATTTTTGCTCATGTTCTTTCCAAAGTCCCCTAAGTCTGGCTGCTTCTATGTGAGCTGCTTCTGACTTCCCCAAAAGTCTTTATTCTCACATGGATGGAGGGGCTTCTGGAGGCCTTGAAATCCCATGACATTGGGTCTGGGGAACATTATGCTAAGTGAAATAAAGCATTCAGAGAAAGACAAATACCACATGATTTCACTTATATGTGGAATCTAATGAACAAACTCAACAAACAAGCAAAACAGAGACAGACTCATAGATCAAGAGCAGATGACAGCTAGTAAGGGGTGTGGTATGGTTAGAGGGTATTGAGCAAAAGGGAAAAGGACTCATGAACATGGACAACAGTGTGGTGATTGCTGGGGGGAGTAAAGGGCACTAAATGGTAATGGAAAAATACAATAAAGATTAAACTAAAAAAAATAAGTGTATAGTATGTATTTTTCCAAGAAATAGCATATATTTTTTAAATCAGATTTTCAAAAGATTCAAGGACCCAAAAAAAGATCTTTGTCCTAAGGAGTAAGATACTTGCTGACTTTTTAAGGCATTTGGTTCCTTTTCTGCCCTGGGAAGAGATATCAACTCAGGTACAAGCATTGTTCATTTTGTGGAGCCCAAAGTTGCTCAGCAGTATCACAACACTTTCTTGAGCAATCTTGCTCTCCTTAACTGAGAAAGTTGTATATACTTCTTCTTCAGGAAGACATATCAAACCTTCTCAGCCATTTCAGGTCAAGTTTAAGCACAACTATACTTTTTCTTTTCAAGGAAATACTCTAGTCTGTAAGTTTTCAGGGTGGGACATATACAAGATCATTGTTTATTCAAATTTTATGATACCCTTAAGCATACATATTAGTAAAAGATATATTTTTCCCACTTCCTCCTATATGTCTACTCTCTTCCCCCCACCTATATTTGGGTACACTAAAGTTCAATGTTGGGGTTTTCAATCATTTCAAACAAATTCTTATTGAGTGCCTTTGTTGTTTTAATGCCTGGATTTTCACAGTTGTAAACTACAGTGATAGGATAAAGTCACCGCCATAATTTTTCCCTGACCACAGGAAGAATTCTGCAATCCATTTGTGTTCTGCCAGTTTGCTGCTATTCCAGCATGATACCTTGGAAGATTTATTCTCAGGATTTCCTGTTATCTAACAATAGAACTGGTCCTTGTCTTCACGGAGCTGTGAGTCTAACAGGAGAGTTACACAAATAAACACTGATAATCAAAAGTGACAACCACTATAACAATGGTGTTTATAAAGTGCAATAAAACTGCAGCCTGAGGAGCAATTAATTCTGCTTCCATGTGTTCAGGTAGCAGGTTGGGGAGGACTGGGGAAAGCTACTAACAAGAGAGAATTTTCCCTTGGGTCCTGACATGAATATAATTTGACCAGAGAGACCAGAGGAAGGGAACAGAGGGAGATCGGATAATTGTAAAGTACTCTAAGACAAAAAAACAAATCTAGAAAGATGTTCTTTCTTAAACTCATGTTTGGAAAATAATTACTGTCTAAATAGCAGTGTTTAAACATTCCCATTAAGCAATGTCTGTAAAATGCTTGTTTAAGCCCAAAACAGTCTATGCCAGTTTTTTTTAATAGAGAGAACCAGCTGTATGCATTCAATGCCTTCTTAGTTTTAATTTTAAAACACAATTTAAAACATTTTAAGGCATAATCTTTCTTTCTCTTTTAAATTAAATCCATTCTTATGGTTTTGGGTCTAACATTTAAGCCTTTAATCCACTTTGAATTTATTCTTGTATGTGGTATAAGAAGGTGGTCTAGTTTCATTTCTCTGTACTATCTGTCCAGTTTTCCCAACACCATTTGTTGAATAGATTATCTTTAGCCCATTGTATGTGCTTGCTTTCTCTGTTAAATATTAATTGACTATAAAGGTGTGGGTTTATTTCTGGGCTCTATGTTCTCTTCCATTGATCTATGTGTCTGTTTTTATGCCAGTACCATGCTGTTTTGATTGCTATGGCCTTGTAGCATAGTTTGATATTAGGTAGTATGATTCCTCCAACTTTGTTCTTGTAGAGTAAGTGGAGGCAGTCTGGCTTCCTCACCCAGGTGTCTGGGTAGCTAAGGGGAGTAGTGTTCTCATAGCCTTGGATGGGCCTGGTAACTAGTGTTCCCATAGCCTTGAGACTGGGTCCAATAAACGGTTCCCATAACGTGAAGTGGGCTTGAATGCACAGAATTATGTCATGTAATGTTTTGGCATTTTTCCGGCTTTGTTCCTCTCTAGTACTTAAACAAGTAGGGTTTTCTCACTAGTTAGAGAAACATGCAAGGGGACAGGTGCCATGATGGGTGTCATGCTGGGGAGCAAGAGTCATGACATATGACAGACAGAGACATGCAGATAGACATGCGGCTTCCAGCATGCATGGTTCGCCCACCTGTGAATAAAGGCATGCCAGACATCCCAATGGCTCCATGGTTATTTTTCCATCTGCATGAATACCATGAACCTGCCTGGCCTTGAAGGGTGGCAACACAGTTCTTTCTCAGAATCACTGTTGCTATGTGGGGCCTTTTGTTGTTCCACATAAATTTTTTTTCCTAGAACTAACTTTTGTTAACTTAAAAAAATTTTATTGTTGTTCAAGTACAGTTGTCTCTATTTTCACCCCACCATGCCTCCCCACCCCACCCATCCCTGCCTGCCACCCTCAAACCTACCCCCTTTGGCTTTGTCTATGTGTCCTTTGTACATGTTCCTTGATGGCCCTTCCCCTATTTTCCTCCATTACCCCATCCCCCCCAACTGGTTAGTGTCAGTTCTTTATTTCAATATCTCTGGCTATATTTTGCTTGTTTGTTTCCTTTTTTTTACACAATGGAACTCTACTCAGCTATACAAAAGAAGAAAATTTTACTCTTTGCAATAGTGTGGATGGACCTGGAGGATATTATGCTAAGTGAAATAAGCCAATCAGAGAAAGACAAATGCCGTATGATCTCACTTACATGTGGAATCTAGTGAACAAACTGAACTAACAAGCAAAACAGAGACAGACTCATAGTTTAGAGATTGGAGGAATTGAGCAAAAAGGAAAAAGGACTCATGGACATGGACAACAGTGTGGTGACTGCTGGAGAGAGTGGGGTATAAGGGTACTAAATGGTAATGGAAAAAAAAGTATAAACAAATTAAATCAATTTTTTTAGACAGAGGCACTCAAATTTCCTTATTTGCTTAACAATTATGGAGTTGTTTTTTTCCCTCTCACTGGAGTACATTTTTTTTCATTGCTTTTAGAGAGAGAGGGAGGGAGAGAGAGACACTGATGTGAGAGAGAAACATTGATTTTTTGCCTCCCATGCATGCCTCCACCAAGGGATTAAACATGCAACCTGGGCATGTACTCTGACCAGGAATAGAACCCTCAACCTTTTGGTGTACAAGACAATGCTCCAACCAACTGAACCACACTGCCCAGAGATTATGGGGTGTTTTAAATACTTTAATATATATTTATTCTTTTAGGAAAGGATTTAATGCTTTCTATAAAACAGAATTGCTACTCCCAGCTACTGTATGATTTCATTTATTATAAGAGTTTATAAGGCAGACTCATTAACATGCTCCTTATAAAGGGTTGTTCTGGAAGAAAATTTGATTTAATATTTTTAAGTTGTTATAATTAGTGGTCAGGACTTTCTGAAACATCTAGTGCTCTATCCCAATAAAGTATCAGAACTCTATATTTTTTATACCTTCATAGATTAGGATTATTTTTGGACAGTTATTTGAGGAAATATGTTTGAAAACATCATGCACAATTATTTGTTCCCTCTTATTTAAATAATACTTCAATGAGCATGCATTTTTATTTTTAAAACTCTTTTTAGTATTCACTATTCTCTTTAATAGATTCTTTGCCAAGTTTGAGAGAAACAGCTTATATTTTTGTTAATTTTATTTACTGATTTTCTCTTTTCAATTTCATTGATTTCACTTTAATTTTTATTATTTCACTTCTTCTACTTGCCTTATGCTTACATTGCTGTTCTTTTCCTATTTTCCTACAGTGACAGGTGGGATTATTGATTTAATTTTTTCTCCTTGTCTATTTAGCACTATAAAGTTCCCCCTAAGCAATAGTTTTGCTGGATCCACAATTTTTATCAGCTCTATTTTTATTTACATTTAGTTCAAAATATTTTAAATATTTTGAGATTTCTTTCTTGACCCATTCGTTACATTTTTGAATAATTAATTGTAAAGGAACTATTACCTGGAGTTTATTTAACATTAAATTAGATATTTATGAAATAGCAACCACAAAAATGAATAAGCTAAAAGCTCAAAGTTTTGTAATTTTTAGTATAATAAATCAAATTTCTGGTTTAATTGCTAAACAGAAAAAAATCCATATATTTTATAAATATTTAATTATGCTGTAATGAATCTAATCCCTTAAGATAAATCATTTAATTTTTGATTTTGAATAGGTTTCCAGCAAGCTAAGTATACTGCTACTTAAGAGGGATTTACTTACAGAGTATTTGTGTTAAACAGTGTCCAGCTCATTACATGAGGACTTGTTAGGACTTGTCTCCTCTCCAGTGCTATAACTGTGCACTATATATCTTCATGGATGTGTTATAAGACATGGTCAAAATTAAAGAAATGCTTCATTTGTCTTAACTCACTCAAATAAATTACACGTAAATTAAAAAATATAATTTCCCAGTAATTTTATCACTTAATTTAGCTGTTTAAATAAATTTCTGCCTGGGTCTGCTAGCATGATAGCTGCAACTTTCTTTTGCTCACTCTCCCCAAATATTTGCAACTCTGCATTTTGAATCCAAGGGTGTAACTCCCCACTCTTTCTGGTTTCAGGACCTTGTACTTCCTTCCCTGTTTGTCCCTCCTGTTACTGAACTTCAAACTACCTAGGCACTGAACAATATTCCTTATCCTACTTTCAAGAATTATCTCCTGGTTCTGGTCTGTTTATCTGACATCTGACCTCTTACTTCTTTTGACCTCAGTTATTTGGGGGAGGAGAAGACTTTTTATCAAATCATTGAAAAAGAGTGGCATTCCTTCATTTTTTCCCTCAAGTTCAGAGTTGATAAAGCAGTCCCTTTTGGGGGAAAGCTTTTTAAAAATAATAAATAAAACTTCTGGGAGAAAAGATAACCTCCTAATTATTATGAAATGCTAACTTACAACAATGTTCCATTACAATAAATTATCTAGCCTTTATTTTTAGTAAGTATTTAATTTTAATTAAATTTATTGAAGTGGCATTGGTTAATAAGCTCATATAGGTTTCAAGTGTAGATTTCTATGATATATGGTTTGTGTATTGCATTGTGTGCCTACCACCCAAAGTCAAGGAGCTTTTAGACCTTGAATAATGAGAATCATTTCTAAAGTGAGAAGAAGAAATTTATTTCTTTTTCTTTTCACAGCATGATTACAAAATGTTTCTCCTGCTGTCTAATGCTTTTCAAAATCATAGTGCAGGGAAGAATCCCTCCACTTCCTCTGTTGAAAGAGGAAGGAACTGAAGTCATTAATGGCTCTGATGAAATTAGGAAATTTGTACTCTCCCAGCCCCAAAGAGAATATGTTAGAAGTTTTAAGAGCTTAAAAGTCTCTCTCAACTTCTCTTTACGTTCATTAAGAAAACACATGAGAAATTCCCATATGGAAAGTATGGATTTTTCTTTCCCCTAATCACATAAAGTAGCTTCTTATCTCTCCTTTCCTCTCTGCAGGAGGGAACTGGGCTAAACCACAGGCTACTGTCTGTTCCAATGCATTTCGTTCCACCTCCACCACTGATTAATTGCCCTGTGCTCAAATACAAAGGTAATCAATCAGCTCTTATGCTTCTAGAAATGCATTGACCCCTTCTCTAAGTATGTATACAGAGCCTTTTGCCAAAGTTTCTAGGCACTTTTTCAAAGATTCGCCGTCTGTAATGAAGATGGGGGAGGTCACCATCAGTAAAAGCAAAGCCCACAGCTGCTGGGAGAAACATTGCCAAGATAAGAGCAGCTACTAAGAAGGATAAACTCGAGGACTGTGCTAGCAAGCTTGGCTCACGCTTCTGCAGGACTGGGGGAGGCTGCACTTCCATATACCATTATATTACAAATCTAAGGGTTTTATTCTTTTCTAATGAATTGTCTATGTTCCTTGTGGGACAGGGAACAAACTTTTCTTTCAAAACAATATTTGATTTAAAGTGTTCACTTAGGCTTTGGGGTACACATTATTTTAGAATCTCAGAAAATCCTGGACAATAATTTCCACAAATGTCTTATCTATTAGAAATGAATACCTAGATGGACTCAGCATAGTCACACTGTCACCTTTTCTGCAAATGTTTTCCAAAGGAATGGGTAACCTTAAAACTAGTAATCTACTCTCCAGCATATAATTTTAAAGAAAATCTAATTTTTGTTTTTCTGTCATAGCTAAATTTCATTTATTTTTAAAATTTTTTATTATTGTCGTTCAAATATAGTTGTCTCCATTTTCACCCACCATGGCCCCTCACCCTACCCATCCCACCTCTCACCCTTGAACCTACTGCCTTTTGGCTTTATTCATGTGTCCTTTATAGACGTTCCTCAATAAATTTCATTTTTTTTAGAATTGTTCATTCCCTAATTTATTCAGTCTTAAGTTATAGTGTTTCTTGAATTTTTAGTTTTCTTTATGCTCTATTTTCCCCTATGTCTTTGAGCACTGCTGATAAAAATATTGAACTTCAGAAGCTGATACAGGCATTGGTAATATATGGAATTCTTATGTATTTGTGCTGATGTGTGGAATTTAAATAAATATCTAAACTTTAAACTTCAGATTTTGTGGTGGTCTGTATGATTTTTTGTTGCAGACTTGCCTTCCCAATCATATTTTTTAATAAACTAACATTAAATTCAGTTTCCTTTTTGAAGAATACACTGGGAAATGGACACAAATGAGGCAGCCTAGAGCTACACCTACACATGCTAGGTGGGAAATACATGCTGGCTAAATGAGGTGAAGGGATGTTGCTAAAGGAGGTCCTTCAGAAAAATCAGAGTTAAAAATGTTTTATCAAATACCAATAATTGAGAACATAATATATTTAATGTAAGTCATTGAAAATGTTTAAAAATTTTTCATCATTATGGCATATTACTACTTATTTTTTCACCATGTTAGTGATATATATATATGTATATAATAATTTTAATTTGTTTTTAAAACATTGTTATGAATGTTTAATAAACATTAAACTTACCTAGATAATACATAAGAAAATAAGGCCACATTTTTTAACAGTGCACAGTTTCTACCAAAGTAATTTTAAAGCTTCTGTACTAACTCAGTTCCTATTCCGCTCAAAGGCTCTTTGAGAACTCTTTGATATTGGTATGAAAGGCTATTGAATCAAGACACAGAAAGGATGAAAAGCAACTTTTGTTCACAGGTTTAATTCTTAACATTTTTCCTCTGTCAAAATACATTTGTCAAAAATTCTTCTAGCTGTATGTTTGTAACAATTACCCCTGGCTATTTTGAGAGTGGTGCTATTGTAGTATCTTTACTCCATGTAGCATGGGGTATCTCTGTAGCATCTAGAAAGACTTGACTGATACCCTGAGGATATGGTAAAGGCTAATTTGAGAATTATTACCAGAAAAAGAGGTTGTAGATGTTGGGGCCAAATATATTAGTATTTTTTTCTTGATAACCTATTTTCATAAGTTTTTCAAAATGGTTGCACTGATTTACAGTGCTAACTGGGCATTGTCTGTATGTGGCAATAAGCAGCAAGTTTCCCAGAGGAAATTATTGAAAAAAATTGGTCTTGTCTGAAGTTATGCACCATCGGAAATTTAGGATACAATGCATACACCCAGGAGACTATATTCCCGAAAACCCTTAAAACAGTTTCAGTAACCTGTCTTGTGCTTGGTTGGCAAATGTATTGTATATTTATTTATACCCCACACATTATTCCTGAAAGTACTTCAAGATGACTAACTGTATTTATAACAATGATTCAGAACATATTTGACAAAGCTGGGTGGAATATACATCAAATTACCTTCCAAGAGGAAGACAGCAGAGGAAGCAAAAGCCACTTAAAATGTCCTTTAATTCCACCTTCTATATGGAGCTGATCCCACTTACTGCTAAAATATAGGGAGAATTGGTCTCCTGGCATTAATTTTTACATCCCTTTTGGAAAGCAGTGTGGTAACTACTCTGTGAATCATAAAAATTGCACACTTTGACTCACTAATTTCACTTTTGAGAATTCTAAAAAATAAATTATCATGAGATATTAAATTTTATACATTAAATGTTCATCACAGTATTGTTTATAATAATCAAAACTTGGAAATAACCTAAATTTCCACCCAAAAAGAGAAACACTAGATAAATATAATTGTATTTACTGATTAGGATGTCCATTTGGACATTAAATTATGGTTACTAATCACTGTAAAAAATAATACAATGTTAAGTGAAAAGACAGAATATAAAATGATATATGTATTGTGATTACAATTGTGTTAAAGAAAAAAATCGTGATTTAAAGAAAAACATGAAGTAAAATGGACTGAAATGTTCATGGTCACTGTACCAATCGGAGAGGAACTATGGTTAATTTTTATGTTCATTTTTGTTACTAAAATTTTATTATGGGCTTATATTACTTCCAAATAAATTACTTTGAAGACTAATTAAGCCTCCATATCTGAGTACTCTCATTCTTATATTCCGATGTAATATTAAGAAACAAGAAAACGTGCTCTCAGGAGGATACCATCTGGCAGGTGTTCCGAAGCTGGACTGCAGGGGCGGTGTGGAGTTCTGCAATGGGGGAACCCCTGCAAGCAAAGGGAAGAGCAAGATTATGGGGAGGGGAGATAATGGAAGCTCACCGGGTTTGAAAATATGAAAAGAGCCAACAGCCTGAAGCTGAAAAACAAAATGGGGCATGGCTTAGGCCATCTTGTACAAGGATCTCCCCCTAGGAACCCAGAAGATCCCACAAGCATGGAACAGTATCTATCCAAATCTATGCCAAGACATGCCAAACTTCCATTTCTGCAAAATGTGAAAACAGTCATCAAAACTTCCCTCTACTTCCTTTTGAAGATGAGACATGGAGACAAACAGAAATAAAGCAGGTGATGGCCCTAGCTATCTGGAATAAAATCACATAGGATTCTCCTTGAACATGGCAGGAGAGTTCTCATTTTTGTGTGAACTTTTTATTTTTTCAAAACCAGTGTTCAGTTCTTTATGTTAGTTTATTTAATTCACAAAAAAACCCTATGAAGTAGATGATATCATTCTCATTTTACATAGGAGGGACTTGAATCCTAGAGAAGTCACATGTCTTGCCCAGGAGTACACAGCTACTTGTGGCATAAGGATCTGAACCCACATCTACAAAGCCCAGTTACTTTCTCATATTTCTAGTGGGTCAGAGAGTGAAATGACCCAGAAGTACAAGTCCAGTGAATTGTTATTCCAATGAAGGGTTATTCTACCCTGGGGTATAAGGCAATAAGATGAAATTCTGTGTCTCATTCTCTCTGGAAATTGAGTTATCTTATACCATATATATCATAATATAAAAGACCATATTCACCCAGCTACATTCAGGGTAATTGGAATGTGTCTAGGTCCAGAGTCAGACCTACATTCAAGATTATATCAATACTGCTATTAGCATCTGTAGAGAAAATCTTAGGTGTTGCCCTACTCTTGGGAAATTCAGCATCTGGTGAGAACCAGATTGACTCATGCTGATGAAAGTACAAATTTCAAAAGCTCACCGCCCAAATTCAGTCCAAACCAACCCAGGCCAAACTGAATAAATCAAACCAAACAAAATAACTTACCAAACAGCTGTGACATTGTTACACAATTCAGTAATGTAGAGTATGTGGTCAAGCAATGAAACATACTGACGACACATTTACGTGCATAGTTATATTTACATAGAAGAAAAATCAGACACATGTTCTTGTAAGTATGTAAGTTTCATATATATTCATTTTATTCAGTAGTTTTCATTTTATCTCTATTAAGCTTTTGAAGTTAAGAGTGACCTCTTTTTCCTAAAATTGTACTCATTTCATAGTCAAAATCTGCTTTACCTCAGAAGCCTTGCTTCATTCTCCAAATACTCACTGACACTGGCTCTCACAAAACAGACACTTTTCTAAATTCTCTATTGAAGTCATGTATTTCAAATGCTAACCTAGTCATGCTTTGTTATTGGTAGCTCCACTGAATATTTTAACTTTTTAAAATGGCAACTCTTTAACTAGATGCCTGGTGTTTTGATATAAGTTTCAGTTTATATACATAGTAGAATAAGAACAGCTCATTTTAACATCAGAGATATGAATCGACCAAGGAGTTGGTCAGTTCTCTGAAAGCAACAAAATCTAATAAGAGCTTGAATTATGGCAACTTAGACTCCTCTTCTTGTTACTGAAAGGTAATCACCTTTAATAGACCTGCTGTAGTAAAATAGCTGAGAAAGCCTCTCTGCCTTCCTTAAGATCATAGAAGCTGACTTACTTAAAATGTGATAAGCATACCTGATACTGTCTGTTCTACAGCCATTTTCAGACATAATAGAAATGTCCAACAGAAAAGAATCAAGGAGAAGGAACAAAAGCACTGTGTTGAAATCTCAAGATTCTATTTAGTGTCTAGCACACTGAAGACCATTATAATCTCCCCTCATTTTTTCCTATTCCTTTTCTCATTGCAACTTCTGTTCAGTTTCAAAGCCACTCTCTTCCTGAGCATGGTAAATACTATTCTTGTGTGTTCCTCCATCATCCCAGCCCTATTTAACTGGCCTCTGCTTTTCCCAATGCCTCACACCTGGATTCATTGATTTCCCCACCTCCCCCCACTCCTACTCCATTCCTGAACCAACTATAGCTCTACAGAAAATATTCCTATAACATTTAATACTCTATTCTTGCTAGTCTTTGGGATTAAAAATAGTAAGTTACCAAGAAGCTAATCTAAAAAGTCTACATGGTGTATGATTTCAAATATATGACATTCGAGAAAAGGCACAATTATGGAAAGAATAAAAATATCAGTGATTGTCACAGGTGCAGAAGGAAAGGAATGACTAGCTGAAGCACAGAGCATTTTTAGGGCAGTGAAAATACTGTTGAATACCGTAATGGTGGACACATATCATTACACAGTTGTCCAAACCCATAGTATGTATACCAACCATGAATTGTGATGTCAAGTATGGACTTTGGGTAATTATGATATACCAAGGTAGATTTATCAGTTGTAACAAATGTATCACTCTGGTGGAGGATATTGAGGTTGGGAGAGATTATGCATGAGTGGCAAGGAGGATATGGGAAATCTCTGTACATAAAACTGTTCTAAAAAATAAACTCCTCAAACTTTAATGCTTCCACTGTTAGTTTACAAATTGTTTTGCTATTACAGTTATGCAATAACTTTTTATTCCTGACATGGATCATAGCCTCCAATGTTTGGTTTTCATCAAAAATAAATCACTCATACAAGGCAGCTGTGTGCTAATTAGACTTACTGCACATTCAGTGTTCAAGCAACTGGCTGGGTCTCTGGTGCTGGAATTCAGCTTGTTCCTCACTCAAAGGTGAAGAGGGAATGAATAGTTCCTGGGTTAGAAGGCTCTGTGGAAACAAATGCCTGTATATGTAATCAAGGCAGGCTTCTAAATCTCTACCCAAATCTGAACTGTATACTATTTTGCCTACAACTTGTTTTCAAGATACTTTCTCTGTAAAATCTTAGAGTTCAATTATTTCCTTAAGACATCTGGATTTCATTTCTTTTATCAAAGACTGAGTTCAAAAATAAGGGAATTAACAGACTTATTGACTATGGGTTTAGTTAAGGAAACTGTGGGTATAGGGGAGGCAATGAAATGCAGATGACAACTCATCTACTCATTCATGTGGTTATTTATTCAAGCAGTGTTTACTAAGTGCCTTCTTTGAGCTAGGCAAAGTACAATATACCTTGGACACACAGTTAATTAAAGGGGCATGGTCTATGTCCTTGTGGAACTTACAGTCTACTGAAAGAAGCAGGTAATAAATGAGAAAACCAGTGTTGGAGGAGGTCATTGAGAGGATGTGACCACAGGCTGGGTTGCTGAGGTCCAATTTATTACTTTTTTATGGTTAATGTTTAATGTCCTGTCTGAGAAATATTTGCCTAGCATGAAGTTACAAAGATGTTCTCCTATCATTTCTTCAAAAAATTTCATAACTTTAGCTTTTGCATTTAGATCTATGATCCATTTAAAAAATTTTTTGGTATAAAATGATGTAAAGGTCAAGGATAATTTTTGTCTCTATATGTAAATCCAGTTGTTTGTTCCAGCATCATTTGTTCAGAAGACTAACTTTTCCCCATTGAATTACTTTTACATATTTGTTGAAAATTAACAGATCATAGTTTTGATCTTCTTCTCTTTCTTAAATATCCCCTTAAACATTACAAATAATAATGGTTTTGTGATAATGAACTCCTTTAGGTTTTTTTGTTTTTTGTTTTTGTTTTTGGTCTGGGAAGCTTGTTATCTACCTTTCAATTCTAAATGCTAGCTTGGCTGGGTAGAGCAATCTTGGCGGTAGGCCCGTGCTTCCCATAACTTTGAATGTTTTTTGCCGATCCACTCTAGCCTGCAAAGTTTCTTTTGAGAAATCAGCTGACAGTCTTATGGGAACTCCCATATAGGTGACTACCTGCTTTCCTCTTGTTGCTTTTAATATTCTCTCTTTATCTTTAACCTTTGGCATTTTAATGATGATGTGTCTTGGAGTGGACCTCTTTGTATCCAATATAATTGGGAGTCCCTGTGCTTCCTGGACGTGCATGTCTATTTCCTTTACAAAATTAGGGAAATTTTCTTTCATTATTTTTTCATATAGATTTCTAATTTCTTACTCTTTCACTTCTCCTTCTGGCACCCCTATGATATGCATGTTGGAATGTTTGAAGTTGTCCCAGAGGCTATTTATACTATTCTCATTTTTTTGGATCCTTTTTTCTTCTTGTGGTTTGGATTAGTGTTTTTTTGCTACTTTATGTTACAAATCATTGATTTGATTCTGGGCTTCATTAACTCTAATGTTGATTTCCTGTAAATTGTTCCTTATTTCAATTAGTGTATCTTTCTTTTCTGAGTGGGTCTTTTTTATGCTGCTGAGAGCCTCACTAAGTTCCTTGAACATCCTTATAACCAGTGTTTAGAAATCTGCATCTGTAGATTGTTTATCTCCATTTTGTTTAGTTCTTTTTCTGGAGTTTTGATCTATGACAAATAAATGGCAATAAATACATATCTATCAACAACTGAATCTAAAAAAACAAACTAAGAAAGTGAGAAGAATGGAGACAGAATCATGGATATGGAGAGCTTTTTCATGGTTGCCAGATGGGAAGGGAGTGTGCAGGAATGGGTAAAGAGGTGAGGGGATTGAGAAGCACAAATAAGTAGTTACAATATTGCCATGGGAATGTAAAGTACACTAAAGAAAAAGGAGTAGCCAAAGCACTTATAGGCACAACCTATGGACATGAACAATGGTGTGGGGATTGCCTGAGGGAGTGGGGGGTGCTGGGTAGAGGGGGCAGTAGGGGAAAAAAATTAGGACAACTGTAATAACATAATCAATAAACTATAATTAAAAAAATAGTCATGGGGATGTAAAGTACAGTATAGGGAATATAGTCAATAGTATTCTAATAACTATGTGTGGTATCAGGTGGGTACAATATATATTAGGATGATCACTTTTTTATATACTGTCTAATCACTGAGTTTTACAACTAAAACTAATATAATATTCTATACCAACTGTAATTAAAAAAATAAAAATAATTTAAATTAAAAAAAGAAAATTAACAGATCAAATATAAGTTTGTTTATTTCTGGCTTTTCTATTTTATTCCATTAAACTATTTGTTTATCTTTATGCCAGTACCATATTGTATTGACCATTCTAGTTTTGTAAAAAATCTTAAAATCAGATAGTTTAAGTCCTCTAACTTTGGTCTTTTTAAGAAATTGTTTTTGGTACCCTGGCTGATGTGGATCAGTGGATTGAGTGCTGGCCGGTGAACCGAAGGGTCACTGAATCGATTCCCAGTCATGGCACATGCCTGGGTTGTGGGCTATGTCCTTAGATGGGGGCGGTCAAGAGGCAAACACACATTGATGTTTCTCTCCCTCTCTTTCTTCCTCCCTTCTCCTCTCTCTAAAAATAAATAAATACAATTTAAAAAAATGTTTTTTGGCTATTTTAGACCCTTTATATTTCTATAAAATTTTAGAATAAACTTGTTAATTCTATTTTTAAAAAACCTGTTGGGATTTTGATTGGAATTACATTCAATTTATAGATCAATTTTGGGGAAAATTGAATTTGAAAATTTGAGTTTTTAAATTTGTGAATGCAATAAATCTCTCATCTTTCACATCTCTTCAATGTTTGTAGTTTTTAATGGATGTGCCTTGCATATATTTTATTTTTTCAAGCTATTGTATTTGGTATTGCATTTTTTAAAATAATTTTATAAATCTTTGTTGATAAGAGGTCATTTTGATAATTATCAGAAGCAAAATAGTTTGCAAGTTTGCAGTATCATAGTACATTTGAATATCTTAAACAAGTCTGGCAGCTTTATGGTCATCTAACAAACATATCATCTCTGAGGTGCAGAAATGAAACACTTTCACTGTTGACAGTACACACATGGAATAAAATTAATCTATGCCTAGTGATATGTTATTTATTTGTTTGGGCTGATTATTTAAACAAATTTCATAAGCTTTTTTGATTTTGCACCCTCTTCTATTAGTGAAACCTTTTGAGCACACATCCTTACACATGTATTTATAAACTATTTATAAATCTATTTATAAACTATATACACACACTTCTGTACTAATGTATACCTAAATGCCGTAGAATGTAGACATTTTAAAAGGTCAAAATAAATATTTAACCACATTTTAAGAGGTATTATTAGTAGTGATGGCTTTAATTATCATTAGCTAATTTCTTAAAGCATGAGATACATATAGGAGAAGTTTCTTCATTAACAAATGTGGATGTAAATCCATTGTTTAAATAGTCCTCTTGATTATTTGAAATTCTTCAGCTGCCTTCTTGTCAGACTGGATTAGGGTGTCCTTGACTTTAATCTTGCATCATACATAGTGAACAGCTTGTTCCAGGAGACCAAGTGTCAGCTCTGCTGTTCTTTCTCCGATTGGCTTGTGCTTATGTCAGTAGCAATATCTCAATTAGTAATTTATTTGCCTAAATATTTTAAGTCATTTGTCCATTTGGTGAAATTAGGCTTAGCTAAATCTAAATAATTCATTCTGTAAATATAATGAGCCTACTTGAAACACAACAAGCTGGAAGCTGACAAGTGAGTGAGGGGCCATGTTGCAGAATTCTCTCTGATTCTTTCACAGGATCTTTGGCCTTAAGGCTTGACATCAGGTTCCCTGAAAAAGGTAGCAAATGATGGTGCCAGTTCAAGCATATATTAAATATTAATTAACCTTAACTTATTCTTGTTTTAATTACAGGTAAACATGAGTAGAAATTTTAATTTTTCTCCTTTGCCTCAGTGGATCATCTTGGAATTCTCTGATGTGAGCCTCCCCCTCACCATGGGAGACAAATGGTTTAGGCTGTGTTGCTACCAAGTTCACTTATTGCATTTGATTTCTCTTGACAGCTGAAAAGTTTCATACAAAAATTAAATTAGAAAGAAAAATAAAATAAAACACACTCTTGATGTTTCTCTCCTTTTCTTTTCCCCTCCTTTCTGCTCTCTCTAAAGATAAATAAATAAAATTTGAAAAAAAAAGTTCACTACTTTCTGATTCCACAAATTATTTTACTGGGAATCTTTGGTAAAACAAACTTATTTAAATGTGTCCAAAAATTTCCTAAATATTTCTCTGTTTTGTTTATGCATATACATTCTTCTGTCCTATCTCAGCTTTATGTTGTTTAATATAATTTTATGGTAAAAAATACAATACAATTACATGGCACAGTTTCTGGTTTCAACGTCCTTGCTATCTCAATGGGAAGCTAAGCAGATCCTAAGCGAAGTACCTATAGAACCACAAAAGATGTAGGTAATGCCCAAACAACTTCCCATACTTATATTAAAAGTAAACACAAAAGTCTCCTAACTCTGACTAGCCAAGAATTTAGGATGAAAATGGGCCTATTTTAACCAAGTTCTTTCTATCTTGGACATGTGTGCTCACACACTGGAATGCTGGATTTTGTTATAATGCAGACAAACATTCCCTCAGTGTAACAAGTGTGAGTACAATGGGAGACCAGAGAAGGAAGAGAGGAGAGTGCACCAAAACCAGTCACTGAAGTAGAAAAGAACAGGTGCTGAGCAATGCTGATTTACCCCATGACCTACCATTCTCAAATATTTTAATTGGATCTTTTTTGATGCTGAGCAATCGTCTATTCATTTGTTGTTGATTTTCTAGAACAGGGATTGGCAATGTAGAGCTCAGAGACCAAATGTAGTGTGTACATATTTTTGTAGGTCCTAAGAACTGATAAACCGAATGGTTCAAGACTACAAAAATTAAAGGAGAAATTTCAGCCTCCATAAATATAATTTTATTGGAACACCACCACACTCACTTGTTTACATATTGTCTATGGCTTTTTTCACATTACAAGTGCAGGAATGAGTAGTTGTAATAGAGACTTTATAGTCCACCAAGCCTAAAATACCTACTGCCTGGGCCTCTGTATATGAAATTAGCTATCCATATTTTAGATGGTTGCCTGACCTTTCTTTCTGGCTTGAGAAAACTTTATTTTCTTAGAGGAGACAAGAAGAGAACTAATATTTATGGAGTACCTATTTGTTATTTTTCCTAGTTCTAATAACAGTCTTATTAACACTCCATTTCATAAATTAAGGAACTGAAGTTCAGAGAGTTTAAACAATTTAAAAGATTGCATAGGCAGTAGCTTTTGGAGCCAGGTCTCAAATTCATGCTGTACTGTATTATGTTATTTCCCATACTCTCTTTTGTCCAAAAAAGTAGACTCATTATGCCAATCAAAAAAAAAAGATGACAAGAATGCAGGATTGTGGGAAGGGAGTCAGCCATTTAATGAGCAGCTGGTCACCAGTGCTGGTAGTAGTATACCACCAAGCTGTCTCAGCAAGACCAACTCAGAGTCTATGACAGAAAGGTGGCCTCAGTTACTTTTCATCAATTCATGGATACTTTCCCTCTAGGCCCTCTTTCTCCTAACGATGAAGACTTTTAACAGTAAGACCCAAGTAATTTATAAGAAAATATCTCTCCATGCTATTTAAATAAATCTTTATTACTCAAAAGAATATGAACATTAAGCAGTATTCAACTAATCTTCCTGATTTTCCAATATACAATTAAAGTAGCTCAATTTAAAAATCCATCTCTTTCTCTCTCTTTAATACCTATAAATAATATAACAGCAGCTGCAGCAATGGGAATCTATTGAAACAAATTGTATTTTTCAATTGATCTCCAAAGGCATATTTCCTTTAGAAATTTATCATAAAAAATTCACTGAAAAATGTACAGTGCTTTAACTGAACCAAACTGCAATATAGCTTAAACATTAATTTTAACTGTCTTTCCAGCTGATCCAAATCATCACAGCCAAATAGACATTCAGAGAAAATGAACTAATACCTAAGATACTAAAAATAAATGTTGGCCATGTTGTAACTTATTAATTTTTTTTGCAAGTCGATATGATCCAAATTTGGTTTGGAAGGAATTAAATGTCTCATTGTATTGTAGTCAATAAATTCTTTGTCCCTACCATTACTTTCCTCAATTTTTTAGGCCAACTTTCTCTTCTATAATTTTCTTCCCCAGAAAATAGAAACATGCTAGTGCTCGTTATCTTCCACTTTGTTGCTTATTTCTGTTCTGCTCCCTAGCCTACCAGGTACAACCGAACATGCCCACCCCATCCCATTGCTATAATTCCTTAGGAGGCAAATGGTGATGGGAATAGTTATATTGAAACATGGGCTGCAGTGCATTTGAAAGCTCAGACCAAAGCCATGAATCCAGGGAAATTAATGGGAGATTGCTCAAGGTCTGGTGGTGATTAGAGTGGCAGAGATAAAATCTAAAAAGGGAAATTCTAAAGAAGTAGGATTCTTCCCTGAATAGGGTCACCAAAGAGAAGATGTTATAATGATTTGGGTTTTTTTTTCAGTGTAGTAATATCTAAAGAAGCAAAACAAAAACAACACAAATAAAACCATAAAAAGCCGACACTAAGGGAACATTTTAATAACTGTGCTCTGTGAACACAGTAAAATTTCTTATGTCTATTAATTATAAGTCTATGCTCAATAGATCATCAAACTAAACAGAAAAACTTGATGAAATTATGTAAATGAAAATGGCAGAGCTCCAAACAGGGTTCTTGGGTAATAAGAAGGCTACTAACCTGGGTGATTTAGGCAGAAAGAGGAAGCAGGAGGAGGAAAAGGAGAGAGAGAGGCTGAGAGAGAAGAGAAGAAAGAGATAAGAAAAGATTAAACAATGCTGGGAGCTGTGGTGAAATACCTTCAATGAAGAGGCTATGAATAAGTCAATGAATATGTTTGACTTTCATGAAGGTTGAGCGATATACCTAGAGAATTTCATTATGATATTACCAGAGTTTTTCCTTTAATACCATTTGAAGGGAGCATTCTCATCATCATTTTATTAGCTGGGAAGATGGATGGATATATTTTTTAATTACTTTAAAAGTATTACCTCAGATGTAAACACTTCCCTTCACATCTTATCTTAATAATCTAGAAGTTGATAAATAGCCTTTGGGCCACTTCAGATTCTGTGATTGCAATTTTTCAATGAAAAACAAAATCTCACTTAAGAATGAAAAATATTGTCTCCCCATTTTAGGTGACTCTTTTTGTTTGTTTCTGCAATTTATAGATTCAATGCAATCTCTACTGAAATACCAATGACATATTTCACAGATGTAGAACAAACATTTCAAAAATTTATATGGAAGCATAAATGACCCCAAATAGCTACAGCAATTATGAGGAAGAAGAACAAAGTAGGAGAGATCACAATACCTGATATCAAACTATATTATAAGGCCACCGTAATCAAAACAGTCTGGTACTGGCATAAGAACAGACACATAGACCAATGAAACAGAATAAGAGTCCAGAAATAAACCATGTCTCTATGGCCCATTAATATTCAACAAAGGGGGCAGAAACATAAAGTGGAGTAATAAAATAGCCTCTTCAACACACAGTGTTGGGAGATCTGGACAGGTACCTGCATAAAAATGAAACTTGACCACCAACTTATACCATACACAAAAATAAATTTAAGGTGGATAAAAAACTTAAATATAAGTTGTGACACGATAAAAGTCCTAGAGGAGAACATAGGCAGGAAAATATCAGATATTATATGCAGCAATATTTTCACTGATATGTCCCCTAAAGCAAGGAAACAATAAACAAATGGTACCTCATCAAAATAAAAAGCTGCTGCATGGCTAAAGAAAACATTAGCAAAATGAAAAGGGAACCAACCATATGGGAAAATACATTTGCCAATGATATCTCAGACAAGGGTTTGATCTTCAAAATATATAAAGAACTCATACGACTCCAAACCAAGAAGACAAAAACCAGTTAAAAAATGGGCAAAGGACCTGAAGAGACACTCCTCTAAGGAGGACATACAGAAGGCCCAGAGACATATGAAAGGATGCTCAGCATCACTAGCCATCAGAGAGATGCAAATTAAAATCACAATGAGATACCACTTCACACCAGTCAGAATGGCCATCATAAACAAATCAACAAACAAGTGTAGGTGAAGGTGTGGAGAAAAGGGAACCCTAGTGCACTGTTGGTGGGAATGCAGACTGGTGCAGCCACTGTGGAAAACAGGATAGAATATCCTCAGAAAACTAAAAATGGAATCGCCTTTAACCCAGGAATTCCACTGCTGGGATTATACCCAAAGAGCCCTGAAACGCCAGTTGGAAAGAACCTATGCACCCCAATGTTCATAGCAGCACAATTTACAACAGCCAAGTGCTGGAAGCAACCTAAGTGCCCATCAGTAAATGAGTGGATCAAAAAACTGTGGTACATTTACACAATGGAATGCTACTAAGCAGAAAGAAAGAAGGAGCTCCTACCATTCACAACAGCATGGATGGAACTGGAAAGCATTGTGCTAAATGAAATTAGCCAGGTGGTGAGAGATAAATGTATGATCTCACCCATAAGTGAAACCTAATCAACAAAACAAACAAGCAAGCAAAATAGAACCAGAGACATCGAAATAGAGAACAAACTGATAGTAACCAGAGGGGAGGTGGGAGGGGATAATGGGGGAAAATAGGGGAAGGGCCATCAAGGAACATGTATAAAGGACACATGGACAAAGCCAAAGGAAGTAGGTTCGAGGGTGGGAGGCAGGGATGGGTGGGGTGGGGGGCACGTGGTGGGAGGAAAATGGAGACAACTATACTTGAACAGCAATAAAAAAAAGTTAAAAAAAGGACAAAAATAAATAAATAAAACATAAAAAGCATGCCATTCCTGCTCCCTCTTCTGGTTCATCTGCTCCCCACCACCATGTATTTTTATGTACCCTAAATTTCTAAATAACATTCTTAAATTAACATGTCTTGGTTTATCAGTTGTAGGCAATTCCAATATGAAGGATAAGATTATATCTGTTTCATCCCCACAGCACTTCCAAGTATACCCCTACCTACCCAAACACATACTCTACATCTCTTCCTATCCTCTCCATATGGCTAATCTTTAGTGTTTTCATTATTATTACTATGTAAACACTTTTACAGATGAGACATACTATGTATTATGATGAAATTTCTCTCTGGTAAAACTTTTATTATCTGTGGATTTAGTAATTGTCTTATTTCCAATTGTTTACTTTCCTTTATATCTCTTGCCAAAGGAACTCCACGTCATTCATAGTAATAGAGCAGGCATTTTATCAATTCACTCTTCTTAGTCTTATCAGTCTTGAAGCCTTCTGTCCTCCTGGCCAAATAAGATTGAGAAATCTCTAGGTCTGTTAACAAAGTGCCCTCCTGGAATATGTCTCCATGACCTAGATATTCTAATTGCCTCTTTACTTATTCTATCCCGTTCCCTTAATCCCACATGTTTCTTTTACTTGGTTTAATTTCTGGGATTACATCTGGAAATAAAACAATTAAATCAGCCAAAATAAAATGGATTCAAGTTCTGAGATATTTTAAATGTTTGATAATAATCCAAACTGTGTGTATGAAGTTAATCACTACAATTAAAGTCAGTCTTTAAGATGATTACTGACCCACCATATTTTGATTTGGTTAATGTGAGTGACCCACACACTTCAGATTCTGCTTTTTAGGGTTTGATTGTTGGTTCTAGATTAATGGAAGAAGTGCCACCCCCCTTTTTTTCCACATCATCACCTTGCAGTTCAGCTTGTAAATATCCTTGTCTTTTTTTCAGTGATACTAGCTACAACTCATGCAATACTAAGGATACAATGATACTAGCTACAACAAACCATGCAATACTGTAAGGATACAGAGTTCTCTTCCTTGTCTCTTAATATTGTTTTAACAGTATAAAAATAAACCCACACTAGACAAAAATCATGATTCTTGACATTTATGTGATTTTTATTTTTCCTTTTACCCATATCTTCAAGTAGCTGCCAACTTTTTGTTCTACTTTTTTATAATATCTACAAAGACTTACTCCTCCTTTGCTTTGCTTTTCTTCCCTCAACATGTTATACCCAAGTACATTTTGAGACAGAATCTTGGTAACTGATTCCTGAAAATAGCCTGATTCATATTCATATAAAAGAGTAAATGTACAAGATTTATGACAATTATTGAGTAATCTTCATTCTTTTGAAGTGTTTTCCCTTAGTCCATAGATGTCCAGGCTAATCAAACCTGGGTGATTGACTTAATTATTCTGTGGGCCAATTGTTGTTTTTTTTTTTCTCCAAACATTCAACATATATAAAAGAATAACCAATTCACAAGCAGCAAATATAAAGAAATAAATAGTTCCTTGGCTGAATGAGAACTGTCTTTTTTTAAGTATTTTTATTGATTATACTATTACAGTTCTCCCAACTTTTCCACCTTTGTTCCCCTCTGCCCTCCAACCCTCCAGCATTCCCCCTGCCTTAGTTCATGTCCATGGGTTGTACATATAAGTTCTTTGAGCCCTCTGTTTCCTAAACCATTTTTTATCTCTCCCCATCTATTTTATGCCTACTAATTATGCTTCTTGTTCCCTGTACCTTTTCCACCCTATTCCTCCCCTCCCCCCCTCACTGAAATCCCTCTGGGTGATGTCCATTTCTCTGATTCTGTTCCTGTTCTAGTTCTCTCAGTGTTTGTTTTTGTTGTTTGTCTTTTCTTTTAGGTTCATTTCTTGATAGTTGTGAGTTTGCTGTCATTTTACTGTTCATAGTTTTGATCCTTTTTTCAGATAAGTCCCTGTAACATTTCATATAATAAGGGCTTGGTGATGATGAACTCCTTTCACTTGACTTTATCTGAGAAGCACTTTATCTGCCCTTTCATTCTAAATGACAGCTTTGTTGGATAGAGTAATCTTGAATGTAGGTCCTTGCCTTTCATGACTTCAAATACTTCTTTCCAGCCCCTTCTTGCCTGCAAGGTTTCTTTTGAGAATTCAGCTGATAACCTTATGGGCACTCCTTTGTAGGAGTCTCCTACAAAACTGTCTCCTTTTCTCTTGCTTCTTTTAGGATTCTCTCTTTATCTTTAATCTTGGGTAACTTAATGATGATGTGCCTTGGTGTGTTCCTCTTTGGGTCCAACATTTTTGGGACTCCCTACACTTCCTGGACTTCCTGGAAATCTATTTCCTTCACCAGATTGGGGAAGTTTTCCTTTATTATTTGTTCAAACAAGTCTTCAATGTCCTGCTGTTGTTCTTCTCCTTCTGGCATCCCTATAATTCGGATATTGGAACGTTTCGGGTTGTCCCAGCGGTTTGTAAGACTCTCTTCACTTTTTTGAATTCTCATTTTTTCATTTTGTTCTGGGTGGATGTTTATTTTTCATTTTTGTTCCAAGTCATTCCTTTGAGTCCTGGTTTTCTTCCTGTCACTATTGGTTCTCTTAATATTTTGTTTTATTTCATTTTGGGTATCTTTCATTTTTTTTTCATTTTTTTGACCAAGCTCAATCAGATCTGTGAACATTTGGATTACCAGGGCTTTACAGTCTTCATCAGATAGGTTGACGATCTGTTTCAATGAGAATTGTTTTAAACACACTTTTAACTACTATTATTTTTAATAGAACCTTTATTTCACTTTTAGAGGTAGCTGCTGCCAATACTGCTTAAGTATTACAGGCTTAATCCCCTCACATTCTATGAACAAAGAACTGAGGGATTCAGAGAATGTGATGGAAGGAACTGAAAAAGAAAGTTGATGTTTTCTGCTTACCTTTTGTGTATCATGCATTATGGTGGAAACTTTACTCCACACCTACTAGAATGTGGGCAGGAATTTTGTGTTGTTCACTACCATATCTCAGGTGCTCGGGACAGTACCTGACACTAAGTAGGCTGTGAATGAATGAATGGATTGATGAATATAACATCTTGCTTAATATCCTGACAGTAGCCTTTAATGTGGTATTATCATAGTTTAGGTAGTTTGCTTTTGTTCTCATACTAGTGGTAATAATTAGCACTGGGATTCAAATCCACACTTATATGACTCCACATTTATGCTTTCAGAATATTAAATTTTCTTAATAGACCGTTCTTTCCTGTTTAAAATAATTTCTTCTACATGCCAATTACAAAACACAGGGAAATATGAGATGTGTGCACAAAAATGAGAAAAATAAACATAAGTTTACGTACTTATGCCTTACATAAGTTTAAGTACTTTTATTCATTAGTTTGTCTTAACATGGAGCTTAACACTTATTGTAAAATTTTCTTTTAGCACAATCTACTCTATTGTTTTCTAGTGAGTTTTAGGACAGTTGCCAAAGGGTGTGGTTTTCAGTGGTTAGATTTTCAGAAATCACTCATGTTGTTTACTTCAGCTTTCATTGTAATTAAACAAGGATCTGCTTTAGACATTATCACTTGACAAAGCACTATACAAAATACCTCATCTGCAAATGATAAAATGCAGAATTTAAAAAAAATGTCTACCACTTTATTTCAGAAATTTCTGGGAAAACTTGTCTCAGTATATCAATGTACTTAAATAAGCTCAAAGGTATGGGTACATACAAACACATTCCTCTTGGTATTTAATGTGATGAGCACATCCTATTTATTACCCATTCCCTCAAACGAAATCCTAATTAAAATTCCATTCCTAATTTAGTTTTGTTTTTTTCAACTATACACAGAAATTTCACTTTTGAAGTATGTGCGATGGTATCCCATAAAGAGCAATGGACTTGGCAAAGCTGATCTGTATCTGAATCACTGCCTGAACAATCCAATAGCTGTGAGAACTTAACAAGTCTTGCAATTTCTCTGAGCCTAAAATGTGAACCAAGATTCATGTGTTAACTGTCCCTTGGGGCTGTTGTGAGGATTAGACAAAAGAATATGTATGGTAGGGCTACTTTATATGCTGTAAAACATTAAACAAGTATCTTTTATTAGTGATAATACAATAACAACATTTGGATTCATGGCAACTTTCTTCACGAGCTGTTTCCAGGCCTTATGAATGGTAGAGTTTCACACTTTCTCTATAATCAACAATAATCAATTCCTTTCTTTCCCTTTCTCATTTTTCTTCCTTACCTCCTTCTGAGAACTGATTTGAGAGAGGCTGTAAGCAAAACAGGTACATTGTGATTAACAAACAGAAGTGGAAAGAAGTTCTAATAATGAAAAATGAATTCTAAATAAATATTAAGAGGAAAATATGAATAATATTAAAACTGAGTATAAATTTTGGGTTGTAGAACTTGATGTTAATAGTATAATAACTGCTGTTTGTTAGGATGATGTTAGGATGATACAGGGGCACTGACAGTTTGTAAGTAGAGTTCTAATTCATTTAACAAAAATGAACCTATTCATGATACTGTGACTGTGCTTTCACATGTTCGGTGAGTACATAACAATCACTTATGATGTGCCATACACTGTGCAAGACAGTCAGTAGACACTGGGGAGCCAAGTGGACAGGCCTTAACACCAAGTCAATTTGGGTAAGAAATACAGATATGAATAAAACACATACCTAATCATTAAAATATATATTCTTATAAATTATAATATATAATTTGACAGAGGAGAACAGTTATTTCCTTATATGAAAGACAGCAACAGGGACAACTGGTTTTAACTCTGGAGAAGGTCAGAAACATGCTCTCTAGGGAACTATCTGAGTATATTTTATTTATTTTATTTTGAATGAGAGAGATATTAGAAAACACTATTGCCATAAGGATACATCAATCTCAGTCTCTGCAAGCATCTCAGAATCAAGCATAGATAGACTTTCTTTCTTTTTATCATTGTTTAAATTGTTATTCTATTTCAGTTGTCCAAATTTTCCCCCATTTGGCCTCCTCCTCCCTTCCTACACCCGCCTTGCCTGCTCCCACAGTCAATCCCCACCCTGTTGTCCATGTCCATGGGTCATTCATACGTGTTCCTTGACTACTCCCTTCCCCTTCTTTCCCTCATTAACCCCCTGTCCCCTCCCTTCTGGTTGCTGCCAGTCTGTTCCTTGTTTCCATGCTTCTGGCTCTATTTTGCTCTTTTTTTTTTTGGTTTTGTTCATTAGGTTCCTCTTATAGGTACCTAATGATAGGTAATCATATGGTATTTGCATTTCACTGCCTGGTTTGTTTCATTTAGCATAACATTCTTCAGTTCCATCCATGCTGTTGCAAAAGGTAGGAGATCCTTCTTTCTTTCAGCTGAGTAGTATTCCATTGTGTAAATGTAACAGTTTTTAGATCCACTCATTTACTGATGGGTACTTAGGCACTTGACTATTGTGAATAGCACTGCTATGAACATAGAAGTGCATAGGTTCTTCTGAAAAGATATTTCAGGATTCTTAGGATATAATCCCAGCAGTGGAATTGCTGGGTGAAAAGGAAGTTCCATTTTTAGTTTTCTGAGGATATTCTATACTGTTTTCCACAGTGGCTGCACCAGTCTGCATTCCCACCAACAGTCACTAGGGTTCCCTTTTCTCCACACCTTCACCCACACTTGTTCATTGATTTGTTTATGATGGCCATTCTGACTGGTGTGAGGTGGTAGCTCATTGTGGTTTTAATTTGCATCTTTCTGATAGCTAGAGATGTTGAGTATCCTTTCATATGTCTCTGGGTCCTCCTTGGAGAAGTGTCTATTCCAGTCCTTTGCCCATTTTTTAATTGGATTGTGTGTCTTCCTGGAGTGGAGTCCTGTGAGTTCTTCATATATTTTGGAGATCCAGCCCTTGTCCAAAGTATCATTGGCAAAAATGTTTTCTCATGCAGTTGGTTCCCTTTTCATTTTGATGACATTTTCTTTAGCTGCACAGAAGCTTTTTAATTTGATGTAGTCCCATTTGTTTATTTTTTCCTTTATCTCCTTTGCCCTATAGGAGATATATCAGCAAAACCATTGCTGTGTGGGATATTGGAAATGTTACTGCCTTTGTTTTCCTCTAAGATGTTTTAGCTGTTATGACTTACATTTAAGTTTTTTATCTATCTTGAGTTTATTTTGGTGTATTGTGTAAGTTGGTGGTCTAGTTGCTCTTTTTTTTTGTCAGATCTCCCAACACCATTTATTGAAGAAGATATTTTTACTCCATTTTATTCTCCTGCCCCCTTTGTCAAACAGTTGACCATAGAGACATGGGTTTATTTCTGCGTTCTCTATTCTGTTTCACTGTCCTATGTGTGCATTCTTGTGCCAGTACCAGACTGTTTTGATTACAGTTGTCTTGATAGTTTGGTATCAGGTATTGTGATCCCTCATATTTTGTTCTTCTTTCTTAAGATTACTGAGGCTATTTGGAGTTATATATGGTTCCATACAAATTTTTGAAATATTTGTTCTAAATCTGTGCAACATGCTATTGGTATTTTAATAGGTATTACATTGAATCTATAGATTGTTTTAGGTAGTATGAACATTTTAATGATGTTAATTCTTCCAATCCACGAACATGATATATGCTTCCATTTATTTGTATCTTCCTTAATTTCTTCCTTCAGTGTTGTATAGACCTCTGAGTACAGGTCTTTTACCTCATTGGTTAACTTTATCCCTAGGTTATTTATTTTTCTTTTTGTTATAGTAAATGGGACTTTTTTCTTAGTTTCTGTTTGTGATATTTCATTGTTGGTGTACAAAAATGCCTTCTATTTCTGAGTATTGACTTTGTATCCTGCTATTTTGCAAATTCACTTATTAAGTCAAGTAGTTTTTTGGTGGAAACAATAGGGTTTTCTATATACACTGTTACGTCACCTACAAATAATGACAGTTTTACTTCCTCCTTTCCAATTTGGATGCCTTTTATTTCTTTTTCTTGTCCGACCCCTGTGGATAGAACTTTCAGTACTATGTTGAACAAAAGTGGTGAAAGTGGACACCTTTGTCTTATTCCTGATCTTAAGTTTAGTTTTTGCCCATTGAGTAGGATTTTGGCTGTTTGTTTCTCATATATGGCCTTTCTTATGTTGAGGTATGGACCTCTACTCCTACTCTGCTATGTGTTTTTAATTTATAAATGGGTGTTGTACTTTATTGAATGCTTTCTCAGGATTTATTGATGTCATCATGTGATTTATGTCTTTTGCTTTGTTTATGTGGTGTATTATGTTTATTGGTTTGTGAACATTGTACCATCTTTACATCCCTGGGATGAATCCCATTTGATCATTGTGCATGATCTTTTTAATGTATTGCTGGATCTGGATTACCAATATTTTGTTGAGGATTTTAGCATCTATGTTCATCATAGATATTGGCCTGTAATTTTCTTTCTGTGTTGTGTCTTTACCCGGTTTTGGATTGAGGACAACACTGGTCTCATAAAGAGAGTTTGAGAGTCTTCCTTTTTCTTGAACTTTTTGGAACAGTTTGAGAAGGATAGAAGTTAGTTCTTTAAATATTTTCTAAAATTTACCTGTGAGACATCTGGAAAAGGACTTTTGTGTGCCAGGGGTTTTTTGATTACTGCGTGAATTTGACTAGTTGTTATCAGTGTATTCAGGCTTTCTGCTTCTAACTGATTCAGTTTTGGAAGAATATATATATATATAGAAATCTTCCATTTCACCCACATTACCCAATTTTTTGGCATATAGTTGTTCATAGTAAGTTCTTACAATCCTTTGTATTTCTG
Source organism: Trachops cirrhosus (assembly GCA_028533065.1). Classification (NCBI taxonomy): domain Eukaryota; kingdom Metazoa; phylum Chordata; class Mammalia; order Chiroptera; family Phyllostomidae; genus Trachops; species Trachops cirrhosus. The sequence goes on from CM052539.1 coordinate 73,800,508, forward strand.
TGGAAGCACTTGTAATTGCTCATCTTTTATTTCTGATTTTGTTTATATGGGTCCTCTCTCTTATTTCTTGATGAGTCTGGTTAAAAGCAGATCAATTTTGTTTATCTTTTCAAAGAAAGAACCAGCTCCTGGATTTAATGATCCTTAGAATTGTTCTTTTAGTCTCTATATCATTTAATTCTTCTATGATCTTATTTTCTTCCTTCTACTCACTCTGGCCTTTGTTTCTTGTTGTTCCCCCAGTTCTTGCAGATGTAAGGTTAGGTTGTCTATTTGAAATGTTTCTAAATTCTTTAGGTAGGCCTCTATCGCTATGAACTTCCCTCTCAGGACTGTCTTCGCTGTGTCCCACAGGTTTTGGGTTGTTGTGTGTTCATTTTCACTTGCTTCCAGATACTTTGATTTCTTCCTTGACCTCATTGTTAACCCATTCATTATTTAATAGCATATTGTTCAGTCTCTGTATGTTAGAATGTTTTTGAGGTTATTCCTAGAGGTTGGTTTCTAGTTACAAACCATTGTGATCTGAGAAGATGCTTGATATGATTTCAATTTTCTTGAATTTGTTGAGGCTTGTTTTGCATCCTGTCATGTGGTCTATCTTTGAAAATGTTCCATGTGATTTGAAAACAATATATATTTTGTTTCTTTGGTGTGAAAGGTTCTGTACATATAAATTAAGTCCATTTAATCTAGAGTGTCATTCAATGCACAATATTCTTGTTGATTCTTTGCTTGGAAGATCTATCCATTCTTGACAGTGAGGTTTTAAAATGCCTACAATGAGTCTATATCTTTCCTTAAGTCCTCCAAGATTTTCCCTGTATATTTAGGTTCTCCTATGTTGAGTACATATATGTTTACAAAGGTTATTTCTTTTTGATGAATTACTCATTTAATTATTATGTAGTGTCCTTCTTTGTCTCTCTTTATGGCCTTTGGTTTGAAATCTATTTTGTCTGATATAAATATTGGTACCCCAGCTTTTTTTTCATGTCCCTTTTCTTGGAATATTTTATTCCATCTCTTCACTTTCAGTCTGTGTGGATCTTTTGTTCTGAGATTGGTCTCCTGTAAGTGGTATATATGTGGGTCATGTTTTCTTATCCATTCAGCTACCCTATGTCTTCTGATTGGAGTATTTAACCCATTTATATTTAAGGTTATTATTGATAGGTACTTACACATTGCCATTGTCTCCCTTTGTACCTGTGCTCTCCCCATTTCTCTCTCTCTCTTTCTTCATCTTCTTAAAGCAATCCCTTTAGCATATCTTGCTGTGTTGGTTTGGTGGAGATGTATTCTTTTAGCCTTCTTTTGTCTAGGAAACTCCTTATTTCACCTTTCATTTTAAATGAAAGCCTTGCTGGGTACAGAAATCTTGGTTGCAGGTCTTTGCTTTTCATTACTTGGAATATTTCTTAGCATTTCCTTCTGGCTTGTAGTGTTTCTGTTGAGAAATCAGCTGATAGCCTTGCGGGGTACCTTTGTATGTGACTAACTGTTTCTCCTTTGCTGCCTTTAAGATTCTCTCTTTGTCTTTAAATTATGCCATTTTAATTGTGATGTGTCTTGGAGTTGGTCTCTTTAAGTTCATGTTTATTGGAACCCTGTATACTTCCTTGACTTGCATGACATTTTCTCTCAACAAGTTAGGGAAGTTTTCCATCATTACTTTTTCAAACAAATTTTCTATTCCTTGATCCTCTTCTTTTCCTTCTGGTATCCCTATAATATGAATATTATTAAGTTTCATGTTTTTCTGCAGCTCCCTCAAACACTCCTCATTCTTTTTTGAGTCTTTTTTCATTTTGTTGCTCTCTATGGGAATTTTTTTTCTACCTTGTCCTCCAGCTCACTGATCAATCCTCTGCGTCATGTAGCCTGCTTTTAATTCCTTCTAATGTATTCTTCATTCAGATATTGTATTCCAGGGTCATATATTTCCTCCTGGCTCTTATTGATAGTTTCTATGTCCTTTTTTCATGCTGGTGTAGTTCACAGTGAGTTTCTTATAGTTTCTATGGGGTTCCTTGTAGTTCTCACTGAGCTGTTTGAACATCCTTACAACTATTATTTTGAACTCAATGTCTGACAGTTTGCTTGCCTCACTTTCAGTTAGTAATCTTTCTGGGAATTCCTCCTTTCCTTTTGATTGGAGGTTGTTTCTTTGTATCCCCATTTTAGGTGACTCTTCTTATTTGTTTCTGTGTATTAGATTAATCTGTTTTGACTGTCTTTCTTCATGGTGTGACCTACTGTGACCTACTGAGACTTGTGGGACTCAATGGTAAAGTCTTCTTGACCTCCTGAGCTGGATGCTCTTGGGATTCCCTTTATCACATTTATGTGGGCTCTCTGGTTGTAACTGGGTTTTGGTGGTTGATGGGCCGTTCTTTAGTGGGTCTCTCCCTGTGGCAGGCTGACTGAGAGTTATACTGCTCACCATGTCTTATATGTTGTTGTATGGATCCTGCCAGAACGAAACCAAAACAACCTGCCAAACAAACCCACACCCACAAAAATATACCTCACCTACTAACCTCACTATCAACAGCAAATGAGCAAATATTAATAAAGGTGAAAAGAGATTGAGACTATTATGAGAAAGGAAAAATGTACATGAGATGACTAGCTGAAAGAAAAATTATTTTGAGAGAGTCAAGGGAGAAGAAATAATAAAAGTAGGGAATAGAAATAAAATGAAGAAAAAAATAAAATTTACATCATAAATAAAAAAGGGAAGGAAGAAGTCAGAATGGAGTAAGGAATGGGAAGAGTATAGTATTAGGTTTAAACAAAAATTTTTAAAAATATAGTGAAAAACATAGGTACCAAATTGGAGAAAAAGATCCACTCAGCAATATCAACAACCAATGAGCAAAGATTTAATATAGGTAGTATGGAAATAAGATGGAGAAAAGAAAGAAAGTCTTATCAGATGTCTAGAGGAAAGAAAAGTGATTTGAGAGGATAGAGTGAGCAAGAATACTAAGACTGAGTAATGAAAACCAGGCTAATACAGAGAAAAAATAAAATTTAAAATGAAAAAAGAAAGGGTACAAGGAAGGCAAGTGGAGTAGGAGAGGAGAACAGTAAAATTTGAGACTTGAAATACAAAAATAATGAACATCTAGAAATAAAATGGAAGAAATGCAACAACAACAACCATCATATCAGCAACCAATGAGCAAAGATTGACAAAGGTGGAGAGGGAAAATGGTATTTTAAGAATTGGAAAAAGAATGTTAGATGACTAATGACAAGAAAAATGGTTTTGAGAAGCTAGACAGGGGAAAAATAGTAGGAGTGCAGATAAAAATAAAAAGATAAAAATGTTAAAAAATAATTTTTAAATTTTAGAGATCATTATATTCATGCATTGTTGTAACAAATTTTCTTATATAAAATTCTTTCATCCTTGTATATTTCTGTTGAGAATACTATACTATTTAGCTTATTTTACAGATGAAGAAATTGAGGAACAATAGATGATTTGCCTAACTTAGTGGCAATGAAAGGATGCCACTCCATATTCTGACTCCACATTATACACCTCTAAGCACTACCTTATTACCTTCACTGAGCTCAACAATGAAAAACTAAAATATGGGGAAATGACAAAAAAAGAGCAACACAGTGTTCTCAGTCCTAAAATAGAGCTGTGGGAATACAGGAAAAACACCTGCCTCCAAATAGGCAAAAGGACATGTTTCTCAGGAAAGTATTAAGTCTTAAAATATGAGAAGAGTTAGTCAAAACTCTACTTTTGTAGACTGAATAAAATAATGTATTCTTTGAAATTTGGAAGCTGAAAAAGGTGAGCAAAGGGGATAAAATCTGGAGGCCTATGACTGTAAGAACAGGTGGCTGCTTTGGAGTTACTGTGTTTGAGTTTGGGAGGAACTGGGTTCTAATTATAGGAAGAGGTGATCATTGAGGCTGAGGAGGTAGGTCAGGGATGGATAAAGCAGTCCACACTTTATCTTGAATGCCATGTGGGAAGCCGGTTTAAACATAAAGCTCTTCAAAGTGATATCAAATGAATTTTAGAATTATCACTGTAGCACCATAGGGGAGCTATAGGAAAAGGAAGTGATTGTTTAGGAGAAGGCAATAATTGAATTGCAAAATGTAAGGGCCCAAAATGAGGCAGTGCAAATTAAAAGGAAGATATGGATAAAAAAAAACTATATAAAAGAGCAAATGTAGAGAATTTGGAGAGCCACTTAGATGTGAGTTTTGAATGAGACAGCTTTAGTTTAGGATAATTTTCCCGATTTCTCACAAGAGACACTGAGTGTATAATGATGTCATCTACCATATTATAGAAATAAAGGACTAGGATAGATATGAAGAAAAAGATGATACATTTAAATATGAAACAAGGAGTTTGAGATTTCAGTGAAATGGCAGCTACCTGGTAGTCAGATACGTATGGTCATAAGTCACTTAATGAGTGGGATACATTATGAGAAATGTGATGTTAGATTTTATCATTGTGCAAATATCATAGAGTGCTCTTACAAACTTCACTAGTATAGTCTACTACACACCTAGGCTATATGGTACAGCTAATGCTCTTAGGCTATAAACCTTTATAGCATGTTACTGTACTGAATACTGTAGACAATTACAACAAAATGATACTTAGTTGTGTATCTAAACATAAAAAATGTACACTAAAAATACAGTGTAAAAAATGGCACACCTGTACAGGGCACTTACCATAAATGGAGCTTGCAGGACTAGAAGTTGCTCTGGGTGAGTCAGTGAATGAGTGGTAGGTGAATGCGAAGGGCTAGGACATTACTGTACCCTGCTCATAGACTTAGGCTACACTGAATTTATTAAACAACACAATATTAAAGATTAAATAAATAACAAGAGAAAATGATACAATCAAGAGATGCTGTGAACACGAGGTGTGTGAGGCTGATGCTGGCATAACATGGCATACTGTTTTACAGCTCACTTATTTTTTTATAAGTAGAAAGAGTACACCTTAAAATAAAAATAAACAATATAGGATAGTAAATACATAACCAATAACAAAGTCACTTATAATCATTATCAAGTATTATATACTATACACAATTGTATGTGCTATACTTTCATACAACAGGCAGCTCTGTAGGTTTGCTCACACCAGCATCACCACAAACATGTGAGTAGTGCTTTCTGCACAACATTATGAAGGCAGTATGTCACTAGGTGATAGGAATTTTGCAGCTTCTTTATAATCTTCTAAGACCAGCATTGCATATGCAGTCAGTAGATGATACCCCTGCCACAATATCATCATGCAATGCATGACCGTATGTGGATCAGGAACTTAGAAGTGGGTTCTGGGCTGAAACTATGGACTTATTAGTTAAAATCAACAAAATGATTAAGGGAAACTGCATATAGTAATAAGAAAAAAAAAGCCCCACATTTAGCTCTAAGGAATATTGGCATTTAGGGCACACATAGAAATCTTTACAGAAACTGAAAGTGTGACCAGAGAGGAGAAAAACAGGAGAGGTAGGCATCCTAAAAGGGTAGGTGTCATAAAAGAGGGTGTGACCGATAGTGTAAACTATGTTTAAACGTTAATTTAGTTAAAGGCATCATTGAATTTGGTAATACGGAAGTCATCTCTCACCATCTGCTCAGCCATTATTTAATGAGAGATTGTTATGTGTCAAGTGTAATGAAAGACACTGAGGATACAATATTAGCAGAGCAGGTAGTTGCCTCTGTATTCATGATGCTTGGTCTAACAGTGAGGTTAATCAAGTAATCTCTCAAGTAACTACCCAAAATCAAGAGACATCTGCCTGGAAAATGGAAATTGCCAGAAAATCAAGAGAGGTCCCAGTGAAGGGGCCTTTGCATTGGCTTTTGATATGAGTTGGTCCAGAGTACAAAATTATTTATGATGGTTCAAGTTCAAGTAAGACTCTCCTTGTTATCTTTCCTTTTTTCTATCAGTGCCTCCCTCCTCCCTTTCAGGCACAAATAGGCAAGAAGAGGGTCTGAAGCAGGCTGTAGTAGAGGCAGAGTATGGTGAATGCTAAAATCACATTTAGAGTTTTAAAATTTTATTTATTTATTTATAATCCTCACTTGAGGACATTTTTTTCATTTATTTTGAAGAGAGAGAGACATTAAATGTGAGAAAGAAACATTTTTTGACTGCCCTCTTCTATGCACCCTGACCAGGAAGTGAACCCACAACCTTGATATACACCCTAATGGGGAATTCAACCCACTATCTTGACAGGATGATGCTCCAACTAACTGAGCCACACTTGCCAGAGCACAATTGGATTTTTATTAATATCCTGGACAAGACATTTTAATTATTGAATAGAGGATAAATTTGAGACATAAACTTATAGCACATCCATCTATTACTTAATATTAAGCAGAAAAGTCATAGGATTGGCCAATGTTTTCTTCAAAGGGCAGGGGAAAATTGCCCTGAATGAATTTTAAAGTTATCTATGGGAGACAAAAATAAAGTTACTGTTGTTCATACATCAGGAGTTATGAACTAAGGAGGATTGCAGCAGATTAAAGAGTAAGGTGAAGGGTGAAAATAAGTGGGAGGCTCCTTTTCAAAATATACTTAAAAGGGAGAAAGTACAGACTGAGGGAGAGAGGGACAGGCCATGGCAAGTTTTCTTTTTAAAATATGGGATAAGTCTGAGCTTTTTTATAATAGTCTTCTTTTACCCACAGGGGATATGTTCCAGGACCTCCTGTGAGTACCCAAAACCACAGATGTCACTGAACCCTATACATCCTACATTTTTCTCCATACATGAATACCTGTGATAAAGTTTAATGTATAAACCAGTCACAGAAGGAAATTAACACAGTAAATAATAATAATACAACATTATAACAATATACTGTAATAAAAGTTGTGCAAACATGGTTTCTTTCCATCATAATATCTTGTTTTATATTACTCACCCTTCTTGTGACAATGTGAGATGATAAAATGCCATGTGAAGAGATGAAGTGAGGTGAGTGAGACATTACTGAGTAAAGTAAGTGTTATGTATACACAAGCGCTGCAGTACTGTGACAGTTGATAACCAAGAAGGCTGCTAAGTGACTAACACACTAGTCTATATACAATGTGGGTTCACTGGGAAAAAGGGATGATTCAAGTCCTGGGCAGCATGGAACCAGATGGCATGAGAATTCATCATGTTACCCAAAAAAGTGTGCAATACAAAACATACATTGTTTATTTCTGGAATTTTCCATTTAATATGTTTGGGCCATGGTTGACCATGCATAACTAGAACCACAGAAAGGTGAAACTGTGGATAAGGGGGAGCTATAGTATATAAAGGGGAAAGAGTGAAGAAATAATGAAGATAGAGAGGATGATTCTGGAATGCATACTAATTCTTGAGTTGCCTAGAAAGTGTAGTTACACAAAACCCCTCATTTCTGGATCATGAATATTACCAACAAAATCAAGAAAATGAGTGATTTCTGCACTTTATAAATTACCTTTCTTTCCAAAGTCCTCAAGTTTAGTCTTTGCCATATGCAAGTCAAAGAATTCACTATTTCTGGTGAAATTACTTTAATTTAGCAATGACCTGGAACTTACTTGGAATCTTGGAGGAGTGAATGAATGTGTAAGCTTCAGGACAAACTGTTTTATTCACTTTTACAGTGTAAATCTTATTCACCTCTGAATTCTCAGCAGCTGTAACCATACCTGATGCATAGTATATGTTAAAACATGTTTGGTAAATGAATAACTTGTGAATAATAGCAGAAACATGAAAGATTGAGTGAGTAAGAGTGAATGAAAAGTTCCACAAAGAAAACAGTAATACCAGGTCATAGTCTATTTGAGTCAATCAGTTTTAAAAATCAGATCAGCCCTGACTGTGTGGCTCAGTGCATTGAGTGCCTGCCTGTGAACTAAAGTGTTGTTGGTTCTATTCCCAGACAGGGCACATGCCTGGGTTGCAGGCCAGGTCCCCAGTGGGGGGGATGCTAGAGGTAACCACACATTGATGTTCCTCTCCCTCTCTTCCTCCCTCTCTAAAAATAAATAAATAAAATCTTTAAAAAATTAGTAAAAAATAAAAATCAGTTATGAGTAAGCCCGAAAAAGAATTTGATCTTCAAATGAACATTACTTAAGTATTCATGTAATATACTTTTAGGTGAAGGGTTACTTACTGCATTTTAATTAATTGATAAATGAGACTGATGAGTATGTTTATTTACATTTGCCTTTACCAAAAACTCTGTAAAATAGCTAAGATGGATCAGAAAAGAGAATAAGAACATGTGTGTCTAGACCACAGCCATTAAGTCAATGGTAGGACCAGCAATAAAATCCAAGTTTCCAAATACAAAGTTGTTATAGAAGATACATTTTTGGAGCTATAGCATCCTTTGAATATTTTTAAAGAGAAGCCTATCAACATTTCAAAAGCAATATCATAGTTCAGCCTAAATACTAATCCATTAAGTAAAGGAAATGATATAAACTTCATCATTTCAGATGTGTGCTCACTTATTTAGTCATACTAGAGTCTTCTGTTATTGTTTTAATGCACACAATTTAACAAAATGAGTGTTATCATTAACTATATAGATATAAAGTTCTGACCTTGGAAATTATGGGCTGAATTCAACAAAGAAACCATGATTATAGCCTCTTTTATTGTATAGTTTCCCTTTCCACATTTTTAGCATGTAAATGGCATTCCTATTTATTATCATCAGCTATTTTCAAAACTTAATCACCAGTTTTAACAATAATTACTATATTCATAAAAAAGGGTGAAGTTAATAAAGAATTAACTTTGTTATTTTCAAAGATAAAGGTTTACTATAAAGGTGATAATTATCATTAGAAAACTTATATTTTGCATATGAATGGAGCATAAGAGTGACATATTTCTTAAGATTTACAATGTGAAAAGTAGGTACTTAAGATGTTCAGCTTCATTTTTACCAAGCCACTATAATGCTTACTATATAGTAAGCAAAGATTAAACAAGAATAGGAAATGTAAATGACACAAGGACATATATATACATATATATATACACATGTATCTACACACACATTTATATACATATATATTTGGAGGACACTTAATTTTTAAGAAATTTGCTATTTGGGGGAACTTTGCATTGAGTGATTGAGTGAGAGTTCAGAGTAATGGGTTGTCCTGAGTCTAGCAATGTATATATATTGTTTATATTGCTTAAAGTTTCACAATCAATAGAAATAAAGGTTTTGTTTTCTTTAAAGAGTAATTGAACTTTGAACAGGGGCAATAGCAACCATCATAAAGAATTCTTCAAAAGGGCAAATGACACTTGAGGCATGCTATTCACATGAATCATTCACCACTTGCCAAATTACTTTTCCTAGGAAGGCTTGAGCTCAACAAGTTGCAATAATAAAGTGATAATTTTTTTGGAGAAGAATCTAACTTCCTGTTTTTGTTAAAAGGAAAAAGATTTTATTTTTCTATACAAATGGAGCCAATGGCTTATAGTAACAATTCCAGCTTAAACTTACATTTCTTGAATAGAAAAAAACTTGGCTTTCTTAGACATCATTGGTTTAAAATTAACCAGACAAGACTGTGTAATCATTGGAATCTTGTTATGACGGAAAAAGAAATATAAATAAGGTATTCAAGATTTAAAACATCCACTAGCTTCTGAAGGTTCAGTTGTGCTTAATAAATATAAAAATCTTTGGTACATATTAAAAAATAAAAATACTGTCACTAATCACTTGTATTTATTTTGATAATATCATCATCATGGTGAAAAATATTAAGTACCATTTTGAAGAGCTTAAACACTAATATCTGGCAAATATTTGACTAAGGAATTTATTTTGTTTTTCTTTTAATAATGAGGTTTCCTGAGGGGAGGGGGAGGGAACTTCAGGGGAAAAGGGGAAGGGTTTGTAGGAACAAGTATAAAGGACACGTGGACAATAAAAAGGGGGGGTGAAAATGGGAGGAAGGTGGGGAGGGCTCAGGCATGGGCTGGTATGGGAGTCAAAGGCAGAAAACTGTACTTGAACAACAATTAAAATAAAAAAAATTAAAAAATGGTGAGGTTTCCTTTCCATGACTCTGGAAAGAAAAGTTTTTTTTTTCCTTTTCTTTCCTTCTTCCTTTTTCGCTCTTTTCCTTCTTTCCCTCATTACTTTGCTCTTCTTTCTTTCCTCTTTTTTACATCTTTTGGAAATAAATGACATGCTATTGCTTTATTTATGGTCAAGTTTAAATATACCTGTTTCTTCAGATATGTCCAAAGTCTGGGGAAAAAAACAAAAGATAATGTTTTTTATTATAATTATGCAAGTAACATTGTAAAATGCAGAGTCAATAGTTAAAAATCCAAACGTGTACTTTTTTTCCAAGGGAAAGAATAAATATCAGGAAAATAGTGTACTTAGAATGAGAGTACCATGCAATTATCTGCATGAAACTTGGCCAAAAATATTTTATTCTGTGATTGTAATTTATTTGCAAAAAAATTGATTTCCTATAAAAGGACAGAGCAAATATGTCTCTCAAGGCTTAAGAAATAATAACTTTTGCTATACTTTACTTTGCATTATAGTTAGTTACATACATATTTTTCAGCACAACTAAATTGTGTGTGTTTGTGTGTGTGTGTGCTTTACCTCTACAACAGCTTTATTGATGTCTAATTGGATAGAATAAAAAATAACAGATTCCTCACTCTCAAATTTTCCTTTTGTCCCTTTACAGTTCTTCCTTGTACCCCTTCCTGGGCAACCACTGATTTGTGGTCACTACACATTAGTTTGCATTTCCTAAATTTTTATATAAATGCCTATATGATTCCTTTATATCTGGCTTCTTTCACTCAGCATAATTGTTTTGAGCTTTATTCATGTTGTAGCATGTACCAATAGTTCATTCTTTTTTATTCTGAATAGTATTCCATTGTGTGGATATACAACATGTTCATGAATAATGTCCTTTTGTTCAACTTTGTTTACTTATAATGTTGATGAGATGTCATAGTATCTTAACTATTGTCCTGGATGGGAACTTTGGCTTTGCCATATCACAAGCAGGGCCTCAGCAGGGGGAAGGTACTATACATGTCAAACCAGAGGGGCTTCTCCTTCAGTACCCCAGCCTGAATCAGGCCCCAAGTCTGAGAGAAAATGCTGCTCACAGTTTTCAGCTGGCTCCCCACAATGGCTGGAGCCTCTCATTAATTTCTTAGTATAATAAAATACCCAGTAGTGTTCACACACACACAGAAAAAGTTAGCCTACAGTATAACTGGTTTTGTTATGTTGTTTCACTTAAAGTCATGAAACCTATGATGACATTAAGTGAAGACTTACTGTACCATAACTGGTTATCAATTCACCTGTCAAGAGACATTTAAGTTGTTTCCAAGTTTTGTCTATTACCAACCAACTGCTATAAGCATTCATATACATTAAATGTATGAACATATGCCTTCCTTTCTTATGGGTAAATACCTAGGGGTGGAATGGTTGGGTCACATCATGGGTGTCTGTATAACTTTTCTCTAAGATGATTATACCATTTTATGTTCCCACCACCAGTTCTTCCACATCCTTGCCAACACTGGGTATGGTCAGTCTTTTAAATTTTAGTCATTCTTATAGGTGTGTAGTGATACTGTAGTTTTAATTTTCATCTTTGTATTGACTAATGGTCCATGTTCATATTTGTCATCCACATCTTGGACGTTGCTGGTTGAAAGCTTTTGTCCATTCTTTCCAGGTTTTCTTTTATTGACTTTTGAGAGTTCTTTATGTATGCTGGATATAGCCCTTTTCAACTATATCTTTATAAATACTTTCTCCCAGTCTGTGGTTTGTCTTTTCATTCGCCTAAGTGTCTTTCAAAGAGAGACACTCTTAATTTTTATAACATTTTTATGTTCTTTTTGAATTACACTTCCAGTGTCATACCTAAGAATTCTTTTCCTACCCCAAGGTCCCAAGATTTCTTCCTGTTTTCTCCTAAAAGTATAATTAGTTTTAAGTTTACATTTAGATCTATGATCCATTTTGTGCTATTTTTTAAAGTGTGTTGCAAAATATGGAACAAATTTAGATTTTTACACATGGATATCCAGTTGTTTCAGCAGCATTTGTTGAAAAGATTATCTTTTCTCCACTGAATTGCCTTTGAATCTTTTTTTGAAAATCAAATGACCAATGTGTGTCTATTGATTTCTAGGCCACATTTTGTTCCACTGATCTACGTGTCTGTTCTTTCACTGATACCCTACTGTCTTCATCACCATGGCTTCTTAGTAAGACTTGAAATCAGTGAAATCAGTGTGAATCCTTCAACCTTGATCTTTTTTCAAAGTTGTTTTGACTATCCTAGTTACTTTGTACTACCATATTAATTTTGGAATCAGCCTGTCAATTGTTTTTTTTTAAACCTCCTTAGATTTTAATTAGGATCACAATATACCTATAGATCAGTTTGAAGAGAACTGACAAGTTACCAAGTGCAACAGTTAATTTTCTGTGTCAGCTTGAGTAGGCTGTGGTGCCTCACTGTTTAGTCAAACATTAGTTTTGATGTTGCTGTGAAGGCATTTTTAGATGTGATTAACACTTAACAGTTGACTTTGAGTAAAACAGATGAGCCTCCATAACATGGGCGGGCTTCACCCAATCAGTTGAAGAGAAAAGACTGAGGTTCCATGAGGAGAAAAGAACTGCCTCCGATTGCCTTCTGACTGCCACATCAACTCTTGCTGGAATTTCTAGTCTGTTGGTTTCTCCTGTGGATTTCAGACTTTTCAGGCCCCACAACTTCTCTCTATAAATGCACATCAAATTGATTCTGTTTTTTTGGGAGAAACTTGACTAAAACACTGATATTGAGTCTTCTAATCCATGTTCATGGCTGGGGAGAGGGGCCAATGTGAAGGGGGTGGTAGCACCTTGTTTGGTTGCCCCTGAAGTCTGGTGCTCCATGGAGGTGCGCTTTACTTCCACATCAGGGAGACAGAGAAGTGCTTTAAAAAGAACCTTCCAGACAAAACCATGGTTATAGGAAACTACCAGATGCAGCTGTATGACAATCAGCAGGAGGAGTGCCAGCCAGCCAGCCATCTCAGGCCTTGGCATGTTCATGGAGGTGAAGGAGAAAAAAGACAGGGTCATTCTGGCCGATCAGTATGGCTCTGAAGGCAGATTCACTTTCATGTCCTATATCCCTGACAACCACCAGATCTGTCTTTACTATAATTCCTCCAAGTTCTCCCTTTTTTCTGAAGGCATGTTGAGAGTTCATCTGGATACTCAGGTGGGTGAACATGCCAATGACTAAGCAGAAATTGCTGGCAGGGGAGACAACATGACCAGGAAGTTGGCCCTCCCAGGGCAAGGCCCATCCACCACACTCTGGACATGCTGACCCTGTGACCTCTCCAAACGTGGGACACTCCACTGCATAGTTTGTGGTAGTGGGGGACTTTTATGCCGGGGCCTCTACACCATCATAAGTCACATGTGCAGCTCACCAGACTTCCACCTGACAGGGTGGGCTCTGCTACCCTGTGCCACCCAGTGCATCCTCAGATCAGTCCAATTAAATTATGATCTTTATTAGGGAAGGTATCATTCATTATTCAATTAATATTTATTGTATACCTGCCTTGTGATAAATTGTGTGTTAAGTCTTGGTGATGAAAGGACACAAGAGACAAAGTCTCTGGCTTTATAGAACTTGGAAAAACAAATTGAGAGGGAAGATGATTAAGGGTAATGTGATGAATGCTATGATAGCAGAATACACATGGTAATTCAGAAGCCCAGAGAGTTAAATGCCCACCCCAATCTCACAGAAGCAAGGAGAGAAAGAGAGGGAGAACTCCTCTGGCAAATTTTATCAGAACATTAAGTTAACAGGCAAAAAATATTCAGCATGATTTATCCAGTTATCCTAAAACAACACATTAAATCTCAATTTATGTATGGTGATATGTTTTATAGTGTCTTTACCTACAATTTCATATTTCAAATAAATTGTGTTGAACATAGAGAAGCCAAATATTCATTTGGTCCATTTCCTTTAGCATTCTTATCAGTGCATAAATTTGTGTGTGTGTGTGTTTAATGTGTAAGTTTTTGATTATCTGTGAAATAAATTCAGAACATACAAGCTACAGGGAATCATATGAACTCTTTGGTTTTATTCATGGGGCTCAATTCTTGCAGACAGTGTGTGCAAATAATGCATTCAAGTTAAGTTCTTACCAAGAGTGGAGATAGTTATCTATGGTGGGATAGAAGAAAGTGTATGATTATGATACATTTCTTGGATCTCAACTCCTTGAAGACAGACATAGTATTTTATGTTCCTTTAGTATCTATCCCCATAGTATTTAGCACAACACTGATTGTATTAATGAATACTTATTGAACAATTGATCAATATTTCACCTTATAGGTTTGGAGGATATATTTCAATTTATTTTATACCATGTCATTTAACCTATGCTCCTTCATTTTGATATTAATATGGCATTAATGATTCAACTCTACTAGGCTACTGTCCTCCCTCCCTTCTTTTACTATATGTAGCTTCTTCAAGTCCTATGACAACAGAGTATAGAGATTGCGGTATGTCCAAATTATAAGAGATTTTCAAGTGCCTTCTGGGATGATGGGATTATGATCTGTGTAGTTCTAAAATTAGCTCAAGGAAGGATATGTGATGAAGCCTTAGAAACTATACATTCTTTAATTGCAACACACTCTAGCCTCTTGCTTCAGTAACTCTCTGCCCCCATCACCATAACAGGTAGTAACAGGGGAGATGGGAGGAGCAAATCACCCATGTGACATTCACCCTCAGTTCTAGAAACACTCATCTTTTTGTGAAATTCTCCAATTCTTACAAAATATTGTAAAATACATTTTCTTGAGCATTGCTAGGATTCCAAGTAGCTTCGGGCTTTCTTCAACCTCTTAGCATCAAAGACTTTATTTTACTTTCCCTTCAGAAGCAGTACAATGAGATTGTACAAATACCTATCTATGTGAACCCTGTATGTAAAGTTTAGCAGAAATTTGGTGGCTGTTTTAAAATAATACAAAGTGTGGGTGACTGCTTGTGTGGTAAATATAATAAATAAGAAAGTTCCAAGATTATAGACAATTGAAATGCAGGCTGGTGTGGTAGAAGAGAAAATAAAGAATAGCGACAAAATTAAATTTGAAAATCCTTGACAATTAAGTGTTGAATCCAGAATTGCTTTTCTAAATCCTATTCATTTTCTACAATATTACTTTTAACCATCCCAGTCTGATCCCCATTTATAGGTCATCCTATAAATGAGGTGGCTATTTTATTTAGAATTTATAAGAAAAATATTAATGGCATTAAGGACTTCCTTATAGGGCTCTGTCATTCAAATACAAACTTCAAAACCTCTTCTTCATCTAGCAATTGCAATTTGTACCAACTGTGGACATTTTACTAGATAGATTTTCAGTAAATGAACTGGCTTTTGTAACAAAAATACATTAGTGTGCCTCTTTCCCAGTCTTGCATCATGGTTCCACAGAGCTGCTTCAAAGACTACTGTCCAGCCGACTTCAGGGAAACAAAGAGTAGGACAAGGAGCTGGTGTAAAGCCGGCTATTGATGATGAGAATAGCCTGAATGGAAAAGTAACACACTGATATCCAGCCTTTTCTGGAAGCTAGTGAATGAATTCCTCTAATAGGACAAAGTCTTGCTTGGAGCCACCTGTTTCCAAAGATCTTTTCCTTGCTCTTTAGCTTGTTGGGTTTCCTGAGGCCAGCCAGGGTTCAGGAGGTAGGAGAAGCCCATTCGTAATACTCAGGCAATCTCTGGTCACAGGCGACAGATCATGCAAGAAACAGGAAATACATAAAATATGCTCCTTCAAATTATTTTAAAGTATTTGTCAGTTCATTCATTCACTCTCACTTTAATGGAAAAATAAAACAACAAACAAGAAAAGAAACCATAGTTCAACCACATATAGTTTTCTATAGAATCCACATTCTTCATTTTCCTCAAAATAGAAATGTCTCTTATATTACATATCATTTGATCCATTGAAACAAAGGTAGCTGCTCATTTATTTCAGTTCCTGCCCCTTCCCAACTTGGTTTAAAGAAAAAAAATACCTTTGTCCCCTTTGAACTAAAGTGAGGCAGACACAAGTCTGACATGAAATAAGTTCTGCAAAAGGACTGATTAAATCTTTTTTCTCAAGATGAAAAGAACCTTTAAAAACAAACTGAGGTTTTATATCTGTAGGTATTAAATTCTCCCCTTGCATTTGCTTTAGTTCAATGTAGCATTTGTGTGGTTTATTACATCTTTCATGTAGCAGATCTAAAAACCTTTGTGAAGTGGAAGATAATGGCATAGTGTGTTATAGGTTTCAAAGATCCTGTTTTTTTAAGCCGGCAAGCAGCCCTTTGCAGACAGAAGCTCCGTGAGGATGTGAAGTCTCTTTTTCTGGCTGGGGTTTAATCCTCTGTTCACTTTAGAAATTGCTTCTTACAAATAAATGTCCTGTGGCTATTTTTCTTTCTCTGTCAGGTCTAAAGTAGAAGCTGCCAAATTTAAGGGTAAATAAGAACCACCTGGGTGTTTTTTGCTAAACTGTTGATTTCTGGGATCCTCAGCCAATATTTAGTCGTAGACTAAGGGTGGGACCCAGGAATCTACTTTGTAAATGAGTGTTCAGTTGACTCTGCTGCAGGAGGTCTTTCAGAGAGACACTGGCCTAAACTAATTCTGAAAAAACAAAAACAAAAACAAACGTGAGGACATTCAACAGCTTTCTTTGCAAGATATTTTCTATTTCTGATGAGTTCTTTTTTATTCCAAATGTCACAAGCAGAACACTAAATCATTTTTAAAAATGAGAAAAATAGATTTAAATGAAAGTACGATTACCTTGTCTTCCAACGGGAATTATGAATACTATATGCAAAAGCATGAAACGGGAAAGCAAATTAATCCACTGTCTTGATTACAAAGCAATACTGAGAATTAATAAAACCTGATTATATAGCATGAAATCCAATTCTTAAAAAGTGTCTTGGTGAAGATAAACATATAGATTATAGTGTAGATTAGTTTAATTAAGTAAGATTCTGTCGTATGTTCTAACTTGTCGGCTGTCAATCCAGCATATACCACATGCAGAGATGGCAAATTGCCCGATAATCTAGTATTGTTGACATGCTCTCCAAGAAACCTAACACAGGCCCAGATCCTCTTCTATTTCAGTTCAGTTCAGTTCAGGGTTGTTGAAGGGGCAGGCAACACCTGGAGACCAGGCACACCTGGAGACTCTTCAGTGAAACCCAGGAATGGGAAGGAGAGTAGAAAACATCCCAAGTATTC
The DNA here is from genome assembly GCA_028533065.1 of Trachops cirrhosus. Classification (NCBI taxonomy): domain Eukaryota; kingdom Metazoa; phylum Chordata; class Mammalia; order Chiroptera; family Phyllostomidae; genus Trachops; species Trachops cirrhosus. The sequence continues at coordinate 73,817,948 of CM052539.1, forward strand.
TGGTGGACCACACAGTGCTGCTGCTCAGACCTGATTTACCGGCTGTCAATAACCTTGCCAGCTTGAGGAATTGGCAGCCTGTCTACAACACCTGGAGAAATGGTGTATGTATGCCCATTGTATTTCCATGTTACACAGACCCCCAGAGAAGTTAATTTGGATTTACATATGCTTAGCTGGTTTTTAGTGTCCAAAAATCCTCAGGAATTTTCAACCCTGTGGAATCTAATATTGTTAAAAAATTAACTCTTTATCTTTCAATCAATTATAACTGCAGTGTTGAAATTAGCGGCAGTACAGTGACGTGACCAGGAAAGTAGGTTTTGGATCCAGAATGCCTAGAGTGATAGACTGGCCGCACCAGTTTCTACCTGTTAGCCATTGAGCATATTAATGCGACATTCTGTGCCTCAACCTTATGCAAGTATAAAATGGAGGCAGGAAATATATCTATGTTATGAAGTATTGCAGAATTCTTAGGAGGGTTAAATTAATTAACATGCATGAAGCACTTAGTAGAATGCCCAACATGGAACAGGTGCTCACTAAATGTTACCTTTATTATTGTTGTTGTTGGGATTAGTAGAAAAAAACAGGTGGAAATGTGTCGTTCTTAATTTGAAAATGTTTTCAACTCTATTGCAATACACTTTGCATACAATAAAATGCACTTTTTAAGTGTACAGTTCAGTAAGTTTTGACAAGTGTATATACCTGAGTAATGATATTCCAATTGATGTATAGATTATCTCCATTATTTTATTAATCTCCCTAATGTGCAGTATTTCACCCCCACCAAACCCCAGGAAACAGTCGGATTTCTCAAACCACACTTTTATTTTGTATGTTTTAGATTTTCATATAAATAAAATCATACAAAATGTACTCTTCCCTGTCTGGTTTTTCTCACTTCATATGATGGTTTTGAAATTCATCTTTGTTGTATATATCATTAATTTGCTCCTTTCTATTAATAAGTATTTAATTTTCTTGACATAGTATAATTAGTTGGTCTAATCACTTACTAATGAATATATAGAATGATATAAATCATTCGGTGTTTTGCTATTAGGAATAAAACTGCTCATTCTTGTACATCTCTTTTTGTGAATATGTTTTCAATTGTTTTGGGTAATTGCCTAGAAAGGGTATTTTTGGGACATTTGGAATACATATGTTTAAATTTATAAGAAATTCAAAGTGTTTTCAAAAGTAGCTATTGTACTTAATACTCCCACAAATAATGAGATACATTTATTCCACATCCTCAATAATTGGTCATTATAGTTAGTGTGAAGTGATATCTTATGTTTTCAATTTGCAGTTTCCTAAAAACTAATGATGAATATCTTCTCACATATGTTTTAGAAATTTCAATGTTTTCCTTTTCTTAAGTGTCTATTAAACATTTTGGCATATTTTTTAATTGGTTTATATTTTTATTACTGAACTGGAGTTCTTTATTTAATCAGAATATATAAAGTGAATAACTGTCTCAGCCTGTCTTTTTATATATATATATTTTACTGATTATGCTATTACAGTTGTCCCATTTTCCCCCCTTCACTCCCCTCCACTCTATGCACTTCCCCCTCACCTACATTCCCCCCTTTAGTTCATGTGCATAGGTCATATATATAAGTTCTTTGGCTTCTACAATTCCTATACTATTCTTACCCTATCCCTCTCTATTTTCTACCTACAATCTATGCTACTTATTCTCTGTACCTTTTACCCCTCACTCCCCCTCCCACTCCCCTGTTGATAACCCTCCATGTGATCTCCATTTCTGTGGTCCTGTTCCTGTTCTAGTTGTTTGCTTAGTTTGCTTTTGTTTTAGATGTGGTTGTTAATAACTGTGAGTTTGCTGTCTTTTTACTGTTCATAT
>CM052539.1:73819935-73851405 GCA_028533065.1 Trachops cirrhosus
CTTTCCTTCATTTTTACCTTGGCTAATGTAATTCTGATGTGCCTTGGTGTGTTCCTCCTTGGGTCCAACTTCTTTGGGACTGAGCTTCCTGGACTTCCTGGAAGTCTATTTTTTTTTTTTTTTTGCCAGATTGGGGAATTTCTCCTTCATTATTTGTTCAAATAATTTTCCACTTGTTGCTCTTCCTCTTCTCCTTCTGGTACCCCTATAAATTGGATGTTGGAATGGTTCAAGATGTCCTGGAGATTCCTAAGCCTCTCCTCATTTTTTTTAATTCTTATTTCTTCTTTTTTGTTTGGTTGTTTTTTTCTTCCTTCTGGTCCACACTGTTCATTTGAGTCCCAGTTTCCTTCCCATCACTATTGGTCCCTGTATATTTTCCTTTATTTCACTTAGCATAGCCTTCATTTTTTCATCTAGTTTGTGACCAAATTCAACCAATTCTGTGAGCGTCCTGATCACCAGTGCTTTGAACTGTACATCTGATCAGTTGGCTATCTCTTCATTGCTTAGTTGTATTTTTTCTGGGGCTTTGATCTGTTCTTTCATTTGGGCCATTTTTCTTGTCTCAATGTGCCTGTTATGTAGTAAGGGGTGGAGCCTTAGGTGTTCACCAGGGCGGGGCAACCCACATTGCTGCATTGTGATGTTATATGTAGGGAAGGCGTCTGAGAGAGAACAATGGCGCTTGCTCCACTCTCTGCTGGATTTTAGTCACTTCCCCTGCTACCCACAAGCCAAGTGGGCTCTTCTGGTGCCGATTCCCATGTGGGTGGGTTTATGTACTTTCTAGTACCCTGTAGGTCTCTCCAACAAACTCTCCTATGAGGCTGGGAGTCTCTCCTGGCACCTCAACCCCCACAGGTGTTTTCAATCAGTGGTTTGAGGCTTTATTTCCCTTCACTGGAGCCCTGGGTTGCACAGTCTGTCTCACTCTCAAGTTGTTCCTCCTGGTTTATCTGCACATGAATGTGGGATGGCCCACTCCACCAGCCGCCACCTTGCTGGGTCCATCAGCCGCCACCTTGCTGTGAATCCTCTCCACCAGGCTACCCATCTCTGCCCCTCCTACCGATCTGGATGAATGTGTCTTCTTTAATTCCTTGGTTTTCAGACTTCCATACAGTTTGATTTTCTGTCAGTTCTGGTTGTTTTTTGTTTTTAAATTGTTGTTGTCCTTCTTTTGGTTGTGAAAGGAGGTACAGCGTGTCAACCTACATCTCCATCTTGGCCGGAAGTCTCAGCCTATGTCTTAATAATATCTTTTTAGAAGCACAGATTTGACTGTGATAGAGTATCATTTATTTTCATGTATGGTGAGAGCTTTTTATGTCCTAAAAAATCTTTGCCTACCCCAATGTTGTAAAGATGTTTTTCTATGTTTTCTTTGGAAGTTTTATAGTATTTGGTTTATATTTAAATCAAATTATTTTTCTGTACCTTAGAAGTTGATTTTTGTTTTTGATTTTTATGTATTTTCAGTTGTTCCAGAATAATTTACTGAAAAAATTATTTTCGCATTGAATAAACTTGCTACTTTGTTTGGTTGACCATGTAAATATTTGTCTGTTATGAGACCCCATCTTCCATTCATTTATTTGTCTATCTTTACACTATTATCAGATTTTCTTGACAAATATAGTATTATAGTGTACTTGAAATGAAGTACCCTAAGTCCTTCAATTTTATTACTTTTTAAAAATTTTTTTTAATTTCTTGAAATTTTTTGAAAATAAGAACTACTTTAAGTATTTTGCATTCTCCTAATCATAGTAGAATATGCTTGTCAATTTCTCCAAAAAAAGCCAGCTGGAATTTTCATAGATATTGCATTCTATTTATACATTCATTTGAGAACAATTGACACAGTGACAGCATTCTCTTCCAAGCTATGAACATAGTATAATGCTCCACGTATTTAGGTCTTCTTTAAATTGTCCCAGCAATAATTTATAGTTCCAATATAGAAAACTTAGACATCTTTTGTTTGATGAATTCCCAACTATGGATAGAGTATAATGTAAATTATGTTTTACAATAGCAACAATTATTTTGAGAGGGTTAAGTCCCCACCTACCATTGTGGATTTTTCTATTCCTCATAAGTTCTGTCCATTTTTGCCTCATTAGATGGGTACACTTTTAGAATTATGTCTTCTTGATAAGTAAATGCTATTATCACTATAAAATAACCTCCATCCTCGATAATACTTCTTATATTGAAATAATATCATCACACTGAATTTTTTAGTCTTAGGGTTTGGATGGTATGTTTATTTCCATTCTTTTCCTTTCAACTAATGTTTGCCTTTATATTTCAAATTCATCTCTTTCAAATAATATCTGATTGAGTCTTAGACCTTTAATGTATCTGACAGTTATTTAGTTACTTTCTAGGTTTCTATTCTAACTCTTCTGATAGTTTTTTTTAGCTATACCTCTTGGTATTGTTTTTAGTGATTTCTTTAGAGATTACAATACTCATCTTTAACTTACCAAAGTTTATTTGGATTAATATTATTATTTTTTTAAGATTTTATTTATTTTTAGAGAGAGGGGAAGGGAAGGAGAAAGCGAGGAATAGAAACATCAATGTGTGGTTGCCTCTCACTTGCCCCACACTGGGGACCTGGCCTGCAACCTAGGCATGTGCCTTAGACTGGGAATCAAGCCAGTGACCCTCTGATTCACAGGCCTGTGCCCAATCCATGAGCTATGCCAGCCAGGGCATGAATTAATATTATTATACCACACATAATATAAAAACCTCAGAATGGTATAATTCCAATTACCTTTCCTCCATTCTTTGCATACTGATGTCATATTACTTTATAGGGTCTATAGTATATGTACATGTCACATATTTACTTCTACACATATTATAGACCCCATAAGACATCAATATTACTTTTTACTTTAAATTGTTAATGAATTTTAAAAGACTTTTTAAAAAAGAAAAACTAATCTTGTATAATCACTCAGACATTTACTATTTCTGTTATTCTTCAGGGTAGTGGTGCTCTTCAGTGCCCTTAAGGCAGTGGTTTTGCTCCTCAAAGACATCTACTGCATGCAGAGAAATGCTGCTTTGCAAAGATGAGATGCTATCTTTGGTCCGGTTACTTCAAGGTAAAGCCTGAAACAGATTCCAGTTTGTGATTTATTAGAGTGCTCTCAGGAGAAAGGCTGTGATCAAAGCTGGGTGGGTGGGGGAGGAAAGCTAAGCATGACTCTGGATTCAGATGAAGACCACTATCCACCTGATCCTATGGGGAAGATCTGGTGTACAAATCGTGCCAGAGTTCATTCTACACTGAGCAAGGGTGCTGATCTTTTGTGCAGTGTATTAGTCAATTATTCACTAAAGTCTACCCCCTCTGGCTCCCAGGAATGGAGGAGCACATAGCCTCCTGGTCAGGTGGCTCTTGTTGGCTGAAGATTATTCTTTAGTAATGGAGCAGATGTGATTTGTTATTGGGAAAAACCTGGCCGAGGCACTAAGACATCCACTATAGGGTTACCCTTTAGGATTTAGTACATCCCTTAAATCTACAGCTACTATTTATTGATATGTCCCCAATAGGTATAATTAATAGGTTCAAAAGCCAAGTGGTGAAAACAGGAGTGGCCCTATTTATTCTCTCTCCCAGTGAACTACTTGGGGGAATTTATGTTTCCTGTCCACACAAGTTTAGGCTCAGTGGGCCTAGAGGTCTTGGTTGGTAGTGGGAATGAGGTGCTTCCACCACGGGATACAGTAAGATTTTTGTCTAAGTTTAGAGATGCAGCTGTCATCTGGCTTTTTGAGCTCCCTGTGCCTGTATAAGACCAGGCACAGAAAGGAGATACACTGGCAGGAATAACTGATTCTTATCTCCATGAGGAAGTATGCTGTTGTTATGTAGGGGGCCTAAATAAAATGTGTCCAGTAAAAAAGTAAATCTCTGGGGCATGGTTTGATATCTTTGTGACCCATTTTAATTGTATATGAGCATGTGAAGCAATCATGGCCTGATGAGGCCATGATAACTATGGCTTCAGCTCCCTCAGGAATTATGACCCGGCTCCCTGGGCCGCCCTGCTAGACAAGATATTAGGCTATAGAAGTGCTATCCTAAGGTTATGGAAAGCTAGAAAATGGGTATCAGTTTTGTCTTGGAGATCAGTATTTGTTTTGCAATACTAGGGACTCTATTCATTCCAATAATACTTCCCTCATAGGTATTCCCAGAAATTAAGATCATAGTACTCTGGAAATGCTGTAACTAGTTGGAGTAAACTTAATGTGAAAGTACATGAATCTGAATGATGCAAGCATGGGCTGTAACCATCTCACTGGTGACTGAGAGAGTCACCTCCTCACATCTCTTTACTGAGCTGGTCTTCTATCTCCCAGCTGATGTGAGTTGGCTGCTAAAAGTTGCAGGGGTGTCCAAACTTTTGGTTTCTCTGTGCCACACTGGAAGAAGGGTTGTCTTGGACCACACATTAAATACATTGTAATCACAAAAAATATCTCATAATGTTTTAAGTAAATTTACAATTTTGTGTCGGACCACATTCACAACCATCCTGGGCCTTATGCAGCCTGTGGGCTGCAGGTTGGACACCCTTGGTATGACTTCCTCTCTTTACTGAAGAATTGCCCCCATTGGGCTTTGACAGGAGCCACTTACTCAGAGTAAGCTGCATCAGCAATGATTCATATATAAGTTCAAAAATCTGCTTTTTGTGCCTCAACGGGGAACAACGGTGCCGGGAAATGTAGTCCCCAGTTCTCTTGAGACCAGGTGAACTGAGACTGGATCCATGCATCTTAATTGCTGCCTCAAGTTCTGCTTCTAGGGCATCTGAGCTAACACAGGGTGAAAATTCAGTTAACTTTTTGGCCTCTAGAGATTCTTTGATTTTTTTTTGCCAGCTCACTAAATATATTTGGAAAGATTAAAAAAAATATTATTCACCAGAAATGTCAGTGTCAGTGTCTTCTCCATACTCTCAGAAAATGGGTCAGTTTTATTTCTGTCTGCATATTATTTATTGAGCACTTACTATGTACCAGGCAGTATCCCAAGGATTTACATATATTAACTTATTTAAAACCATTTATTAACCCTATATATTAGACATAAATACTATAGTCATTTTACAGAAAAAGAAATTAAGACACAGATAATTTAACAATTTACACGATCTCACATAGCTGGTAAGTGTTTGAACTGGGATTAAATCTTGTAGTGTGGCTTCAGGGCTCATAACACTCTACTGCCTCGAGGTTGGAGTTCCCACAGCTAAATTTTCCCACATTTGTTTTACATGGTACTTAAGAGCCTGGAGAAGTATTTGGAGTGAGGTTTTTCCATCACTCAACAGATATGTTTTATAAAACACATGTTTATGTCAAGCTGTACACAGAAGGAGAAGTTCCTCTGGCTTACCTGGATTTTTTGGTATCCAAATTTTGCTCACCCAAAGGTGTTCTGTAGCCACTTTATTGCAATGAATTAGGCTTGCAGCAGTTTCAATGACAGGAAACACTGAAGCAGGACAATAAAAAATAATATTTAGAGAGAAGATATTTGTGATTTCTCACTATTAGGTTTTCTTGAATACCTATTATCTGCCAGTAATTTTTAAATATTATCTGTAAAATTTATTACAACTATTTAAGAAAGCATATTTTAGTCATTGAAGTATGGGTTGAATGAATGATGAATGGATGTTAATAACATTTTATTAGCTAATATGCCCCGCAAAAAGATCACATGGAATTTTTCTGATAAGAAAAAAAGAGACCTAAGAACTATGGAATTCAGTAACATAGAGGGAGAAAAGAGATTTTTGCAAAGAAAATCAATTATATCACAATCAAACTTTCATGCTCATCATTCTCATGAAATTATTCTTTTAAATGTCTCTTGTGAGATTTATCTTATATTATCTAATGTTCAATTTTTAGACCTGATTGTATTCAGCAGCATGTCATGTAGTTGATTATTTTCTCTCCCTAGAAACATTATTTTTTTAACTTGGCCTCCAGGAACACTGCACTCTTGATTGATCTCCAACCTTCTTGTTCACTCTTCAATTTCCTTTGTGAGATCTTCCTTGATTTCCCACTTGCACATGTTGAAGCCTCACCCATACTCCTTCTCACCCCTTCCATATTCAACTTCTCGGTGATCTCAGCCAGCCTACATTCATATGCCCAGCCTGGCCCTCCTATCTGCATTCATGACTCATATACCCAACTGCTATTTAATATTTCCTCTTGAGTCTCATTGCTACACTCTCGTTCAAGTATGGAGGATTGCAACAGCTTCTTGCTTCCATCCTTATGGTCTATTTTCAATATGGAAGCTACAGTGAGCTGTAGTATCAACTAACACCTATTCTTCTTAAACTACTCCCCCAAATTCAAGAGGATGGAAGACCCCCACCCCAGCTTATTTTTATGAGGCCAGCATTTCCTGATTCCAAAACCAGATAAAGACACTACAAACAAAGAAACATATAGGTCAATATTCCTGATGAACATAGATGCAAAAATTCTCAACAAATATTAGCAAACTGAATTCAGCAATACATTAAAAAGACCATACAACATGATCAAGTAGGATTTACTCCTGGAATGGAAGGACAGTTCAATATCTGCAAATCAATTCATGTGATACACCACATAAATAAAATAAACGATAAAAATCACATGAACATATCAACAGATGTAGCAAAGCATTAGCTAAAATTCACCATCCATTTATGATAAAAACTCTCAGCAAAGTAGGAATAAAGGGAACATACCTTAACAGAGTACAGGCCATATGCAACAATAATAACAACGACAACAAATACAATTCAAATCATGTCACTCTTCTGCTCAAAACTATCCAATTGTTTCACTAATTACTCAGAATAAAAATGAAAACCCTTCCCATGAACAATAGGCTCTATTTGATCTGAGTGCTACTCCATCCTATATCCCCACCTCTCTAATCTCATCTCACTCTTGCTTGTTCTATCCAGCCATTCTGGCCTCTTTGCTGACCTTGGAATATGCCAATCACACTTTTTCTTTAGGACCTTTTCTATCATGGTTTCCTTTGCTGGGAGGATCTCTCCTCATATATCCCAGACCATATCCCCTACTTTCTTTGCTTCTGTTTGAATGCAAACTCCCTGGCCTCTGTGTAACATGACATTGCCTCCCCACTCTTCCCTGTCTCCCTACCTTATTTTTTTCTTCTTAGCTTTTTCTACCACCTATAGTGGGTTTTTGCTTATTTTCTCTTCCCACCTCTATTCCCTTTGAAATGTGAGTTTTTTCTAGAGTAATGCCTTAATGTATTCACTTCTGTACCCCCATTGCCTAGAACAGTGCCTGGTATATAGTAGATACTTACATAAATATTTATTGAATCAGTAGATGTGTAAAAGCATTTTTTAAAGATTTTATTTACTTATTTTAGACAGAGGGGAAGGAAGGGAGAAAGAGAGGGAGAAAAACATCAATGTGTGGTTGCCTCTTGCATGCCCCCTACTGGAGACCTGACTTGGCCAACAACTCATGCATGTGCCCTAAGAATTGAACCAGTGAACCTTTGGTTCGCAGGCTGGTACTCAATCCACTAAGACACACCAGCCAGGGCTGAAAGCATTTTTATTATTCAAAGTAATATATTATTAAGATATATTGCATTATAATGAGCTTTCACACAAATATTGTCTATAAAAACTGCTCAAAACTCTGCGTTTCTGTATGGTTTTTCCATTGACTTTGGAAAGATCTGTATTCCTGAGATGAAGAGAGATAAGAAGGCTCTTCTACTTCTCTTTCTTTGGCCAACATTTTACTGAGGAGAAGGAAAGAATAAGTGGAAACTATTTTCTTTTCCCCTGAGGGCAAAATGAGATTTTTATAGTGCATAGTTATTTGGCATGCAGAGGGTGGCCCTTCAAATGGACTAGGCATCCTTAAAAACAAAGCCCAGAAAGGCTACCTTTGCTATTGTTCTGCCATTGCCTTCACTGGAGTCTGTCCTTTCATCTTTAACACCCAGTGACCTCCCGCTTCCAATCCATTAAATAAGAGATAATTACACTCTCCCTACCTTACAATGGTGGTGGGAGGCTGGAGTGATTAGTAAAAGTTTATGAAACACTTTCGCATTGTCATATGCAAGGCACTAAAGGAGTATAGAGTGCTACTGGATTTTTAACATTCAGAAAGCTTAATATCAAAGTAATGACACTTAACAATTTTATAGGATCAGAAGGCTATAAAAAATGTCCTTTTATACTCATTTTATTTTTAGAGAAACTGAGGCACAAGACAGCTTAAACCTTTTTTTTTTGTCAGAGGTGGCTCTGCAAATCAATTGAATAGTCACAAATGAATGTTATGTGAACACATGTGCAGAGAAAGACCACAGCGTGGCAAGTAGAGGTAGCTTAGTAACCATAACACGAGCACAAATGACATCATGGCATCAAGAAGAAACAGCTTATGGTAGGAAAGTTACTTGACCAAGAAGAGGGAGACTGTGATCCTTGCCTGACTTTCAGACCAACATGTGTGATATTAAGTAACTCATTTAACAGGTATTTAATAGGTGCTAATAACCTATACAGATATGAGAATTGTCCTTTTCCAGATACTGGAGGCAATGGAGAAATATGGAGCCTGAGAGGAAGACCTGGCTTTCCTGGATCTTGACAGGGTCACTAAAGAGACATCTATTTTACTCTGGGAGTAGCAGTAGTTACCCACTTCTTGTGTGCTTTCTGGGAAGGGCCCACACAAACCTGGGAATCCCCAAGAGCCTGGAGGTGAACTGCACTATCAGCTGAATTATTCCTGGCTCTGGGATTAGAGTTGTTGCTTGCACTGGAAGTCAAATCGCTTTGTACTTTATCAAAGTGGCACTAACACTTTGCTATCAGCCATCAAGTGCAAAATGTCATCCTTTCCACCATTCTCTGGACTGGCTCTGATCCGGTAATGAGCGATGATAAGGATATCACTGCCTGAACTGTGCCTGTGCAATGGGGACATAAATCCATAAGCAAAGAAAGAACAGCAACAACTTAATTAAGGAGAGTCAGTTATTCAGAGGAAGAATAAGTGACTCCCTTTGTGGTAGAATCAGTGGACGAGTCAGAAGACAACATTAACAAATGAATAGTCATAATTAGATTACAACCCCCCAAAAAACCTTCCTATATGTATGGAATTGTAGAGTCAGCGACTGAGAAACAGGTTTCTTTTGTGAAGACCAAGTAGTACAAAATTTTAACAAAGAGCAAAAAGGTAAGTGATGAATATCATTAAACAGACGATGAGAGTCTTAGAGAATATACTATGAAAACATGCCTATGAATGACAGGAGTTTTATAGGGAGAAAAGTGAATATAGTGGTAATAAATAATTCAAGAAAAACTTACTGGGTTGAAAATCAACTTCAGTTGGTTGACTTGAAAACCCTCCTGAGAATCAGGAAGAATTAATTTACAAAGCCATATTTCACAGCCTATCTTGGTGACTTTTCAGCATTTCAAGGATAAAAGAGAAATCTTACTGGTTCCGGAGAGCAGATAACTGAAAAGAAAGTGCAGCTTTCCAACACTGAGCATGTCATTTGCAACACTGGAGACCGGAAAATGGTGGGAGTACTCAGATGACTGAGATGGTGCAATCCAAGAATTACATGTTCGGCCAAGATGTCATCTAACCAAAGGAAAGACGTTTCCAAAAATTCAAGACTTCAGGGAGTATATCACTTTATACTTATCTGAAAAATATGCATAAATGAAAATCAAAAAAGAGCTCAAGAACTTAAGAAGAAAAAGTGGAACAGGTAGTAAGTTAAAGATTCTATCTATATCTATATATCTATATCTATATTTATATACCTGTATTTTGTTGTGTATAATGCACACCCACATTTTTGGCCCAAACTTTCAGGAAAAACATCTTTTGTTTAATTTTTTAATTAATTAATGTATTTATATTTAGATAGTTGGGTTGTTTTTGTATTATAAAGGAATTTTAGCATTTATTTTTGAACATGTTATGTTACAAGAAATTTTATGTGACAAATAATTACAAAACACAAGAACAGATACAAGGTATTTCAGGTACTACCCATGTATAAATGCACATACTTATTTTTCCCTCAAAAATTTGGGCAAAAAAAGTGTACATTATACATAGCAAAATATGCTACATCTGTCTATATACAGAGAGAGAGAGGGAGAAGAGAATATCTAAAACCTAAACCAAACCCACTGCACCTCCATTGTAGGTCAGTAAAACCCCAGGAATTAAGGAATCTGTTCTAGGAACCATAGGTTCCAGTGTTAAGGAACCATATGTGTGTGCGTGTGTGTGTGTGTGCATGTGTGGGTGAAGTGGAGTATTAAAAGAATTCTAAAGATTTCATCTTGATGTGTTGGGATGAAATAAGAGAAAGGAAATATAACAAAAGATTTGGATGATATTATAAGTACTATGAAAGAATATTACTTGTAATTCATAGGCAATACATTTGAAAGCCAAGAGGAGTTGGATAATTTTCTAGCCAAAATGGTGACTATTGAGGAAATTACCAAAATTTACTTAAGTAAAAATAAAAAAAACCTCAGCAGATAATAACTATAGAAGAGATTTGGAAGATAATGTAAGATGTGTCATGAAAAAAAACATGCTAATGTTTAAAAAAACAGATAAGTACATATATTGTTATTTAAGCTATTTTAAAGCTTGGGGGAAAAATTAAAATTTCTATTAGATTCATGAGGATGGTATTTACTTGATTATACATATATGTGAATATAAATATAAAATTATAAATAATTATTAGTTAACAGAATTGAGCGGTCCATCAAAGAAGAATACACCATGATTCAAGCTATATTTATTCAAGGAGAGTGAAGACCATTTAATATTATGACATCTACTATGCAATTAATTATATTAAAAAATTAAAGGAGAAAATTATTTTATCAATGCATGTTTGAAATGCACATGCTAATTGGGGCACTGTAACTAATTTTTAAATCTCTAAATAAAATAGTGATACAAATAGTCCAATTAAATATAATATTTACACAAATCCAATAAGGCACATCATGCCACATGATGAAATTCAGACATCATTTCCCTTAAAATGAAGGATCTTTCTTTTAAAATTTTTTTAAAAAATTGTTTAAAAGTTACTGGTTAAGACAAAACTATATAAAACACACATAGAAATTATCACCTTCCCCTCTCCTGACACAATTTTTGAAATTTATAACATCAGTTCTGCCTGTAACTATCATTCCCATATTGAGTTCTAAATTAAAAACTTAGGGTTCTTTATTAGTTTTTTGACCATGACCTCTCCTGTGAGGTTCTTATTTTGAGTCACCTATCAGTTGGCTGGTTTGCGTTGACCAGTACTTTTATAAGAAGTGCTCCTGAGTGCAGTGTACACGCAATAGATCTGTTTGCTGGCCATAAATAACATGGTTGTGTTACTTTCTTTTACTGAGCATTTTATAGACAACCTTCTACTATCTCCAGATACAGACTGGTACTATAGAAAAGCCTGAAGCCAGTCTGGGTAGTTCTCATAGTACATCTTTTCCTTTCTGGAAGGTTATATTTTTCTCTTTTACCCTTGATGTTTAGTGTTTTTACTAAAACATGTCTTGAATTCATATTTGTTAGGACAGTAACATTTTATTAAATGAACTTTCCTTCTGTTGAAGTTTTACATTATTTTTTACTCCATAAATTCTCTTTTATAAGAATGCCAATTACAAGAATATTTGCATCATGCCACCGCTTTTTAAATAAACATGCTCCATATATTTATTTTGTTTTGTGTTAGTGATTACTTCTAGCCTGTATACAATATCTCTTATTCCATTTTGTCATGTTTATTCTTTTTTATTCTACTGTAGCTTTCACCTATGTATCATTTCTATTTTTCCTATATATTTCTCTCCTGATTTTTCTACCTTGCTTTTCACTTCCTTCTATTTAATAATTACTTCCTTAAATATCTGTCTTTTTAAAAATTATTTTAAATGATTGATTATTTATGATTTCTTTGAACCTAGGAGAAATATTTGGTAGGACTTTTAAGTTTTGAGGGGGAATAGGTAGAAGGAGTGATTATTCTAGTTATAATACAATTTCTGGATCTCTCTTACTTAGTTTATGTTTTCCTTTGTGGGCTGTATCTTCCCATAGATGTTATTGGGTCCTTTCTCACTCATGTTTGAATGAGACCAGTTATTTGTTAAAGAGTTATTTGTGGAAAAGGAATAGAGTAAGCTGGCCTAGTCTAAAACTTTAATTTTGTTTGCCTATCTTAAAAACCTTTCCTACAATCATTTTGTTTCCTCTGGATTGAACTTACATCAACTTTGAGGCTCTGGGCTTGGTGAGTCTCACAGCAGAAGGCTTCATATCACAGGTTTCATGATTCTCCATCTAAAGAAACCTACCTCCCTTTCCCTGTTCCACCTTGCTAGCCCATCTACAGACTTCTTGCTAAGAGTTACGATGAAGATGATGAAAATGATGTGTATCCATAATATGGGCAAAGGCTCTAAATAAATGTGTCTCCAAAGAAAATGTACATATGCTAATAAACACATGAAAAGATGTTTAAGTTTAGTCAATAGGGCAATGCAAATCAACACACATTGGGATATCACTTCACACCCACTAGGATGTAAAATGAATGTAAACTGGTGTGGTCACTTTGGAAGGCAGTTTGGTAGTTCTTTAAAATGTTAAATGTAAAGTTACCACATGACCCAGTAATTCACCTCTTACATGTACACCCAAGAGTAATGAAAGTATATGTCCACACAAAAATTTGTATATGAAATTTCACAGCTGTGTTATTCATACAGAATTGTTCAGCTTTTGATAAAAAGTGGAAATGACCCAAATATCCATTGACTAATAGTGGATAAGTTCAATGCAACATTATTTGACAATAAAAGAGAAAGAAGTATTGATGCATGTTACAATGTGGATGAATCCATTAAACATTGTACTAAGTGAAAGCAGCATAAAAAGACTATATAAAAGAATATATATTGTATTATTGCATGATTCCATTTATATAAAATGTTTAAAACAGGTAAAGCTGCAGAAAGTTGTTTGGTAGGTGTCTAGGGCTGGATTTGGTGTTATGGTGATGAAAATGTCTAAAATTTCATTGTGATGATGATTGCACAATTCTGTTAATTGACTAAAAATCATTGAATTATATACTTTAAATAGTGAATTGTATGATATGAAAATTATATGTCTATCTTTATATTTTTACTAAGCTGTTAAAAAAATTTTAAAGACTGAAATCTTAGGACTTAAAAGTCCTACCAAATATTTGAGTCAGAATACCCAGTTTCAAATCCTGGCACTTCCACATGGTCATGTGACTTACAGGCACGTTCCCCCACATCTTTGCTTATCTTTGTAGTGCTGATCATGACAATACCTACCTTAAAGCTGGGTTGTGAGGACAAAGTAAGTGGGTGTTCACAACAGTATCTGGTATATAGTAAGTACCCAGGAAGTGTCAGTTATATTATGAGCCTATCCACTGCAACTTTACAAATCTCACTGAGCATATTTTTTTATTTCTAGAAGTTTTATATAGTTATTTTCCAAGTAAGTCCATTGTTCTTCATCTTTCTTTTCTTATGTTTTTGGTTCCTTCTTTTAAATCTTCAATAACTTTTTTATTTTTATTTTCCCTTATTTTTATTGTTGACACTATCACAGATGTCCCCATTTTTCCCTTTAATAATTTTTCAATTATTTAAAAGTTTATCAAAGATTTTGTCTAGATTAAGTAAGTTTACATACTTGGCACTCAGAAAATACTTGTTGAATTTATGAATTTATGACTAGTAAATAATCCCGCTTTTCTCATTTTTTTCTATGTTTTCTTAAAGAAACTACTTACTTCCTCTTTGCTTCAATTTTTATCTGTAACACAGTACAATAATATCAACCATCTAAATTTGTTGTGATGTGTAAATGAATTTTTTGTTGGTAATGTTTCATTTCATTTAAAAAAAACAAATTTGAAGTTTAAGTTTTGTGTAGTGAAAATAAGTAATTTGTTTCATTATTGTCTGCACTTTTCTGTATATGAGGGGGGGACCCAAAAAAAACAGAATTTGTTTACAAAAAAATTGTATATTTCTTCTTACATGTTTAAACTTTAGTCACCTTCAAAGCATTCTCCATTTGATGTAGCACTGTTGTTCATTTTTCCCACTGCTCAAAACAGTTTTTGAACTCATCAATTTTGATGCCTTTTAGTGCTTCTGCTGTTTTTTTGTTTCACTTCTTTCACATTGACAAAATGTTTCCCTTTGAGTACTTTTTACAGCTGGGGAAAGAAAAGAATATTCACTTGGAGGCAGATTGGGTGAATAGGGAGGATGAGGCACAGAGTTCACGCCATTTTTGGTCCAAAAAATGCTGAAAACTCAGTGTGGTATAGACAGGTGCACTCATACATCACCCATCATAAAATAGGCAAATGCATTGAAAGAGTCTTCAGAAAAATTCAGTGAAGCCGAACTCAGCCTCTCACAACATTGCCAGATGGTGCACTGATACAGATGAGTTCCTAGAACATTTGCCTAGCAGGGAAATCCTGTACTACAAGGGGTTCACCCTACAGAAGATTATTTTGGTTATTTTTAAAAATAATTTTTTATTTTTCAATTAGATTTGACATACAATATCGTATTAGTTTCAGGCATATAACCCAATGATTAGATATTATAGAACTTAGAAAGTATTCACTTTGATAAATCTAGTATTCATCTTCACACATAGTTATTATAATATTATTGATTATATTCCCTATGCTGTACTTTACAACCCCATGACAATTCTGTAACTACCAATTTGTATTTCTTAATCCCATCTCTTTTTTCACCTACCCTCTAACACTCCTCTCCTATGCAATCAATTAAATGTTCTATGTATCTATGTGTTTGTTTCTTTTTAGTTTATTTTGTTTTTTAGATTCCATATAAATGAAATAATATGTTGTTTATTTTCTCCTGTCTGACTTATTTCACTCAGTACAATATCCTGTAAGTCCATCCATCTTGTTGCAGATGATGAGATTTCAGACTCTTTTTTTATGGTTGAGCCATGTACCATTGTATATATATATACCACTTCTTTGTCCATTCTTCAATTGATGGACACTATTGATGGCTGTTGCCACATCATGGCTATTGTAAATATTGCAGCAATAAACAGAGGGATGCCTACATATTTTTTAAATTAATGTTTGGGGTTTGTTTCTTCAGATACATACTCAGAAGTAGAATTATTGGGTCCTTCTTTGTTTCTGGTTTTCACCTTTGTTTTAAAGTATTTTGCCTGATATAAGTATTGCTACCCCAGTTTTTTTGTTTTGTTTCCATGTTCATGAACTATCTTTTCCCCTCCCTTTACTGTCAGTTGTATGTGTCTTTCAATCTGAAGTGAGTCCCTTTTAGATAGCCTAATATAAGGGTCTTATTTTCTTACCCATTCAGCCACCCTATGTCTTTTGATTGGAGCATTTAATTAATTTTTATTTAAAGTAATTGTTGATAAATATGAATTTACTGCCATTTTATTATTCACATTTTTGATCCTGTATTTTCTTCTTCTTAAAGAAGTCCCTTTAATACTGGTTTGGTGGTGATGAACTCCTTTAGTTTTTTTCTTATTTGGAAAGCTTTTTTGTATGTCCTTCTATTCTAAGTGATAGCTTTCCTGGGTAATGTTGGTTGTAGGTCTTTGCTTTTCATCACTTTGAATACTTCATGCCAATCCATCTGGCCTGCAAAGTTTCTGTTGAGGAATTAGCTGACAGTCTCATGGGACCTCCCTACTAGGTAAACTAACTGTCTTTCTCTATCTGCTTTTAAGATTTTTCTCATAGTATTTAACCTTTTGCATTTTAATTATGATGAGTCTTGGTGTGGGCCTCTTTGGGTTCCTCTTGTTTGGGACTGCTCTTCCTGAGCCTGTATGTCTGTTTTCTGCACCAGGTTAGGGAAGTTTTCGGTTACTATTTTTTCAAATAAGTTTATAATTCTTTGATCTCTTCTTCTCCTTCTGGTTCCCCTATGACATGAATACTAGTATGCTTGCTGTTCCAGAGGCCTATTATGCTGTTGCCCTTTTTCTGGATTCTTTTTGTTGCTGTTGTTGTTATTGGGTGTTGTCTGCTATCTCCAAATCACTGATTTGATCTTTTCCTTCAACTAATCTACTGTTGATTCTGTTTAATGTACTCTTTATTTCAGTTATTGTATTATTCTTTTATGACTGGTGCTTTTTTACAGTTTCTGTCTCTAATTTTACATTTTGTATCTCTTTGTTGAAGTTCTCACTGAGATCATTGAGCATCCTTATATCCAGTGTTTTAAACTCTACATCTGGTAGACTGATTGTCTTCTTTTTGTTTAGTTCTTTTTCTGAAGTCTTGTTTTGTTCTTTTATTTGGGCCACATTTCTTTGTCTCCTCATTTTGGCTGCCTCCCTATTTGTTTCTATATGTTGTGTAGAGGTGTTACATCTCTCACTCTTGCTACAAGTCTGCCATTTGAGAGTGCCATTTGTAGAAATAGTTGGGTGGTTCTCTGGTGTGGTCTGAACCCGGCCACTGGTTGTGTTGGTTCTGAGGCTGCTTTGAAAGTGCAGACCAATGTAAACCACTGCCTGTGCCCTGCCTGGGGACAGCTGATATGAGCTACAAAGTGACCTGAAGATGGTTGCAACTTGTGTTGGGCATGGAGATCCTGAGAGAAGCTGTGAACTGAAGCCAGCTGCCTCTAGTGCCAGGCATGGGGAGACTTAGCTAGGAGAATGGGGCATTTGAGGCCAGATGTTTTATGTTTTGGGTTTATATGAAAAAGCCACTGGAAGAAGCTTGGGTAGCCCCATACATTAGGTGGCTTGGGGTGTTAGGGAATCGCCAACACAAGGTGAATGGTAGCCAGGTTGATGAAGACTCAGATACAGTGCTTAGCTCTGCCTACAGGGGGAAGGTTCTGCAAAGGAACAATGGCTTCTGCCAGTGCTTCTGTTTGGGAGAAAGTTGTTTTTCTAGTCCTTGCCATGAAGCCAAACAGTTCAGTTCTTCTCCTATATCCTTGGTGCCTTTTGAGCTGTTGCCCCAACACTGGAGCTCATAGCAAGTCTTTCAGAGAGTCTTTCATAAGTCCATGCATGGGCCCTTTAACAGCCAT
The DNA here is from genome assembly GCA_028533065.1 of Trachops cirrhosus. Taxonomy (NCBI): domain Eukaryota; kingdom Metazoa; phylum Chordata; class Mammalia; order Chiroptera; family Phyllostomidae; genus Trachops; species Trachops cirrhosus. The sequence continues at coordinate 73,837,215 of CM052539.1, forward strand.
GCCTGCAACACCAGAGCCCTCTGTCTCACTCAGCCATAATCTCTGCTGGTTTTCACAGCCAGAGGTTATGGTGACTTCCCTTCCTGGCACTGGAAACCTCAACTGGGGGAACTGGTATGGAGCTGGGGCCCCTCAGCCCTTAGGGGAGGTGCCTACAGCCAAGATGCCCCTTTTGATTTTTAAGTGCCACACATGGGTGTGGGGCAAGTCTGCTCATTTCTCCATCCCTCCCACTAGTCTCTACGTGACTTCTGCCCTTCAGCCTTAGTTATAGGATTTCTGTTCGGCTAGATTTTAGGCAATTCTCATTGATCGTTGTTCAGTACTTTAGTTGTAATTTTGATGTGGTTTGGGAGGAGAAGAGTACAGCATTTACTTTGCCATCTTGACTAGAAGCCTATAGAAATTAGTTTAGTGCTTGACCTACAAGAGATGTTTAACTATAATACTTCCCTTCCTGTCCAGCCTCCCAATGACCTTTTTACAGATTATCAAGGACGTTAACTCCACCCTCTTATAAGTGGCTGAGTGCTTCGTTTTTAAATATTTCTGTTAGGGCTTCTCTGCCCTCTGGAAATCCCCATGGGATCTGTTTCTCATTTGTACAGTTCTTTCACTATTGAGCTCTTTGGGGCCCCACATATCCTGATGTTGTCCTGTATATTTTTTCTTTCATTATTTTGCTGCAATTCCTGCTACAGCTGCTGTAGTTGCTGAATCAATGTCTACTTTCAGAATAGTAATAAATGTAATAACACCTTACTGTCTATAGAGTAAAACACTCAATGCATAATGACTGGATCTTAAATAGCCATCTCTGATTCTGCTGCTTGCCACTCAGCGTTTCCTTTAGTGCTTGTTGCATTGCCCCTCTGACAGCTGCACAGGGGCTGCGCTGTGGTAAACACGTGACCGATGGGGCCATCTGTTGCTTCATTTTTGGAGTTTAAAAGAATCTGAGTTTCTAGCAAAGGGGCATCAGGGCTACCCAATGGAAAGAAAAAAACAAACAACTGAAAATCTCAAGCTGTCTGTTTATGATACTTCTCAGTTTTGACCTATAATTTGGGTATAAACTAACCAGCTATTCCTTCATATATGAATAAGAGAAAATTTTTGCATTTTTAATTTTCCATTCCCTTTGGTGATAAAAGTGCTATATATGGTGTTCAGCAGATACTAAATTAGTATATACATTGCACAGCTATTAAAACATAAAATGAAATTTAGGTCAAGTTTCAGGTACTGTCCAAATAGAAGGAAACTCTCATGAAGTTGTTTCAACAAAAAGAACTATTCATAGCCTTGATGTATAGGCTCCAGGGTTAGCAGTAGGTTGTTTCTTTATTGTTAAAAGAAATTGAAACCAGAAATGGGGTCATAATAAAAAGAAAAAGAAAGTGAAATATTTTTAGGCACTGTTCAGCCCCCCAAATGTTATTTTTTTCTTCTCATCTAGAGTTTTAAAAATTCTTCTTGCAGCTGAAATTAAATAATCAATGAAGACATTCATAATTATTCAATGAGAGTCAGATGTCCTATGCTTTTATTATTACATAGATTTATAATATTGGACATTTATGTGTATAGTCTTTCTGAAATTCATGACCTCTTCTGGAAAATATTTTATTTTTCACTTTACCAGTCATACTGGTATATAATTTTTTTTCTTACAACCAGGGATGATGTAAGTCCCATGAAACATGTTACACCTGGAGCTTCTAGAAGCTCCATCCTGAGGGCTGAGGTGCTCTAGGAATGGAGAGGACAGGGGAGGAAAACAGAGATCAGAGATCAAGAGAAACTGAGCATTGATACTATTATTTAGATTCTACTGTATCTAGTCATATCTGAAGTTACACTCAGCTTCTGCATGCCAACTGAGTTCCTTCTCACTCCACACGCATTTCTTTCATTGGTGGTGTTTAAACATGTGTTAGTGTCTCATCTCTCACTTTTAACTACAAGAGTTCCAACTAAAGAAGGCTTTGAGATATCATTAAAGACCAATTCTTGAACAAAGAGAACCCAACTGACATTTGAAATCACTTTCCCATTTCTCAAAGTTAATTAAAGAGAAATAATGAACATGAAGCAATTTGGAGCTTATAAAACATATGACAAAGATAAATAGGTCAATAACAAGCATTTTCTGTCAAGAAGTACTGAAATATCTTATAATTCAGTAAGCTAACATAATCCTTAGATGCATACTGAGGCCTGTAAAACAGACCAAGATTCTCAGTTGACTGGAATAGAAGCAGCTTGCAGAGATTGCTGTTTCCGGGAGAAAGAAATTTTCACATGCTCACCAAGCTTTAAGGACTTTACAGATAACGTACATTCTAGCCAAGCTTTAACAGTAGATGCACTACATAGGGTTAACGGGGTGTGATTGTATGTGGAAAATGCAGGGAGTTAGGGACTAGAACCTTAAACCATCCAAAATACATTTTACATTTCAAAATAAAAAATAAGACCACATTTTTGGAGGTCAAATGGTAGTATAAACTCTGAAGACTTTTAGTAGCACTCTCATGAGTCTGTATTTTGACAATAGCCTCTTGTATAGTAATAAAAAATACTTTCTAAAATTTCAAGTTACTGGGAAACTATAAGTCCTTAAAATGCTTAAAAGATAGAACATATGTAGAGCTAGTGTTCCCTCTTGTTCAGCGGCTTTCCTAAAAGACAGTGCCTCTGTGCCTAATTAGCATATTTTGGCCGTAAGCCTTGCACCTAGCAATGCTCTTCAAGTGATTGGGACTCTCTGAGAAGTGCTATAATCCCCAGAAATGTACTGTTTGGTTTTTCTCAGTACTGTTATAAAAGCGAATAGGAATGTGCAAACTGGAATTAAGGAACAATGTTTCCTGCTCGTTAAACGAACAGAACAAATGTGTGTGTGTTCGATCATGTTTGCTGTACCAAGGATAGCTCGAGATCATTTCTTAAATTGTTTAAATAACATCATTCCAATTCCAAGTAATTTTGTCCTTATTATAAAACTGTCAGTATATAATTACCACCTATCTTCAATCTATGTTTCCTTTAAAATCATGAAAGAGTGATGGAGAAACACCTTTATATGATGAGGGTATGGGCAAGTCTTTAAGAAATTACTTAATACCTCAGGCAGAGTCGATATGAATCAAAGCCATTCTTTTTTGTTTATCTTTATTAGATATCTTCCTCAACTTTGGCAATCTCAATGAGAAATTTACATAATAATAATCTTATTGAAATTACTGTCTTTTTAATGGTCTATTAAAAACATATAGAGAGAGCCAAACTGTTGGGTGAACACTTTGGTTTATAGCAAGAGAGCAGTGTTTGTGTAACCAAACACATCCATATATTAAATCCATAACCCCATCTTGCTGAAAGAAGGTATGAGCAGAACCGACTTGAGGGCCTCCATCCCTGCCTGGACACTCTCTGGTTACTGTTTTATATTCCTTAGGGACAATTGTATTCAGGCATTACTAATTCAAGAAGTATTTAAGTTTTAAACAAAAATGGTGAGTTATGACATATAAAATATGAATAAAATAATAAATTTATTAAATAGTTAAACTCTATGCAAATTACGTTAATTGAGTAATTTTAAGCATCCCAAATCTTCTCTAGTCCCAATATGCCTGTAGTAGTTTATCAGTCAGGAGTGACCAATGTACCTTATCTGTATTGTTTCATCAATCATCTTGTTTTGTTCTCTTGTAGTATAAATTCCTGAGTAATTCTTTCCAAGCATTACTCATTATTATTAATACATGTAGGCTTTTCTAGTCCCAATACAAATTCTTTCTTTTTTAAGATTTTATTTTTACAGAGAGGGGAAGGGAAGGAGAAAGAGAGGGAGAGAAACATCAATGTGTGGTTGCCTCCTGCACGCCCCATGCTAGTGACCTGGCCTATAACCCAGTCATGTGCCCTGACTGGGAATCGAACATATGACCCTTTGGTTCACAGTCTGGTGCTCAATCCACTGAGCCACACCAGCCAGGGCTCCTATACAAATTCTTATAAGTTTATTTGCTCACTCCTCTAAACATACCTTTTTTCCTTCCCTGTACATTTTCTTTAAAACTTTTCCCTCCCCTTTCATCCACAGCTTGATTCGTTTTATATTCCTCTTTCATGTGTCAGCCCTTGTTTTACTTTGTTTGGCCAGCTTTCTATATCTCCTAATTTGCTTTCTATTTGTGTTCTTGGTAGAAAAGGCCACACAGGTGAGCATTATTCAGTTAAGAAATGATCTTTTGGAGAGTAGAAAAAGATGGGTATCTAAGAAAGGGTAATTTAAGAGACCATCTACTCTAATATATAAAATAAAGAATTCTACATTGTTTCCTGATTCTCTAAATTAAGGCAATTGAAAGCAATGCAACTTACTTTACAAATAGCTGAACAGTTGCATGGCATTTTCACGGTATTGTTTAAAAATACATTCTTTGCAGCCAGACTTTCTGGGTTCCTCATTTTGCCACACCATTTAAGAGCTGGCTAATATTCCTTGGAGAGTAAATGCCATGTGCCTGTTCACTGCATTCTATGTCTGTATTTTCTCTTTTACATGCTCCTGACCCTGAGTCTCTGTTTCACCCACTAAATTTCCCCATCAGAAGCTAAACTTTATTAACCATCTATAATCTGAACTACCAAAATTTAGCCTCCCTTGAGTTCTCTGACTTTATAGCTTACTCCTGAGAGTTCTGACTTCAGTATTAATTTCACAAGTTCCTATGCTCTACTTTTCATTATCTGTCACTCCCTTATGTACTTTTTACTCTCCTTCTATAACTTAATTTTGTGGTCCATCTTTGTTAGCACTTCTTTGTACATCCTCAAGCCCTCTGAGCCTCTCTTGCCCCATCATGATCACCCAATCAATCAGACTTTCATCCCACCCTACACTTGGACCCTCATAGCATTATTTTACTGAAGAAAAGTACAGAGTCAGGCTGCCTGATCTTACTTCACCGTAATTGTGAATCTGGCCTGAATCTGTGCCAACGTACTCTGCCTTTGTACCCCATACTGTGGATGGACAATCCCCACTACAAGATAAGGCCATCTCGAACTTGTGCATTAGAACCTCTCTCTTTTCACCTACTCAAAAACATTGTTCCAACCATTGTTCCCTTTTTCCCTTGCACCACCCATTTCTACTATCAACTTGATCACCCACACAACCATTCACATGAATAGAAGTCTCGGCTTAAAAATATCTCTTAAGCTCCTCTCATTCCCTCAGTCTTAGTTGCCATTCCAGATGAATTCTATCTTCATCTTGCCCTAGTACTCAGCTGCATTAGAAAGAGTGGATTCTTATATCCTGCTTGAAACATCTTTTTCATTTGCTTCCAGAACAGCATAAGCCTCTGGATTTCCTAACCACTTCTTTTTTGTAAAGATTTTATTTTTATTTATTTCCAGAGATAAGGGGAGGAAGGTAGAGGGAGGGAGGGAGAAAGAGGTAGAGAAACACTGACGTGTGAGAGAAACATCACTCAGTTGCTTCTCACATACGTCCAACTAGGGACCTGGCCCACAACCCATGCATGTGCTCTGACCGGGAATTGAACCAGCAAAACTTTGGTTTGCAGGCCCACACTCAATCCACTGAGCAACACCAGCCAGGACAGTAAATGGTAGTTTTATTCTTCCAATTACACATACCCAAAACCTTTGTCAAAACATAATTTTTGTAAAAGACAGGAACATGATTCTCATAAAAATATAAAGTGAGCTGTGCCAAAAATGTATTTAATATGCTAAAAATGTATTCGCTCACATATGATGGAACCAGCAGGGTGGTAAAGCTAATTCAAAAAGAATCAAAGACTCAAAAGAGTTAAAGCTGACTGAAAGGAGAAACAGATATTTTATAGTCAGGAAAGCAAGCAAGGTAAGTTTGCTAAATTAGAGACAAAGTGGTTAATAATCTTTAGACAATAACTTGAGGTTTTCTTCTCTGTTGGATGAAAAATATTTGCACCTTTATTGGCAAAAGTTTACAAGTGAACATGTATTTTGCAATAGTGAAGTTATTCTATAATAGCAAATAATAAGTTAACATCGGGGCATGCCCTAGAGAATTAATTCATCCCTGTCAGGGCCTATGAGGCAATATGAGAGAACACACAGTTATCCCTTTGGGATTTTGTCCAAGTTTTGGATAATATTTCTTAACACCTTTAGTCATCCATGACTTCTGTCTTATTTTCACACTTTACATCATCAAATCTTGCTGACTTTAACTACAAATTATAGTTAGAATCACATCACTTGTCACTATTTTTACTGCATTCACCCTGGTCCCAACTTTCATCATTTCTTCCTTAGATCGTTGACCATTCCTCCTGACCAGTTTCCCTTATACTTTTATATTGTAGTTTCATAAAGCAACCCGAGTGACCCTAAAGCAAAAGCTGAGGTCAGACCATGGCACTGCTCTTGTTAATATCTTCTAATAAGTTTACACCTGTCACTTCCTTCCCCTTTCCCCAAATTAAAAAAAAAAAATCGTTGCAATGGTCTATAAGGTACACAATCCGCACTTCTCTCCAAGCTTATTTTTGGTCTGAGATCTTCTCTGACAACACTGGCCAATCACAATGCTTGGCCCACAGGGCCTTCTCAATGTTTTTTGAGCACACATAGAGTATTTTCACCTCCCAGGACCTTTTGATTTGTCCCTCCTGCTTGGAACATTCTGCTCCCAGTTACTCTCCTTGCTCAGTCCCCACCTACACCAGGTCTTCCTCGAGTATCACCTTCTGAGTGAGGTCTTCCCTGACCACCTCATTGCAATTGCAACCCATTCCCCCCACAGTTCTGCCCCTGTCACTCTCCTCACCCTTTTCCTGCTTTGTCTCCATAGCCTTTCTTATCCTTCAACATATATATTACTTATCAAGGACAAGCATTTTCATCTGTTTGTTCACCAACATGTTCCAAAAGCCCTAACACATGGAAGTCATTCTAATAACACTAATAACAAAAGCCCTAACACTTGAAGTCATTCAAGTTTTGAATGAGTAAATGAGTGGGTAGAGGATGAATTTTCCACCAATTTCTAGTGCCATTTTTTAAATTTCTTCCTAAATGGCCCATGTTAACTTTATAATGAAGCTGTTATTTATTTATTTCTGATTTCCATCCCAATATTGTTTCTAATTATATCAAATTAAAACCATTTATTGTCTTCATGCAAGATACTGAGTTTTCCCTATAGAGAACACAAAGAAATTCAGACCTAAGGATTTGTAATCTAGTAGGGAATATAAGACTAGTAGATAAAAAAAGTTAAATGCTAAGAAAAGTTGTAAGTAACATTTCAAACCAAAAAAATTAATAAAATATCAGGAGGCAGAAATATTTCACAACAAAAATAATTTGCTTTCTGAGCCTCACAGTTATATGTTGTAGAATCAAAAATTTATAGGTAGTAATGTATATTCCAAAATAAAAGAATATATTTAAATATATAAAATAATCAAGAAACTGAAATAAGTTATTAAATGGCATTGTTTTTGTAAAAACTAAGATGTGCATTGTGAAATGCAAATAAAATGAAAAAAGTTATATGTTCCTAGTGTTAGAGCAGTTCCACGAAGACCTGTTTTAGGGTGTGAACTGACCATTTTGTTCCTGATATTTTCTCCAATGTTCTTACCTTTTTCCTGTCCAGGATTTGTCTTTGTGCTGCATTCCACATTCTGCTTTTTTTCTAGTCCTTTTGTCCCTCCCCCCCTACACATCCACACATCCACACTCTTACTGTGTTTTTTTGAATTACAACTCTCTGGTAGCTCTCGTCATAGAACTAGATACTTATTCACTAAGACAGGTGTGTTTTAGTTTCAAACCAAATCTTCTGCCAACAGTTTACCAATTTTGATTTCTTAATCTTGTTACAAAAAGATTATGCTTAAAATATGTATGCACTGCCCTTCTCACTATGATCTAAACACCTCAAAATTGTGTCTTGATAAGTTAGATCCCATTATGACCAGTGCTGCTCTGAAAAGAATGCTTTGTTTAAGGGAAATGTTTATATTTCATTCCCTGGCTTCTTCCAAAAGAGGTTTTAAGCTACTTGGTAAGTGGAGAACAATGAAAGCAGTTTTATCAGCACAGCATGTTTAATTTCTTTTGAAAGTAACATGGCTAACCATCCTGCAGTATTTTAGTTGATACCACAGGAAAAATGCCATTTGTACTGAGAAGCTGCCAAATATAGCCCAAGTTAAAAGATAAACATAATGTACTTATCAAGGGTGTGCCCTCCTCCAATTTTCCAATTTTCTCTAACCTTAGGGTGGGCACCAAGCTGTCTATATTTGATGCAAGTATTAACTTTATGAGTAATGCTAAATTAATAGAAAATAAATTCTTAGACTGGTTGTGGCATCTAAAGGAAATGTTCTCTGTTAAAGCTGATCTTAAGCAACAATTTAAGGCAAATTTCATTTACAAATGATCAAATCTTTAATATTCATTTTTATAATAAATATCATTGATCTTTAATCATAATTAACACATTAAGGGCTTTAAAAACCTAATAATTTTTCTAATCTGCAACAAAAACCAGATTTAAATATGTTCAGTGTCCCCAACATTTCTTCATTTCTACTTTACAGAACTTCCCTGTATAAATGTAGGTCAGATGAAAATCATGTTTCCTTTGCTTTCTCTAAAGTCATTTTAATTTCTTTTTCTTTTTGTCTGTGCTATTTCTGTTTCCCTTGATGCTTAATATTCCAAAGTTGTGAAGAATGTCAAAATCATTCATTGCCCTAGATATGAGGATATACATTGCTATCATGAAAGTACTTTCAATACTAGGAAGAAATGATAAAATCATGAGAATAGTTTATTTCTATTAGGTTCAAGTAAGTCCTACATATTAATAGCAATGATTAATTTTTATTACTTATGTTGCTTTCTAAAATGTGTTAAATTTTTGTTTTAGGAAACTTACTTACTCCTTTACATGTTTAATGAAGTTCTTGAACCTTCTCTGTAAAACTGATTCCTGAGTCATAATCACAGCTTTACTCATAATCTGTCATCAGTAATAAGCATTACTACTAGTAATAATCACAGAAAACTTTTATTAAGTATTTACTGTACACTAAGATCTGATACATCTTTAAGTGCATATGCCATTTAATCATTGGGGAGCACTAACATTAAATTCCTGATAAATAAGAAAAATAAAGTTTAGGAAGATTATTAAATTTGCCCTGGGTACTATAGTGAAAGTAGGTTACACTGCCAGTAAAATTAGGAGAATAGGGATATAAACATCCATCTGTCAGACAATGTTGCCTGAACAAAGCACTTTGTTGTATGATCTCATTTATTTTTTTTTTTACAAATCCTAGGAGACAAATATGGAACCCTACCAATTTTACAGATGAAGAAACAGGCAGTTAGTACTTTGCTCAACACTACACAGTCAGTAAGTGACTACCTCTATATTTATTGAATGATGTGGTCAACAAATGTCTGTTGAATGTCTACTCTGCCTGGCATTGTACTGGGATCTGGCTTTATGAAGATGACAAAGACACATTCATTGTCCTGTAGGGATTTGCTTCCTAAAGAAAAACAAAATGAATAATTTTAGCGTGGTGTTTAATAGAGGAGGTATCCACAGGGACCCTGGGGAGCCCACTGGACAGCAGCATTCTTTTTCAAACAGTGGAACTGGAAACAGGAATGCTGCTTAAATAAAAAACAACAACAAAAAAAATAGGTGAAGGGAAGAGAGAGAGAAGGAATGCCCTAAAAAGAGGGACAACAAGCATGCTCCAAGTCTGGAGATGAAAGAAGGCTTGACAATTTCTAGGAGTCACAGCTGCAGTCAACAGAATAAAATGAGAGGGAGATACTAGGGAGTTGTGAGTCAGGGAAAGAGCAGCATGAGGCTGTGGAGTGCCTTGGATGCTATCCCAATCTGTTTGAACTGTTGATTCTGAAGGCAATAGGAAGCTACAAATGGAATTTCAGCAGTATGATCAGAAAGATCTGGTAGGTGTGGGGATTGAATTGGAGGTGAAAGTAGGAAGAGAAATAAAGGATGAAGCCACTGTGGTAAATGTCACAAAATGATAAATCTTAAACTAAATCATTGACTGCTGGAATTGAAGAGTGAAAGGAGAGACGGAAGGTATTAAAGTAGTAGAATTGATTATATATGGTAAGTAACACGTTAAGGAGTCTGAGAGAAAAAGAGGACTTTCAGATAACTTCCAAGTTTCTGTGAGATTTTTGTTGTTTACAGGTTTTGTGAAAAGAGCTTGTCTATGCCATTCAACTAAATCAGCTGCATAAACTCTTCTGACTATCCTACTTGTCATTAAAATATTTAGTGAGTAGATAAACTATGCAGATTTTTTTTGGTCTCAATTGTATTCACTAAAGAGTAGAGTAGTTCATATGCCAAATAAATTGTGCCAATATCTAAACTAAATGAATTTGCCAAGGGATGATTCCTTAATTTTTATCACTAAAAAATTTCACTTTCAAATTGCAAAGTTTCTGGGTCTGGACCTTTGGCCCATCCTTGCCTACCTTGGTGATTGAGAACCATATGTTTATACTTTGATGGTGGAAAGAAAAAAAATATTATGTTGATTAAAAGGAGCACCTGAAAACTGCAAATTAGGTTAATATTTTTTTCTTTATTGAATATTACACATTCTGAAGTGATGGTTAGATAATTTGGTAATAAAAAACAAAGAGTCTATCTTTACAAATTGTGGATTTGTTTGGAGAATGAAGGTTGGAGACTTGGAATCCCACAAAAGTCTTTTTTTTCCTAAACATTAAGGATCTGTTGTGGTGGACTACCCCAGATCTGAGAATTCTCTGGGGACTGTGGTGGGGCTTCCACTCTCTGTCAGGCACCATGATGTGTTCTGGGTTACTGTAGATGTTCTGGCTTATTTAGAGGGTTAGAGAAAGATTTCATCATGCAGGTATTAGTGTATAATGCACTGAGTTTCTGAGAATTATTCATTAGTCAGCCCCTTCTGAGAGTCAAAACTTTGTAAAACTCCAGAAGGTAATTCCTGACTCTTGTGTAGGACTGTGGGGGGACTTCTTATTTGTCCATCTCAACTAGGAATGAGCAGTTGTGTAGAAATGTGGCAGGACAGGCCAAATGAGAAAGTGGACTGAAGGTTGACCATCAAATATATTTGATGAAGAAGAAATACAATGAATGGAACAAGAAAGGAGCTTAAAAATGAGGGATGTTTGGAATGCCTATAAGGGTCCCAGAGATGGAGGATAAAGGATTCTGTAGCATAGGATGAGCAGAAGTTGGCCAAACCTGTGTGATGATGGTAGTAATTCTCCAGCCTTGCCTAAGCCAATGGAGGAATTGAGTAACTGGAGCCATGTCCACCAGCAGAGAAGTAATCAAGAACCAGGTGCCCCTCTGCCTACACCTGGTCTGTGTAAGCCCCTCATCCTCCCTGCAGAACTCTCAGAGCTTCAACACACTGAAAAGAAAGGGAATGGCAAAAAGTCCTGAAAAGAATCCTACAGTGATCGAGTAGTTTCTCAGAAGAAAGGCACTTTAAACTAGAAGTGCCTGAGTTATCCTGTCTCAAAGAAATCAAGATTGTGCCATCAGATAGAATTAAGGCTTGAGAGCGATTGAGAGCTAGTAGAGTTACAAAAAACAAGTGAGGATGACCTGTTATGAGTGTAACTGCAGAATTCCTCAGGGCATAGGCTGCTGGCTCAAGGTGGGATTCAGGGCCCATGCATTGTGTTACGTGGTGGAAAGAGTATGGGCTTAACCACATGGGATTTCTCTGTTTGGTAACCTTGAGAAAATTATGTTACTTTATTGAGCTTTATTATTCCCCTTAATAAATGGGTTTAAAAAACAAAAAAACTTATTTTTATAGAAATTCATGCTTTGCCACATGAGACAATCATACTGTTGCTATACAATGAAAAAACACTGGACTAAGTAAGACAACATTGGCCAGTTGCATATTTGGCAGGTGAATTTGTCTCCTTTTGTAATATTCTGGGGAGAATTAGGTAAAATGGAAATTATCTCTTTCTTCAAAGTGTGAGAGAATTCATGAATATATTAGCACTGGCTTCAAAGTTTTCTAATGAGTAAATCTTTTCTACTTTTTCCCTGTATTAATGACCTATGTAGAATTTATACTTCTTCATTAGTCAATTTTGATAATTTATATTTCACAAGAAGAGTATCCATTTTATTGAAATTTTAAATGTATTTGTAATCAAATGCAGAAGAGTTTCTCTGAAACATTTTAAAATTTATTTTCAGCTGTTTTCATAGTTCCCATTTTATTTTTAAATTTGTTGTTTTTCTTCATTGCATTTTTGAAACATTGGTCAATTTTCTTTTTCTTTTTTTTTTTTTGCTTTTCTTTCAAAAGGATCAGTTAGTGTGCATTTAAAAATTTCCCCCCTTTTGTTTTTTAAAAGTTGTTTTTATTTCAATTACTTCCATCTTCTTGAATTCTTTAGTCTTTTTTCACTTCTAAATTCTTAAATTAGATATTATTTTATTTCCTCTATTTTTAAATGATTAATATTTAAAATATAAATTATTCATGAACACTACTTATCCATTTACTTTCTTTATTAATAAAGTATTTAAGGTCATGAAATTAACCATAAGTATATTTTATCTTGTTCTTTAGATTTGATATGTGGCATTTTTCCCTTTATGCTTAACAAGGTAGTTTGTTATTGCTAAAATATTTTGAGATATTAAATCTCTAAGCAATTTGATTTGAAAAATATTATAGTCATATATGTATAAAATTTCTATTTCAGAAAATATATAACTTTTTGCTACCAGGTATTTGATCAGTGTTTATAAGTTTTCACTGACACTTCAGATTCAGGTGTATTTTTTTTGTTGCTAAACAGCATAATATTTGAAAATACTGCTACTAATTATTTCATTAATAATATCTATTCATTATGCTCTGATTTATGTATTGTATTTGCTTTTTACGGACTGATCGTGGATTGTTAAAGTTACGTATTATTGTAGTCTTTATAGTTATTTCTCTTTTTTATTTCTACTAGTGTTTTTCTTGATGTATTTTGATACTATATTATTCACCTATAATAGTGAATCTGTCATGCCTTCAACTTAGATGTTGCTTTTTATCAATCAAAATGACCTAATCTTTTTTAATATTATTTTTAATCATAATTTACATTTAATGTGATTTTGTACTAGTTTCAGGTGTACAGCAGAGTAGATTGACCATCATATACTTTACAAAGTGTATGTACTGATACTTCAAGTACCCACCTAGCACCATAAATAGTTACTACCATAACTATATGCACTATGCAGTACTTTACATTCCTGACTATTTTGTAACCACCAATTTAAATTTCTTTTTTTTATTTAAATTATTTTATTGTTTAATTACAGTTGTCTGTATTTTCTCCCCACCCCTTCCTCTCACCCCCTCCAAACCCACCTCCCTCCCTTGCTTCTACCCTCCCCCTTGGTTTTGTCCATGTGTCCTTTATAGTAGTTCCTTCTAAAAACCCTTCTCTGCACTGTCCCCCCTCCTCCCCTCTGGCTATTGTTAGATTGTTCTTAATTTCAATGACTCTGGTTATATTTTGTTTGCTTTTCTCTTTTGTTGATTATGTTCCAATTAAAGGTGAGATCATATGGTATTTGTCCCTCACCACCTGGCTTATTTCACTTAGTATAATGCCCTCCAGTTCTATCCATGCTGTTGCAAAGGGTATAAACTCCTTCTCTCTCTCTGCTACATAGAATTCCGTTGTGTAAATGTACCATAGTTTTTTGATCCACTCATTTGTTGATGGGCACTTAGGTTGCTTCCAGCACTTGGCTATTGCAAATTGTGCTGCCATGAACATTGGGGTGCATAGGTTCTTTTGGATTGGTGTTTCAGGGTTCTTAGGATATAGTCCCAGCAGTGGAATTGCTGGGTCAAAAGGCAGTTCCATGTTTAGTTTTCTGAGGAAGTTCCATACTGTTTTCCACAGTGGTTGTACCAGTCTGCAATCCCACCAACAGTGTACTAGGGTCCCTTTTTCTCCACAACCTCTCCAGCACTTGTTGTTTGTTGTTTTGTTTATGATGGCCATTCTGACCAGTGTGCGGTGGTATCTCATTGTG
>CM052539.1:73851905-73873517 GCA_028533065.1 Trachops cirrhosus
CAAAACTGTTCCTAGTACTAATGTTCCAATAATAGTGATTAAGCCCACTCCCATGCCACGTCCTCTCCCTGGAAGATGAATTCCTTGAATTCCTTCTTTCCATGTCCGGACCTTGTCAGACAACATGGTTGGAAGAGGACGTGGCAGTAACCATCTGGTATGACTTCTTCCTTTTGTTGACCCTACATATAGATAAAAATCTAGACATGATCAGACATAAAGTGTGTTCTCATTTATTATTAATTTCACATTTATAAATCAGAACACTTCTGGCTTATATGAGATATTTAGAGTTCCCAATAAATTGCTATAATTCCAGCCAACTGCAAGAACCAGTGTTATGAGTCATGTTATTGTTCAATAAGTATTTGTTAAATTAGATGTCAGAGAAGAAAAGTAATAAAGTTGCTGAAAATTTGTTGATAGAAATCATGTTAAAGCTTCCTAAAGTAAAGAACCCTTTTATCCAAGCAACTATAAACAATATTCTTATTTCCAATTAATACTATTTCTGAGTCCACAAACTATCAATAGCCAGTTGTGTTTTTCTGTGACCTAAAGACACAATGTTTATTCCACTTATTTTTTTCACACTTAGCTTTGTTCTACTTTGAGATAATTCATGCTTACTTGTATGTTGTGTTTTTCTAAGCAGATTCATTTACTCATATGACCATTTATCCTTTCATCCATCCAAAACTCCATCTGTGGTGGGCCGGGCATTAGGCATAGAGGAGTCAGTGGAAAAATACACAGCTTTTTCCTCAAGAGATTCAGTTTAGAAAAGGTTATGGTCCCTACAATACAGTAGATCACCCAATAAGCATCATGGAAATAAAAGCATTGAAGATATGAGCTTGCATAAAGTTAACCCTTTAACACAACCATGTTTTTTTATAAATACATATACACATACATACATACATACATACATAATCTTTCCTTCTAAAGACTTGTTCCTAAATAAGATAAAAATGAGATTAAACAGAAACATTGAATATCCCCTATTTGGGCCTATTGCAGACTGGTGCATTTAAAAAAAATTAGATTCTGATATGATAAATAGATTACTTTAGTAAGCTACCTTTTACTCTAGTAAATAATTAACATTTTTCTTCAGACTTCTAGAAATAAATTTCAAAATCCCTTTTGCAGTTGCAAGAAATCGGCCTTTAGTTGGGGAAGTGCTTTTTTAAAGTAAAACATTGCTTGTGGTTGAATGAAGAAGGGGTAATGTTAAGGTGTACCTAATACTATTGACCCCAAAATTTGTGCTTTTAGTCTGGACTCATTAACTATGCATTTGGGTCCAGAAAGAGATGAGTGTCAGAGTTATGAGGGCACAATAGGAATATCAAGTTCCTAGGTGTTTGAATCCATTTAAGAAATCAAGTTCTGAGAACAAACGTACTTTCAGGTCATGGTTAAATATACAGGAGTGGCATTCTTTCGTTTATTACATTCCTTGATTGTCTTAACTTCTCAACTTTGTGAATTTGCTTCATTCATTTGCTCTTTTATGCCAGACTAACTTTGTGTTCAGGGGTACACACAGAGAGAGATGCATAAATTTATATAAACATACAACTATATGTATATTTAAATATATTAAAACATTCAAATGACATGTGTTTTCTACAACCAGATCTCCCCATTTTTTCATCAGAATGACCTGATCTAGACCTGGAAATTAATTAATAACAGCTAAAACACATTTTGCAAGGCAATATACTTTACGTGCAATGTGAACTTTTCTCACTTAACATCACAACTAACTCGGCTGTGTGGTTTGAGGCAGTGTGTCCTCATTTACAGATGAAGAAACTGAGGCCAGCCCAGGGTTATATGACTGTGCTATCATTTGCAAACCACTGCTATTGCTCACTTTAGCTGACTGTAATTGAAAGATAAACTTTTGTTTTATAAATTAGAGCTGTGCCTGACATGTTGGTACTTTGGAACTGCTCCCTGTACATATCAAGAAAATATGTGCTACCCGCTCTGGCTCAAATGCTATTTTCTCCCAGTCTTTCACCTCGCTAAATTTCTTACTAATTTTTTTAAGTATCAGCTCAGCATTACTTCTCTGAAGAAGATATCTGTCGTGACTAAACTGGGTCAATTTTTTACTTAACACCCTGCACATAGCTTTATCTTAAGGACTTTAAACTCTGAGGTTTTTAACAATGACTTGTTTACAGTTGTATGGTCAGCTCCTAGTATGGACCTGCCATAGAATAAATATCTGATGAATGAATGTATGAATGAGTTCCCTACATATCAAATTGTTCTGAATTAGGTTAGAATTACATGTTGGTCATGCAAAGTGTTGCAACAAGGAATAAAGGGACAAAAATATCCTGAAGAAGGGAAAGGCATAGCTGATCCATGAGGCACACAGTTTGAGGAGCGCAAACATACCCACAGGAAAAAAATGGTGTCTGCTTAGAAAGTGGAAAGAGGACAGTAAGTGAGACAAACTGAACATCTAATTGCTGAGAGCATGAAGATTAAAACCGGGACTACAGGAAGATGAAATAAAGCTGAAGATATGTCGCAGAGCAAGTTGTTCATCCCCAGATTTCTCTTTCTGATATATCTAGGTGTTTTGGAACTAATGTCAATCAAAAAACTCAATTGTGTTCTTTAACTATGATGAGCCCACAAGTAGATTGAATATTGCTATTTTTAGCAGTATGTAAATGTTCTATAAATATGCTAAACATGACTTTACAACTACTTACAGGTGTTCATCCTGCCTGTCATTATCAGAAACAATAGGTAGAAACAAGGAGTGAATCTTTATGGACCTTTATTCAGACACTGGCAATCTGAGAAGAAGACAGGTTATGTATCCAAAAAAACCATCTTAACGTCCCATCTAGAGATGACCTTTTTGTAATAAGAAGAAGGGGTAGGTAAAGGCTTTGGAAAAAAGTTTAATTGAATAAAAGTTTTAGTCTGAAGGTGATTTTCCTAGTGCTTCTTTATCTGTTGATCAACAGTTCTTTATCTATGTCATAGATGTTCCCTCCCTGGCACACAATGGCTCAGATACCATCTGCAGAGATGGCTTGCAGACACCTGGGATACAAAGGTTGAAATGCTTGTTTCTGTCCTAGAGTCACGTGGGTCATGCATTCCAGTTCCCAGAATAACAGCTTTCTACATGAGTTAATCACTTCAGCCTATCAACTATGACTGAAGCTAAAATTTTTTTAAATTAATTTGCATTGTATTTTTTCTATTACTATTGATCCCACTTATACCCTCTTCCACCTCCATTCTGTTGTGCATGGGTCTTTTTTTCTTTTTTGCTCTGTCCCTACACCTCCTAACCATCACCCCACCCCCAGAGCTATCAACCTGCTCTCTATCTATAAGTCTGTCTCTGTTTTGCTGTTAGTTCAGTTTGTTTGTTAGATTTCACATATGAGTAAAATCATATGGAATTTGACTTTCACTGACTGGCTTATTTCACTTAGCATAATGTTTTCCAGGTCCATCCATGCTATTCCAAAAAGTAAAACTTCACTGATACATCTGATAAGGGGTTAATATCCAAAATTTATAATGAACTTATAAAAATCAACACGAAAAAAACAAGCAACTCGATTAAAAAATGGACAAAGGCCCTGAATAGACACTTCTCCAAAGAGGACATACAGATAGCCAATAGACATATGAAAAGATGCTCAATGTCACTAGTCATCAGAGAGATGGAAATTAAAACCACAGTGAGATATGGCCCCCACACCGATCAGAATGGCCATCATCTATAAATCAACAAACAACAAATGCTGGCAAGGATGTGGAGAAAGGGGAGCCATTTTGCACTGTTGGTGGGAATTCAGATTGGTGAAAAAGCACTGTGAAAAGCAGTATGGAGTTACCTCAAAAAATAAAAAATGGAACTGCCTCACGACCTCGTGTTTCCACTTCTGGGAATTCTTCTAAAGAAACTGGAACACTAATTCAAAAGAATATAAGCACCACTATGTTAATTGTAACAATTACCAAGATATGGAAGCAGCCCAAGTGTCAATCAGTAAATGAGTAGATGAAACAACTATGGCACATGTGCACAAGAAATACTACTTGGCTATAAAAATGAAGCTAAAATCTTTAACTCTTGAGTTCCCCTACTGACTTCATTAGAGAAGAAAGTTACCCAATTCATAGAATGTTTCACTTCCTCATCCACAGAGCTAAAGCATAGGTCTTGCTAACATGGCAATTTATTTCAGAACAGTAAGAAGAAAGCCCATAGCACATATTCAAAATTAATGAATTTTTATAAAATCAAAGTAGAGCTCAGAAGTATGGTGAAATCTTTTCCCAGTTGATAAGGAAGAAATATTATTAAGGCTTTATACAATGATATTGTAGGAAGATGACAGACTGGGTTCAACCTTTCCTATCTCCCTATCTTAGCCTCACTTGGTGATGAGGAGTTTGGGCAAAGTGATCTTTAAAGTTACCTTCACTTCTAAAATCTATGCACCATATTGCTTTGTAATGTTTCTTCTTCCAAATAACTAAAGTCAGGCCCTTTAGCTATTTTGTTGTTCACCCATATATTCTCTCTGATGAGCAAATACCCTCTCATCATTTAGTATGAATTCTTGTTAGAATTCCTGGGTGAAAATGGTCAAGAGCAGAATTTGAAGATGAACAAATGGTACATTCATTGGAGTTAGACCATTATCAACTATGTAAACTCAAGAAAGTTTCTCAGCCTCTGTAATCCCCTCTTGCCTCACATGTGAATTGGGATTAATGACAGAATCATGCTCACAGAGTTATGTTGTAAGTATTAAATGAGACAATGCATGTAAAGTGGTAAACATTGATTAACTGATAAATATTGTTTTATTATCTTTGTTAGTTTTGTGGGAAAGATGTTCCAAGTTTCAGATATTTGAATTTTCATGTGTGAATTTATTTATTTACATGTTCTTTCTTTTTATGCCAGAGTAAAACAAGAGGATATGTAAAAGTAAAGTTTAGTCAGTTACTATGGAAACCGCATATTTAGTCTAATTGCTATAATGTTATTTTTTATGCTGAGACCTCAATTGACTTTAACTGAATACCTGTGCAGTATGAATCTCTGCTAGTTCTGTATAGAACAACTGGATATATCACAAAATGTGTTGTTGAATAAATATGTTTTCTTCTTTTCCCATGGAGATGGTGCTTTTTTTTTCATTTTTGATCTTATTCCACAAATGAGATTCTTCCAGGAGTCAATTGTTTGTAGTTTGGGTAAAGGCAGTCCATGATCCTGAGATCATTTCATAGGTAGCATTAGTTCCATGGATTGTTTATTTAGAGTGAGGATTTCCTAAATGGGGTTAAGGTATGAAATCCTGTGCAAAGTATCTAACTGAAGTCAGTTGGTTGCTATTTAGTATTAATATCTAAGTATGCTGGGGTTGGAACAAATGTTAAGGAAATTCCTTCTGCATACCAGATGCTTTATGTATTTATTTATTATTCACAACTACAATCCTGGCTAGTTAAGTTGTATACATTTTGATTTCATAGATATTTATGCTGAAGCTTAAAGAAGTTAAGATAGCTTGCCCAATATTACATAGGTAAGTAATCAAGCAGGCTTGAACCCAGGTAAGTTTTATGCCAGAATATGTAGTGTTTCCAATATACTACAATGGCAAACTAATATGTACTCATATATAGGTATCCTTCTAGATGCTTGTTTTGAAAATAACTCTAAAATAGATATTAGTTTTTCTCAAAATAAAAATTAAAGAAAATGCTGTGAAAAGGGAGGTTTTAAAGTGAATCAGATGATGCTGGTTCAGGGAAGAGACCTTTCATGAATTCACTGGATTACTGCCATTCATTCATTGGTAATTATATGATACAGCCCTACTTTGTGCCAAACATTGAGCTGGGTGCCAGGAGTACCATGGTGAGCAAAAGCAAGGCTGTTTCTTGTACTCAAATAATTTATGATCTTAGTGAGGAGCAACAATAATAACATGATTTAAAATTAGATAATTACATATAGTTACCATGATCCATGTTTTAATGGAAAAGTATTGGAACCTACAAAAATTATAATAAGGAACTCTAACTGGTATGGCTCAGTTGGTTGGGTGTCATACCACAAAACAGTAGGTTGCCAGTTCCATTCTTAATTAGGGTACATGCTTGGTTTGAGAGGTTGGTCCCCAGTCAGGGTGCATTCAAGAGTCAGCCAATCGATATTTCTCTCTCACATTGAAGTTTCTCTCCCTCCCTTCCCCTCTTTCTAAAAATAAACAAAATCTTTTAAAGAATTATAATAAGGGAATGTGGGCTTATATTTGCTACAAGAGAACAAAACCTGTACAGTTTTGTGAACTAATGTCATCCTTATAAAATCAATAAAATAAAATAAAATAATAAAAAATATAAAAATCAAAAGAATTTTACATCTGAATATTCAAATTTGCAATAATGATGTGATATAGATAAGCTCATATAATTGAACTTACAATTTTAATAATTATAGTTACACTTGTGGCTTTTATTAGAATAATTAGATTAAAAAATTCTCTCTTTTATTTTCCATTTAAAAATGTATTTGGTTACACAATTTTTTTAAAAAATGAGAGCAAAGTTATTTTACATATTAAAATATTTTGTAAGAATTCTTACTGAATCTTGGGAAATATTATGGTGTGTGAGTGCATGTGTGCTGTGTAGTATAGTTTTTTTCCTTCACTTTTGCCTAAATGAACTTTGTACTCCTGACATACCTGATCTTCAGTTTGGGAGTTAAGGAACTACAGCTGCAACTCAACTGCTATCATCTCCTTTCTTGGTTTTTGGCTCATAGATTTGATTAAAAGAAAAACTGAAAACATATCCAACTTTGATTTAATGACTACAGGATTAGGGCAATGCTATGAAACTCGAACTTCTAAGGTACTAGCTCATTTCTGCTTTTGCTAAGTAATCAGAATAAAACACAGAAATGAAAATTATTTTGTTAGTCATATATTTGCAATCCTATTAATCCAGGATCAGAAGCAATCATAGACCCTGGCTGGATAGCTCAGTTGGCTTGAGCATCTTCCCTTATACCAGGGTTGTGGGTTTGATCCCTGGTCAGGACATATATAAGAATCAACCAATGAATGCATAAATAAGTGGAACAACAAATCGATGTTTCTCTCTCCAAAAAGAAATCAATCAATAAAAAATTTTTAAAAAGCAATTATGTATTAGAAGACATTTTTACTGGTAGATCTTAAATTATGTTTGTGTATATGAGCATGTATAATGTATATTTATAGATAAATGTATATATATGTAGTTATATATTTCTATAAATGTATGCATAGTAAGCATAATATGTGTTTACCTTTTTTCTTGAAGGACATTGCTCTTACTTAAATATATTTTGATAACTTCTTTTATTAGAAAAGTAGTACTTGTGACATATTTACTGTGGGAATTTTATTGATGCAGATAGAAAAAAAACTAATTAATAGTAGTCTATAACCCCATCACACAAAGATATGGTGTGCTTAAATAGGTAGATGCATGAATAGACTAAGGAACTACATGATCCTTACAATGTTCCCCGTGTCTTCTTCCTTTCCTCTTTCCATATATACACCCAATTCATCCTCAAAATGACTTCTAAAACAGCTTAAAATAAAAGCTGAACTGTTTTAAGTAATGTGCAGTGACAATGAGATTTTAAGTAGAAGTTGTGTAGCTATTGACTACCTAATTTAGGGATATATTTTCTTCTCTATCCTATTGTGGGATACAATTTAAGTTTAAAATGCAAATAAACTAAAGGTGATTTGTTTTTGAACATTCTATGGCTGCCGTGAAGCTAATATGAATTCAATAGAATATTGCAAAATGAAGGTGGTGAGTAAAAGATAGAGCTTTTAGAATGTTAACATTACTGAAGTTGTCATTTTAAAGGCCTTGTGAATGCTAGCTTCATTTGTCCTCCACCAAGTCAACATTCTCTTCTGCCTCTGTCATATTTAATTGGCCAGCATTACTGACTGAAAAAAATGGCAGTTACTTTTCTGTTATTGTTGTTTTTATGTATAACTGTAGATATAAATCTATAGTAAATTGCTCAATCCGAAAAAGTAACATTGAGGGGAAAAAATTCAAAGTAAGTTTTTTATGTGTATGACAGTAAAGAATAGGAACTTGGTTAGCAGGAACTCTGTGCGATTTTGTTTACACATCTGTGATGGGGTTAATATATAGGGCCAGTGCAAATGAGGTTATATAGCCAAGTAATGATAGCCCTCGGCAAGAGAAACAGAGAGAAACAGGGGTTGACGTCCTGACATTTATTTGCAAAATAGCTGAACATTTTCCAGACACATTTTGTGGGTTCTACTGACAAAAGCTCTTCTGTTAGCCATCTACCATGAAATTCTTCTCAACATGACATCATTGAGGATCCACCTTAGGACACTTTGAAAAATAAAGACCTTTTCAAATTCAGATTGACTTTTTGTCTCTTTTGGTTTTTATTTTATGAAAACACTGAGAGAGAATGAGTGTAGTTCTGAATTTTTGTGAGTATAAAAAAGGTTGGAGAGATAAAAGGTCCTTTGGTGACTGCTCTCTGCATAGATTAAGATATTTTTAAATTTTAAATCAAAATAAGTATGTAAAGAATTTGTTATTTTACTGATTTTTTTCAGGAGCCTTACAATATTTTAATATTTTATACTTAAAAATAAGGTATCAGCTGACAGTGAGGGTTATTTTTAAAGAAGGGTCACTAGCTTTAGGCCTAAGTAACTGCGCTCTCAATTTAGCACAGCTCGTAAGTGTTTAGATCGTGAACTAGAATAAAAGTTTTTCTGAAGGAAATAACTTGGAGTGTATGTGAGGATATTATAACAGAACATCATGTAAAGTATGCCAGAGAAGGTCAAGGACTGGTTCTCTAGGCTGAGGGTCAAAGTGAGTCAGGAAAAGGCTTGGCATTAAGAAAGTTACATGATCAGATTGTGAGGAGGGTGGGCTGAAGGTCAGTGAGTTTGGGAAGAGAGATAACTCAAGAAGCAATTAAAGTACTCTGGGTGAGAAAAATAAGAGTCTTGCAATAGTTTAGGAAAGGAGAAATTTAATGGTTATTTAGTCCAATGCTTTAAAATAAAAAAATGAGAAACAAGATTTGGGGAAGCTTAAATGTTTGAAAAGAATGATATCTCACCCAATAATTAAGCTCTATTGTATAGAATGTAGACTCAATCTACACTGTCATCTTTCTTTTTAATAATATGGCAAAAAGCCCTTTTTCCATTCTTTTGATTACCTATAACTTCTTACATTCTTCATATTTAGACCAGAATCTGAAATACATACTCCATCAAGAGTATGCACAAGATGGAGAAATTAATTCTAGGTATATACTAGAACCTTTTCTAACATACCATTTGACCATTTACTTTCAATAGAATTTAACATATTTAATTTATATTATTTAGTGAGTCATGTCTTTACCAGGATTAAAAAAATACAAAATTTAAATAAAAAATATAATTTAACAGCACCTCATTTTATTTTTTCTCAATTGATTGTGCTGATTTATTATCTTAGTACCTTTTACATTAAAAGATACCTATAATTGATTCCAAATGTTTGCATCCCTTTGAATTACTTTCAAAGCATAGTCTCTGCCAAAGAAAGAACAAATGTGATCTAGATTATGTCTTTGGAGATTTCCCTCTTAGGGACACTCCTTCCTAATATCTAGCACAGAGCATGTCTCTGCAAAAGCATCATGCTTGACAACTTTTGGGGTGACATCATCCCTTCTCTAAGAACCTTTATAAAAAAACATCCTTCAAGACAACTCCACACTAGCTCAATAAAAGCCAGAGACTGAGCTGATTAAATAATAAAGCAAGGTTGTCCTTTGCTTCCTTAGAAAATGTTTTTATTACTTTGAAAGGAACTTTGGAATTGAATCAAAAAATGAATGGCAACCCCTCCCAGACTAGAAGTTGTGTTTAGATTATTAAAAGGATTTTCTTGTGTTAGTGAAATTAAAATGTGGAATATGTAGTGCCATTTCAATTTAAAATCTGTGTAAGTTTCTGTATGAAATCATATAATAATATTTATTTCCAAATCTTTGAAGATCTTTTTCTATTATGTATTACTAGAGTAATAAGACATTAGAAAGTAATCTAGCCTCAATAACCATAAAGGAATAAAATGCAGATTTTAATATAAAATTATTTAATCATGTGAATTCTTAAAGACTTATTTTCTATATTCACCCCTTATATTGAAATAAAAAAAAGAGAGAGAGAAATCTCCTTTGGAAATTACATTAAGATAGAATACTATATAAACCATTACAATAGAATACTCTATAACCAATCGTTTCTAATTCTGCTGCTTTTGAAATATTATTAAAGTTAATTTTTATCAGACAAAGACATAGAAAATAATAAAAATGCACTACTTTGTATCTCCTATGTTTATATAAAAAGTGGATTTATTAAAAATATTTTAGATAATCAGAAATTAACATCTATATTATTGAGGGGAGAACTCAAATACTTTTAAAATTGTTTATTTTTTCTCTTCTTCAGTCTCTTTCCTCTTTTGTTTTTAACTAATTGTCTTCTCAGTTACTCTCATATCCCACTATGGCTTTGAAAATTAACTTTAGATACATTCCAAAACAACTCTAAACTCAATCATCATTAGCAAATATTATCCCAGCCTGACCCTTTGGTCAGACAGCCATCAAGAGAAGAATGTTTTATGAGACTTCACCTTTAAAAGATTACCTCTGCCCTCCAGACAATTATAAATCTGCAGCCCTTCGTTCCTACAAATCTATGTCTTTCTTTGCATTTCCAAATCAAATGATTTGACTTAAAAGTTTTTAAAACTTTGGTATCATCATAGCCCTGATATGGTAATTCTCTATTGTTCATCACAAATGTCCTAACCCTAAATTAAAAATATGGATTTGAAATGTTTCCCAATACAGCAGCAAGCTGGGAAAGAATATGTACTAGAAATTAATTTTATTAGCACAAATTCCCCAAGCACACTTTGTGAACCTCAATTATATACGTACCCGTCTCTTCCACTAAGTTTAGCTCTTAAAGGGCACAGGTCATGTGTTTTAAAAATTTTCTTCAGTATGTCCATTATGATGCTTTGCACAAATTAGATGGCCAACACAACTTGGATCTCCTTGTCACTGCTGGTGATGGTTTTCCTCTCAGCCTTAGTTATTTATACGACTGCATGGTTGTCTAAATGGTTTTCTGGCTTCTAGGCTTTTTTAATCCAATTTATCTCACATAGCATTGCCAACTGGAGAACTATATCATGTTATTGTGCTGCTCAAAAGCCACTCCATTCTTGGTAGGATTTCGCCAGACGTTTTACTTCCTTTCTTACATGTGAGGGTAATACTTAATTTTTTTGCTATGAGCATGTAGGTTTACTTAAATATAATTAGGAATAAAAGCTGAAGCACAGAGCCCCAAACAAGATGGACCCAAAGAGGCCCACTCCAAAACACATCATAATTAAAATGCCAAAGGTAAATTAAATACAAAGAGAGAATCTCAAAAGCAGCAAGAGAAAAACAGTCAGTACCTACAAAGGAGTTCCCATGTGACTATCAGCTGATTTCTCAAAAGGAACTTTGCAGGCTAGAAGGGATTGGTGAGAAATTCTGAGTGATGAAAAGCAAGGACCTACAACCAAGATTACTCTACTGAGCAAAGCTATTATTTAGAAGCAAAGGACAGATAGAGAGCTTCCCAGATGAGAAAAACTAGAGGAGTTCATCACCACCAAATCAGTATTAAATGAAATGTTAAAGGGTTTTCTTTAAGTAAAAGATCAAAAATATAAAGAATAAAATGGCAATAAATATATATCTATAAACAACTGAATTTAAAAATCAATAAATAAACAAGCAGAATAGAAACAGAATCATAGATACAGAGAACATTTTAATGGTTGACAGATGGGAGGGAGGTCAGGGGAATGGGTGAAGAAGGTGAAGGGCTTAATAAGTACAAACTGGTAGTTACAGAATAGTCTTGGGGATATAAAGTACAACATAGGAAATAGAGTAGTCAAAGAATGTATATGCCTGACCCATGGACATGGACAATGGTGTGGGGATTGTCTGAGGGAGTGGGGGGAGGGTTTAGAGGGAGACAAAGGGGGAAAATGTGGGCCAACTGTAATAGCATAAACAATAAAATATAATTTTAAAGAAAGAAAAGTTAAAAATATTTGAAAGCATAAACAAATGCTATAATGAAAGAATTTTAAATATAAATTATAGTATTTCTGATTGCCAAATGAATATCAGTCTCTGCACTTGAATCTGTTGCTGCAAATGACCAAATTTTATAACAGTCTTTGTGAGGTGAGAGATGTACATAAACAGACATAAATATATACACATGTAAAACCAATACACAAGGTTTTTAATGCATCTGTATGCTTCCCATTTCTTATATGTTATACATATTCATTTATTTTTAATAAATAATTTTATATACATATATCTTATATCTATGACAAGAGAGAGAAGTACCAAAACACTGCCAGTAACTGTTTCTCTATAACAGGATAATTTGTGTATTTGCATTTGTGCATTTTTCTGAAATGTGTTTACAGCTTTAATCAGAGTCTTCAAGACATAGCTGATCACCCAAAAATTAAAATCTGCTCTTCTTAGCAAACTTTAAGTTTTAGACAATTTGTTTCTTGTCTTTATTTAGAAAAAAGCTACACTGATCCCACTCTCCTTGCTATTGCTGATGCCCACTCATGTTTCTTTCAATGTCCTCTTTCCTTTTATGAAGAAATTATTGTTATCTAACCTCTCTTTCAAGACCCAGACCATATACCCACTTCTTACTCTTCATAAGTCACTCCCAAATCACTTCTTTTAAATTTTAAGAGCACTAATGATCAGATTAGATGTTGATCATTTCATGCCAGTTTGGTTCTATTTTTTAATGATAATATGTGACCTCTTTCTATCTGGATGATAAACTAACCAAATACAGGAATTATGTCTTAATCATATTGTTATCTGTGTTCCTTTTAGCCTGAAAGGTAATATTTGATATATGAGCTGAGCTCACCTGCCTGATAAAGGAAAAACCAGGAGATATATGTAATGCTGTAAATGAGACAGGAACATTTTATTCTCAAATTATTGAAAAGAGTAAATGATAAACTCATGTTCCATTTATTCTACCCAGAACCCATAAAATAGCCAGGGTAGGTGGTGTGTCTCTGATAATCTGGGGATTTGATGTAAATATGCATACTTACATGCTTTAAAGACATTTAAAAAAACATTTTAAAACTAAGTAATTCAATACAACAGGAAAGTATAAAGATCAGAAATGTCAAACTCAACCTTTCTAAATCCAAAGGGAGAGTGGGAAAATAATTTATCTCTCTCTTTTTTCTCTCTCTCTGTCTCATTACTGCTATAAGAATAAACTTTTGGATAAGAGAGCGAGTGTTTATAATTACTACACAATACATTATATGTAAACAAACTATTTAATTGATCAATGAGCCAGGGAGTTCCACTTTACCAGTGAAACCTGATCAAATTTAGTAGTGAAGGACATGGGCTTTGGTTCCAGGTAACTCTGAGCTTGAATTTTGAATCAATTACTTAATGGCCTTAAACTTGGTTAAGTAAGTTATCTCTCTGAACCTCATTTCCTTCATTTATAAAATGGGCTTAAAATTATTGCCTCATAGTTTATATATATACACAGTAGTCCTTTTTCTTTTGAATTCATCTGATCTTCAAGTTGACCAAGTTGAGAGCTATTAAGTGGTCGATTCAAAATTCAAACCCGTAATTACCTGGGGCAGAAGGTAAAAGGTTAAAGGAGGCCGAATATATGGTGATGAAGATGATTTTACCTTGGGTGGTGGGCATACAATGCAATATACAGATCATGTACCATAGGAATGTACATTTGAAACCTATATGACCCTATTAACTAATGTTACCCCAATAAATTTAATTTAAAAAAAGAAAAGAAAGTATGGCACCATGCCAGGAACATGGTAAAAATGCAATGAATGTTATCTATTCTTTTTTTGTAATATTTTATTTATTTGTTAGAGGGAGGAAGGGAGGGAGGAAGAAAGGGAGAGAAACATCAATGTGTGGTTGCCTCTCACATGCCCCCTACTGGGGACCTGGCCTGAAGCCAGGCATCTGTCTTAGACTGGGAATCAAACTGGTGACTCTTTGATTCGCAGGCCAGCACTCATCCCCTGAGCCACACCAGCCAAAGCTACCTATTCTTATTAATATTATTAAACTTGTTTAAATCTGATCAAAATAACTGTCCTATTGCCTTAGTGCTGTGTGGAATCTTTGTGTATACCATACTCTGCCCTCTAAGTTTGACCACTGTGTGCCTTTCCAGCCTTGCCTCTCCTTGGCTTGGCTGCCTCTCCTTGGCTTGCCTCTCCTTGACTTTTACCCAACTTGTCATCAGTTGCCAAGCTCACCAAGCCATTTCAAGCCCCTTTTAACCATTATACCCATTGTCTCCTCTGTCTGGAACACCCCTCCTCTTTGACAGTCTTACTCACCCATTAATTCCTACTTCAAAAGATTCTTTCAAGTCCTCACACCCTAATTGTGACCCTCTGAAAAAATTCCAATTTATCATCTTTGTTTTCCTGGTGGCTGACACAAGTAAATTTTAAATAAATATTGACTAAACTCAGTTGAAAACCAGATCATTCTGCAATGCTCTATAGAGTTCAGAATCCCTCCTAAATCCCGCTGATCAACTAGCACCAGAACCAACATAAGACTACTTGGGTGGACCTTGAGAACCTTATGTTAAGCAAAATAAGTCAGTCAGAAAAAGCTGAGAACCCTGTGATTTGTCATGTGTGGGATACAAACTAAAACTCATAGACATAGACAATAGTATAGTGATTACCAGAGGGAAGCATGTGGGGAAGTAGCAAAGGCTGAAGAGGGCCAAATAAATGGTGATGGAAGACGATTTGACTTTGGGCGGTGGGCACACAATGCAATATGCAGACAATGTATCATAGAAATGTACACTTGAAACCTATATAAACTTATTGACCAATGTTATTCCAATACATTTAATTAAAAATAAAATGAAATGAAAAATAAAAAAAATAAAAGCAGGGGCTTTTGGGTAAAACAGATTTAGGTGTGTATCCTCTGATACCTTTATAATCTTAGGTTATTTATCACTTGAGTTCAAACTTCTGACTTTACAAACTGAGGTTATTTAAAGCTATCTTATAGGTTGACAGAGTGGAGTAAAAGAGAAATGTCAAGTGTCAACATAAGAAATATCTAAACCTGTAGGAAATTTCAAAAGAGATTATTTGAGCCAAACTGAGGACATACACTGGGGAGCAAGACCTCAAAGACTTCAGAAAGTGATAGCTTCACAGTTCCTTTTATGCATTTGAAATGAGTAAAGAAGTAAGAAAGATTACATGAGGGTGTGAGAAAGAAAGGTAGGTTGGATTACAGGATAGTTAGGGTTATGTGCTTTTTTGAGGGTGGTTATGTTTATTTCAAAGGTGCGTTAATTTAGGTGCATGAATACAATGGGCAGGGCTTGCTTAAGGCAAAGAAACTTTTTGCTAAAAAACATTATATGCCTGGGGTGTCATTACTCATCAAGACCTACCTACCCAGTTAGGAATTTATGATTAGATCACCCTGTGAGATTACTGTCTGTAGCACCTCTTTTTGTCCTAAAAGTAACACGGAGCTTGGGACATTATTAGTATTTAACAGAATGGTTGTTGTGCTATTGGTGTCCTGGTTGGTTCCATTGTTGCTGTTAGATCCTTCTTATCATTATAACCTTCAATATCTTCATCACCCAACCCTTTCACCATCAGGTGTCAGAAAATCCATTGTGAGAGGACCAGAAATGGAAAAATGTCAACCTAAGCCACAGACCATGCCATCCCTTCTGCATAGGGATTTAAGATCCAATGAGAAATGCTAAATAAAAGCCACAAAGTTATTGAGAGAAGATGTATGCCTTGCCTGTAGAACTGTGAGAGAAATGAAGAACAGGAGGTTGGAAAAGGAAAGGCAAGTTGGAAGATTATCTGTGTCTTTAGATGGTAGTGACTTAGATGGTATTACTTGTAAGCAACTAGTAAAAATGAGATACATAGAGAAAGATTAGATTAGGGCAACTGGAAGGTCCTATACAGCAGGTTAAAAAATCAGAATCCATTAAAATAATGAATCAATCATCTAGAATGATGATTGTATTAGTTTTCTATTGCTGCATAACAATTTGCCACTAACTTAGTAGCAAACAACACCACCCACTTTTTATCTCACAGTTTTGTAAGATAAACATTGAGCACAGAGCGACTGGGTTCTCTGCTTGGAGGTCACATACACTGAAGTCAAAATGGTGGCTGGGCTGGGTGCTTATCTGGACAGTCTGGGAAAGAGTATGATTCCAAACTCCTTTAAAGTGTTGTTAGAATTCAATTCCTTGCAGCTGTAGGACTGAACTCATTTTCTTGTTGGCTGTTATCTGGGGTTTACTCCCTGCTTCTAGAAGCCACCTACCTTCCTTCTCACATGACCCCCTCCAACTTCAAGGGCAGCAACAGAACACTGAGTCCTTCTCATGCATCAAAGCTCTATGACATCTTATTCTGCCATTAGCCTAAGAAAACGTTCTTTTTCAAGAGGTTTATGTAATGAGATTAGGCCCAGTGGGAAAACCTTCCTATGTTTTTGGTCAACTGATTAGTTGCCTTATACATCTGCAAAATTCCTCTTGCCATGTAAAGAAACAATCAGAGGAGTAACACTAGTAACCTACAGGCATGGGGGCCATCTAGAATTCTGTTTACCATGAAGGTCCTGGCTGCTGCATAAGATAGTAAAGAAAGTTTCCAAATTCATGAAGACCACTCAGGAGCTATTTTAACAATTGAAACTGAGGTATTAAAGGTCTAGTTAGTTAACAACAGCAGCTTGCTATGCACAAGACTGTTTATATTTTCAACTCATAGAATCACAAAGTCCTTATGAATAGCAATAGTACCTCTATCATAAGGAGACAACTGAAGAAATTAAAGCTTGATAAAGTTAAGAAATGTCCTTAATTTCACACAGCTAGTAGTTTGTAGATCTGGAGTTTAGAAACAGACAGACTCCAGAGCCCAAGCTCCCAACCATAATCCCATCTATTATATTTTCCCTTAGTTGAAAGGCTGGGGACACATGGCCAGCATGAAGACAGTAGGACAATTGTCCCCTTGGTTCTGTTTGAATCATCTTCATGCTCTACATTTCCATTTTGATTTATTTTGTGTATTGAACATAGACTACAGGTAAAGTATTTTGCTGGGTACTTTTAATGAAATATATCCTAACTCATTCAATTCTCACAGTACTATAATTTTCCCAATATTAGAAATAAGAAAACAGAGGCCTCAGGCTCAGAGCTACAAGTAGCAGATGTAGACTTTGAGCTCTAGTTTGCCTGACTTGGAAGTACTTTTATTACACTCTATGACTGATGTTAGACTTGGCATGTTCAAAGCTCCAAGAAGCAGAAACATGTAGTAACTACACACACATAAGCTGATGCCTTACTGCCTATATTTGAAGCCCTTCTCTCTGGCCTCCATTTCCTAGTTTGTAAAAGGGGCATATTTCTTGTTTTATAGAGACTATAGCAAAAATTAATGAATTATTATAGGAAAACTCTTAGAACAGTGCCTGGTATATAGTAAAAACTCAAAACCTATGAGCTATGAGAAAGGTCTGGAAGAAATATGTGGTATAGACACCTATAAATTAATTTTACCTGTTCTTTATATTATTCACATCATCAAAAGCTGATGATACCAGAGAATAGGGATTAGTTAAATTATATAGAATAACAATGTTGCTCAGTGGGACTAGCTAATTAGTCTAGTGTTGAGGAGAAACTGAATTTTGTTGGATTTTGAAAACCTGGAGGGCATATGAAAGTAGCAGAAAGTAAGGTGAAAGCTCTGTATGTAGGTCATTTGTGAAAGAAATGAAAGAAGAATGATAGACTGCTTGGGACAAATTAGGTAGATTTTCCTATTTGGGGAAGTGAATGAATAGTATATCATAATTCAGGTCAGATTGTGAATTCAGGTCAGAAAGTTGAAGCAATGAATACCTTAAAAACAACTTACATTTTTGTATTAATTTATTCATTCACTGATAAACATTCATAGAAGACCTCCAAAGTGCAAGATGTTATCAAAAACACTAGATGAATCATGAATACCTTACTTTCAAAGAATTGATAAACTAATAAAGGGATTGAGATGTGCACACCCTTACAATTTATGGTAAAAACTTCTGTGAGTCACAATGAGACATAGGTGAAGTTGTAATAACATTCAGAGGAGGGAGAGATTGTTTTGAACTGAGAGAAACTAGGAAGTATTTGTAGGTATGATTGCAAACTGAAAGGAGAGGAATTGGAAAGATGTTTGAAATAGGCATTACAGGATGGAAGGGGTTATGCCTTGGACCTCCAGATATGAGAGTAAACCTGGACCTTAATTAGAGAAACAACAGTGATAATGGAGTTTTAAAAAATGCATATAGGAAAAAGATGTTTGGGGATAAAATGAACAGCAATTAACAACTAAAGGGATTTTAGTTGTCATAAGGAAGCATAAGGAAGAAGGAGAAGTAAAAATTTATGAGGGTTTTGATTTCAATGACTAGAGAGTTGTTAGAATTGGCAGAAACAGGTTCTGGCCAAGATGGAGGTATAGATAGATATGTTTCACTTTCTTGCACAACCAAAAGAAGGATAACAACCAATTTAAAAACAAAAATAACCAGAACTGCCAGAAAATCTAACTATATGGAAGTCCAACAACCAAGGAGCTAAAGAAGAAACATCCATCCAGACTGGTAGGAGGGGTAGAGATGGGAAGCCAGGGTGGAGAGGACATGTGGCAAGGCAGTGGCTGGCAGACTGGGCAGGTGTGATAG
The DNA here is from genome assembly GCA_028533065.1 of Trachops cirrhosus. NCBI lineage: Eukaryota > Metazoa > Chordata > Mammalia > Chiroptera > Phyllostomidae > Trachops > Trachops cirrhosus. Next base: position 73,870,981 of record CM052539.1, read on the forward strand.
CAGCTGGTGGACCAGGAGGTACCACATTTGCTTGTGGATAAGCCGGGAGGAGCAACTGGGGAGTGAGACAAACCATACAACAAAAGGTTCCAGCATAGGAAACTAAAGTCTCAAAACCTCTAGCTATAAAAATCTGAGGGGGTTGTGGTGGTGGGAGAAAATCCTAGTCTCACAGAAGAATCTGCTGGAAGGGGCCCATGGGATCCTAGAATGTACACAAGCCCACCCACCCAGGAATCAGCACCAAGGCAGCACCTGAAAATGCATAGTCTCTTTGTGGGAAGCTGGGGAAGTGACTGAAACTGGAGCAAAAGCCTAGCAAGTGTCATTGTTCCCTCTCTGACCTCTCCCCCATACACAGCATCACCCTGGTGAATACCTAAAGTTCCGCCCTTTAGAATCCTAAAGGGCAGAGCCTTAGGTATTTACCATATTCAAATCAATCAACATGATATACTACGTTAACAAAATAAAGAGTAAAAAATTCATAGTATCAATAGATGCAGAAAAGCATTTGAAAAGAAACAACATTCATTTGTCATTAAAATACTCAATAAAAATCAATATTGAAGGAAAGTAACATAATTAAGGCCATATATGACAAACCCCCAGCTAGTATAATATGTAACAGTAAAAAACAAATGCTTTTTATTTAAGATTAGGAACAGGATGTCTACTCTTACCACTATGATTCAACATACTACTGAAACTCTTAACCAGATCTATTAAGCAAGAAAAAGAAATAAAAGGTATCCAGATTTGGAAATAAAGAAGTAAAATTGTCACTTCTTGCAAATGACATGATTCTATACATAGAAAACCCTAAAGACTCTACCAAATTACTATTAGAAAGAGTAACAAGCTCTGGCTGGGTAACTGTTGGTTAGAGTATCGTCCTGATACACCAAGATTGTGGGTTTGATCTCTGGTTAGGGCACACACAAGAAGCAACCAGTGAATGTATAAATAAGTGAACAACAAATTGATGGTTTTTTCCTCTCTCTTTCTCCCCTCCATTTCTCTTTCTCTAAAAGCACTGAATATTTAATATTTTAAATTATATTTTATTGTTTATGCAAATACAGATGTCCCAATTTTTCCCCTTTGCCGCCCTCCACATAGCCCCACCAACACCCTTAGGCAATCCCTACACCCTTGTCCATGTCCATGGGTTAGACATATACTTTCTTTGGCTGCTCTATTCCCTGTGCTGTACTTCACATCCCCATGACTCTGTTTGTACTCCAGTGACTACCAATTTGTACTCCTCAATCCCTTCAATTTTTTTGCCCATTTCCTAAACTCCTCTCCCATCTGGCAACCATGAAATGTTCTCTGTATCAATGTTTCTGTTTCTGATCTAATTGTTTATTTACTTGATTTTAGATTCAACTGTTTATAGATGCATATTTAATTACCATTTTATTGTTCATAATTTTTATCTTCTTCTTCATCATCTTAAAGAAGACAATTTAACATTATTACCAAACAGTAAGTGGGGTCCTGCTGCCTACCGCTACCCTCTAGGCAAAATTCTAGAGGCAAAATTTTAGTGATAAAGGAAAGGAGTCTTTACTCAAAAGTTACACAATTTTGAATAACAGCTCTACAAATGTATTAGTTACTTAAGACTATCAATTAAGGTTGAATTCTTTAACTCTTTAGTTATAGCTTTAATCACTTAAACCTATCAATTAGGGCTAAATTATTTAACACTTGAGTCCCCTATTGTTGCAGTCCACCGTCCCACAGTGGACCGCAGATGTTGTAGATGGCTCGCGAGTGGCGAGAGAAACATACACACAGACTACCGAGTCCTGTGGAGGAATAGTGACGGCAAGGCTACCCTCTCAAGGGGAGGGTGCCTCCGAGTGGCCTGGCCACTCTCTCAAAGGAGAGCGCCCCGAGCCACCGCCTCAATAGGCTTTTATTAGGTAGTATTGGATAGGTGAACAGATACAGAATGTGGATTCATTGTCTAGCAGAAAAGATCAAACAGGTAGATAATTTACATAGGGTTCAAAAGTCTCACGCTGGGTTTTGGGGCTGGTATCACCTAACAGGTACATGATTAGTCTAGTTTCCTGCCAGAGCCTACACATCAAGAGCATCCTAGCAAGCAGGTCTCACAGGATTTTACATATCTTATGCCTCAGGTGCAATTTACCCCAGGTGTCCGCTGACTCTAGTCTGAGCCTCACCACCCCTGCTATTTCCGCAGGCCCTGAGGCAGGCCCTGAGTCTGAGGAGACAAAGGCAGCTAGGAGACTTGGATTTCTCACATCCAGAACTAGGACTCAGGCTATTTGTAAAGCCGAGGGGGCAGGGGTGATGTCGCTCACTCCCTCACTTCCACAGCCCCTTGAGTCTCTTCCCTGATGGCTTATTCCCACGTGATCGTGTCTGTCTTAGGTCCATTCTTTCCAGAGAATGGTTGCCCATCATGGACTATCCGATCAAGCTGAAGGGAATAGCAGAGCAGGCAGTGCCCATGTTCAGGGAAATAAGTTTTGTCTCCTTAGGCCTCCCAGTTCTGG
>CM052539.1:73874017-73927161 GCA_028533065.1 Trachops cirrhosus
CTGGAATGGGAATGAAGGATAGAAACTGTACTGAATAAACTAAAATAAAAAAATTAAAAAAAGAAAAAACTTCCACAGCTTGTGTTTTTTCAGTAGTATGTATATTTTCAATTCCACAATGCCATATACCAGACACAATAGGGGGAAAGCCACTAAGATGAAGGGAAAGGTACTGAGGTTAGGGACAAAAGGGGGAATGATATAAAGTGAGGTGCTTGTGTATACCAATGATGATATGTGCTGGGGACTTCAGAGGGTCTCTATGGGGGGGATAAGAAGAAAATGATATGATAATTTCTTCTTTAAATCAGGTTAGAGTGCTAACTCTTTGGACTGTATCATTTTAACACTCACTAATTTAATTGCATTTAAAATTATGTCCTTTATGAGCTTAAGTACTTACATTTGTTGTTATCAAACATTTTCTTAGTTCCTTTGAAGAAAATATGCTCTATCATTTCACTCATGTTATTTTTTTTCCTTTTGAAAATTCAAATTGCTTAGAAGAGAGAGGAAGTATGGGGGATGTGTGTGTGTGTAAGCTGGGGAAGGAAATATTCTTTCTTTTTTCTTAATTGTAGACTTGGCATACAAATCTGCCAAGGTTTTCTCAGGGTGAGACTCTGGCAGCTGTTGAGAGGCAAGAAAACCCTTCTAATTCCAGTTTGATTTTTACAGAATGTTTTGGCATTTGGCTACTACACACTCTCCTCTCTTCCCTAGCTCTAAAGATGTAGCTCTTATACTTTAAAAATAAATTTTAAGGCTCCAAATGTCAAATCTGAGCCAGTTTATCAAACTAAATAGATTAATTTGTTTCTTGTATATTGTTCATATCTAAGAAAGAAAATACCATAACTTAGTTTATAAATTTGAACCCAACTTAAAAATCAACAACACTGTTAGTGAATGTCTTACCATACCTTGTTCATCAATAATTTATCAGTACTGGAAGTACAGGTTGAGTCCCTCAAACACCTGGAAGTAGGGAAATGAGATCGCTTTCTCACAATCAAGCAGTCAGGTTCATATCATGGGGGACATAGAAAGATAATTTAAAGAGCATCTTTTCTAAAACTTCTAAACATGTGAAATTTTACTATCATCAGACTAAAGATATTAATGTACTGAAAAGACTGTCAGTCAGATGGAAGTAAATCAGCTGGGAAAATATATAAAAAGGAAGCTTGCAAAGGCACATAACGCCATAAAAGAGAAAATCACCAAAAAGTAATGACATAAAAAAATCTTAATCATGTGTGCAATTAACTATTAAAAGCTATGATTATAAAGTCTAAAAATCTTAATAATGTACCAAAGTAAAAATCATAGAATATTTTTATTATTTTTATTTTGCAATTAAATTTGGCATACAATATTTTATAAGTTTCAGGTGTACAACCCAAGGATTAGACATTATATAATTTACTAAGTGGTCATCCTGATATATCTTGTACCCATCTGACACCATACATAGTTATTAGAATCTTACTGACTATACTCCCTATGCTGTGCATTACATCACTGTGACTAACTACTCTACAACTATCAATTAGTACTTCGTAATCCTGTCACATTTTCAGCAAACTCCTCAATCCCTCTCCCATATGACAACTTTCAAAATGTGCTCAGTATCTATGAGTCTGTTCCTGTTCCTCTTGTTTATTTTATTTTTAGGTTCAGTTGTAGATAGATATGCATTCATTGCCATTTCATGTTCATATTTTTAATCTTTTTTTCTTCTTCTTAAAGAAGACCCTTTAACATTACATGTAATACTGGTTTGGTGGTGATGAACTCCTTTAATATTTTCTTGTTTGGGAAGACTTTTTCTATGTCCTTTGATTCTAAATGATAGCTTTGCTGGATAGAGTAATCTTGGTTGTAAGTCTTTGCTTTTCATCACTTTGAATATTTAATGCCAACCCCTTCTGGCCTGCAAAGTTTCTATTGAGAAATCAGCTGACAGTCTCATGGGAGCTCTCTTCTGGATATCTAACTATTTTTCTCTTGCTGCTTTTAAGATTTTCCCTTCATCTTTAACTTTTGGCATTTTGATGATGATGTGTCTTGGGGCGGACCTTTTTGGGTTCATCTTCTTTGGGACTCTTTCTGTGCTTCCTGGATTGTATGTCTATTTCAATAACCAGGTTAGGGGAGTTCTTTGTCATTATTTTTTAATAGATTTTCAATTTCTTGCTCTGTCTTCTTTTTCTGGCATCCCCATATTGGGAATGTTGCTATACTTGAAGTTGTCCCAGAGACCTCTCACATTATCCTCATTGTTTTTGGTTTCTTTTTTCTTTCTGCTGTTCTGATTGGGTGGTTTTTGCTTCCTTATATTCCAAATCATTGATTTGATTCTTGGTTTCATCTACCAATTCTTGTAAATTATTATTCATTTCAGTTAGTGTATCCTTCATTTTTTAACCAGTTCTTTTTTTATGTTGTTGAAGTTCTCACTAAGTTCATTGAGCATCTTTATACCCAGTATTTTCAACTCTGCAGCTACTAGATTGCTTTTCTCCATTTTGTTTAGTTCTTTCTCTGGTGTTTTATTCTGTTCTTTTATTTGGACATATTTCTTTGTATCCTCATTTTGGCAGTCTCCCTGTGTTTGTTTCTGTGTATTAGGTAGACCTGCTACATCTACCAGGCTTGGCAGAGTGGTGTTATATAGTAGGTATCCTATAGGATCTAGTGGCACAGCCCCCCAATCACCCAAGCTGGCCACTCCAGATGTATGTCCTCCTTTATGGGATATGTACACTTTTCCGTTACAGTTAAGCTTTGACTGTGGATGGCAGGACAATGGGAAAGATTTACCTATAGGCTGATCAGTTGCAAGGCCAGGCTGCAGCCATGGAGCACTGTGGAGGATCAGCTGTGTAGGAGCCCACCCCACAGAGAAGGACTTACTACACTGGGGCTCTGGTACTGCTGAGTTCACCCCTTGAGTGCTTTGCTTGTGGAGATGGTTGAGTGGTGCTTCAATGTCGTCTGAAGCTGTACACCAGGTTTGCTGGCTCTGGGGCTTCCTGGGAGGTGCAGGCCAAGGTCAGCTGCCACCTCTGTGCCACCCAGGGCCACCTGGTATAAGCTACAAAGTGATCTGCAGATGGCTGCAGATGGCTGCTACTTGTGCTGGGCTTGGAGGTGCCCAAGTGAGACCAATCTGTGAATCAATCTATGATTTTTAGAACTGTGTAGCGTGGAACATTACTTAAAACTCAGAAAAAAGGGGTTCCTGGTCCAATTTTCAGGAAATGCTGCATATATTTCTGTCTTAGAAATTTACAGTGGGCTTTTTTTATATTCAGGTTCTGATAAATCTTGCAATGAAGACTTTGTGTACCCAAATATTTGCCATTTTTCTTCAATGGGGAGCCTTTTAAAAACTGAACATCTTGTTGAACAACTGTTTAAGGAAAAAAATATTTGGAGAAATGCTAATGTAAACCCATAATATTTGTACTGGTTACAGCTCCAAATCTTTGAGGATTTCCAAATTCATAAAACCGAGAAATTCAGAAACTAAGAAACAGATGTGTGCTTATGAGTGGGGCTAGCTAAGTACCTTGCTTATCAAAATAAACATCACAGCCTATGGGATTCAAATTCACGTTAGACGCTTTTATTACAATATCTTCATTTCTCCAGATTTTTATATCTCAGAACAGCTATATGGTGGTAATGTCTTTATTCTTATTATAGTTGAATAAATCATGGATTTTTTTGTGGTCACTGATAAGCAGTAGAAACTGCAAATAATACATTCAAGATGGCCGAAGTTGAGATGCAGCATAATTGCCTAACAGGTCTGTGACCTAGTTATTTAATATCTCTGTGTCTCAGTTTCTACATCTATTAGTTGGAATAATAGTAATTCCCATTGCATATAGGTCTTATAGAAGTTAAACTAATGAATACTTATTAAATTCTTAGAATGGTGCCTATAATATAGTAAGCACTATTTAAAGGTTGCTAAATTAAACATAAAATATTTTTTACCAGCTTTATTCCCAAACATAGACCTCATAGATTCAGATTTTGTAAACTGTGGACAGCAGTTTTGTCTCCCCATGTGTGGTAGGAAAAAGGGAAGGAAGGGGAAGAAACTAAGAATACCCACCTCACCTGCTACACAAATACATCAGTTGCTCCACATCCAAGAAATCTGAGAGGGTTTTTATATTTTTGTCATTTGTTGGATTTGATTTGTTTGTTTAAATGTGCTCTTAGAACCAGCATCAGAAAAAGTTAAAATTTCTTTGCACCACATAGATGACTGGAATCAGAATCAGCATCTGTGTGGCTATGGCTCAGAAATGTGCATGTTCAACAGGAATTTTTGGTGATTCTCAAATGAACTGAAGTTTAAGAACCTCTACCAGACACATTTAAAACTCTGTAACTGCGCAGGCTTCATTAGGGTGGCTTTGTCTAGTCCATGCAGGTTTACTCCATCAGTTTGCCCAAGCTGAAAATCAATGGCTTAACTAATTAAGTGATTTTTCCCTCTGGTAATGAGAAGTCTATGATAGACAGTCAACAGAGCTGTTCTTTCCTGTTTCAGGGCTACAGGCTCCTTTCGTCTTTCTGCTCAGCTATCCTTGACACTTGCATGTTACCTTGCAGTCCCAGAGTGTTGTTCTTCCCCTGGGCAACTTATTTACATTCCAGGTAGGAAGAATAGGAAGGGAAAAGAGCAAAAGGCTTATCCCAGCTGAGCCTGCTTCCCTTTTGAGGAGTTAGCCTGGAAAGCTCAGTCCACAACAACCACTTTTAACTCATTAACCAAATCTCAGCTACATCACCATTCTTAACCCTTATTTGCAGGGAAGGCTAAGACACATCACGTTTTAACTTGACACATTTTTAAGTCCAACAAAATTGCAGTAGGCTCTTTGGCATACTCTATATTTCAGGCTTAAAGAAATGATGTTTTCTCAAGGCTTCACACCTCTGTGTATATGGTTTACTTGAATAAGACTGCCCTTTCCCACTTAACTATTACACTTTCTTTTATTTTTTGAACATCAATTCAAATTATCCATTCCTTTGTGAAGGGTTCCCATTCCATCCTAGGTATCCCCCCATCTTCATTTAATATTTGTTACACTCTATTATAGCTCTGTCGTGTATGCTACTAACTCAGTAGATGGACATCACTTTGAAAGCCAATATAGATAGGTTAGGTCCAGAAGCCAAGTGTAGCAGTTGACTCCTAGTAACTGCTTAATAAATGTTTATCAAACAAATGAATATGCAAAAATTTGAATGAACTGAACTTACAAATGAAGAGTGGAACATTATTAACCTCTTGGGTAAAATAGTGACTTCTGTTAGACTCTGTTCTTTTCTACTCATCATTCAGATAATAACTGCCATATGTCTGGAAAGCTATTATGAAATTAAATGAAAGAAATATAGTAAGGAAAATGTGCGACACACGATAAACATATTATGTTTATCATTTTCATCTGTAATGTTTCACCCCATGAAAGGCTTGGTTCAAAGAATGTTTTTAAGGAATACTGAATGAATGAATGTTGAATTAAAAGGAAAAGAGAATAACCAAAGAGTTGGCAGACTGCTTTCATCTCTTAAAATTCCAACAGTATGTTATTAATGTCATTGTTCTGAGTGCATAATTTTAGGATGCAATATATTAGTAATTAACAGTAACAAATAATTATTGTTCAAAATGACACTATATAGAAAGCTGGTATTTTTAACCTTATTTTAAGATATATGGAGTAACTGTATGGAGCATTCAAGCTTAAGCTTTGAATTTTTTATAATCACACATATGCCCTATGACTCTGTGGGATTGTAAGAAATAAATTTATGGTTACATACTACCAAGATCTAATTATGAAAATCATTGCCTTCACACGAGAGTATATTTTGTGGGGATTTTTTTCTCTCAATTAAAGAAAAAGTATTTCATATAATTCATATATAATCTAGATATTTATTTTTCAAACATTAAAGTGCTAGACCTGAATACATTCTGTTAAATCTGGCTTAGAGGAGGAGAAGGCTGAGACTTGGCCTTTTGTGTAAGAAGGCTGCAAAAAGCCTGGCTTTATGTGTAGAGAAAATAAGCTCTCTCTTTAACACATGTAGGGCCAAAACCTGGGGGCTCCAGCTATAACAGTGCCCAGTGCACTGTTAAAATGAAAGAGAAGGAGTAGCTGGCAGGGTGGGGGGGAGCTTACTCCTTTTTTATGCCCTTGGAATAAAAGGAAAAAGAAAATGGAAATCAGAAATATCAGTGTTTCCTCCCTTCCTGAAAAGGACCAGAAGAAAAGCAGATTGTAGAAGGTGAAGGAAAGAGTAAGGCAAGGTGCTTCCTGTAGTCTACTTTGGAACCCTAAGAAGGAGCCAGCTTGGTGTTGGCCTCATATCAACCTGGAATAGTGGCTCCCACTTTCCAGAGGTTTAGTGTTTCTGAGCCACCCTCAATTCTGTTTATCACAGACCTTGAATCAAGAATCACCATCTCTAAATAACAGAACCTGTTGGTAAACAGCCAGGCCAGTGAGCCATGTGGAGGAAGCAGCAGAGACTCAGCAGCTAGCTTTTGGTTTATAAAATGCATTCAAAGTGAAAGGTAGAAAAAAAATATAAAATCACAGAGAATATTGCCAGATTTAAATTTCACTAGGAATAATCCCAGTCAGGAAATTTTTGTATGTGAGTCATTTACACATGGGAAAACAAGCTATTTGTCTTTCTGAGAATGATTGGCTGATTTTGGCATAGATGTTGATGGCATATAACATTAGTACTGCCATGTATTGAAATTTATCTCACTTAGTAAAGAGAGGATACCATTACTTTAGATTTATCATGTAGAGAATAATGAAATATAAAGGTGCTTTTTTCTTTTTTTACTTGTTTTGCTTTCTATACATGGCTAAGGGGAGATCAGGCAGGAGAGGAATAGGAATTAATTTTGATGGGAAAGATACATCTCATATATTTGAAAACACACTTTATGTGAATGATATATGACACCCAAGTCTGTATCCTCAAGGAATTCACAATCTAGCTAAAGAAATTTGTTCAAGAACACATACCTGAAAGGGAGTATGAACACAAAAGCCTCATGGTTCATCAAGGATTAAATGTAAGGTTATAAGAAGCTTGGAGGAGAGTTGAGTGTCAGAGAAGGCTCTGGGGAAAAGAAGCAGGACTGATACAATTCACAAAGCTTATATAATAGCTTGATTAGAAGAAAACATAGAAAGGTGTGGTGATATAGATGTGGACATTTTAGGTTGTCCAAGTAGCATTTGTACAAGCAAAAAACAATTTTTTTTTAAAAGAAACAGATACTTCTGGGGAATCTAGTCCAGTGCTGTAGTTAGGAGTGGTAGGAGCTACTAGCAAGTAGGGCAGATGCAGATCAAGCTGGTCCTTAAAACCCAGAAAGTAGTTTATTCTTTTGGGAAGAAACAATGAAGATTCACTGTAGGTTCTTGAGCAAGGGCATGACACCAGAAATACAGATTCAGGTATATTCATCACTAGGCAGACAGGTAGATGACTAGCAAGGAAGTGAAGAGGGTGCTATTGAGCTCATTGTATGGATGGGGCAGAAGCAATAAAAAGGAAGGGAGAAAAATAGAGTTAAAGAACTGATAGGGTATAACCCTGGTTGGTGTGGCTCAATGGATTGAGTGCAGGCCTGTAAACCAAAGGGTTGTCAGTTCAATTCCCAGTCTAGGGCACATGCCTGGGCTGCAGGTCAGGTCCCCAGCAGGGAGCATGTGAGAGGCAACCACACATTGCTGTTTCTCTCCCTCTCTTTCTCCCTCCCTTCCTCTCTCTAAAAGTAAATAAATAAAATCTTTAAAAAATTGAGAGGATATAATGACAGAAAAATTAGGGTGACTGTTAATCCTGGTTTCCCCAGGACCATCCACTCTATATCTGCTGTACCAATGTAGTTATTGATAGCACTTCTTTCACTTAGATGACGAAAGATGAATTGTAGTGTCATTTTATATACTGGGGAACAGCTCCTACCCCAGGCAGCTGTGATATTGTCTCCCTCCTGAGTCTACCATTGCAGCAGGTGTATTTATAAGTAGCACCCTTATATGTTGTTAAATAGAATGGCCCTTCCATGCCTCTGACAAATACAGGGAATATCGACATCCAGAATGGGGAAGAATTTCATTTTGGATATGATCAGAGGGAAGAGTAGCAGGATTTCAAAGTGTAAATGCCCAATAGACAATTGGGATAAAAGATAAACTGTAATTAATGCACAGTCCAGGAACTGATTTTGTAGGCATCTGCATTCTTTGTTTGGAAACAACAGTTTGTACCAAGCTCCATATTTTTATTCCAAATGTAAGAAGATGAGTTGATCAAGGGAACTAGTAACATCCAGCCTGGTCTACCAGAAGATCACACACCATCAAAGGTCAAGAGAAGTGAAAAACTACCATTCAGTGGCAAGTTTTAAGAGCGTGACTAAAGCAGTCCCACACATTCCTCAGCTTAACATTTCAGCCCACTTCCCACTATTCCTTTTCATAAATATTTGAATCCAGACTATTGCCTCCAGACTAATTTAGTCACTGCCCAATATTAATGCTGGATGCTCCTCTCCTACTTGCCCTTGTGTCTGCTGTATTATGTCTACCCCCATTTTCCACTGCTCCCTTCCTAAGAAGCCTTTCCCTAGCTTCTCCACTATTTCCTACTAGTGCTTTATTGCCTAATAATTTCTAACTTCCCTATGAAGTTTTCTTTACAACACCAACATACTACACTCTGTAGCATATGATCTCATAGCACTTAACGACTTTATCACTAATTTGGTTCCTATTTAATCACATATTTGCATTATGGCATTCATTTTCCTGTGGTCTTGTATGTTTTATAGCTATGCAAGCACTTCATTATTTAACCAACACCATACGTATCTAATCTGCTCAAGGTTGTGTGCTGTTTGAAAACGGGCCTGCCATGCTTCACATCTCTTTTTTTAAAAAGATTTTATTTACTTATTTTTAGAGAAAGGGGAAGGGAAGGAGAAAGAGAGAGAAACATCAATGTGTGGTTGCCTCTTGCATGCCCCCTACTGGGGACCTCGCCTGCAACCCAGGCATGTGCCCTGACTGGGAATCGAACTAGTGACCCTTTGCTTAGCAGTCTGGCGCTCAGTCCACTGAGCCACACCAGCCAGGGCCATGCTTCACATCTGTTGATTTGGTGCTATTCTACATTTCTCAGAAACAAACAAACAAAAACAAAACATTTTGATGCTTTTTATATCGATGACTGAATTCAAATTTTAACGATTACTAATACATTTTTAGAATATTACTTCAAATTTTTTTACAAACTATGACCATTATACCCCTTAAATTTATTTGAATTATCATAATGGATTCTGGCGTTTTGAAGACATTTGACACAAAACATGAGTTCTTTCACTTATTTCAAAGATTTTTTTTTACTGGAAATATAATAATAATATAATTTACAGTTAAAAACCATATTTATTTATGTTGCTATTTAGTGTCATATAATACAGTGTAATGTAGTATACAGAAAACATTCAATTTCTAAAGTTAGAGCTGTAGTTTACCAAATTAACCACAATGTAAACTATTTCACATATTGAAGGTGGCGATGGTACTGAGTTCAAGGTGTGATTTTTTTCTATTCCCTGTGAATGTATCAATGAGGTTTAATTACTTAATCATTGGACAAACTCAAGATCTTCATCTCTTTCCTGAGTCTACTATTGGTACAAGTGCATTTACAAATACAATCCTCATAAATTCTTAAATAGAATGGCATCTCCTTATAACACAGGAGGTGTGAAATAAGATCACTTCTGCTTTTACAGGAAAACTCTAAGATAAGTAATTATAATAAATTGAGGGACACAATTTGGACCATGATATATATGAGACAAGTAGCTGAGAAAATTTTTCCATAAGATCCCATCGAATTTTCAAAGGTACCTCTCAAATTTTGAAAGCAGGAGTTTCTTTCACTATCAGTTTAATGGAAACTTCAGAATATAGACTTGTTATGGGAGACAGCCAGCATAGATTGATCAAGAAGTTAACCGTCATGTACTTTACCAACACAACTTCTGTTGAGACTAGGTTTCATTTACTGAATATCCATCCCTCTTCCCTCCAGAAACATGAGTAATGTTCTTATATTTTTAATTTGCATTTAGTGTATATGTTAAAAAGCTTGTGTAAGTAGCTAGAAATTGAATGACTAGACATGTATGTTTGAAATTCAAATAGTGGCATGGGAAAATATTTTTACTGTAGTAAGTACACCTCTGATGTCTTCAGGGGAAATTGAGAAGTATTTTATTGACTAAGATCAAATAATCTGTAATTACCACTGAGAGGCACAAAGTAAAATTGTAGCAAGTAGAGGCAGCATTATGTTGCATCACATAGGCAGGCACTATTCAGGTATATGCCCAGGCATTTCCTTGGAGATTTCACTTAGGTTTACCAGAAGGTCTATCCCACTTGGCATTGGTTTCTCTTCTCTGCCATGTCTACATTTGTCTCTTTTTACATTTGAGGTCCTCAACAAACATTAAAAAAACTGGAAAGCAGAAATAAGCAGTTCTGATAATTGAAATGAACAGCACTTTTTTTACTTCCAACTTTTTATAAAATATTTGTAAAATTTGTCAGTCCATTATCAATATACCTGAATACCTATGAAACTTTTTGGCATGATTTTTGTGGTCTCAACATTTCTCCTGCATGTAAACTATCAATGTGTCCCTGTTCCCAGTTGAATAAAATGCACAAGTCTTACCCTGAGACAAAAGGACTTCCTTCAGGATGTGAGTCCAGTCTGCATTTCCTGAAACTCCCTACCTCAGGCCCTAAATTCCAGCCTTATAAAACTATCTTCAGTTCTTGAGTGTGCCCTGCCTTTCACTCCATTGTGGCTTTACCCATGGAATGAGAGTGATTTTTAAGATTACAAATTTGATCATTTTATTAATCTCTCTTTTTAAATCTTGAAATGTCTTCATTGATATTGCTGACATGTATTCTTTGACCTGTCCCACCTGCCTTTCTAGAGCCTTCTCAGGGCACTCCTGTCCCTGTTGCGGATATGCAAACCTTGTTCATCCTCCAAAACTTCTCATTATGACAGGACCATTAGACATGGTGTGCCATTGCCTCTTACTTCTCCGCCTTCTCCATATTCAGGTTAGGGCAGTTAACTTTCTTATCCATCTCTAGGTTTCAACTTCAATGTCACTTACTCAGAACTATCCCTGCTTCTCTCCTCTTTTCTCTACCCCCAAGTTAAATTTCCTTCAAACATTTCCAACAAACTTTTAACAGACAAATTACCCACAGTACCCCCTCAAATTTTCCACTACAATAAAAAAAATACACATAAGTGGGGACTTTATTATCTTGCTCACTCCTATACCTCAGTCTATAGCATATGGCCTAGTCCACATTGGTTATTAAAACAACTTTTGATCTATATTATTTTGATCTATATTATTTCTGTTGTCTAGAATTCCACTCTTCAATGCAATGCTGTTCTTTTTTCAAGACACAACTCAAATGTTACCTCTAGAGAACAGTAATGAGTTCTTCCTTTAGATTTGGGTTTGCTTTTTCCCCAGAAGCACATTTTACAGGTTATCATCTTCTGGGATGGGCTTCTCATGCAGTGTGGAGGTTATCTGTGCTCATGTCTGTCTCCTTCAACACATCTGTCTCTGAGAATCATGGCTATGACTCATTTATTTCACATTGCCAGGACCTTGTGTGTCACCTACATGCAGTGAACACTCAAAAACTGTTTCAATTAATTAATGAATAGGTTCCTGAGTTTCCCAATCATCACACTAATGTTTATTTCTCTTGGAATACATGGAGTGGAAGAAGTGAAGCAAACAAGGATACTGGGTATCCTGGGTTTAGTCTGAGCTTCATCTCTAAGTGGCTAATGGAAAAATAGTTAACAGCTTTGATATTTAGCTTCCATATCTATAAAATAAAGTAGATGTCAGTATGTCTTCTAAACACCTCTTTTAACTATTAAAAATGTAATTAAAGCAGTAAATGTAAAAAGTGTAGAACATAGGACTTATAAGACATGCATCAACTCGTGTGACTAAATCCCCAATAACATTTGGTTTATTTTTAAATATTCCTTTTCTCCTAAAGGAGCATTTGGGGAAAATTTGACTACTTGAAATATGAGGACTCATTGAACAAAAAGAAATCAGATGACAAAGCTCTTTTGGGTGGTATAATTAGTATATATTGAGGTCCTGGACTAAACTGTAGAGTAAGAAGAAGAAGATGGAGACTTGCCATTCTTAAAAGAGAAGCAGACATTCAGACACAATCATCTCCTAATGTCTATGGGGGAATGGTTCCAGGACCCCCACTATACCAAAATTTATGATGCTCTAGTCCCTTATACAAAATGCTGTATTATTTGCCTGTAACCTACAAACATCCTACTATATATTTTAAATCATCTCTAGATTACTTGTAAAACCTAATACAATGTAAATGCCATGTAAATTGTTTTGTTATAATGTATGGTTTAGGGAGTAATAGCAAGAAACATGTGTACATATTCAGTAAAGATGCAGCCATAGTAGGCTTAACTACATAGTACATATCAGTAACAACATAACATTTTTTCTAATATTTTTTGTCTGCAGTTGGTTGAATCTGCAGATACAGCCATGGATACAGAGTCAACTATAATTAAATCCAAAATGATAGCTAACATTTTTATTGCAATTACTATACACCAGACACTGTTCTAAGCAGTTTATAATGATCTCACTTATTCTTCATAACTTGTGTAAGAAGTTGGTTTTATTATCCTTATTCTGAAGATCAGAAAACTGAGAGTGGCCAAGTGACCACCTGCAGTCAAAGAACTAGCAGAAAGTGGTAGGGCTGAAGTTTGAAATCAAGAGGTCTGGCTCTAAAGTTTAAATATAATATTCCAAAACCCTCCCTTTTGAAACATACATGTAGTACCTGAAATAATAGATACATGCAATAAAAGATCACAAAATATTACAAAGAAGTAATTTTGTTGAGAATGTAATGGCTAGGAAAGGCTTAAGCAAGGAGTTCGCACTTGACACTGGAGACGGTGCAGTGCATGGAGTACTGACTCAGAAGCTTGCTGTCTGTTGTATCATGTACCAGCTGCACTGCTGTAGTCCAGTCACTTAGTCTCTCTGCAACTGTGTTTTCATTGTCAAAATCATGACAATAAAACCTACATCCTAGTTTTATCATAAAGATTAAGTCATATAATATGTATTAATGTATTTTCCTTAAATGCCTGCAAAAAATATTCTTGATTTTACATGTACTTCCAGAACCTGTTATCTAGAAGTGGAGTCAATATCTCTCCCCTTGAACCTGCACAGACTTCTATCACTTTTTCAGGCTTCTTTGTAACTTTTGAGGCAGATGATAAAAAGTAGTACAGCTTTCACCTGGCTCTTCATGGGATGATTGACCAAGAAACCTGACTATGAAATGTGAGGAAGCCCAGGACACATGGAGACACTCAATGAAGAGTCACTAAGGCTTCTGGTCCTCAGCCCTGGCAAACTCTAACTTCCCAGCACATCAGTGAGCCATCTGGAAAACAGATTCTTCAATCCTTAATTGAACTGACACTGGATGAAGCATAGATGAACCCTCCTCACTGAGCCCATTCCAAACTGCAGACTCATGAGCAAAATAAATGACTTATTGATGTAAGACAGTGAGTTGTGGTATGAAGCAAGAGCTTACTGGAATATATTTAAATCAGATAATACATATAAAGTACTTAATATGGTATATGATTTATAATACATCATATAAATAAAGGTATCTATTAACTAGTAATGTTATGTAGTAGACATTAGGATGACAGACCTGAGAGTCAGTCTGCCTGGGTTTAGATCCTAGATCTTCCATTTTTTAGATCTTCCACTTATATAACTTGAGCCAAGTTACTTCACCTCTCTGTGCTTCAGTTTCTCATTTCTAAATGGAGAAGATCATTGTACCCACTGCATGGGTGCAGTAAGAATGAAAAGAGTTGCAATTTCCCAAATGGGCCATGATCTTTTTTATGGCCAAGCCTTTGTAGTAGATGTTTCTCTACTTCCCTACCACTTCGCATAGGTCTCAAGTTAGTGCACTCATCCTTGAGGAAACTTCTGACCTCTCATATTCATGTGGCCCTCTTATGTGTTTCCAGAGACCTATGTGCTGACTCACTGTTGACACTTGTACTGGGTACAGCTTTGAACTCCTCTGCAAGTATCTTTGTATGTGGTCAGGGTCACAGCCTGTGCCTCTGTCACTGCCACTGAAACATGAATCTGTTCTAAACTCAAGGTTTCCAAGTGAGAGAGAAGGCCATTCTCCCTTGATCCTATCTTTTTTTTTTTCATGCATTGTCTTGAAGACAACCTAAAGCAATGTTGTGGTGAGGTAGCATTGTACCAAGATTCTGAAAACTGTCTTTTCAGATTCAAATTCACAGATAAAGAGTAGAGATAAATTCATGGGTCCTCATCTGGCACATAATTAGAAAGGGCAAATATCCTGCTTCAGTCACCTCTGCTCTATGACCACCAAATCTCTGCTATGCCCTAAACTTGTTCTCTAGACTCTCTTTTTGCTCAGAATGAATCAATTCCCAGGGGTTCCACAAATTCTTCTTGTAAATAGATGTCTGCAGATCCCATCACAGTATTTCAATGAAGGTAACAAACTTGTCTATATCTCTGTAGTAGACATATCCTAGGTGAAAGCTGGAATCTCCATTATATTAAGAATCGAGAAAAAAATCTCCCCTACATATTTTGTGGATTCTATGTGTGTATGTGTGTGTCTGTCTATTTGTGTGTCTCTGTAATGTGTGTATGTGTTTCTCTTAAATATGGGGATGGCTTTTAATTTCTCACAATTCTTGCTTTTTAGCCAAGTTAAATACAGCCCCATGTACAAAGACAAATAAATCTGTAGCAAGAAAATATGAAAGAGCAATTGGCCCATGAGCACACAAAGGCATCAGCAAGTGTGAATATCCTGCCCAGAATGGTGCCTATAAAAGCCAGGAAATGATACACAAGGTAATAAAAGTTCAGAGTTAGTTACTGGAGCTTGTAAAGACTTAGTATGCAATGTAATTTCTCCACTTCAGTCAAACTTCTCTTACATTTTCTGGCATTTGAATGAAAATGATTTCTGGTTTTATTACATTTTTAAAATTCAGCGAGAAGTAATAAAGAAAGGTATTAAAAAACAAATTTGTGATGTGAATATAAAATGGCAGTTTAGTACTCAACACATTTCATATTCATTCTCACCTTCCATAGCCATGACCCCATTCACATTCATTCATTTGTTCATTCAATAAATATCTATTGAGTAGCCATAGGCAACATGTAAACAAATAAGCACATTTGTGTTCCAATAAAGTTGCATTTATGGCCATTGAAATTTGAACTTAATAAAATTTTCATATATCACAAAATATTATTCTTCTTGTGATTTTATTTCCATCTAAAAATGTAGAAACCATTTTTAGCTTATTTCTTGTACATTCACAGGCAGAGGTTGAATTTGGCTCATGGACTATAGTTTGCTGACATCTGATTTAGAGAATGTGGAATCTGAGTTCCATGAAAGGATGAGTAGGACTTTTCCAAGCAAACAAACGCATTCTATGTTGGGGAAATAGCATTTGGCAAAGACATAAGTAGGTCAATATATGTGAGTCCTTTTGAAGAGCCATAAATAGCACTTAGAATCGGAGGGGTGAAAGATATAAGAAAGCAAATTGAAAGATCCCATATGCCATACTGGGAATTTGTCCTTACTGAGTAGAAATGGGGAACCATTTGGGAATTTTGGAATAATGGGGTTTGCATTTTAGAAAGGTCACTCAAGCGGCAAGTTAAAAATGGATGAGAGTAGTCCAAGAGAAAAGAAAATGAGAAAACGATTTTGGTAGTTCAGCAAAAGACAGAATGTATCATCTATTAGTTCCATGTAATTCCGTGTCCTTCACCCACACCCCCATACCATGTTCTTTATTGACTTAGGAGCATTGTAGATGATATCCCTTTTTCTTAAGTTCATTTTTACTTCTTTTTCATTACTTAACTCCATTTTATCCTTTAGGTTTCAGTTTTAATGCCATTTCTTCAGGAAAGCCTTCACCGAACCTTCACATTAGGATTTACAGCCTTATGATGCACAAAAATATGTCTTTATACATCTCTGTAGCAATGGTCACACCCAGGATATCTGCTGAATGTCTGCCTACTGCACTAGACTGTATGCCACATGTCCACCACTATGTTCCCGTACCAACTTCAGAGTGGAAACTCAGTGTATACTTGCTGTGGCTATGAGGTTAGAAGACAGGGTATTTACCAAACAGAACTGACAGATTTTATGAATGAATGACTTACATGGGATAATATAGGGATAAAGATAATTCCTAGATTTAGATGAGAAAATTGTTGGTAGAATAAGGAGAGAGAATAGAGGGTAGAAGTCACATTTGAAGCAGTTGTGGAAATGTTGATTTTGAAGTTTCTGTACGACATCTGAGGAGACACAGCAAGAGATGTCTCTGCTTTCCACTAGGTTAACCCAATCATTTTACCTCTGCACTAGTGATTTCAATAACCTATACCCTGGAGCCTGTTTTGAATTCTTCCCATCCAATACATGCTAAAATGTAGAGCTCTTTCCTCAGAATATCACTTCTATTAAGTTATTCCCTGCTTTAGAAATTTGTAGAAGGTAAATCCAAAAGAATCCAAGCCCTTTCAATTAATTTCATAGCAATGTTTTGCCTTAGTTTCTTGACTCCCCAACATACATATTCTTTAGTCAGACTGGTCATTTCATCTTCCTCCCATTTTCACAATTCACTTTCCTGTCTTCACTTGGTCTGCCCCTCTGTCTAGAATTATCTTTTTTGGCCAGCCTTAAGGTCATCTTCCTCAAAAGGCCAATTTAATTTCTATATCTTCCTAGTTGCCCCTTTGAGCAGATTAAACACAATACATTTCCTTGCATTGCCTTAACTCACATGGATTATTACTCTGATAATAATAATACCTTCCCATTGGGAGAGCCTAGTGTGAACTCATTTCACCTAGGCAACAGTTCTTCTGAGGTAGTTTTAATCACTTTGTTAAATATGAAGACTCCCAAATTTTGAAGGTTTAATTTTAACTCCATGAAAGACTCAGCTGATAAATGGTAGCTCTGGGCCTGCCTATCTACAAAGCCCACACTGCTACTTTACTACATTGTAGTGTAAGACAAATTTTTTAAAAAAAATTTAGGCTTATGAAATGTAGAGTTCTACCTTTAGACTCTTTCTCATAGAGTTCGTGTAATTCAATGGGCTCAGGGAGTGGAAGCTCAGGATTTGGATGGCCCTTTCCAGCTTAGTGACCACAGGAAGTCATGGAGGCTTCTGTGACCTCTATCTATCTACTCATCTAAAAAGTGAGAACCCAGGCTCTTTGAAAAAACAAAATAAAGATGACATGATTATGTGACAACACTTTGAAAATTTGTGAAGCAGTAGATATTTTACAAGTTTGGTGGCTGTCAGAGGTCTTGAATACAATTTCAACACACACACAAAAGTTAAAACTCAGATAAAATGAAGCTGAAGAGAATAAGATTTTGTCAAAGAAAGCAACTTAGTACTTATTGAGGATCAGTTATCAGGGATAAGATAGATTCAGTGGATGATTTTTAAAAAGGTAAATATAACAGATGGTCCTCACTCTCAAGAAACTTTCTTTCCAAGGCATATACTGTGTATGTATATCCTAATTATATAAATATTCATATATCCAACATAAAAAACTAAAATTTTGAATATATGTACACACATGTATGTGAATGATATACTTATACATCTAATCTGCTTGCCTTAAATCTCTACCTTGGCAGTTATCAACTGATTTTATTCTACTTTATAATTAACTTCTTACATATATGTTTTCCAGGATTGATTAATTATTGTAGTCCAAGCATGCAATGTAGAACCTTGCACATCAGTAATTAATCAGTGTGGAAGGAAGGAAAGAAAATAGAAAGTGAGGGAAAAGGGAGATATGAAAGGAGAGAGGGGAAAAAGAAGGCAGAGAGGAAGGGAGAGATAAGGGAAGAAAGAATCTAGGTCACCTTAGTAATATAGACTTTTCCCTGGAAAATTTTCTCAACTAAGGAGAAATTTTAATTTTAGAGCCATAATGATTGTCTGTTTACAGGTCTTCCCCTTCCCTTGCACATACATTTTATTCCCAGGTTATCTTTCTTTGTTTGGCTATTTTCTACATTCTTTGTTCAGCCCATAGCCTTGTTGATTTATCACTTAAAGTCAATGACTACAATCTTTATTTAATCAAAATCTAAGTAAAAATATAATTCATTGAATAAATATTCATGAAAAGCACTACATAGTCAGTGAAATTTCAAGATATATTTCCCTGACTGTGAAGACTTTTTAATAAGTTTGCAGATGCCCCCTAAACTTGTAGTCTAGTAAAAAGAGGTGAGTAGCCCTGGCTGGTGTGGTTCAGTGGATTGAGTGCTGGCCTGCAAACCAAGGGATAGCTGGTTTGACTCCCAGTCAGGGTGCATGCCTGGATTGTGGGCCAGGTGGTCCCCAGTAGTGGGTGTTTGAGAGGCAACCACATATTGACGTTTCTCTCTCTCTCTTTCTCATTCCCTTCCCCTCTGTCTAAAATAAATAAGTAAAATAATTTTTTTTTAAAAAATAAGTGAACTGTGGCATCAGGGTCTAGGTTTGTAAAGCCCTCCCCAACTACTAGATCTGTGGTTTTAGCTGTGTCACTCAGTGCTTACAAGACTCAATGTCTTGTTTATAAAAAGAGAATAATAATTCCTATTCTGAAGAGAGTTGAGGGAAAATTAGAAATGATGTATATAAAACATTTAGCATAATACCTGGCTCATCAAAGGAAATAAAAAGTCTTATACAAAATGCATGAAATTTGTGAAATGAATATATATTACAAATAATAAATTCCTTAGTAATTTAAAGAGATACATAATTGTCTATGAACAGTGCCTGAGATTGTAGTAAAGATATAATGACTATTGATCAATTAATTGAACAATGGATATTGAATAAATTCCCAAAACACAGGAAATTATTAATAAATATTATTTGATGGTGATGTCTTCTTGGCAAGATATTCACATCTGATTCATTCCAGTGGTAGAGGTTGTGAAATAGTGATGCAATGTGATAATAAAAATGGCCAATCATACTAAAAATAAAAAAACAATCTGAGAATCTTAGAAAAATGCTACAAGCAGCCAAACATAGTGAATAATATCAAGAGAAAGTTCTTAAGAAATAAGAACTTTGTAGGTGTGTTTGTGTTTGTAGGTGTGGTTAAGTTATTGTGAAATAGCATAAATTCTGTAATGCATCATATTGTAAAGGTGGAAAGAAACTAAAAAGTCAGCATAGGCATGATGGAAAGTGACACAATGGATGAGGTGTTAATCTAGAAGGACTAAAAATAGCTTTACTCATAGAAAAATAGCCCCAGCTCCCTAGAAAGAAAAATCCATGTTTTTCTATTTGTCTAGTTAGTATGTATACTTGTTTTACTATAACTACCTGAACACACCTGAAAATTAGTGACTCTGAACTCATAAAGAATTCTAGAAATCATCTTTTATTCATAAAATTACTTCCATAAAACACTTTAATGAACTCCTAAAGCATATTTACTTCTCACTCAGGTAATGGGTCCACACAGTTTCTAGAATATTGAAAATCTTCTTTATCTTCCATAGCATTAGAAAAACTGATGCTATCCCTGTATAAAAGTATTCCTGCCCACGATGGTTTCCCTAGCATCCTTTTCACTTGGGTGCATTAGTTTTCATTTGTTAAATTGCCTGTGCTCACTGTGACTCTTTCCTATCACATCACAAGCTATAAGAAAGTTGAGCTTAAAATCCTGTCTTTAATTGAAAACCTAAACCGTTCAGGACTCTTTTTTTTCTTTTCATGCTGAACAAGGCTGAATTACAGGAAGGGAATAAAACTGATCCTATTGCACATGCTAGCTGCACTCCTTTGGTTTCGTACAAATGCCCTCCAGATTCAACCATAGGACATCAATGAACTGAGCATCCAAGCATATATGTTAGAGCCAGGGCTTAGGCCACCTGAAAGTATCTGATATCCCTCTTTGGCAAGTTTGCACATTTTCTTACAAATAGAGCTACTTTTAAATCCTTCCACTATACAATGAGTTCATGTAGGGACAGACATTCCTTACTCAATACCACACCTTTTCGGAGACTTTAAAGATTGAATATGCTTACCTTGTTCATAGGATTGATGGTATCAAATGTTGCTCTAAGATTCATTTATATTTATACAAGCCCTAGTACAATAACTTAAATACTTGAACCAATCTTTTGTGTTTTTTTCCTCCTGAACTACAAAGCCTATGACCTGTTATGCCATACTAAAACATAAAAAAAATCTATAGTCACATTACATTCTTGGAATGTATGCTTAATAATGCATTCCTGGGAGACTCAAAGGTTTAGCTTAGCTCTGCCAATTGGTTTACAATTTCCATCTCCTTTTCCCTCCCTTTCTTCCTTCCT
Source organism: Trachops cirrhosus (assembly GCA_028533065.1). Lineage (NCBI taxonomy): Eukaryota > Metazoa > Chordata > Mammalia > Chiroptera > Phyllostomidae > Trachops > Trachops cirrhosus. The sequence goes on from CM052539.1 coordinate 73,894,744, forward strand.
CAACTCAAGTATGATACTTGCCTTGATTAATAGTCAGATATGTTTGATTTTTTTGAAAGGTTTGCAGTTTTTCATTTCCTCTTCCAATAAACATTTTATGTGCAGTTCTGCTCTGATATGTCCCTGAATTGCAAGAACTAGGGATTTTTGGTAGGATAGCAAAAATAAAAGAGTCATATACTCTAGACAGTCACTTGCCTTAAATTTCTCCAGTACTCTGACAACCACACACTAGAATTAAGCAATAGTTTGTTGTCACTGCCAATGGTTCCTGTGATTTGATGGCAAGTTATCCATGAGAAAGCCAAGTAACTGGTCCCAATTGGATCAGTATCTGAGAAACATATCTTATGACATAGTATATTGGGTGCTGGAACCAGAACTTGAAGAAAAATCACAGGAAACATTAGATTAGGAAATCAAAAACTTTACAAGAATCCAAAGCATTTGCTTGTAACAATGAGTCCTGTTTTTTACCTTTGGAACTAACATAAAGCACACAAATAATAATAAAAATAATAGTACTTTAACAAATAATTGTAATAATGACACTAAGTAAAATCTTGAAAGCTTACTTTTTGTCAGTCACCATACTAAGTGCTTTCCACATATTATCTATCCCCTTTTAGTCCTCAGGCCAACCATATGAGATATTATCTCCATTTTACAGATAAGAAAACTAAATAATTGAACATCTAATTAACAGCTGATTAAAGTATTACTAAGTAGTTATGACAACAGAAATAACAATAGTAAACATTATTTTAAGGAGCTTAAAAAGATTACCCAATTTAATCTTCAATAACAAGAAAATAAAATATGTTCTACAATTAGAAACTTTACACATGAAGAAACTTAGGCAGAGAAAGTTTAAATAAATTTCTAAAGGATACTCATCAAATAAATGGTAGAGCTGGGATTTAGGCCCATACACATGGCTTCATAATCTCCCCAGAAGCAAAGTATAAATAAATGTGGATATTGTCCATCAAAACATAAATCATGGACACCGAAGATGGTAGAGGAATAAGTGGAAGCTACACTAACCTCCTCCCAGAACCAATTTAGAATTACAACTAAATTGAAGATAAATCATCCAGAATAACCAACTGAACACTAGCTGGAGAGAAGCCTTATAACAATGGACAGACAAAAGAAGCCACATCACCACAATGAGACTTGTAGGGAGTGTAGAGGAGGTGCCAGGGGCTGGCTAGGCTCCCACGGGTGGCAGCTGAAGTGCTGTAGAGATATTTCAGCAGTGAGGGGGATCCCCCGAAAAGTGTGGGGTCTAAACCCCAAGCTGGGCTCCTCAGTCTATAGCACCAGAGCCAGAAAGGGACCCAGATAACATCCTGCTTTGAAAAATAGCAGGGTTTCTGTCTGCCAGGGAAAGACAGCCAGAGATAAGACAGCCTCTTAAAGGACCAATATACAAAATTTTGTTTGTAAACACTTACCCTGGGCTCCAACAGAGGGAGGGCAGAGTGGGCTAAAGACACTTGAGGAGAATCTGATGTAGGTGTCCCTGGGGAGAGAACTGAAGGAACAAATGCTAGGATCCCTGTGCTGAGTCATTTCCCATACTGCAAAAGCCATCTTTCTCAGGCAAAGCACTCTTCTCCAAGTGGCATCAGCATGAGGGAAAGCAATAGCCCTGCCCACAGGAATTACTATGCCCCACCCTGTGGAACTTAAGCTGAGCTGCTGAGTACATCTTGAGGTTATATCAGTGATTAGTTTAAGCTCTGAGAATTTAGCTGACCCTTCCCCAGGCCTGATGCTGGTAAAGCCAGTCTTGGCACACACATGGCCTGATTCTTTCTACACACACCCAGACCTAGCAGAGGGAGCCATACACTGTGGATTTCTGATAGCGTCAAACAGGTTGCCCAGGACAAGACACTAGCAGTGTATGACAGAGACCTATACCAGAGTCTTTGCAGATCTACCTAATACATAGAAACAAATACAAAGAAGCATCCAAAATGGACAGACAAATAAACAGACCCCAAATGAAAGAACAAGAGAAGTCTCCAAAGGAAGAACTAGATGAAATGGAGGCAAGCAATTTATAAGATAGAGAGTTTAAGGTGATAATTATAAGGACACTCAATAGCATGAGAAAAGACATAGAAACCATAACAAAGGACCAGTTAGAAATAAAGAATGCAATATCTGAAATAAATAATATCCTGGAAGGAATAAACAGTATGTTAGATAAACTAGAGGATCAAATCAGTGATTTGGAAGACAAAGTAGGAAAAAACACCAAGGCAGAAAAGCAAAAAGAAAAAAGAAATTAAAAAATATTAAGAAACATTTTGGACAACATGAAGTATAATAACATCCATATGATGGGAATACTAGAAGGAGAAGAGAGTGAGTGAGGTATCAAGAACCTATTTGAAGAAATAATGACTAAAAACTTCCGTAATTTGGTGAAGGAAAAAGAAGCTCAGAGAATCCCAAACAAGTTAAACCACAGAGTTCTTCATCCAGACACATAATAATTAAAATGTCAAGACTTAATAAAGACAAGGAGAGAATCCTGAAAGCCATACAAGAAAAGCAGGTAGTTACATATGAGGGAGCACCAATTAGACTATCATCTGATCACTCAACAGAAACATTTCAGTCCAGCAAGGAGTAGTGTGATATATCCAAGGCCATGATGAAAAGGCAGGACATACAACCAAGGCTACTTTACCCAGCAAGACTATCATTTAAAATGAAGGAAGGGAAAGGAGCTTCCAAGGAAAGAAAAAGCTAAAGAAGTTTATTAACACCAAACCAGTACTGCAGCAAATGTTAAAGGGCTTGCCAGAACAAAAAGAAAGAGAAGAAGAAGAAGAAGAAGAAGAAGAAGAAGAAGAAGAAGAAGAAGAAGAAGAAGGAGGAGGAGGAGGAGGAGGAGGAGGAGGAGGAGGAAAAGAAGGAGGAGGAGAAGGAAAAGAAGAAGAAAACAGAAAATAGCATAACAGTAAAATGACTTTCAATACATATCTATTAATAATCACCTTAAATATAAATGGCTTAAATGCTACAACCAAAAAACATAGGGCAGCTGAGTGGATAAGAAAACAACATCCATATATATGCTGTCTCCCAGAGATCAACCTCAAATTGAAAGATACACACAAACTAAAGGGATGGAAAAAGATATTTCACACAAATGAAAAGTGAAAAAAAGCTGGTGTAGCAGTACTTATATCAGACAAAATAGACTTTAACACCAACGCTATAAACAAGAGACAAAAAAGGACACTACCTAATGATAAAGGATACAATCCAACAAGAGGATATAACCCTAGTCAATAGTTACACACCTAACATAGGATCACCTAAATATGTAGAGAAAATCTTGATGGACATAAAAGGAGAGACTGACAAAAATACAGTCATAGTCAGAGACTGTAACACCCCATTGACTTCAATGGATAGATCTCTAAACAGAAAATCAACAAGGAGATAGCTAAATCTAATGAATTTAATTAGTTATCTTCAGAGAACTTCAACCCAAGGCAGCAGAACATACATACTTTTCAAGTGAATGTGGCACATCATCTAGGATTAGACCACATGTTAGGACACAAAACAAGTCTCAATAAATTTAGGAAGTTTGAAATCATACCAAACATCTTCTCTGACCACAATGTTATGAAATAAGAAATCAATCACAAAAACACTGAAAGACATGGAAACTAAACAATATGTTATTAAACAATGAGTGTATCAGTGACAAGAGCAAGGAAGAAATCAAAAGATACCTTGAAATAAATAAAAATGAGTAAACAACAATCCAAAATCCTTGTGACACTGGGAAAGTAATTATAAGAGGGAAATTCATATTGTTCCAGTCTGTTTCAAGAAAACAAGAAAAAACTCAAATAAACAATCTAACTTTACACTTACAGGACTTGAAAAAGAAAACAAAGCCCCAAGTGAGTAGAGGGAAGGAATTAATAAAGATCTGGGCAGAAATAAATGAAAAGACTCTTAAAAAATGACACAAAAGATCAGTAAATCCAAGAGCTGGCCCTTTGAAAAGATAAACCAGATTGCCAAACCTTAAACAGACTCATGAAGAAAAAAAAAAGAGGATACCCAAATAAATAAAATCAGAGATAAAAGAGGAAAAATAATGACTGCCACCAAAAAAATTAAAAGGACTATAAGAAAATATTATGAACAACTATAAGCAAACAAATTAGACAACAAGGATAAAATGAATACATTCCTAGAAGCATACAGTCTTTAAAAACTAAATTAGGAAGAATCAGAGAATCTGAATATCCAAATTACACGTAGTAAAATTGAAGCAATAATCATAAAACACCCAAAAACAAAATCTCTGGACCAGATGGCTTCACAGGTGAATTTTCCAAGAACTAACACCTTTCCTTCTCAAACTATTTCATAAAATTCAAGAGGAGGGAAGGCTCCCAAACTCATTTTTGAGGCCAGTTTTATCCTAACTCAAAAACCAGATAAAGACACTATCTGGTGTCTGTATCAGACACTACCAGATAAAGACACTAAAGAAAAGAAAAAGTCCAATATTCCTGATGAACATACATGCTGAAATCCTCAACAAACTATTAGCAAAGCAAATACAGCAATACATCAAAAAGATCATACACCATTATCAAGTGGGATTTATTCTGGGAATGAAAAGTTGGTACAACATTTGCAAATCAGTTAACGTGATTCACTACATAAACAAAATGCAGGATAAAACCACATGCTCATATCAGTAGATGCAAAAAAAAGCACTTGGTAAAATTCAGCACCCATTTATGATAAAATCTATCAGTAAAGTGGGGCAAGAGGGGAAATACCTCAAAGTAATAAAGGCAATGTATGACAAACCCACTGCCAGCATCATGATACTCAATGGGCAAAAGCTATAAGCATTTCCCTTTAAAAAGAAACAAGACAGGGATATCTGCTTTTATTTCTCTCATTCAACATAGTACTGGAAGTCCTAACCACAGCAATCAGACATGAAGAAAAAATGAAAGACATCCAAATTGGAAAGGAAGAAGTAAAACTGTCTTTATTTGCAAGTGACATGATAGATACTGTACATAGAGAACCCCAAGATTCCACCAAGAAATAACTAGAACTATTAGATGAATTCAGCAAAATAGCAGGATACAAAATTAATATCCAGAAATCAGTTGCATTTTTATATGCTAATAACAAACAGAAAGGAAAATTTAGAAAACAATTCAATTCACAATTGTTACAAAAAGAATAAAATACCTAGGAAAATCTAACATAGGATGTAAAAGACCTGTACTCAGAATATTATAAGACACTGTAGAAAGAAAGTTAAGATGATACAAATAAGTGGAAACACATACCGTGTTCAAGGACAGGAAGAATAAACATCATTAGAATGCCTATACTACCCAGAGCAATCTATAGATTCAATGCAATTCCTATCAAGATTCCAATGATGTATGTCACAAAACTAGGACAAATATTTCAAAAATTTATATGGAACCACAGAAGTCCCCACATAAGAACAGCAATCCTGAGAAAGAAGAACAAAGTTGGAGAAATCACACCACATAATATCAAACTATACTATAAGGTCATAGTAATCAAGACAGCATAGTACTGGCATAAAAACAGACACAGAGATCAATGGAACACAATAGAGAGCCCAGAAATAAACCCACACCTTTATAGTCAATTGATATTGGACAGAGGAAGCAAGCACATGTATTGAGTTAAAGATTGCTTATTCAATAAATGGTGTTGGGAAAAGTGGTCAGATACATGCAGAAAAAATGGAAGTAGACCACCTTCTTACACTACATACAGGAATAAATTAAAAATGGATCAAAGACTTAAATGTTAGATCCAAGCCATAATAAACCTAGAAGAAAACACTAGCATCAAATTCTTGGACATTGCACATAGCAGTATTTCATCAGATGTATCTTCCCAGGCAAGGGAAACAAAAGAAAAATAAGCAGTGGTACATCAAACTAAAAAGTTTTTGCACAGCAAAGGAGATCAGCAACAAAATAAAAAGATAACCCACAGAATGGAAGAACATATTCACTGATACAACTGATAAGGGGTTAATATCCAAAATTTATAAAGTACTTACAAAACTCAGCACCAAAAATAAACCAAGTAACCCAATTAAGAAATGGGCAAAGGACCTGATGGGAGGACATACAGATGGCCAATAGGCATATGAAAAGATGCTCAACATCATTAATCATCAGAGAAATGCAAATTAAAACCACAATGAGTTCCCATCTCATACCTATCAGAATGGCTATCATCAATAAATCAACAAACAGCAAGTGCTTGTGAGGATGTGGAGAAAGTGGAGCCTTTTTGCACTGTTGGTGGGAATGAAGATTGGTGCAGCCATTGTGGAAAGCAGTATGGAGATTCCTCAAAAAATGAAAAATGTATATGCCTCTTGACCCAGTGATCCCACTTCTGGGAATATATCCGAAGAAACCTGAAACACTCATTCTAAATAACATAAGCACCCCTATGTTCATTGCATTGTTATTTATTATCACTGAGATATGGAAGCAACCTGTGTTCATCAGTAGATGAGTGGATAAAACAACTATGGAAAACTTACACAATGGAATACTACTTGGCTGAAAAAAGGAAGAAAATTTTACCCTTTGCAACAGTATGGATGGACCTGGAGAACAGTATGCTAAGTGAAATAAGCCAGTCAGAGAAAGACAAGTACCAAATGATTTCACTCACATGTGGAATCTAGTGAATAAACTGAACTAACAAGGAAAATAGAGGCAGACTAATAGAGAATAAGATGACAGCTAAGGGATGGAGTGGGGGAAGTTAGGAGGTTAAGGGTTTGAGCAAAATAAAAGACTCATGAACATGGACAACAGTGTAGTCATTGTGTTGGGGAGAGGTATAAGGAGACTAAATGGTAATGGAAAAAATACAATAAAAAATTAAAAAAAAGAAAAAACCTAACTCATAACAACAATACCTCATTCCCTTTATTTCACTGATAAAACTCAGGAGGTATTAGGATGAATAAAATAATGTTCTCATGAACAAACCTGACAGTAACCAGAGGGGAGATGGGATGGGATAATGGGGAGAGGGGGAGATTTTTCAGGAACATGTATAAAGGACACATGGAGAAAACCCAAGGGGGGTAGGATCAAGGGTGGGAAGTGAGGATGGCTGGGGTTGGGAGAGTGGTGGTGGGGAAATGGAGACAACTGTACTTGAACAACAATAAAAAAGGGTAAAAACAATTTAAAAAATAGTGTTCTCATGCTTGCCGAAATTTCATAAACATGACATAAACAAATCAGCTAGTGAGACTAGATCTTCTCAATTTGCCCAGTACTTTTCTGGTTTTAGCAATGAGAGTCCAACTTCCCAGGAAATCCTTCAGTTCTGTATAAACTGGGACAGTTGGTAATGGTAGTGTGGACAATGAAGGTTGCTTAACTGGTACCATTGGCCCTTCACCATATATATTTTGACCGGATGTTACCAAGCAGAAAATTAGAATATCCATCATAGGAAGCCTATCAATAATACCCTTTCCTAAGATTCTTGTTTTAACACTTAGCATCTTTATGACTTTTGGTATCCCAAACAAAGAATAACTCAGTAAAACTGCATCGAGGTGAAAGAATTCATAGCTGCCAAGAAAAATATATACTACATATATCATTCAATCCTTTCTGATTTTTTTCCCTCTACAATGCTACAGAAAAGCCAGTTCCAGTTTTTCTGGGAAGACAGGCTAGATCCTAAAGGCTAGGACCTTTATTAAGAGTTTGGGCGTGGGCCAATAAGGACCTTCTGCCAAAGTACCCATATAGCGGCCTCTTGTTCCTGGATAGTCTGTGAGAAAAGCATCTCCAAGTAAATTTTCTGTGTTTGAGAACATCAGTCCTAGCAGCAAATCATGGAAAACACAAAGACACTGGCTCATCTCCACCTGGGAAATGAGCAGGTATATTTAACAACATCAGTAATCAGTATAGTAAATAAAGAACATCGTGGAAAAAAATTGAAACAACCTCATTTTTTGACAGTACATTGCTTACAGCTGGGGACAGTGAAACAAGGAAGGGCCTAGGATAGAAGCAACAGGAGAGAGCCTGGGGGAGGCTGCTTTGGGTCACTGGAAAGTCAGAGAAAAGAAGGTCTTGATGACGTGTTCAGGGGGTTAGCCTGGAGCGAGTTACCACTGCCCATTGCTCCCCTGGTTATAAGTCTTGTGGGGACCCTTAGAATTTAGGAGATGTACACCTAAGAGGGAAGAAAGGTGTGGGTATACTCCCAAGAGGGAGAGTGTGCAAAAACAGCTTTAAAGCACCGCATGAAAAATCCATATTATGTTAAAAGCAAACAACCACTCAGTTGCATTCACATATTGTCACAATAAATTGTGCCTATTAAATGTCAGATACTACTCTAAAGGCTTGGAAGGGGTAAAAATCAATAAGAGAATATATGAATGTGCTAAAAGTATTATGTTCAAAGTGTTATAAGGCAAAGATGAACTCTGACATAGAAACCTCAAAGTAGGAACCAAATGTGTTAAGAAACCTAGGGAGAAAAGAGCCTTCCAGGAAGAACAAATGTCACATACAAAGGTAAGGTCAAATGGGTTCGTGTTCTAGAGGAATCTCAAATAATTTTCTGTGGAAGTGACATAGCATGGGATAGGGAAGCTATGGGTAAGACCAGAAAAACAAAGAGCTTTTGAAATTATGTTGAATAGTAGTTTTTCACATTTGTGTCGAGAATGTAATAGACATATGGTAGCTATTCCAAGAGCCGAGCAAGCAGTGTTGTTCCTTTTTGGACCCATCCCCAACATACAGTGCCACAAGGTAGCAGTGTGGGTTGCCCCACCCTGGTGAATACCTAAGGCTCTGCACCTTACTATGTAACAGGTGCCCCAGGACAAAGAAATATGGCCCAAATGAAAGAACAGATCAAAGCTCCAAAAATAGAATTAAGTGATAAAGAGATAGCCAACCTATCAGATGCACAGTTCAAAACACTGGTAATCAGGATGCTCACAGAAATGGTTGAGTATGGTCGCAAAACAGGAAAAAGTGGAGGCTATGAAAAGTGAACTAGAGAAAAATATCCAGGGAACCAACAGTTAATGGAAGGAAACAGGGACTCAAATCAACAATTTGGAACAGAAGGAAGAAATAAACATTCAATGGAACAGAATGAAGAAACAAGAATTCAAAAAATGAGGAGAGGTTGAGGAACCCCTGGAACAACTTTAAATGTTCCAACATCCAAATCATAGGGGCGCCAGAAGGAGAAGAGGAAGAGCAAGAAATTGAAAACTTATTTAAAAAGTAATGAAGGAAAACTTCCCCAATCTGGCAAAGGAAATAGACTTCCAGGAAGTCCAGAAACCTCAAAGAGTTCCAAAGGAGCTGGATCCAAGAAAGCACACACCAAGGCACATCATATTTACATTACCTAATATTAAACATATGGAGAGAATCTTAAAAGCAGCAAGAGAAAAGGAGACAGTTACCTACAAAGGAGTTCCCATAAGACTATAAGCTGATTTCTCAAAAGAAACCTTGCAGACAAGAAAGGCCTGGAAAGAAGTATTCCAAGTCATGAAAAGCAAGGACCTACATCCTCTATCCAGCAAAGCTTTCATTTAGAATGGGAGGGCAGTTAGGGTTCTTCCCAGATAAGGTAAAGTTCAAGGAGTTCATCATCACCAAGAACTTATTATATGAAATGTTAAAGGGACTTATTTAAGAAAAGAAGATCAAAATTATGAACAGTAAAATGACAACAAACTCACAACTATCAACAACTGAAGCTGAAACAAAAATAAAAACAAATAAGCAAACAACTAGAACAGAAACAGAATCACAGAAATGAAGATCACATGGAGGGTTATCAGCAGGGAAGGGGAGGGGGAGACTGGGGGCAAAGGTACAGGGAATAAGAAGCATAAATTGTAGGTACAAAATAGATAGGGGGAGGTTAAGAATAGTGTGGGAAATGGAGAAGCTAAGGAACTTATATGTACGACCCATTGACAAGAACTAAGGTGGGGAATGCTGGTAGGGTGGGTGGTGCAGGGCAGAAAGGAATAAAGGGGAGAAATAAAATGGGACAGCTATAATAATATAATCAATAAAATATATTCAAAATAATAATGCTAATTATTAAGAACTTACTATGTTGCAGGCACTGTGCTATAAACTTTGTTTTTTTCTCATTAGCATAATTAATCTACTACTACAAAAAATAAATACATTTTCCAAAACAAAAATAAAAATTAATGAGAAGAGTGGCAATGTTTTACATTTTTTAAAAAATTTTTTCCTTACTTTATAAGATATAATTGGCATATAACATTGTATAAGTTCAAGTATATACAATGTAATTATACCTATTGCCATAGTAAGATCAGTTAACATGTTAATGACCTCACATGGTTACCTTTTTATTATTATTATTTTTGTGGTAAGAACTTCCAAGTATACAATACAGCATTGTTAACTACAGTCACAGTGCTGTGCATCAGGTCCCCAGAACTTACTCATCTTATAACCAGAAGTTGACATCCTTTGTCCAACATCTCCCCATTTCTCTCAATCCTTTATGCCCCTGGCAACCACCAATCTATTTTCTGCTTGATTTCATTTTAGATTCCACATATAAGTGAAATCATATGCTATTTGTCTCTCTCTGATTTATTTCACTTAGCATATGCCCTCAAGTTTCATCCATGTCATCACAAATGGCAAGATTTTCTTCTTTCTTGTGCCTAATAATATTCCATTGTGTGTGTATATGTGTGTCAAATTGTTTTACTCATTTATCCATGCACAAACATTTAATGCTGCAATGAACATGGGAGTCACAGATACATTGTATATCTCTTCAAGGTAGTGATTTTATTTTCTTTGGATATATACCCAGATGTAGAATTGCTGAGTCATATGGCTGTACTATTTTTAATTTTTTGAAAAACCTCCATTCTGTTTTCTATAGCAGTTATACCAATTTATATTCCTGTCCACAGTGGGGGAGCAAATTTGCATTCCCACCCAAATGCTGGATAGCCTTCAGTTCTGCCCCTCCGGGAAGTGTGGCCACAGATGCACAGTAGCTGTGAAGCACATCCTATGGCCCACAGGGGCAGAGCAAAGGCAGCAACCATGCTCAAGTCTGGAGCATAACGTCTTGCCCCAGATAACCATAAAGCGTAAGCATGGATCCTGAGCAGCCTTAGAGCCTAGCCTACTGTACTACCCAGCCACAGAACCCAGACTACCACCTTGCCCCACAGCAGGGGTTGCCACAGAGTTCTGCTCAATAGCTGCATACAGTCTGCGGACTCACCCAGGCAGAGAGCCCAGCCAGTGACTCCATTCAGATAGCACAGCCTGCAGCCCCACTCAACCAGAGAGCCCAAACAGTAAACTCTCCTGACTGCAGAACTCCCCATGGCACCCTCCCCACTGACCTCACAGCACAGACAGTGACCTTGTCCAACTAATACCCAAATAGCAAGCCCTGTCTTATTCAGTACCCCAAACTGAGCTGACAGGTGAAGGTCCTTCCCTGCCAAAACAAACCTATAAAGTCTGTGAGGAAACTCTGTACTCAAATGCACAGTCACCAATATAAGGATATGAGGATCACAAAGAATCAGGTAAACAGGACCCTACCAAAGGAAACAAAGCTCCAAAAACTGACCTTAACAAATTAAAGATGTATGAATTACTGACAAATAATTCAGAATAATCCCTTTTTTGTCCACTGTTTAAATTTTTTTATTGTTTATGCTATTACAGTTGTCCCAATATTTCTTCCTTTTCCCCCCAGCCTCCTTTCCCATGGTCAATCCCCACACTGTTGTTCTTGTCTATGGGTGATACCTGTATGTTTTTGTCTAATCCCTTCACCTTTCAGCCAGTCCTTCCCTCCCCTCTCCCCTCTAATAGTTGTCAGTCTGTTCCTTGTTTCTGTGCCTCTGATTCTGTTTTGCTCATTAGTTTATTTTGTTCCTTAGATTATAGTTATGAGATCATATGGTACTTGTCTTTCACTGATTAGCTTATTTCACTTAACATAATGTTCTCCAGTACCATCCATGCTGTCACAAAAGTTAAGAATTCCTTCTTTTTCACTGCTGTGTACTGTTCAATTGTCGAAATGTACCACAGCTTTTGTATGCACTCATCTACTGATGGGCACTAAGGCTGTTTTCAAATAATCCTTTTAAAGAAATTTAGTGAACTACAAGAACACACAGATAGACAACCAGACAAAATTAGGAAAGCAATGCATGAACAAAATGATAAGTTTAACAAAGAAATAAAAACCATCAAAAAATTAAAATGAGGCAGAAATCCTAGAACCAAAGAATACAATGTCTGAAGAATTCAATAGAGAACTTCAAGAGCAGAAGAAAATCAGTGAATTCAAAGACAGATCATTTGAAATTACCCAGTCAGAGGAGCAAAAAAGAAAAAAAAAGGATATTAAAAGAAACAATGTATGCTTTATGGGGATTCTGTCAGGAGAAGAAAAAAGGAAAGGAAAAGAAAGACTATTTAAAGAGATAATGGATGAAAACTTCCCAAATTTGGGGAGAGAAAGTGATATCCAGATTCATGACAGTCAAAGGATCCCAAACAGGTTAAACCCAAAAAGGTTATATGCTAAACTTACCATGTAAGACTCATGGAGATCACAAAAGAAAACCTATAGTCAATACACAAAAAGTTATAATAATGAAGTCAAAGCATATCTTTATAGGAAGTCACTGAATTACAAGGGAAGACAGCAAGAGAGGAATCAAAGAACAAAGGATCACTCTGGCTAGTGTAGCTCAGTTGATTGAGCGTGGGTCTGTGAACCAAAAGATCGCTGTTCAATTCCAAGTCAAAGCACATGCCTGGGTTGCAGGCAAGTTCCCAACAGGGGACCCACGAGAGGCAACCATACACTGATATTTCTCTCCCTCTCTCCTTCCCTTAAAACAAAACAAACAAACAAAAAGAACAAAGGATCTACAGCAGTCAGTAAACAATTACAAAATGGCAATAGTAAGTCCATAATGATCAATAATTACTTTAAATGTAAATGGATTAAATCCTTCAATTTTGCAAATCCCTTTAATATCTGGTTTAAATATAGCCAATTCTAATATCTGAATCTGTGTTACACATGTGAATAGAACAAATGTAATATTTCCATTTATGGAACTTAGAGTCTACTGAGGGATACAATCCATCAACCATAATTATACCAATAACATCCTAGTTTCTACTGCAATACCAGCTCTAAAGGAAAAACCAAGGATATTGTGAGAATGCAGACCACAGGAACTGATCTAGGCTGAGGAATCTGGAATTTGGTGATTTGAAGATATTACTAAACTACAGACTTCACAAGAGGAAAAGTACATTTTCATGTCTGAATTTTAAATATTCATTCTTTTAAAAAAATAGAATTTACTATGAGCAAACTCACATCGAAGCAATCAGCTAGACAGATGGAAACTTTGGGTTCAAAGCTGATTCTTGTCTTTCTATCAGCTAGCAATTAAACATGTGAAAGCGCATTCTTAAACCATAGCATGTCAAAGATTTGCAGGTTTTAAGCAACACTGTCAGGCTGCAAAACTTACAAAATCATCTAATTTTTGTATTATTCCCTTTGATTTTTATGTTCTCAAAAGCAGGGTTTAGAAACTTTCCATTTTAGTTACTCCAGTCACTGGGAAAAATTGAGAACATATTGTTACATTCTTAAAATTTTTAGTCTTTCATGGGGACCTAACTTAATTAATATATTCTTTTGGGGGCACCAAATATTCGGCTTTCTTAGTAATAATAATAAAAACAAAATGAGTATTTTGGGATTCTGGAAATGTGTAGTCAACCTCCTTCTGAATTCTGAGCCAGAAGCCAAGATAAATGGGCAGCCTAACTATGTTAGACTGGCACGCACAATGCAATTGGTGGGTTAAAATGAGTCTCTGTTACATCTTGACTCAAATCTAAACCTAAAAGCCCCCAATAGAATTTCAGAGCATCACTTCCAGGAGTGTCCAACTTTTTTGGTGTGTCTGGGCCACACTGGAAGAAGAGCTGTCTTGAGCCACACATTAAATACATTGTGACACATAATCACAAAAAAATCTCGTAATGTTTTAAGTAAACCTATGATTTTGTGTGGGGCTGCATTCACAGCCATCCTGGGCTGCATGCAGCCTACAGACCACAGCTTGGACACCCCTGACCATAAGATCCCAGCCTGCCTTTGTCGGTACTAAAGGTCTGACCTGATAAACAGAAACACACAGAATGAAGGCCTGAGGATAGACAGATCCTTAAAAGCCAAGCAGAATCTGACCAAGTGAACCCTTGACCTTTTTTTCTATTCTCACCAATGGGTAACTTCTCCAATCTCTCTTCTCATACTCCTCTCCCTCCTCCTTCCTCACCTCTTCCCCTCACTCCTCCTCCTATGGGAAGACATTTGTGGGAGAGAAAGAACTAAGTAAAGAACTTGGGAAAAGGGGGAAAACATTTGTGCCCTCCAAATAATATGGGAATTAAAATCAGGGTCCAGTAATAGTTTCTCTTCTTTGTTACCTTTGTTGTTTCCTTCTGTTGTAGATGGAGTGGAATACAAAGCAGCCTCTCCAAAAGCCTCATCTTCTCACCTGTCCTCCCCACCCCCAACCAACTCATGAACTCTGGCTTTAAAAACAAAACTGACAAATTAATATAGAATCTAGACTTCTAGAGACTTCTCTGAGACCAATTCTAGAGATGATTTACTTTTAAAAATAACAAGGTCTGAATGTGATACAGAGTAAAGAGCTTTGTAATCAGAGACCTAACCCTCCCCAAACACACCCCTCAAACTTGTATAAACTTTGGTGCATTACTTAACTTACTGAAACGGTTTCATCTGTATAGTTGGTGTGGAGGTAGTTATAATAATATTAGCTCAATTTTTAAAAATCAAATGTGAGAATACACATACAAGCAGATTCAAATATATCACTATCTAACAAATATTCAGTTATTTTTCATTGATTACAGCTTTATTTGAAGCTAGGTAAGAGGTATAACTTTGTCATTGACAGTATACAGAATGCACTTAATTCAGTTTTTCAGAACTTTTAATAAAGTTTCTAGGAATGACTACTTGAAGATCTCCCTCCCTCCTTTCTCCTCTCCTTCCTTCCTTCCTTCCTTCCTTCCTTCCTTCCTCCTGTCTTTTCTCTGGGAGGGTAGGGTGGTCCAGAGTGTATGCTCTTTTGTATTGTGATGGACATATTCTAAAACTCTTTAGGGAGCCTTGTGAGCAGGATTCTTGTATCATCTATTTATGTGAAAAGATTTCAGTGCTTCATTTACAAAGTGCCCAGTTAAAACCTGGTTCGTCATAATTTGGCCTTCATATCTAAATTAGAAATGCATGTAGTAATCTATGTACTTGCCATTTAAAACTTACCTAAATTATGAATAACATTCTTAATTGAGGGATTTCTGTAATCCATCACTGATTGGTTACACTCTTGATATCACTGTAAGGCAGGCATATATTTCACAAAATAAAATAAACTCAACTGTGAGGTTGTCAGATAATCTGTTCAGAAAGTTTCAAAATTTCTAAATGCACACAGACAAAATTGAGTGCTTGTCATTGTTTTAGACTTAGTCTGTTCTGGGTTTTAGCCAAGATATAGAAGCCACCTAAGTGTCCATTTATAGATGACTGAATGTAGAAAAGATAGCACATATATACAACAGAATATCACTCAGCCATGAAAAAGAATGAGATCTGCCATCCATAACAACATAGATGGGCCTAGAGGGTATTATGCCAAATGAAATAAGTCAGACAGAGAAAGACAAATACCATATGATTTCACCTATATCTGGAATCTAAAAAAGAAATAAATGAACAAAACAGAAACACACACATAGATACAGAGAACATTTTTATGGCTACCAGATGGGAAGGCATTTAGGAGGTTAGGTGAAAAAGGGGAAGAGATTAAGATGTGCAAATTGCCAGTTATAAAAACAGTCACAAGGATATAAAATACAGTCTAGGGAATATAGTCAATAATATTATAATAACTATGTATGGTGTCATATCAGTACTAGATTTATTGGGGTGATCACTTCATAAGTTATATAAATATCTAATCTCTGTACTGTACATTTGAAACTAATATAACATTGTATGTCAACCATAATTGAAAACTAAAAAAAAATTAAATATATAACCATATGACTTTAATACTCTACCCATTTAACAACTTTTATAAATTCACTAGTATACTTTAATTGCATCTCTCTCTTCTACTTACTCCCTCCCTCCTTTCTTCTCTCTATCTTTTTTTAATCTTAGTTTCTACACTTTTTCAAACAATGTTTTTGCAACACTGTGTTAAGTATTTAAAATAATAGCTAAGAAAATAGCAGACCTATAAAGATAACAAAAGTCAATATAGGCCTAGGGAGGAAGAGGAGAATATATTTCTCCATTTTGCCTCAAGTACACACTTCATTTTTTTTTATTTACATCAAAATCAAGTTCATCCATATATAAACACATAATAAGTCCATCCTCAGCAAGGAAAAAGATACTCATTTTCCAATTTTAATTACTGATCTATAGAACCCAAAACACCATGTATTCATCTGTGGTATATCTATATAGATTAAGTAAAACTGTTTCTAGCTAAAAAATATTTACTGGTTCACTATGTAAAATTTTTGTTAGGATATCTTCTGAAGCTGTGTTGGTAGGGGGATTTCAATTGCTAAGATAATTTAGTGCCAGCATATGCACTAAATACCACTAATTGGTGCATTAATATGGTAATAAAGCTTTGGAACAACCCTAACCTCGCTCTTCTCCCCCCACATCAGAAAGAGGCAAATGTTCCAGATTCCTGTTGTGTATCACCGGTGTATTGGGAGAGGCCAGTGAATAACTAGTTTAGGTATTTTGGCCCCATAATTTATCTTTTGTTATCAGTATGCTTCTACCATAATTTGGGCAATAGCTCTGTCAAATTATTTGGGGTTTGTTTGTTTGAATTGATTAAAAACTTATTAGTAATATTAAGTTTATTTTCAAGTATTTTTTATTGATTATGCTATTACAGTTTTCCCAATTTTATCTCTCCTCCACCCTGTTCCCCCAACCCTCCAGCATTCCCCCCCTCTTAGTTCATGTCCATGGGTTGTACATATAAGTTCTTTGAGTCCTCTGTTTCCTAAACCATTTTTTATCTTTCCCTGTCTATTTTATGCCTACTAATTATGCTTCTTCTTCCCTGTACCTTTCCCCCCTATTCCTCCCTTCCCCCTCCCCTCTGAAATCCCTCCATGTGATGTCCATTTCTCTGATTCTGTTCTTGTTCTGGTTGTTTGCTTACTTTTTGTTTTCCACTGTTTGCCTTTTCTTTTAGGTTCATTTGATGTGAGTTTGTTGTCATTTTACTGTTCATAGTTTTGATCTTCTTTTTCTTAGATCAAGTCCTTTTAAGATTTCATATAATAATGGCTTGGTGATGATGAACTCCTTTAACTTGACCTTATCTGAGAAGCATTTTATCTGCCTTTCCATTCTAAATGAAAGCTTTGCTGGATAGAGCAATCTTGAGTGTAGGTCCTTGCCTTTCATGACTTGAAATACTTCTTTCCAGGCCCTTCTTGTCTGCAAGGTTTCTTTTGAGAAATCAGCTGATAGTCTTATGGACACATCTTTGCAAGTAACTCTCTCCTTTCCTCTTGCTTCTTTTAGAATTCTTTCTTTATATTTAATCTTGGGTAACTTTGTGATGATGTGCCTTGATGTGTTCCTCTTTGGGTCCAACTTCTTTGGGACTCTCTGAGCTTCCTAGACTTCCTGGAAGTCTATTTCCTTCACCAGATTGGGGAAGCTTTCCTTCATTGTTTGTTCAAATAATTTTTCAATTCCTTGCTGTTGTTCTTCTCTCTCTGGCACCCCTATAATTCAGATATTGGAATGTTTCAGGTTGTTCCAAAGGTTTATAAGACTCTCTTCACTTTTCTGAATTCTTGTTTCTTCATTTTGTTCTGGGTAGATGTTTATTTTTTCCTTTTGTTCCAAATCGTTGCTTTGAGTCCTGGTTTCCTTCCTATCACTGTTGTTTCTCTGAATATTTTGCTTTATTTCACTTTGGGTATCCATCATTTGTTTTTTCATTTTTTGACCAAGCTCAGTCAATTCTGTGAGCATTTTGATTACCAGAGCTTTAAATTCTCCATCAGATAGTTTGACTATCTCCTCCTCGCTTAATTCTCTCACTGAGGTTTTGCTCTGTTCTTTCATTTGGGCCTATTTCTTTGTCTCAGAGCACCTGATAAGTTGTAAGGGGGCGGGGCCTTAGGTATTCACCCAGGCAGGGCAACGCTCCTCACTGCACTGGGCACTGCCTATAGCGGAGGGGCCAGAGAGGGGACAGCCAGCTCTGAGTCTCAGTTTCCCCTTATGTCAGTCCACAGCCAGCCCCACTTGGGCCGTCACCTTACCTGTCTGGTTGTTCTGATTTATTTTTTCTTTAATTCCTTGGTGTTTAGAGTTCCATGCAGTTTGATTTTCTGGTGCTTTTGGTTGTTTATTGATTTTAGATTGGTTGTAATCCTCCTTTTGGTTGTGTGGGGAAGCAAAGGGTTTCTACCTATGTCTCCATCTTGGCAGGAATTCCTTAAGTTTAAATCTCATATGGCTGTGAAAAGATTGTTTATGATGTTAAAGGATCTACTGTGCTGAAGTAATCTGATAAATACTACAATGAAATAGCATGGCATGTTTATGTAACTTAAATAAATTCAATTTTACAAGCACAGAAGGCAAGAGGAGGGATCAGTTACTTCTGTTCACTGCTCACAGGAGGAGTTTATGCTCTGGGTGAGCAGGAAATGCAAAGCACAAATGTGGTGTTCCCACAGCTTTCTCAATTCTCCACTACCTGACTGAGAGTATCTTGCTGCAGTAAGTGTAATCTTCATTTTTAAATATTCAATAAATATTATTTTGCAACCTGGTCCCTGAATGTGTTCCATGCAAGCTAGGTGTCACCTCATGCTTAACCAGAGAAACAGAACTCTATTCTAAAGCTGGAGAAAGAATTTGTGTGGGACTTCATGGATATTGTTCTTGAAAGTCATTATCAAGGGCATTATTTTATTCTATTTTATTTTTGCTCTAAGCACTCACCTTAAAACTAATTCCCATGTAAGATGCTACTATGTTATAAATCCATCATTAGTAGTCAGAACCATAATTTAGCTTAGTATCATCAATAATGTTTGATGTAGATTAGGAGAAAATTATAGTGTGAGTGGGGGAAAAAAGAACTCTATTATTTTCACTAAAGTGCTGATAAATATTTTGGTTGCCATTTTAGAGCCAAAGTAAGATATTAGAGACATTTACTAAGGTGAGACCAGCCTCCAGTGAAAATCTAGAAGTCACTGGGATCTGAATCAAGAACACCGTGGGTATAGGTTTAGTAAAAGTGCTTAAACTGAGTCAATCTTCATTAAATATTATAGCTAACTATAGAAATTGAGTTTTAAGTTAATACAGACAATCTTATCTGATTGGACAAAGTAAATGAGTATCCTCTTTTTTCCTTTTTTCTCTCTTGTATTTTACTATTGTTAATTAATGATGCCTAACTAATATATTGAAATACTCATACAAGTATAAAAGTTTAGTTTACATGCCACAAATTGAGAAAAAAATTCACTAACATTTTTTAACCTAGCCCATTATTATTTTTTGTTGAATAACACCATTTCTAAAATTTTAAATATATTAGTTAATGTACAGTGGAGAGAGGTTAAATTATTTTAAAAAATAATAACAGTAGTAGTAGACATTGAATACTTTGTATGTGATTGGCATGGTGATATGTGTTTTCCTCACACTATGTAATGTAATCTTGAGAGCATGTCTATATGGTGGCTATTGTTATTATTAGATACCTTTTACCAATGAGAAAACTGAGGTATAGAGAACTTTTATGCATTTTCCAAGAACTACAAGTAGGAAATATTAGGGCCAGTTTTTAATCTCTATAATCCCAAAACCCATTTAATTAGCTACTATATCATACTTATACACAGAAGGACATTAGATACAGATCAGACCCAAAAACAATTTATAAAAATTTAATGCTGGATGATTATCAAATTAGAAATGGATATGCTTTATTAAAAAAACTTCAAGAGTCATTACTTTGTCATTTATTCTCATACTTTCACAATCTTAAATTGTCTCACATTCCTCTTTCCTGCTGGCTTAGACATCAATGTGGTCATTGCTTTGATCTTGACTTCATCTTCTGTTTTTGTTATTGTCGGGAACGGTGAATGTCAATGTTCTCTGCCTCAAAATAAGACACCAGGCTTGCATTACAAGAATATGGAGGTAAAGACAGGAGGGACAGAAGGTGGTGGCAGAAGTCCAGTACCATTTACTTTAACACCATCAATATTCGTGTACTTGCTCTCAGAATATTGCAGCTGCAATTGTGACCTTAACTACCATCCTGGTGCTCAGTCTTCCCTGTAGTCAAGAGTTGTCTCTACTCCCAGCCTCCACCACTATGCCAGTTTTTCATTTATGGCACTCCATTCTGTCTTCAGACCCACCACATTGGATCTTCTTTGACAAGGTCATAAATCATCATTTTGTTGCTAAATCAAGTGAATATTTTACATTCATTTCTCAGTTGATGTAGTTCCATCATTAGCCACAACTGATCACTTACTCTCTCTTGAATATACTCTTCTGTTTGTTTCTAGTACTTTAATTTCCTATCACCTTTCTGGCCATTTTTCTCATGTTCATTTTATAAATGTATGGGTTATATCACTGCAGTGGACATTTACATCCCTTTAATCTGGCCATGGAGATTGAATTAAGGGTGTCCACATGACTTAAATTAGGTCAAATAGAGCCAAGGAGTTTCTCTTCTGGGACTTCTATTGAAGCCATTAAGAAAGAATTATGTTCTTTCTGCTGAATTGATGACTATGAGAATGATGTTCAGTGCAACACTGTGAGCACAGTGTTGTTGGAGCTCAGATAAATGAGGCTACCACTGAAGAAAGCAGATAAAACTGAGTCCTGATTAATTTTTTAAGTCCCTGGGCCCAGATGGGTCTGAAGCCTTAAGTATATTTCTGGATTTTTCCATAATCTCCCATTGGGCCATGCTCTGCCTGTCCTTGGGGTATGCCTATACTCTTCCTTCTGCTTTGGAGTACTTTTCTCCACTTCTGTGCCTAGTAGAATTGTCTGCATGCAGAGGAAAACCCCTCAGACACTCTCCACACTCCTCTAAAGCAACTTTAAAGACTGAGTTAAACACCCATATTTGTGATCCTTTAGCTTCTGAACAATATTTACCCACTATTTGTAATTGCCTATTTGTGTTATCATTGCCAATTTACATCACTCAATCTGAATGAAAACCAGTTGACAGCAAGGACCTCAGTGCCTACAACAGTGCTGTTCCATAACTACCTGTGTAAATGAATGAATGAACAGTGATTGAACAATCAATCATGCCATAGAATCAATGTACTGCAGATTGACATTTTTTTTTGCTTATACAACTGTATAAGCCTCTTCTGATATATTATAAGACACTCAAGCTCAAACAAAAGTTTAAAAAAATAGAATTTTCTGATAAAGGATTTATGATCCTACTTGAAACTTTTTTACTCCCCCAACTAATTTGATTGATGTTACCCTTAAAAGTTAGGCAAAGGTTTATATCAGGGAAAATGAGGGCATGCCCTTAACTTTCCAAATCCATTTCCTTATCAAAACACAGACCTTTTGACCCCAGCTCACATATTCTTTTTTAAGCTTAAAATAATAAAATTTACACAAGAGGTAGGTTGAGAGTTCACAAAGGAAATTATTCTACTCTGTGATAGAGGAGTGCTTTACAACCAATCTCACAGCTGAGAGGCTTCCCTGACAAGCCCAGGTGCCTCACTCAAGAGATCCATGTGAGTGGGAGACACAAAGCAAGAGTGATAGAGACCACATTAGAGAAAACCCAGCCTCCATGTCTCTAATCTCTCCTCACCAGATACACACAGCTTATTCCTAACCTATTACTTGTTGGTTACCAAGTATGCTTTCAGATTTCAGTGATTTGGGTTTCTTGACCACTAATGAAACAACCACTTAAACCTTAAGAATCTATAAGAAAATTTCCTATTCCCTATCCCTAACTTCCTATTGAGGAAAATAAAGCACCAAATGTAAGAAAGAGAAAATTCAATAAAAAATTAGCCAACAGCAAAAGTTCCCAACTGATTTTCTTGAATCTACTTTATTCTCCTTCAACCTGATCATCACAAAGTAGTCAGAGAAATATTTCCAAAATTCAAAACTAATCAGATTCTGCTTCAAATACTTCACCATCTTCTTATTACCTTTGGAAGAAAGCTCCTAGTCCCCAGTATACCTATTAGTCCTGAAAAGCCCAGATTTCACCTGCCATTTTGTCTCTAGTGAGTGCGCTTTCCTCTTTACCACCACACAAAACCAATATAGATGGTCTTTCACTTCCTTGAAGGCACTATGCTCTATCCTATTCCACAGCCTTTGCACATTCTGTTCCTTCTGCATAAAACACTTTGGCATCCACACCTATGTTTGCTTAATGAAACCTGTACATGAAGTCTCAGCTCAAATCTCCCCTTCTCAAAAAAATCTTCTCTGAGTTGTCAGGGTGGGTTAAGTCATTCTCACCTTTGCCACCAACCTCCAATGACCTTGACCCTTGTTGGAATTTCTTATTACCCTTATCAAATTTTCTATTAGATTATAAATCCCATGAAGACAAAGACTATATCCAACTATTTCTTTGACAGTTCTGTTACTTAGCACTAAAAACTATTGGAGGTTCATAGACATTTATTAAGTAAATAAGTATATAATTGGTGGGAAAGTGATTAGACAAATGTATATGTAGTTCACATATCAGCTAAGGCTGTTCCATAAGGCTTTGTTGTCAGTTGCTTTGACAATAACCATCTCTAATCAGGATTTATTTCTTAAGTTGTGCTCCATAGCATCTTGTCTCATGACTCACCAAAATAGTTGCTTAAATTTTAGTACATATATGGGACATCTTTAATCAGCTTTCCTCCGTGTTACCAAATATCCTCCTGCTATCAAAATGTACCCACTGATCATTTTTAGGCCATGTGTAATTACTAATCCTGAATGTTCAAAACCTTCTATAATTGTGGTCACTTAGCCCATTTGTGCCAATCCTCTTATATTTTATTGGCACTTTATAACCACAATTCAGAATATTCCTGAATATTTTATGTCCTGTTGTTTCCTGCTATATCTCTGGTTTCTGATAGGATATTATCACAAATAAAAGTTTCAAGTCCCACCAGGGCAGTCTAGAGAAAATTTTGTATCTACAGGAAGATCAAGATTATAGCCCTTAATCAGCTACCTTCTGACTGCTACACACCTTTTTTACTTTCAGAAAGGAGTCAAGTTTCTTAAGAAGTTGCATATCTGGTTGAGTTAACCTCCAATTTCTAGCCTAATTCTTATATTTCTAACTTTTAAAAACCATTTATATTGTTTGAAAAGTGAAATATATAAGTTTTATTTAAAAACTCAGGTTTATCTGTTATTTCCTATAGCCCATCTTTTTTTTTCTAGGATTTTTATCTTCAAATTTATCTTCCAACTTCTCTTTCAAATTTTTTTATTTCTGTTCCTTTATATGTTAATTTTCAAGAGTAGCTTTCATTCTATGAATCATTCTATTGCCTTTTATTCTCATATAATGTGATTTCATTCTCAACTATAATTTTCAAAAAGTTTTTTTCTGTTCCTTTTATTAGCTCGGTTTCAGTTTTTTTATTATTGTTTATTTTGATCTCTGCCTTTCATGCTAGAGGATTTTCTCTCATGCTTGGCAATTTTTGGCTGCCCATTCATCTTTTAGAAACACTGAAAAGCTGATTGGATGTTCAGTGTACGAAGGTGGGCTTGTCCACTTCTGGGCATCACCAGAGTGTGAACTGGTTAGATTGTTTCACTGGAAAACTGATATTGAAGACTGTCAAGATCTGTAGATTCCTCATCTTAGGCTAGTCAGTTTTCCAGAGAGGAATCCTACCATGTCCTGTCTGGAGGGAACAAGAGACTGGCTACCTGATACCCATTAATAACTAAGTGAGTCAAGAGGGCCCACTGTTTATGTGAAGACTTATATTTTGCTCCTCCTCATTTCGACCTTTCTAGAAAATAAACTCTAATCTGCTGGGAAGTAGGGGGCAATATCCTGTGAGAAACATGGGAGTGGACCTTGGGTATGGGCTACTATTTATATAGATTGAACAATCATCCCCTTCAAGACCCACCTGTGCCCTACTCTGCTTGAGTATAACTGTTGTTTCTTGTTCCTGAGTGTGGTTGGGCTTCTGTATTCCTTGCTTCAGAGGTTATCACTCTCCTGGATTTAGTGTCAGCTTTCTGGGTCTGTTAAATCAGTTATAACTTGTCCATTTGATGTTCAGCTTCTCAAACTTAGTTATCACTTTTGTCTGGTATATATTGTCCTCGTTGATTTTTTAGCAGTTTTGAAATATTTTTGTGGTTATTTTAGTATGGTTTTAAGAGAAAATACAGGAATTTATAATCAATCAACCATATTTAATCAGAATTTTATAATTTAATTTTTATTGAGATATAGTTGACATGTAACATTATATTAGTTTCAGATGTGCAACATAAATATTTGATATTTGGATGTGTTGCAAAATGATCATCATAATAAGTCTGGTTAACATCCATCATCACACATGGTTACAGATTTTTTTCCTTGTGATGAGAACTTTTAAGGTCTACTCTCTTAGAAACTCTCAGATATAAATTACAGTATTAACTATAGTCACCATGCTGTTCACTACATCCTATGGCTTATTTGTTTTATAAATGGAAGTTTGTATCTTCTGACTACATTTATGCAACTGTAACTTGGTTCTTTACAAGATTCTTTCTTAGACTTATACCAATAAATTTACTTAATTCTTGGTATACCAAATTCCTTTTGAAATACTTAGATTCCTAAAAGGCAGTGAAGGCCAATCTCATAGTTATTTCTACAATTTTCCTCTAAGTGATGATATTCACAGGACCATCCATCGTAGTTTGTCCAGGTCAGAATACCCTTCCCAACATCATGTTTGAATCACTTGAAAACTAAATAACACACTTAAACATAATACATGAGTGAAAGAGGTAGTCTACATGGAAATAAAAAAATGCATTAAATTGAATGAAAATTAAAGCATAAAATATTATATTTTGTGGGATGCTGTTAAAAAAAAACACTTAGAGGGAAACTTATAGCACCAAATTCTTACAATGGAAAAGAGGAAAAAATGCAAATTAACAATCCAAGCTCCCATCTCAGGAAACTGAAACAAAAAGAAAAGGAAAGAAAGATGAATTCAAATTGAAGCAGATGGGAGGGCATAATAAACAGAATGCAGAAATCAATAAAACTGAAAACATATAAACAATAGGAAATTTCAATAAAACATCTAGTTCTTATTGAAGAGATCAATAAAATTGACAAAACTCTAGGAAGACTGAAACAAGAAAAAGAGAAGTCACAAATTACAATATCAGGAACAAAATAAGAGTTATCATTACAGATCCTGATGACACCAAAAGGATAATAAGGAAATCCTACAAACAATTCTACCCACATATATTGATATTTGAAAATATCACTCAAAAACCACAGATTATCACCATTCATCCAATATGAATTAGATCATTTGAATATATTAATACCTATAGGTGTTAAGCAAATTCTATTGGTCATTCAAAAACTCCTAAAAAAGAAACCTCCAGTCTCAGATGATCTCATGGAGAATTTTACCAAACATTAAAGAAGAAGTAACACCAACTCTACACACTGTTTTAGAAAACAGAAGAAGAGAAAACACTTGCAATTGATTGAATGAAGCGACTATTACTCTGACATCAAAACTAGAGAAAAGTAGTCTAAAAAAAGGAAAACTAGAAACCAATAATCCTCATGAATATATGTAAAATAATAAATTCTGAATAAAGTATTAGCCAATTGAATCTAACACATTAATCTATACATGAAGAAATTATACACCAAGACCAATAGGATTTATTTGAACATACAAGGTTACTTCAACATTGAAACATGAATCACTGTAATCCACTATGTCAACAGGCTAGAGGAAAAAAATCACATGACCATGTAAATTAATACAAAAAAAGCATTCTATGAAATTTAATACTAATGCATGGAAAAAACCTCTCAGAAATCTAGGAATAGTGGGTGTATTAGTTTGCTAGGACTACCATAACAAAGTATCACAAACTGAGTATCTTAAACAACAAATATTTATTGCCTTATAATTCTGGAGGCTAGAATTCATTCCTAGATCAAGGTGTTGGCAGGGTCGGGTCCTTCTGAGGGCTTTAAGGAAGAATCTGTTCCATAACACTCCCTTAGCTTCTGGTAGTTTGCTGGCAATCTTTGGCATTCCTTGGCATACAGAAGCATCATCTGATACCTGCCCTCATCTTCACATGGCATTTTACCTGTCCCAAATTTCCTCTTCTTATAAGGACACTGGTCATAATGAATTAGGAACTCACCCTACTCCAGAATGACCTCATCTTAACTTAGCTAATAAAATATATAATTACCCTGTCTTTGAATAAGGTCACATCTGAGGTACAAAGGATTAGGACTTCAACATATAAAATTTTGGAAGAACAATTCAATCCGTAGCAGAAGGGACCTTCTTCAACTTGTTAAAGAACACACAAAAAACCCTATAGTTATTATTGTACTTAATCATGAAAAGCTAAATGCCTTCCCTTTACAACTTGGCATAGAATAAGGATATTTTCTCTCATTATTGCTAGTCAGCATGTGCCATAAGCCAATAAATATAAATAATAGGCATACAAATCAGAAATAAATAAATAAAATTTTCTATTTATTGACAACATAATCATCTACATTTTAAGAAAACCTAAAACTAGTAAATGAGTTCAGCAAGATTTCACAATGCAAAATTGACATTTAGAAATGAATTTTGTTTCTACATATTAGCAATGAACATGTGGAAACTGAAATTAAATGTACAATATCATTTACAGTTGCTCAAAAAAATAAATACTTGTGTGAAAACCTAACATGATATGTAAAACTTGTATGCTGAAAAATACAAGATGAAAATGTTAATAATAGAAATCAAAGATGCCTATTAAACAGAGGACTATCATTTTCATGGATTGGAACATGAAATATAATAAAGATGGCATCTCTCCCATTGAAATTTAATATAACTCTTATCAGGATCCCAATAAGACTTTTTTATGGATATAGACAATATTATCCTAAAACTAATATGGAAAGGGAAAGGAAGTAGAATAGCTAAATTCATTTTGAAAAGGAATAAAATGGGAGGATTCCTGATTTCAAACTTAATTATATAGCTACAGAAATAAAAACAATGTGATATTCAATGATGGCCAGAAACATAGATCAACAGAATACCAACACCTACATAAATACTGCCAGTTGATTTTTGACAAAGGTACAAAGGCATAATAGTAGAAGAATAGCATTTTCAACAGAATGATACAAGAGCAACGAGCAAAGTGGAACCTCAAACTAAACATCACATCTTATGAAAAATTACTCAACATAAAAAAATAGGTCACAGATTTAATTGCAAAATCTAAAACTGTAAGACTTAAAAAAATAACTTTGGAGAAAATCTGCAGAACCTAAGGCTTGGTAAGAGTTTTTCAATGTGACATCAAAAACATGATACAAAAAAAAAGGAAAGAAGAAAAAGAAAAAATGGTAAGCTGGGCTTTGTCAAAACTTCTGTGAAAGACTATGTGAAAAAGAATAAAAAACAAGCTACATACTGGTTGAAAATATTTGCAAACCACACATCTGACACAGGACTCATATCTAGAATATTTTAAGAACTCTCAAAACTTGACAATAAAAAGTCAAATAGTCCAATGAGAAAATGACTAAAGACATGAAGAGACATTTTACCAAAAAGGATATATAAATGGCAAGTAAGCACAAAATTATTTAATATCACTACCATTATAGTAATGCAAATTAAGAATGCAATGAGATACACTTATCAAAACAACTTATCAAAACAACTAATGAGAATACCAAATGCTGATAAGTATGCAGAAAAACCTACATCTCTCATATATTGCTGCTAGTAATGCAAAAGGGAGCAGTCAAAATGAAACTTGGTTTGGCAGTTTCTATTTTAAAAAAATTAAACATAACAATGATATAGCTCAGCAAACATACTGCTGAGCATATAAGCCCAGATAAATGAAAACTTATGTTCACACAAAAACTTGTACCTTATTGTTGATAACAGCTTTACTTGCAATAACCAAACTGGAAACAGTCAATGTGTCCATCAACAAATGCCTAAACAAACTGTTGTACATCCATACAATGGAAATACTACTCAACAAGAAAAAGAAAGAAACTCTTTCATACATGCAATGACTTGGTTGGATCTCAAGGACATTATACTATATGATTGAAACTAATCAAAAAAGTCTCAAATTGTGTGTTTCCACATATATAACATTCTTGAAAGGACATAATTATAGAGATGGTGATTAAATTAGTGATTTACAGGGTTTAGAGATGGTGATTTGGAACAGTGTGAGTGTGACAATAAATGGGTGATCCAAGTGAGATCTTTGTGAGATAAAATAGTTCTGTACATTGATTTTAGTGGTGGTTAAATAAATCCAACATATGAATACAACAAATAAACAGAATATTATGCATATGTTGTACCAATGTCAATGATTTTGATATGTAACTTGTAATATAAAAAAACTGGGTGAAGGGTACAAGGGTCCTCTGTGTATTATCTTTGTAACTTCCCATGAATCTATAATTATTTCAAAATAAAATGTTAAAAATAATATATAATAGGTAGGGAGGGGATTATATGAGAACAGATTATTGGGAAATGTCCTGCCTGGTTTCAGAAGCTGTAACCCTGCCAACAGGCAAAAAGGCTCCATGGCTAGGGGACCTTGGGACCATAAGCAACTAAGGAGACAAAACTTACCCTCCCAGAAAGGGTGCAGTCTCTGCCCCCTTTACTTCACCCTGCTTGGCCCCTGGAGGATGGCTGGATAGTCAATGATGGGTAAGATTCCTCAAGAAAGGAACAACCTAAGACAGGCACAGTCACAAAGGGGCCATCAGGGAAGGATTTAGGGGATTGTGGAGAAGGGACAAAAACACTCACCCAGGTGTTTGGAGATGGCAGCGAGGTACGTGGAAACAGAGTCCACTTCCCTCAGTACGCAGGTGAAATACCTAGCTGATTTTGTGAGGAACAGAGCAAATAGCCAACAGTATTCCAGTATATATGAAGATTGGAGATCAAAAATTATAGAGGACGTTGAAAAAGCAAATGATAAGGAGAGTGCTTAAGGACAATAAGGTCTCTGGGAACAGCACAGGGACCAGGGCACCTGCAGCCCCAGGCCCATCACCCGCTGGGTCTGCTGCAAGATTCTTGGGAGAGAGTCAGGCTGGGCTGTGTGAGAGGCCAGGTGCTTGTTTGGACCAGGGGACTTGAATAGGAGGAATTTTTCAAAAAGAAAAACAGAAGAAAGAGGCACTCCATGGCTGTTTTGGAAATTCTCCACAGCAGCTGCCCTCCTCCTGTGCCCCTACCCCGGAAGTCCTCAGTCAGTGGGCACCCAATTTGTGGCTGAGGGAGGCCCACCCACACCCATGCCTGAAAAACTGGGGAGGGTGCATACCTGGTTCATGGCCCAGCGGCAGCCACGCCAAAAGCACTAGGGACAGTGTGCACCCAGTTCAAGGTCTGCAGCTGCCTGTCCATGCTCATGCCCGAGACACCTCCCACTCCCAGATGGAGTACCTCCCACCTGGCCCCTGTGCCCAGAGCCCTGCAGAGCCAACTGGCTCTCTAGGAGGAAGGCAGAAAAGCCCTGCAGAGGGGAGATTCAGTCCCCAGAAAGACTTGACTCAGTGCGGGGCTAAACTACAGAGTCCCTAGCATCTAGGACAGCAAAGAGCAAGAAGGTAGTGTGTGCGTTGCCCCTAATTGGTGCACCTCAAGGATAGTGCAACTGGTGAACTAAAGGCCTAGGCTGGATGCAGAAGGGCACTGAGGAACAGGGCTGGAGGCTGGACAACAGTGAAGAGTGTGGCTCAGGAAGGGAGGAAAGTGAAACCAATCCCTCCTCAGCCTGACACAACCAAGAAGACTAGCAGCAGAACTGGCCTGACTGGTTTAAAGCCAGCAGAAGGCTTTTTTTTTTAAATTCCATCTTCCTTTCTGTCCTTCTTTCTTTTTTCTTTTTTATTCCTTCTTCCTTCCTTTTCTTTTTAATTCCTTCTTCCTTCCTTTTTAAAAAATTCCTTCTTCCTTTCCTTCTTTCTCTTTTTTCTTTTTTTCTTTTCTCCTTCTTCCTTTCTTCCTTCCTTTCCTTTTTTATTCCTTCTCCCTTCCTTTCCTCCCTTTTTTCCCCTTATTTTCTTACAGATGAGACAGTAATACCTGGAGTGAAGAAAAGACCAGAGTTAGACCCAAATAGAGGTTATCCAACAACAGAGACAGTGAGACAAATTTCACTTTGCTACTCCAGAGAACTTGCAAGGTGGGAGCAGTGAACACCAGTACACCTGCTGGAAGAGGAAACCTACCAGTGAAGGAACTACCAACAGATAACAACAGAAGAAGGTGAAGGAGGGAGTGGAAGCCACACTAACTGATTGGTCCTCAATCCAGGACCAATCTGGAAATAGAAACAAAAGGTGGAGAAATTACCCACAACTGAACAAGAGTGAGAGAAGCCTCAAAACCTGGTACACACAAAAGAATCAGCTTCAACACAGTCTGTCCACACCTGCACAACAGAATATAAGATGTGGTGGATGGAGTGATCCTCAGTTAACCAGCTGGAGGGAAGCACCCGACAAAGAAAGACCCAACAACAATCAAAACCCAGACATACAGAGAGTCAACATAAACGACAGCCTAAGACCAGCAAGCTCAGGAGATTAAGGAGACTGCATTGCTGAATCTCACAGGTATCGTACCATAGAAGTTAACTGATGTGGACACCGGCCTGCAGTGTCTGCAGCATTATGGATAAGACATAAGACAAATTCACATGCACTACTGAGTCCTGTAGAGGAAAAGGGACAGCGTGGCTACTCTCTGAAGGGGAGAGCACGTTGGAGTGCCCTAGCCACTCTCTCAAGAGTAGAGTGCCTCAACCCTTGCTTTGACAGGATTTTATTGGGGTCATTTTGTAAAAGAATACAGGTAAAACTCATTAATTATTATCAGGCAGTAAGAATCAAACATAGAAAGAACACTGAGGGCCTATTTTGAGTCAGGCTCAGATAGCTAAAGAGCCAAAAAACTTTGAAGAATAAACTCACTGCTCACTTGGACCCTAATCATTTAATTGAGAGCATTCTAAACAAAGCAGGTTTCACAGGATTTTACATATTCTTTCTTAGGTCTGATCACCCTAAGGAACACACCCTTTCCAGCATAGGGTGACACCCACAACCAGCACTGTTTTAGGCATAAGTCAGGCAGGGGAAGTAAGGCAGCCAAGAGATTAGGAGACTTCTTACAGAGAGAATGAGGACTCAGGCTATGTCAAAGCCGAGGGGTGAGGGTCCATCACCCCCTTTTGCTATAGCCCCCCAAGTCCTTCACTGGGGCCTCCATGTAATTGTGCTTATCTTAGGCCATTCCCCCTTTGGGGAATTTTACCCATCATTGGCTAACCGATCAAGCATTGGGAGCCAGTTATGGATTAAGTTAAATGAGCAGAAGCAGCACCCCTGCCAGGGAGATAAGCTTTGACTGCTTAGTGACTTATCATCTGAAAGTCACTCACTCAGCCTTAGCCATGGAGGAGTTACAGCTTCTGAAAACAGGCAGGGCAGTTCCCAACAGCTTACACCATAAACCCAGGGAGTCAGAATAGATTAATTTAAGAAGGATAGGCTAACAAGAAGAGTCTCCCAAACAATGGGAAGACAATGAAACAATCCCCAAATAAAAGGAAATGAGGAAGCGTCAGAAAGAATGCTAAATGAAATAGAGGCAATTCAACTATCAGATATTGAGTTCAAAGCAATGGTTATCAGGAAGCTCAATGAGCTCACACTGAATTACCAAAAATTACAGGGAAACTACAATGAACTCACTGCAAACTATATCAACATGA
>CM052539.1:73937434-73954711 GCA_028533065.1 Trachops cirrhosus
TTCTCACTCAGCCTTAGCCACGGGGGGTTACGGCTCCTGAAACCAGGCAGGGCGGACACCACAACTAAGATCAGGAACAAGACAAGGTTGTCCACTTACACCACTTCTATTCAACATAGTATTGGAAGTCTTAGCCACAGCAATCAGACAAGAAAAAGAAATAAAAGGCATCCAAATTGGAAGGGGGAAGCAAAACTGTCATTGATTGCAGATGACATAATAGTGTACACAGAAAATCTTATAGACCCCACCAAAAAACTGCTTGACCTAAGAAATTAATTTGGCAAAACAGCAGGGTACAAAGTGAATATTCAGAATCAAAGGAATTTTTGTACACCAACACTGAAGTATCAGAAACAGAAATTAGAAAAAATCCCAATTTCTTTGCTTCATGATTTTCTTTTTACTTGTCATTCTTTTTTGTTATTTTTGATGGAGTTTCCAATAGAAGAGTCAACTAAAAATGCCTTTAATCCATTGTTTCAACTACATAATTTAATTATTTTAAAAATATCTATATGCTGTCTTTCTGCTGAATAGTGATGTCTCAAATGAGACAGAGTTATTCCTCATTTTAAAAAAATCTCCAGCACCAAATGTACTGGGCCCTCAGCAAATGTTTTTGAATTGAGGTGAAATGGGTTGAATTTTTATATATTTTATTGTCTACTTTTGGTCACAAAGGGGAACCAAGAAAACATGGCTATTTAATGTATCTCAAGTCATCATCACTACTAGAAAACCACATCAAAACACTGTGTGTTGTTTTTGGAATATAATCATCTTATTTTTTATGCAGAATGCCAGAAGGTTTATGTCGCAATTCAACATTCAATGCTTCTCATAATTGCTTTCACTTCTCCTAGGCAACTAGAAAACAGAAGCATTCAAAGGTATATTATTCACCCCAATGATAAGGGAAAGCCTATTACTTGAAGTCAATAGCTACAGGAATTCTATTCAGCATATATATCTACACCACGATCTTCAACATATCTCAAGATCGTTAACCCACTTAGTTTTCCAGGTGGTTCAGATACTCAGATACACTAATAGCTAAACATGGAAGAGGTTGCAGGGTGCTTCTTTTGTCTGGTGTATTAGTCAACATTCTCTAGAGAAATAGAACCAATAGGATGTTTGTGTACATAGATAGAGATAGATTGTTTGTTTGTTTGAATAATTGGATCACGTGATTGTGGGGTTGGCAAGTCTGGAATTTACAGATAGGCCAGGAGGCTAGAGACCAAGGGAAGTGTTGATGTCTTGAGTCCAAAGGCAGTTCAGAAACAAAATTCTTTTTTTGTCAGGTGCTTTCAGTCTTTTTTCTCAATACCTTTAACTGATTAAATGAGACCAAGCCACAGAACGGAGGGTAACTTACTTTAGTCAAAGTTTATTTTTTAAATATTAATCACATCTAAAAATTATGTTAAGATTATTTATTTATTTATTTTTAGAGATAGGGGAAGGGAGGGAGAAAGAGAGGAAGAGGAACATCTATGTGTGGGAGAAACATCTATCCATTATCTCTCACACACCTCCAATCAAGGACCTGGCCCAAAACCTAGGCATGTGCTCTGACTGGAATGGAACAGGTGACTTTTCTGTTTGTAGGATGATGCCCAATCCACTGACCCACATCAGTCAGAGCTGTAAGAAATATCCTCACAACGGCATCTAGACTGATATTTGACAAAAATTTATTACCATGGCCTAGCCAAGCTGACACATAAAATTAACCACTACACATGGCATAGTTAGGAGAATTACAGATAAGCATCAATAGACCAAGCTTTTAATTCAAGTGTTATTGTGCCACACTAAGTAACCATGAAGCTGCAGTGCCATTTTATACCACACAAAGTATCCCCATGAGAACAATGCAGAAGTCAAGTCTCAAACAGTAGTCTTTGTTGTGGTATCCAGATTTATTCTGCTTAATAAATATGTTATTGTAAAAAGTTCTTTTTTTATTGTTGTTCAACTACAGTTGTCCCTATTTTCCTCCCACCACTCTCCCCCACCCTACCCACCCTCACTTCCCACACTCAATCCTAATCCCCCACGGAGGTCCTTTATATATGCTCCTTGATGACCCTTCCCCTTATTTCCCCCAATTATCCTCCTCTCCCCTCCCCCCTGGTCATTGTTAGTTTGTTCTTTTTTTCAATGTGTCTGGTTATATTTCACTTGTTTGTTTGTTTTGTTGATTAGGTTGCACTTATAGATGAAATCATATGGTATTTGTCTTTCCCCTCCGAGTTCTTTATAGTTTAAGGCATCCAGAAAGTAGCACGTTTACAGAATATGGCAATATTATTTTGGGAGCTGTGCCTTCAGCACCTCTACTCTCCCACTTCACATGATGGATAATTTGGAACTCACTCTTTTGTATGCTTTGGCTAAAATTTTAGATTTATATTTTATAATCAACCTGCAAAACAAGTCCCAATTTCACGTGAGCTGAATGAGGACTAAAAATCAAGCAACAAATATTAGGACTATCCTTCCATTACACCCTCTTGGAAAAATGACCCTTTGCTGCCATATGAAGGTTTTTTTAAGCTTTAATACTAAACAAAAGTTTAAAAGGATTAACATGAACCACCTTTCACTAAACACACAGAATGCATTTTAACATCTAGTATTTCATCTTTGGGTCCTTTTAAATTGTAATGTCTTGTCATGTAGAAAAACTGGCTGATACTGTCCACTACTATTCCTGCTAAGTTATTCACAGATCCCCACTGACTTTTTTCAGCAAGTTTTTCAAATCCTTGGTTTCAGTTGCTGTTTTGTGTCTTTCTGACATTAGTCAGTTAGATTTATGGTCCCCTGTGCAGGGGTTCCTACCATGTGTGTCATTATTCTAATGCTTCTCCCTTTAGCAATCTGTGTTTATAACTTAGTCATTTAGTTGCTTTGCCCAAATTCCTAGGACTTACACCTTGCTGGAATAGCATTTGTTATTGCCAAGGTACTTTGTAAAACACTTGACTCTATCTTCATGTGTAACTATTTTTAGAGCCAACAGTAGAATTGAACAGATCTGCTCTTCAATTGTTTATTTTTGCCCAGACATTTATTTGGAAGATGTTAGTTCTCTTCGGGCTTCCACAGATGCCCCACTTGTTCATTCAACATCTTTTAGAGCACCAAATATGGACATGACCAGCTTGCTCACAGGTAAAATAAAGGTTAACACTTTCTTATCATGTAAATAGCTGCAATGTTAGCCTATTTATGAACTTCTACTTTTATTTTTTGTCCAGTTATGTGGAATATTGTCCTTGTTCTTCAACAAAAATGTGTTTCTCATTATAACTGTCAACTGGTTCATAATAATAGACACAGGCAAATGTTAAAATATCTTGTAACCTTTTTAAAGTAAAGGGATAATGAGTGATGATGATGCCATGGAACAGTTGGAAAAGAATGTGAGTGATATATCAATATTTGATGGGCATTTAAAACATGCTCACTCCAGTATATTTCCCCACTGACCTGTGCAGTGCTTAAAATATCTACATTCATGTAACATTTTGGATGAGTTGACATCTTAAATCTACCCATTTAGGAACTAGAATGGAATATTATCATTTATGTGTATATTAATTTTATGCTGTGACTTCATGAAACCTTTCATAATTTCCACAGGTAGAGTATCATTCATGCCTTAGAACTATGTGAGTTGCCTACTTCTATCATTTATGAAATGATTCACATTTTTGTATTTATCTGTATATGTCAGTCATTCAATTTGTAAAGTCCTTGAGAGTGAGGTATGCATCTGAAGTTTAATTTAATCCTCCATACCATATAAAAGAGAGTTGTGTATTTATGGATGCTCAAAAAACTGTTGACTAATTGAAAAAAGTAAATGACTATATTAAAGTTAACTAGAATTTCAATTGAGATAGGGAAGGTATACAAGATAAGCATAATATGATGGCAAAGATATAAGTTGATGTTATGAAGGTTAGTTTCCAAACAAAATGATAAAAATAACTGCTTCAGGTTCAACTTCCAGGATGGCAAAGTGAGAATCTTGGTAAATCTCCTCCATAAGAACAAAGAAGATACTAGTAAAAGTTATCAAAATCAACTATTTCAAAACCAAGGGTGTACTACAAGGTAGAAAATATTTAAGATAATTAACTTTGGTTATGATAGTGGGTTCTGTGGTATTTTATTTTGAAAATTCTTCAAAATAAAGAAGACCCCATATTTGGCTCCCCCTTCTATGACATGGTAGCTGTAACAACTACCAGTCTCACAGCCACAGGATGGGGCTAATCTGTTTTAGAGCTTTGCAATAAGCCCCGCTTGCAAAGTGTTGTCACTGTTGGAACTGACTAGGAGCTCTCTGGAAACGTCTCATTCCCAGGTCATTGTTGCTATTTAACCTGACTTGTATTTTGGCTTGGAGGAAAAAGCCTTGTTTTCAGGTCATTGTTAAAGATAAGTACAATTAGCTGCAATAGTTAATATTACCACTGCCTCAGGGTGTGCTACCCATTGGGACAAATAAGAAGCTGGTCAAAATTTTTAAGAGGAAGCTCTAGGAAATGATGCAACTGTAAAGGGTTTTGAAAATATTTAACATGTTCCTGGGATCTAGAAGTTCAAATACCTGTGCAGGTTGTGAGCATGCCCAAGAAAACCGAAGACTCAATTACTTATTACTGTTTGGTTGACTTTGTGGCCCTGCAAGCAGGAATAAAAGCTAATGCAAACAGGTACATTTCCTGAACTTTGAGGGTGTGGCTCAATTTGTGCACAGATTCCCCTTTGAAAGAGTAGAAGACTTATTGGCTCAAGAAAGCCTTCTGACCAAATACTGACTGACGTGTAAACTATGCTCATCCAGGGTCAAACTCCACAAGTCCACGCTTAAAAATAAAAATGACAAGAGAGATAGATAGATAGATGATAGATAGATAGATAATAGATAATTAAAAAGATTTCAGTGACCACACACTTTAGGGAATATATACTCTATGGAATTAACCCTGGAAAGTCACTAAAGAAACAGCAGCAGCGGCAACAACAATGAAATAATAACACCAAAATGGGGGTGGTAATTTCAGGGTTGGTATAATACACAGTCAATTCCAATGATTTACAAATTACATATTTATAAATTCACCTACTTGCTAAAATTTATTTGTAAGAACATAATACTCATGCTTTCACAGTCATTCATATAAATGTGAATGCATGGAAAGGTGAAGTCAAACAAGGTGACACTCTGCCTTCTTGTTTAAGCTCTCAGACAGAGATGATCAAAGAATGAAGAAAGTAATGGGACAGCCTTAGGCAAGTATGTTACTAAGCTTCTAAACCTCATTTTCTCTTTTGTAAACCAAAGAATATGGAGTCTACCATGATAAGTTGTTTTCAGGATATAATCTATTTGATATATGTCTATCTATCTATCATCTATCTATCTATCATCTATCTATCTATCATCTATCGTCTCTATCATCTAGGATCAATAGTTCAGTATTCACTAATCCAGTGTTTATACTGATTTTGTAAGGCATAACTATCATGAATAAGTAGAACCAATGCTATTATCTAAATTTCCTGTTTTCAACAAAAAATTCTAAAATATGAAAATAAACAGGAAAGTATAGCCTATATGCAAACAAATAAAATAGTCAGTAGAAGGTGTCCTTAAGGGAACCCAAATGTTTCACCAAAGGAAACCATGTTTAAGGAACTAAAGAAAAGTATGACAATTATGTCTCACCAAATAGAAAAATTCAAGAGATAGAAATTATGAAAAAAAGACAAATCAATTTTCTGAAGTTGAAAAATACAATAACTGAAATGTAAAATTAACTAAAAGGGGTTAGCTACAGATTTGAGCTGGTGGAAGAATCAGTAAACTTGAAGTTAAAAGAAAAAAAATTAGTGAACCTGAAGATAAATTAGAAGAGATTAGCCATTCTGAAGAACAGAAAGACAGTGAATAAAAAAAAGAACAGAGCCTCAGAGAACTGTGGGACTTGAGTGTAACAACATAAGCATAATAGGAGTCCCAGAAGGAGAGGAATAGGAAAAGGGGCAGAGATATATTTGAAGAAATAAAGTCCAAGAACTTTCCAAATTGAGGGAAAACATTAATCTCTATATCCAACAAGCTCAACCAAGTAGAAAAAACTCTGAGGTCCACATCCAAAGCATCATAATTATGCTGTTAAATTATCAGTAATGTAGAGAACATCTTAAAAGCAATAAGATAGAAATGACTCAACAAATATAAGGGATTTTTAATAAGATCAATAGCTGATTTTTCATGAAAACCATGGAGACTCAAAGGTGAGATGACATATTTTGAAAAGAAAAGACTGTCAACAAGAATTCTATGTCCAACAAAACTGTTCTTCAAAGATGAAGGAGAAATAGAAACATTCACATACAAGTAAAACTGAGAGAATGTATTGCTAGAACATTGCCCTACAGGAGGTACTAAAGGGAACCTTTTATTAT
Organism: Trachops cirrhosus; assembly: GCA_028533065.1. Taxonomy (NCBI): domain Eukaryota; kingdom Metazoa; phylum Chordata; class Mammalia; order Chiroptera; family Phyllostomidae; genus Trachops; species Trachops cirrhosus. The sequence continues at coordinate 73,943,936 of CM052539.1, forward strand.
GGAAAGGAAGAAGACCAGATGATTTCACAAATCCACACAAAGAAATAAAGAACATCAGTAGTGGTGTTTACACAGGGAAATATTAACAATTTTTTTCTCATTGATTTAAAAGACAATTGCTTGAAATAATAATTGTAACACTGTTGATGGGCTTATTTAAAATGTAATAGCACACAGGACAACAATAGCACATAAGAGGGGAGCAGAATAGAGCTATCTTGAAGCAAAGTTTTAATATACTACTGGAATTAACTTAGTATCAATCTGAACTAGATTGTTTTAAATTAATATGCACACTGGAATCCCCAGAACAACCATTAACAAATTAACTTTAAAAATATAGTTTAAAAACAGCACAGGAAATAAAAGAGTACATTAGAAAATATCTGTTTAACAACAAAAAAAGAGAATAATGGAGAAATGATGGAACAAAAAGATATGACATAGAAAGCAAATAGCAAAATGACAGGTGTAAATTCTACCATTGAATATAGTTACATTAAATGTAAATGAATTAAACACTCTAAGTAAAAAGCATAGATTACCAGATTGGATTGATAAATAGAATACAAATATATGCTGCCTATAACAGACCAATATTAAATTCAAATAGATTAAAATAATCAAGAGCTGAGTGACTGTACAAAGTTCACACAAAATAGACTTTAAGAAAAATCACTAAACATATCCTTGGGTAAGGATAAAAATATGTATGATACTAGGAACAAAGAGGTACATTTACAATGATAAAAGAAATGTTCAATTCTTCAGGAAGCTATAACAAATATAAGCCTATGAAACCAATAATACAGACACAAATTATGTGAAAAACATACTAATAAAATTAAAGACAGCAATATATAATTCAATATTAACAGTGAAGAGGTCAGTACTTCAATATCCATAAATGATAGAATAATTAGACAAAAAATAATTCCCTGAGGGTGGAGATAAAAATAATAGTAGCATGGCAGTGAGGCTAAGGGAGAGGTTGGACCAGTTTTTCCAGAACACTACTATAGGTGTGCATGACATTTAAAAATTATTTCAATGCTCTTTAATAGTTGTCCGATTTTTTGTTTTACCCTTTTAATGATTATTAAACTTCATAATTTTTTGGTTATTGTCTTACTGGCTTTAAAGCCTACAGAATAGTTAAATTGCATTGTTGAAGCACTACCATTTTCTCTGATTTTTTTTAAAAATCTAAGATAATAGTAAATAGCAGAAGCATATGGCAGAAAATATGAAACAAAAGAATAATGATGACCATAGTTCCATAAATTATGGCTAATTTGAATATCTGAAATACAGATATTAGTTAAATAATTACAAATATTATGATTATTTTCTTAGAATACCAGTAAATTTCTAAAAATAAAGTTGTTAGAGTAATGGGTATACCCATTTTAATTTTTAAAAATATATGAAGGCAGTTGCCCCTCCCAGAAATAATGTATCAATTTATACCTCACCATCATAATTTATGACTTTCCCAATAAAAGATATTATAATAATCAGCTGAGTGGATTATTCTGTAATTTATTTAACTACTGTGTTATAGTGGAACTTTTCAATCATTTATTTTATAAACAAATTATTTGTTGAGTTTCTGCTATTATCTAGTCTGTGGTTAGAGGAATTCATAAAACAGACACAGAGTTTGCCCTTGAGAACTTTTCGCCTTTGCACTATTCTACTAAAATTATAGTCACTACTTTTTACACATTCAGATTGTTTTTAAATAAGTGCCAGAAACGGTGATGTATTTTCTAACACTTCTGAATGTTCAGAATTCCCAATGCCTGTAAATATTCTTCACTGGAAAGTCTATGAACATTGGGAAGACTCCAAAACGCACACCAGAGAATGACTTGACTGCAAGGACAAGAGTAAAAAAAAAAATTGGCCCATGCTTATTTTGAGAAAATCTTTTTAAAAAAAGTAAATGAAAGTTGGTATTATATGTATACACGAACTAAGATAGTTACAGACTTTCAGAGCTAAATTGACATTAGAAATCTCATTCAAATTCTTAATTTTGCATTTATACTATATTAAGACAAATGTTTTTTTAAAGATGTTCCTCTATAATTTTTAATAAAAATATAAAATTATAAATGTAATATACATGGTAAAATAATAACTAGAAGAACTGGAAATCTTATTTTCACTATGCATTATCAGTAGCCCAATAATTTATAAAAAAACTTTTATTCTGGAACATAAAAGTCAATACACAGCTGTAATATATTCTGGAATGTAACAGTCATATATATATATGAATATATATAAATGAATATATGTGAATGTATATTCAAAAGAGGGATTTTTAGTCTAATGATTAACTGATAATACATAAGCCTAAGATAGTAAAACAATCAACTCTCTTGGTATTTGTCTTTTCTAGAGAGAGTGCAGAAATTTTGAAGAACAGTTTAAAAAGCCTTGCTCTGAGATTGTCCACATCGTAAAAACATTAGTTCTTTATTACGCTCTACATGAGTGTCATGCATACTTCAGTTTGGGGGGTGTGCTAATGAAACTGGATATATTCTTCTGAAGAATTAGAAATTCCTTTTTGGCTTTTGAGAATTTTTTTCTTTTTTGTATAATTTTTGTTTTATATAACTGGAAGTATTAACTTTGAAAAAGACTGAGGATTTCTATACAAGTGAAGTTTCATCATTTACCATCAGTAGTGAACAGTAACACAGATGGCTGCTTGCATTACTTGAAGAAATCTTTCTAATTCATGATGTGATATGAAAAAGCCAAGTCAATACTCAGAACGTGAAGAAATGCTTCTAATGATCAAAATCAACAAACCAGTGTTTATCTGTATAAAACTATTTGTTAACAGCAACTTCGAATAAATTAGCTGATTCTTAAAAGCAGTGTGATACAACAAACATTAACAAAAAAGCTGAAATGATGTGATATCTTAGAAACTCTCCAGAAGATAAACAAGTTTCACTTAGACATTGTGAAGCAGAAATTGGCCAAAGATCAAAAGCTATAAAACTTTAAAGTAATAATAAAAATAAATCATTGGCCTTGATGTGGAAAAACCCTTTCAAAATGATTGTCACCAAAAATAACAGGGATACAAGAGACTCTGCCCCTACTTGTTAAACTTTGATAATCAGTTTGGCAATACTTGTTAATAAACAATGTTTGTCCCTGCCAATAAATATTTTTACATAAAATATATAATATAACCAAAAAGAATTGTAATTTCCATGAACTGCCCTCATAGGACACTTCCAACTTTACTTATTTGTCTGTCTTATGTTACTATTTCATATTTTTTATATAATCAGCTCAATGTGATAATAACTAGTCTTCTCAGGAAATTTTGGTAAGGTATTGTTTTGCTTATATTTGGATAACTGTATATTAATTTTTAAGGGGGAATCTATTCTGCGGTAGTCATTAAGCTAGTTCTCAAAGTTATGGGCAATGGCATGATTAAACTCCTGGCATCCTTGGGGTTGGATGAGGCTGTGTGACCAGTTCTGGCCCAGCAAAGATGATGTGTGTGATTTCTGGACCAAACATTTACTAGCATAGCTAATTTAATAATACAACTAGGTGAGGCTGCCACACTTTATTTAGGTTCTTCCCTGCATGCATCGTCTGGACAGTGCCTCCAGGCAGAGGCCAGGGTAACTGAAGGGTCTACCTCATTTGTGTCCTTTCTCTGGTAGATCATAGTAGACCTGTCTGTTGATCACTGTCTAAAAGTAATTTTTCTGTGTCCAGTTTTCTAATTATTTATGGCAAAAGAGTATTTCTTGTTACTTAGATGAGAGTCTATGGGTTTCCTATTCGGATAATAATATCACACATGAGTGATAATGATTTGCATTCCCTCTTTTCCAATAAGCTGATCATTACTTTTTCTTATCTTTACCGACTAGCTAGAATTTCTAACACAGTATTATCTTATTCTGAGAAGAATAATGTTTATGAATAAATTTACCTGAGAAGTATAAAAATTACCTCTGTTTTTATCTTCATTCCAATTTTCATCTCTAAATCAAGTAAAATTAAATTTAATATATTATCTATCTTAACATTAACAGAAATAGATTCTATTTTTCCTCTCTACTTATTCATCTATATAGTTATCCTATGTGGGCAAAGTCATATGAAGATGCTTGGAATGATATTCACCAAGTTTTAACATTTATTTATGGGGAGTAGGAGTTGGAGCAAGTTTTGGAAATAATCTGTACTTTTTGTTTTGTTCTGCTCCTCATTGCTTTAATTTTTTTTAAATGACAAGCTTGTATTATCTTTTGAAAATAATAGTGCTTAAGCTAAAATAATTACATGCTTGTTGTAAAAGTAGAATAATATGAAAGTGTAAATAGAAAAATGTGAAAGTTATCCTCATTCACTACAACCCAGTTCCCAGGAATAGCCAACTATTAATTGATATATATACTTCCATACTTGCTTCAGTTTATTTTCAAGTATTTAACTGTATATAAATATGTATGCATGCATGTATATAGTATATATGTATCTACTTTTAGATATTTATATATGCTCATGCATAGATCTATATATGTATATACACACATGTGAATGTTTATAAATATATACACATACGTAATACAAAATGAAAATAGGTATGGTTTCCCTCAGATGATATCAAATATAATATAATAACTTGCAATGTACATTTCTCAGTTTAACAATATACTGTAGCCACCTCTTTATGTCAGTACATAGATATACATTATTATTTCTAATTGTATGAAATTATATTTGGAAACTATTGTCATTTGTTTATATTTAAATAATAGAGAAATGTCATTTTTAAAAATGTGCACTTTTCACTTCAGCTCATTCTTTCCCTCTTGTAGCATCTTTTCCAAAGGCAACACTGTAAACCAGATGTTTGTTTATACAAACATCTGGTCTTCTTCTACACACTTAAATATATTCAATTGTACTTACACATAATATAACTATACATCCCCGTATATTTACTTGTACACATACAGATTTTTCTGGCACTTGATTTTATATTTAACCTTAACATAGGGATCTTTTCCTATTTCATTTTATGTATTCTTTCAAACAGCAGGTTAATATTTCTTAACATGAATGTTCCATAGTTCATTTAGCTCCCTCCCTACTGATGGACATTTAGGTCCTGTGGCAGATATTACACTTTGACCCACTTTGGTCCATTTCAATGACCTTGGAACATGTTTGCCTGAATGACAGAGGCTGAAAAGTTACAGGTTACTTTTCTCGGACTCCCTTATCACTCAGGTTCCAAATAGGCCTAGCTTTCAAAGAAAATATTGGGAATGCAGTCTAGCACTGCTGTTTCTGCGAGTGAGTACAGTTGTTTGGTTTTATGAAACACAAATTACCGGCCTATGTATGCGTGGTACCTAGCTGCCTAGCTTCAGAAGTGTTACCAGGTACCTTTGCTGGCCTGAATCTTGTCTGAGAGTGACTCTGGAAGTAGACATGGTGGTGGCCTCATGTTCCCTATGTCCTGGCAGAAGAGGTGTGGACACGGTACCTGATTCCCTTATCTTCCTGGTCATGATAGAGATAGAAGCTTGCTTGATAACATAATTCTGTGGGGGCATTCCAAGGAATCATTTCTGGAAACTAAATATAAAGGTGGCTTTTTTAGTCCTTCCAATGATTTTGAAGCTACTTCCTTTACTAACTCATTTTCACTTTAAACTAGCTGGAGTAAATTTTTGTTTTCTATAAAAATGGAGTGTAAAGAAATTTTAAACCTAATATTGTGGACCACATGTGACAGAAACCATATAATTTGGCACTGGCTTAGCAATCAAGTTGGGGATGAAGAAGGCTCAGATACTGCATTCTAAAGAGGTGATGAACTCTATTATTTGATGATAAAATTAATACAATTGTTCTTTGTGGTACAGTGTACTTACCATGGCTGTAACATTAAGGGGAATTTACCTTTGGATTTGTCAGTGAGTGACAATTTGAACCTACAAAACTTGTTTGATGTCAACAATATCAACAAACAGAATTGTGTCTTTTCTCTGTGAAGGAATTGGTGACCTTGCATACATTTCTGTATGGCAGCAGCAGATTATTTATTTAGACAGGTTTTCATTGGTACATAGAATGTCCATATACTTTAGTAGCTTTATTTTTTTATGGCCTTAAATTTTTAAGGGTCTCACGCTCTACCAACTGAGATAGTGGGCATGGCTAATGGCCTTAAATTTTTAAATGATGCTTTAAAGAAGGTGTTGCATAGAAATTCTTGCTAATAGATCCATAGCAGATGATGGCCAGTGGGGGGGGGGGGGAGGAAGTTAGGGGATGAAGGGATTGAGTAAAAAGGATTAAGGACTCAAGGAGGACTCAACAGTGTGGTGATTGCTGGGGAGAAAGGGGTATAAGGAGATTAAATGGTAATACGAAAAAAACAATAAGATTAAATTAAAAATTTTAAAAATAATAATCTTTGGGCAGAAGAGTCTGGCTAAATTACTGCTTTACTTACTATACCTAATTAGAAAACCAGATAGCTGGTATGTGGTTAAGAGTTATTTTAGGTTAAAAAATAATAATTCATTAGTATGCTCATCTCATGTAAATACTACAGAGATACAGATTAATAATGTTTTCTTTTATTGTAAAGGAAGCATTTGTATTACAGTGAAAATTCCCCTTTGCCCTTGGATAACTATGGGAAACAGCTTCTAAATATTGCATTTGTTTTGGCTCAAAGGCAAATCATGGGTAATCTGAATCTCTCATCATTTCACAATTCTCTCTAGATTAGTTCTGTTTCCTCAGCAAATTTTTGTTGATCATAAGAGAAATTTGGGCAAAAAATATGTTTATATTTTTCACCAGAAAAATAGTGTTATCTGAAGGGCCTCCTCTGTGGTACTCAGGGAACTTTATCTCTTACTATTAGTAGTTTGGCCAGAACATGAATCAAGCTGCAATATTTGGGCTGTTTTAGAGCTCATTCTAGGGGCAGCTTGTTCAAATCACAAACCACAATGTGGTTGAATCTCTTACAAATTTCAAAAACAAAATTGCCTGAGGCAATATTTTAGTGTGGTTAAATACCAGCAAACCATTTCCCTGGTTCTAGCTAAAGATTGCCAGGGAACTATGGGGTCCATTTCTGTGGCCTCGTAACAAATATGATCATTGACAGAAACATTTCATATTTTGCATATATCAGTTATGCCCTCCTACTCTCTTTTTCAAATTATTTTCCTTTTTTTCTTTCTGCTTTTCTACTTCATCATTTTAAACTTTTTCTAAATTATTCCTCCCATAATCAACACTGATTTCTTTAATGTTTTAAATGATCAATAATAGGGCTCTGGGAAGAAATAATATTATGTTATAATACATAATTATATAACATTATATAATGTAGTGTTGTTATTTCCTCCAAAGTGCTTATTACTGAACATTTAAAACTATGTATTAAATTTAAAATATATATTAAAATATTTTTAAAATGTATAAAACATTATATACATTAAAACCTTTTGTAAATTCTGATAATTTATAAAGACAGGTCTGCCATTAGGTATTCTTTTGCCAAACTCTGTGCAAAAGTGTTTTCTTAAGTGTCTTAAAGAGAGAACAAATAACACAGTAGAGGTACCAGAGCAATAGAATAATTAAAGATCAGTTTCAAACATTATATTCAAATTATAAATTTTAGAGAAATCTTGGATTCAGAGGAATAAAAAAATTATTGAGTACCTTCCATGCATTAGGTACAAAACTTCATATTCCTTGCAATCCTGTGTATTAGAAGCATCTCACATATTTTAAAACTATTTTAATTTTAAAAAACTTTTATAAGCAATTAGCATATTGGTAATGAAAAGCTACTGATTTCACCAATGAAAGACCACTTCTAATATTAGTAAAGTCTTTCATGTCAGCATAAGATAAAGGTGCCCTGGAGTGTGACATTTATGATTAAATGTTGAGTTTACTGTTTCCTGCGGCCACCGAGTAAAGCCACTAATGACATATACCTCATATCACAGTGTCTGTGCTGAGGTATTTTTTAATTAAATTGTACACCTCATAACACACCATTGACTTCTTCATCCTCGCTCACTACTCACTGTTTTCTCTTTGAGTGACTGTAAACACTGCCCGTTTGCTGGTGAGTCACAAAATGTCTGTCTCTGACACTGATGTTTCCCCTGAGCCCCTTAACCACTTAACTGACCTCTCAACCTGGATGTCTAATTAGCAGTTCCAACTCTTCATAGCTGAAACAAATTTCTTTTATTCCACACCTGACTCCTAATAAGGGAAAATAATCTTGTTACATTCTGTGCTCTCTACATCTCAGTGAATGATGCCCCCTGCTATTTGGCTTCTCAACTCAGAAAACAATGGAGTCAGTTTTTCTTTCCTTTCTCTTAATCCATGCATCCAATCAAGAAATTCCAATCTATTTGATCTCCGATATGATTGTTACAGTTCACTCCATGTACTTTGTCTTGGAGCAGACACTTCTAGCTCATGCCCTTCCTTCTTTTTTTGTATTAAATGTCTTTTCTTTGATATTGTTAGTAGATGTTTTTTAAATGTTCTCTTTTGACAAAGTAAATAACTTCAGGCCAGTGCTCTGTGGGTATTCTTTGTTTTGTTATTCTTTTTAAAGAGATTGAATTTGAACACTCTGATAACCAAACAGCTCTAAATAAATCTAGTTATTAAGAGTGATTTATCTTATTGGTCCCAACCCACAATCTCATTCAATCTTACTCCACTGAAGTAACTGATAAGAATAGGCTGGTGTGTCTTTCCACATTTTTCTCCATGGTCACCGAATGTGTCCGTGCACACACCTACACACACACACATATGTGCACACATACATATGTGCACACATACAGAGTTTTGATTTTTGATTTAGTGCAAAAGGATCATATGATCAAATTATGCACTTTACATAAATTTCCTTTTAACGGAGTAATAAATCTAGAACAGTGTATATAGTTTTAACTCATTCTTTTAATATTGCATAATATTATATTGCATAGATGTGCAAAAAAATATTCAGCCATTAACCTAATGAAAAATGTTCTCAATTTTCCAGGGTGTTTTTGTTGTTTTTGTTTTGTTTTCTTTTTGTTTCACCCACTGCAAAAAATGCTGACATAACATCTCTATATCAATAAATTAATATAAAAATTTCTATTTTTATCTCTTCCTACATTTACATCTGTTCTTATATAATAGTACTATCACTTGCAGAGGATACATTTTCAATAATAGAATTGTGAGATTAAAAGGGCATATATATATTTTAATTTTAGTGTATGAGGTCTGTCCACAAAACTCCAACCATTGTTAATATAACAAGAACAGTTTGTGTGACATCGATGTAACCTGGCAGCTGAGAAGAGTGGACTGGAATGCACATGTGTGAACAATGACAACATCACTGTACTAGTCAGCAGGAGCAGTGGATGCCACTGTGTGAGAATGTGTATTGTATGGCAATCGAATTCAAAATGACTGAGTAGAGCAACAGATCTGCATCAAATTTTGCATTAAGCTTGAGTTTTCCTCCATGGAAACTATTCATATGATTCAGAAGGCTGCAGCTATGGGCAACTGGTGACTTGCAATTTCATCACGACAACTCACTCACTCATGCATCACATCTCATGCAGAGATTTTTTGGCAAAACATGAAATCACCAAGTTGACTCAGCACCCCCTACAGCCCAGATTTGGTGTCCTGTGACTTCTGACTTTTCCCAAAACTAAAATTACCTTTGAAAGGGAAGAGATTTCAGACCATTGATGAGACTCAGGAAAATAAGACAGGGCAGCTGATGGCGACTGGGAGAACTGTGTGAGGTCCCAAGGTGCCTACTTTGAAGGGGACTGAGGCATTATTGCCCTATGTAAAATATTTCTTGTGTCTTGTATCTTCTTCAATAAATGTCTCTATTTTTCATATCCATGGCTGGATACCTTCTGGACAGATCTTGTATTTTGGAAAGGGCTAAGAAATTTAACCAGCATGGCCTCTCAATGTTGTATATTCCTAAACATAGTGTTAGCTCTTTGAAACTTGCTGCTAGAGCAGATGTGGCCTTGTCTCTTAGAGTACTTCAGCTACCAACAGGACACAATCACACAAGCTATCCCACAGTTGTTTCTATCTTATCTGTTATTTGCCACTGTAGGGACAGTTGAGTAGTCTGAATTACCCAAGGGATTCATGTATCTTCAGGTGATATGGAAATTTGTATAAAAAAAATGCTCTCGGTATCTGCTCCATATTATCTCCTCCTCATAACCACGTATTCCAACACAGTACCCATATCACTGACAGCCTGCTTACTCTGTCTTGGGTCAATAAGAGTGTTCTTATGCCCTACAACCAAAGACTCTGGTGATAACAGGGTATGTTCCTCTCTCCCTCCAAAAAAAGTTTCTTCCTATTCATTATTTTTAATTCTTTTTAAAATATTTTATTGATTATGCTATTATAGCTGTCCAATTACTCCCCCTCCATCCCCCTCCACCCTGCACACCCTCCCCCACCCACATTCCCCTGCTCTAGTTCATGTCCATGCGTCATAAGTTCTTTCATTTCTACATTTCCCATACTATTCTTACCCTCCCCCTGTCTATTTTCTACCTACCATCTATGCTACTTATTCTCTGTACCTTTTACCCCTCTCTCCTCTTCCCACTCCCCTGTTGCTATCCCTCCATGTGATCTCCATTTCTGTGGTTC
>CM052539.1:73955211-73991316 GCA_028533065.1 Trachops cirrhosus
GTTCCCTGTGTATTTTTCTTCCTTTCACTTATTGTAGCCTTCATTTTTTCATCTAACTTGTGACCAAAATCAACAATTCTGTGAGCATCCTGATCACCAATGTTTTGAACTGTGCATCTGCTAGGTTGGCTATCTCTCGGTCACTTAAAAGGATGGGTTCTGAGGCTTTCATTTGTTCTTCTGTTTGAGCCATCTCTCTTTCTCTCTCTTTTTTTTTTTTTTTTGGTTTTTGGTCTCATTGTGCCTGTTACATATGAGGGGCAGAGTCTTAGGTGTTCACCAAGGTGAAGCAACCCAGTCACTGGGTTGTGATGCTGTATGTTGGGGCAGGGCCAGAGAGGGAACAATGGCGCATGCTCCACTCTCCCTCAGACTTCAGTCCCTTCTGCAGCTTCCCCCAAGCAAACTGGACCTTTCTGGTACTGATTCCTGTGTGGGTGGGCTTGTATACCCCATGGGTCTTTCCAACGACCTCTCCTGTGAGGCTGGGAGACTCTCCCTGCGCCTCAACCCCCACAGGTGTTTTCAGTCAGTGTCCCAAGGCTCTATTTCCCAGCAGGGATCCTGGGTTGCACACAGTGTCTTGCTTCACAGTCACCTTGCTGGGTCTGCCAGTTGCCACCCCTTGGCCAGGGTCTTCCAGCTGCGGTCCGCACTTGCATGCCCAGGGTCTTACCGCTGTAGTCTTATGCGCCAGGTCCCAATGCTCTTTGTGCCTCACAACCCTGCTCCACCCAGCTGCCCGACTCCGCCCCTCTTACCAATCTGGATGAACGTGTCTATTTTAACTTCTTGGTTGTACAACTTCCATACAGTTCAATTTTCTGTCAGTTCCGGTTGTTATTCTGTTTCTAAATTGTTGTTGTCTCTATCTCGGTTGTGCAAGGAGGCACAGTGTGTCTACCTATGCCTCCATCTTGGCCGGAAGTCCTCTATTTTTAATTCTTATTATAGAGTCTGTGAATTATGTTCAATGCTTTTTAAGTAGTTTTTTTAGAGACAAAATAGAAATTTAGATCTTCAGAAAACTCCAATTAGTCTGCATTTGTCACCTCTTCTCATCTGACCCCCTGCTATACAGCTGTCAAAGCATTGTCTAACAATGTGATGAGTGCATGCTCTGGGCAGTCAGCTACCATCCAAATCAGCCCTGACTAAGTTCACCCTTTGTAGAGGAACCTACTAAACAGTCAATGACCACTGTATGAAAATACAATTGGCTCAGACTCAAGGGCATAGTGCTTAATTCTGGTATCTTTTGCAAAAGAAAGCAAACATGCTAAAGTCACCCAAATAATGCTGCTATGATTTGTAGTGTCAATTTTAAAAGTATAGTAGCTTTGCTTATTTAAAAAAAGAAAAGCAGTCAAATCCTCACTTGTCAGATTGATAGAATGCCCATGTCTGGTCCAAGAAACATGAAGAGCAGGAAGTCTGACCTTTAACCCCAGGGAAAGAAGCCAGGCCCTGCTTTGAATTCTAGTCACTGGTGTGATGCTAATATGCATCGGATCCAGGTCCCTCTGCAGGCACCTGAAATTTCTCCCAGTCCAACTTCAGCCTCATGTTTTTACAGCTCCTCAGGCTGGTGCTTCTAACTGATAACTCTTTCAGACCAATTCCTAAAAATGACAGCTGCCTCAAGAGTATCAGAATTAGCCCTGGCTGGTGTGGCTCAGTGGATTGAGTGCCAGCCTGTGAATAAAAAGGTCACTGATTTGATTCCCAGTCAGGGCACATGCCTGGGTTTTGGGCCAGGTCCCCAGGCCAGGTCCCCAGTAGAGGGCACGTGAAAGGCAACCACACATTAATGTTTCTTTCCTTCTCTTTCTCTTTCCCTTCCCCTCTCTCTAAAGATAAATAAATAAAATCTAAAAAAAAAGCATATCAAAATTAATTCAGGTGTCCATCTACAAACGTTAAGCCGTGGTACCCTTTCCTTCACTGGGGTGTCTCATCACAAGGCTTCAGGTAGCTATTCTTCTACTCTTGAAATATAAAAGGGGTCATTACTCACTTTTTCTTTTGATGAATACTGCTATAGGATAAACTGCCTCACTTCCTGGGGTGACAATTCTGATTGCCCCAGAGATCCCTATAATTTAATAACTTCCTCTCACCAGTGTGCATTCATACACACGCACACAAACTGAGTCAGAAAGGGAATGATTTATCTTCTCAAAGGTACTTAGCATACTAAAGACAACAAGGTGACTTTCTGGTCACACACACACACACACACAAAAAGGTAGGGCGGAATGTACAGGATAAATCTTTAATGATTTACATCATAACTAATGGATTGAGATTTGACAAATAAAAATAAAATTACAGTCTAAAATATATAAACTGAAGTAATCGGCAATCTTCTCTTTAGTACAGATGACAGAAAAGAGCCAATAATGTTCTTTTCTCTCATATACAAAATTGAAGCTTATTCAAGTCTAAATTAAATAGCTTCCCTATCAAAAGAAGGTTTAAAATGTCTGTTTACTTATTTACTATGAATAGTTAAGTGGTTTGCTTCACAAATGCTAATTCAAGAAAACAGTCACTTCAAAGTGCCTTCTTAGGTTACAGTTTGTGCTGCATTTGGTGTTGGGTGAATAAAGATATGAGTCTATTGGCAACATTCTTAATCAACAATACATGTTAGGAAAAGATTCAACAAGCTGCACCATTAATCTGCTGCCCCAAATTCCTTAGCTGAAATTGTTCTTCAAATTATTTTTTGTGTTTGTTAAATGTTCTCTTAACATGGAAATATTTCTGCTTTACTTTCCTCAGAAAGTTCAGGTATTTTTTAAAATTGTGCTTCACTTTGTCTCATGAGGAAACTTTATTGTGCTTTTTGTAGTTTGAGTTAATCTGCATAATAATGAAAAATATATACTTCTACATGTCTACATGATTCCTTAGGAATGAAAGTTAATATATAAATTAGTTATTTGTTTTTAAAAATGACATTAAAATTCTAGATATTTTCTGATTTCATAGATTGTTAACTATTGGATGTCCTGGATTTTCTTTTTGTGTGAGGCTGAATGCTAAATGACTGTGTGTAACATGAACAAAGAGCTTATCTTTCCCATCTGATTACTCTTCAGTCACCAAAATGCAAGGGCTATTCACCTCTCACGCAAGTCCCTGATAGGAGTAGATGATGAGTTCCACTAATAAAGAAGCTACATATAACTTTATTTTATTAATAAAGAGCCAAAGGCCATAGGATATTTTTAAAATCAACACCACACAGACATTTTAAATAATAATCATAAACTAAGAAGCCAATTCCAAGTATTAAAAAATACACACAGAAAACAGGAGAACTGATTATAGGCTAAACAGCTCTACTCAAATACAAAATAACAATGGCTAATATATCAAAATAGCAATGGTTGAGCATGGCTAATAAAACAAATTAAATTTGGATTAAAAAGTATATTTAGCTCTTTACCTTTTATTAAGTAAGTCATGAGTGATTATAATCCCTTACCAGCAATTTGGAGTAAGGAAGGTGGTTTTCTGTGTTTGGGTGGTGACTACTGCATTCGAAAAGTAAGCAGTCACAGCCTGCTTTTGAAGGTGGAGATCCCTAAACTGGTGCTCTGCTGAGAACTCCAGAGACTCTTTCCCAATCATTCCTTACTGGATAACCTTATTACCATTGCTCAGTAAGGGCATTGGTGAATTTTATGATCTCTTTTATGCAAATTTAAGACAACACTAAAAATAGCACATTTCAACCAAAAAGGTATGTCTTCTCTTCCTTACATTTGCAAATTACCAGATGATCTTTCAGAAATTCCACATGCAGACTTAAATGATTTATAAGTAACTCAAACTCAGATACTCTAATGCTAAACATATTTACTCTGCTGTTCCACATCTACCACCAACACCACACAAAGTAAAGAGAGCTGTGTATTGAGCACTAAAGTGCCAGACATTGTGCTAAATTCTTCATATAGTATATCACTTTATCCTCATCTCAACTATACTGATGACTATTAGTATTTTCAGTTTACACATAAATAAAGTAAAAAGTCTGAATATAATAACTTGCCTGAAATTACACTGTAGAACCTGTGCTTCGCATCTCAATGACATCATCACTTTCCGTTCAGTCAAGCAAGCCAGAAACCTAGTTCTGTCTCCTTCTTGCCCAACCCCTGCATTTAATCAGTCACTAAGTCTTGCCAACCACTAAAATGCTTCTGGGAATCATCCTTATCTTTTCATTTCCTATCACTGCCAAGCTCAAATTTTCATCATCTTTTGTCCTAACAATAGTAATAATCTAATAATCTTCTAATTGGTTTTCCTATTTCTTGTCTCTCCCACTCATATCCTTAAGCCCCCCTGACATCAGTTCTGCTTCCTCTTTTCCCCTCATTCCTTCCTTTCCTCCTTCTATGAATCCTCCCTGAATTTGCTTCTTTGTCATTCCTGCCCAAGGTTAATTATTTTCTCATTTCTGTACCAATAGAACCTATGTGCTTCATTAGTATAAATCTCATGGCATTGAAACACAAACAGCAATATATTTCTGTTGTTCCTACTACCAGACTATTAGCTTCTTATAGACAAGACCTTGTCTTACTGATACCTCCATTCATGGACTCACTCACATATCTATCTATACAACATTACCCATCTTATGCCAGTAACTTTATTTTTGAATAATGATATTAACAATAATCAGTATCTTTTATTGATAATATAATAAACAATCCTATGAGGTATGTACTGTTATCTTTATTTACATTGAGGAGGTAGACACCACTCTCAAGGAAATATTTGGTTGTATGCTTGTGAGTATGTAAGGGTTCCACAGTGTTAGTTGAATTTAGTTGAACTTCAAATGAAAGAGCAGTCAAGTACTTAAGAGAACCTGGCTTATCCAACAGCCTAAGGACAGTAGGGCCAGTAAAACAATGGTTGGAGAACTTGGACCTTTGAGTCAGACAGATATACAAATTGTAATCCCTGCTCTGTCACTAGTAAACTACATGACCTCGAATAAATTGCTTATGTCTTCAAACCTCAATTTTAAATCTATAAAAGAGAGATGTTTTTAGCACAACTTTAAAGGGCCATCATATTGCCCTTAGTTGAGATTGCATGGAAAATGCTTAGTAAGCTATTTGGTACAAAATAAATGCACAATAAGTATCAACTATTAGTATAATGACTGTTAAAAAACAATATAATATGGGGTCACTGCAGAATTGCAGAATTATACATTTTCTAGTGCAGAATTGCAGAATTCTAGTGCAGAATTATACATTTTCTAGTTAGATTTTTCAATGTCATTATTTTCATTTGATATATTTGGTTTTTCTAATTATGATTTTCATGTGGAGCCGATAGGAAGCACAGCATGGGAGAGGACAGTAAACCTGTGGGAATGTCAGCTGATGAGTTCCTCTAAGTTTTATTATAATAGTAGTCAATATGAGTGCTAGTCAAGTGAATAGTATTTAATATGAAACAGAAGGAAAATATACTAACTTCTTCTGCCATAAACATCATTCATATGAAATAAGGCTATTTTAAATATTTTATATTTCATCTTTTCCTTAGAGAATTGCTATACCAGGAAGAATAAATAAAAATAAAAGTAATTACTGAATAAAGAAACTAGTTTAAATGTCATAGAAAACATTATTTACACCCTAGGGACTGTCTTCTTGCAGGAGAGAAAGAATTCCACACATCTCAGAATACAAAGAAGGAATTTCTGGAACTTAGGGAAGACTTTTGGCTAGATAAGTTAACCAGCACACTCTAGGCCTGAGATGCCAATTGGACCAACATGCAGCTTTCATTGTGATATTAGGAGCAAAGTGGCCCATTGCCCAGGAGGGGCTCTCCTGTGTGGTGAGTGGTGAGCACATGGCTCTTCTTTCTTTCTGCCCACCAGGTATGCTCAGCTCCACACTAGTGGTCAGTTTCCCAATGAGTAAATAAGGCCTGCTTCTTGACACACATTCCACAGGCAAGCCAGATTTTATGAGACAAAAAGTCAAAAGTGTCCCCCCCAAAAATTATAGAAGTTCAAGAGGCCACAAGAGAGTGTTAGTGGGGGCTTTGCTTTGGCCAGTGCAAGCATTACTCAATCTTCTCTTTCTATAAACATTCTAAGGATGGAAGAATTAGATTGTGGGCCACTCCAGTAATCCCCAAGTAAATATATGGGGACCTTTGTGGTTTATAGTCTAAGACTTTATTTTGCTGTATCATCTGTGTATTTTTAAATGTTGTGTTTCTTTTGGTTAATCTTCCTTCCTCCTGGGAAGCAAAGTGTTCTGCAATAACAAACATTGTTTGTGGTAAGTCCCTAAAACTCCAGTGCAATGGATCGCAAAGCCTGCTGTCCATTCTAAATACACTTGCTTTGTTTCTCTCCTAAGCCAGTCATGTTCATATCTACAACTTTGTATTCCACATGTGTCATTTTCTTTAGTCACCAGCCACTGATCCCTCCTTTCAAAAGATGTTTTGCCATGTACTATGAATGTATTCTTCAACTGAAAACCACAAACCTGCTTGACTGGAGAAATTATTGACATCTCAATAATATGAAAACTGCCATTTTTCCTGCTGCTTTCATTATGTACAAATATGTATAAATTTTTAAATGTATTTTAATTGTGAAATATTTTGACTTTAAGGAAAGCTTTAGATAAAAATATAACTATTTGAATGCTGTGTATCATCTTGGGTATACCAGTCAGAGTTTATTACAGATATTTTTTACTTAATAGAAATTCATTAATGATAAGGCTGAACCCAATAAATTAATTAACTAATAATTGGACTCACTCAAAGGAAGAGGTGCTTTTGAACAGACTCTCATGATACCTGCAGGTGAAAGGCAAGTGGTAGAGAAGAACGGAGTGATCAGAGTGAGAGACAATAGGGAGTGAAAGGGACTCCGGCTGTCATACCATTTACCCCAGTTTGCCCAGGGCTAGGTTTGATTTATGCCTGATGTTCTAGAATAACTATTGAATCCACTCCTATCATTTCCAAAGTATGATGGTCTTGACAATAAATGACATGGGTATCCTAGAGGACACATGGTCTACCTAAAGAAAGGAACTTTTACTTGGCTCTAGCTAACTACTGTGATGTAGGAATGAAGATCACTTGAAGTACAATCCCCCAATATCTGCTGTGCTCAACTGTCTTCTTTTTCTCTTTATTTCCTTTATAAGACAAAACTTGTCTGAATAAATGATCTCCTTACAGGTTACCAATTTTCTTCTTTTGGCCTGGAACATCTACAAATTGGGAGCTTCAATACTACCAGTTTCCTCTCTGTTCCATCAGTTGGAATACTTGACTGCACTTAGAATATCACATCTCTACTACAATTAGGTTAAACAGGCCCTGTTTGAAAGCCTTTAAACTGGGCATCCACCAACAGTTAAGAAAACTGACCAAGAGGTTGGAAGCAGAGTGCAGACTCCAGCTTAATTAACTAATTTGCTGACATATGCTTTTAAACCATTTTTTTTTGTTGTTGCTAAGAATGTCACGCATTGAGTACCTACTTTGTGCTAGACACTAGTCTAAGCATGTCATCTATGTTATCATGGTGTTAGTCATTGCAACAATTAAGTGGCATTGGCATCATTATTCTAACTTTAACGTCTAAAGACATTAGATAGAGGCTCAGAAAATTTATGTGATTTGGCCAACGGCACAGGGTGAGTAAATGACTGAGCCAAGATTAGTGCATTGTCTGACTGGCTCTAAATCCTGTGCTGTGTCTACTCTACTCATATTCTTTGCTGAGCAAAAATTAGCAACTTCATCACTTCGATTTTTATTTCAAGCAAATATATTATACTAAACTTCACAGTTTCCATTTGATGAAAAACCTATGTTAATAATTCAAAGTAAAAAACAATCAAATGATAGAAAATTATCATGATGCCTATTTAGCAATGTCAAGCTGGATTAATAATTCTGGAAAACGTACTCTTACTATTAAAATTTTTCAACTGTTACCTATACAATAGGACAACTATATAATATTAGTAATTGTTTTTGGTCAGGCTCCTTAGAAAAAGAGTATGACATGGGGATCTTTTGCAAGTGATTTTTTGAGGAACTATTCTTATGAAAAACCTGTAATGGTATGAGAAGAGCAATGTAAGTTAGGGGAGAAACTTGGCAAAGATGGAATTTTAGAAGAAGGTTAGGCTTTTGATCGAGTAGGGAGTTCTGGAGCTTGGATTATATCATGGAAGCTGTCTTGCCTAGAAGCAAGAGGGCTGGGCTGCTACACTCCTGCCTCATCAATCAATCTGTGGCTACAGCCTTCCAGGCATCTCTTTGTAAGTAGGCTCCCATCAGCCAAGGGCAGGCCTCCAGAGAAAGATGCAAATGTGTACCCTTAACAGCTAATACCAATACCTACACAGCCAGGTGGGGTAAGTGGGGAATGGGAGTGGGGAAATGGGAGTTACTGCTGACAGTATCCACTATAGCTATCGTGTGACAGAGATTTGGAGATATTATTCTCTTTATTTATAGTAATTTTATTTTGTGTCATTTTAAATTAAAGGAGCTACTGTTATTTGTTTCATCTTCAGGTTTGTGTTTTCTTCTTTAATAAGTGATATTCAAAGTTTGCTGAATTCTTACTCTTTTATTGTCCTGAGAGTTAAACCCACCCCATCTTTCACCCATTTTCCCAGGGAAACACTAATAGCTAAGCAATGGGCAAAATGAATTCACAGACTATTATTACTTCCTTTCAAACAATATTTATTACAAGGCACTATAGTATAATAAAACAATTTAGTCAGTCACTTGGAGATTGTTATATTTGGCTATGTCATATTATACAGGTGAACAAAATTTTAGTGTCAAATACAAAGAAAAGTGTTCATCATTTCTCTTAATAAAAATGTATTTCTGCTCTGGCTGGTGTGGCTCAGTAGATTGAGTACCAGCCTGTGAACCAAAGTGTTTCTGTTTCAATTTCCAGTCCAGGATGCACATGTCCAGAATGCGGACCAGGTCCCCAGTGGGGGACACGTGAAAGGCAACCACACATTGATGTTTCTCTCCCTTTCTTTCTCCCTCCCTTCCCCTCTTTAAATAAAGTCTTTTTAAAAATGTATTTCTACAAGAGAAAAAGTTCTTTAAAAATAATCCCCCAAATTTTCACCTGTATATTGTATCACTGACAAAAAATGGTATTAATAGTAACTGTTATTAAAGCTTTACTACAAATATGGTGTTTTGTTTGTGTTTCACATGTATTATCTTAAATGCTCATTGTATCATAAAGATGTGTGAGTATGTCAGCTCTATGACCTTGAGCTTTTTAATTGAGTCACACTTTATGAATAATTTTCTACAATAAAAGACAATCAATAAATAGTTTTGCTATATTTGATAAGATATAAAAAATGAGCTGACTCAATTTGCTCTTTAGTATTTGATTTCTTCATATTGCCACCAACTGTCCTGTTTACAATAAACCTTCAAACCAGAGACCAGTGTAACTGTTGGAGAAGTCAATGCCATTGTGGAGATCTAACAGTCTATCTTTGGTGGCATGGGTGAAACTGATGATTTTCATTTTTAAAAAAATCTGGAAAGAGCATCTCAGTGGGAGAGTTGCTTCTTTTGCAGTATGTCAAGGGTGAGGAAAATTTTTCTGATATTATTCACTAAAGGGATGAATAATTCTAATTTGGAGTCTTTTCTTGCTTAAATGAACCATGTAAGTTTTGCAGTTCTCATTAAATATGCCCAAGGTCTCAGAGAACCTATCTTCATTAAAACATTCTCAAGTATAACCTTACAAATGAAGGCTAAAATCTAAAAAATTTCCCTATTCAGCTTATAAAAGACTAGAGTATATGAATTTGCCTATATGAAATTTAAGTTTAAGTTTTCTTATTCACCAATGGGCCACTGTAAGTCAAAGGAAGTCTTATATAATCTCACTATTATATTTTGAAAGATTTCTTGCAAAGTTTAGGATGAAAAAAGTATCCACATTGCATCTCAAATGTACCCTAACCACCCCTCTCAACTATCTAATTAACATTTGAATACAATCAGCAGTCAGAAAGTACCAAAAAAGCAGATATGTGTATTCTTTCTACAAGATAAATAGTTCTCATATTTTTCTTAAGTATATGAACACTTTGCATGTGTATATATATATATGTGTGTGTGTGTGTGTGTGTGTGTGTGTGTATAGTGTGCATATATATATACAATTTTCCAAATGAATATACAAGGTCTGGCCAGGAGGTATCCAGCCTTGCAATATGAAAAATAAAGACATTTATTGAAGAAGATACAAGATACAAGAAGCATTGTACATAAGACAATGATACCTCACTCCCCTTCAAAGTAGGCACCCTGGGACCTCACACAGTTCTTCCAGTTGCCATCAGCTGTCCCATCATATTTTCCTGAATTTCATCAATGGTCTGAAATCTCTTCCCTTTCAAAGGTGATTTTACTTTTGGGAAAAGCCAGAAATCACAGGCTGCCAAATCTGGGCTGTAGCGGGGCTGAGTCACCTGGGTGATTTGATGTTTTGCCAAAAAACTCTGCATGAGACATGATGTGTGAGTGGGCGCGGTGTCATGATGCAGCTGCCAATCTCCAGTTGCCCATAGCTGTGGCCTTCTGATACATCCAAATATTTTCATGAAGAAATGTTCAAGCTTAGTGCAAAGCAAAATTTGATACAGATTTATTTGCTCTTCTCATTCAGTCATTTCGAATGCGATGGCCACACAGTACACATGGTCACTCAATGATATCTACTGCTTCCACTGACTTAGTACAGTGAAGTTGTTGTTCACGCATGTTTATTCCAGTCCACTTTCCTTGGCTGCCAGGTTACATCAATGTCATAGAAACCATTCTCATTATATTAACAATGGCTGGATGTTTTCTGAACAGACCTTGTATATATTCATTTAAGGTACATATATTCATAGAAGAATTTTGAGTGTAGGCTCCAAGAGACCTTACAGCTTCTGTTCTCATCCTCTTGAACCATCACACTGAGACTACTATTTAAAGAAGCTTGACCTAGCCAACTAGAGGCTGAAAGGCCTCATAGAGCAAAAAGAACCTTCCCCTCTGAAGCCCCTAGACCAATTAGCTGGCAGCCAACACTAACCACCGTAAAGATAACCATTTTATATATCATCCAATCCCAGCTGAGGCTCCAGATGGTTGCAGTTGAGTGAATATTTCCAGGTACAAACAGCAGAACTTCCCAAGTGAACCAAGCCTGAAGTGCTAACCCATAGAATCATGATGAAATAAATTAAGCCAGTGAATTTTGAGGTGGTTTGCTTCATATCAATAGATAACAGATAGCAATAGTTAATAGCCAATATACATGGTTTTCTAAAAAGACTACTTATTGTTGTTTTAAGTAAAATCTGTAAATTTATTACTCTTCTGGAAACTATAGTGTCATTTCTTTTTGTTTCTCATTCATATCTAACATTTGTACAACATCTTAAGTTTCAGAAAATGTTTTTTAATACATTCCTTTGATCCTTACATCCACATTGGAGGAAGGAGGTGGAGC
The DNA here is from genome assembly GCA_028533065.1 of Trachops cirrhosus. Taxonomy (NCBI): domain Eukaryota; kingdom Metazoa; phylum Chordata; class Mammalia; order Chiroptera; family Phyllostomidae; genus Trachops; species Trachops cirrhosus. Next base: position 73,966,808 of record CM052539.1, read on the forward strand.
AGGTGTTATAATCATCCTCATTATCTGGATGAGGAAATTGAACTCTGAGCACCTAATCCACTCAGGCGAATCTGGTACCAGAGCTCAAGGGCAGGATCAAACCCCAGCGGTTTTTGTTCTTGGCTGTGCTGGCTCTCGGCTCCCTCTGCCTAAGGGAAATATCATTGTTAACATTGGCAGGGTTGAATTAAATCTAGGCTTGCATTCAACAAATCCTTGATGCTGAATTTCTTAAAAATCCAGTCTTATGTCCACTTTTCACCATGGCCTTTTTTTAGAACATTTTAGAGCCATGTTCATTTTAAGTGAAATTTAACTCTGAAGTTTCTGATTCATTTAGCAATAATTTTTTGATGTTCCATATTCCATTTGAAACATTTTCTAGACCATTTACACCTTTTACCTTTTACGTATCTGAATAACCCAGTCATATCTTGCCAAGAGAACTCAAACTTACAATTCACACTTTTTGTTTTAGGTTCAAAAAGCAATGTATTTTTAAACTGAGGACTGTTGCTTCAGTCATTGAAGGAATGGCTGTACTGTATCCTTTAGAAACTGGTTTTCCCCTTAAAAAAGGAATTTGCTTCATGTGAACTATCTCAAACACTATAGTTCAAAATAGGCCTTTGGGTGTTTGTTTTGAATACTAATAAAATAGTCAATAAACTATGAGAACAGAAATCATCATAAACACCAATTTGGGGAAAAATATATTAAGAATAAAATCTTAGGTAAAACTTATTGGGCCAGCAATGCAATATTAAAAAATAGTAATAACTTTGTATTACTTATTTAAAAAGCATTGTTGTGGCTTAATTTATAGGTGATATATCCTTAATGTCTTAATGTTCCACTGAAATGGCAAGGCCTGTTTCTTTCATCTATCCAAAATGTCAATGTTAGTGCTACTAACATTGACAGGTTCTTATTGTATGTTATCTGTAGAATGCTCTCAATAATATGCTAAGTAGATAGGTATTCGTTATTCTCAGTTTACAGAGAAGGAAATTTAGACTTGAAATTGCTAATAGCTGAATTTACCCTCTATCTAGTACCCTGTGATGGGTATGGAAATTAGTTCACTTGTGCGTACTAATGCAAATCAGTAAATCTCTAGATGATATTTAACATACGTAAAAGAACATGCCAACTTCTGCACAACACATAAAATAACTTATGTGAGAGCAAATCCTAACCTGTACTATGCTATTCATGTAGCTGTCATCATGAGATTTTTCCAAGGAAATCATTAGTCAAAATGATTCTTAGTATTTCTGGAATAAGACAAAAAGGCATAAGGCAAAAAGATGTTTTATACTCACACAGCTAATAGATAATAGAGTCACACACAGATAATCTGGTACCAGAAACCTCATTCTTTACTTCTCTGCTATTTATAAATCTAAGGCTCTTTTGAGGCCAGATATAATATATCTAAGGTATTTTGAAAATCTTTATGTATAATTCCAATGAAAGCTATTGTTTGGGCTAAGGAGTGAGAAAGTCAATGAATGATTTTAAAAATATAGGTACCAATTTGCAAACATTACAAGCCATTGTCCTTGGAATTACCTGTCCATTGAACAACAAAAAATTAAATTAAAAAAAGGAAGAAAGAAAAGAAAAGCAAATAAAAGTATAAGAAACAAAGTAGCACTGACTTCTACAATATTTTAGGCATAAATCTCTTTGCTTCCTTTTCTTCTTCCCCACAAGTATTTATTAAGTGCTTAGTAAAAGCATTTATGAGATTAATTGCAGGCTAATTTAGATGATGTTACTTTGAAGACAAAACTTAAGCATATACTTGAGAATAATTTATCTTTCTCATCTTCACTTATAATATTTTTTTCTCTATGAATCTAGTTTTATAGAATGTACTTTTTAGAATGTTAGAATACCACCATCAATAAAAGGACCATTCCACAAGCAAAAACTTCAGTGGGTCTGGATTAAATAACAGTTGGATTTAATAAGTCTGTAAATAAGACAGGAAACAAATATAAATGAAGTCCCTTCTAAAACTTTATGGCCCAATAAAACTGTGTCTTTCAAGAGGGTGTTCAAGGTAATATAATGCAAAATATTTTAACTCCTGAAATGAACTGAATTAGCATCCTTGACTCTACCACCAATCACCTATCTTACCTAATGAATTATTAAACAGTCAGCCTCACTTTCTTCATCAGAAAAATGGAGTTAATGAAAACATACCTTCACATTCTGTGGGGAGAACTAAAAAAGCTAGGCAACATTTCCAACAAAATGACCTCCACATTGCAGGTGTTCAATAATTTTTAGTCTCCTTTCTCCATTCTACTGATTCCCTTCTCCATCTCTTCCTCTTCTTTCATCTACAGATCAAATGGGTCTATGAAAGCAAAATTTCTTACAGGCTTTTAGGTATAAGCTATATATAATCATATAACTTCTTTCAGGTGAGGCTTTTAAAAAATGGATTAATTGCCCTGGCTGGTGTGGTTCAATGGGTTGAGAACCGGCCTGCAAACCAAAAGGTCACTCGTTCAATTCCCAGTCAGGGCATGTGCCTGGGTTGCAGGCCAGGTCTCCAGTAGGGGTGGTGTGAGAGAGGCAACTACACATTGATGTTTCTCTCCCTCTCTTTCTCCCTCCCTTCCCCTCTCTAAAATAAATAAATAATATCTTTTAAAAAATAGATTAATCATAGTGTTAGTTTCAATACATGCCATGATAAAACTACATGGGCCTTTCCTGACTTTCTGTGGGTCTCTGTTTCTATAAAAATTACTGAGGTTTATATATAAAACATAAAAACAAACATTTATACTATTCAAGAGTTATAAAATTTTAGAATTTGGACATTCAGGAAGGAAAAGTTAAGCACTTATTCAAATAAGCAAAAAATTGTGAGTGCTTACCACATATCAAGTCAAGAGCTCCTTGAACTTGTGAAGTTTACAGTCTAGTGGGTACGTACATAATGTTCAGTTTTACTTAGCTATTGTGCTCAAGAAATTACTGATAACAACTGGGTGGTAAAAGGAGATATATCTCACAAGGTTTCATTCAGCTGACATTTAACCATGTGAAGAAGTCAGCTATATGGAAGGCAAGAAGAAGAATCATAAACAGGGAAAAGCAAATATAAAAATAATAGGCAGGAATGATCTTGACCTGTTTGAGGAACACCAAGTAGGTTAGACAAAACACACACAAAAAAGAAAACTTAAGATAGGAAGTCAGAATGAAAGCAGGAACAGATTGTGTAGTGCTTTGTAGACCATGGTTAGTAATTTGAATTTTATTTTATGTGGGACAGGAAGCCACTGGAGAATTTTGAGAAGGAAAGTGATCTCATATACTGTAAACCTAAAGGTAAGTCTGTCTGCTATGTGAAAAATAGATGGTCAGTGGGCCACAATGGAGTAAGGGAGCTCAGTTAGAAGGCTGTTGCTGTGTTAAAAAAATAATAAAACAGTGATTTGAATTAACATGGTAGCAGTGAAAATGAGAAGTGGTCAGATTTAGGTCAAGGCAAGGGGACATGACTATGGGTTGAAATGAGGAGTCAGGGAACTCAAGAAACCAACTGTGACCCCCCTCAAATTGGGACTTAAGCAAATGGTTGAAAGTTGTTTCCATCACTGTGATGAGAAAAAGTGGGGGAAAGAAAATTTAAAGAGGTCTTAGGAATTCAGTTTTTCACTTGGTAAAGTGGATGTGACTATTAGACATTCAAGAAGAAATGTTGTAAAATTGTCAATCATATGCACAACTACGGTTTGAGGAAATTAGTTAAGGATGAAGATAGAAATTTGTTGGTCAGCAGCATGTATATGATTTTTAATGCCATGAGCCTGGGCAATTCATCCAAGACAGGAATGCAGGTCCTCCCTGCCCTACTATCTAAAAGTAGAGCATTCAAACTTTCATAAGCCAAAATGACGTAGAATGAAGAAGCCACTCTCATTAATGTGTACGGAAAACCTTTGAGTGTTCCCAGACCCAAAATTCAACATACACATAATGTACTAATATTCTACACCACATGCAAAATGCTTGATTATGTCCATTTTTACATTCAACATAACACCTTTACAAAGACTGTTAGGCTTTTCTGAGACATCCTGCTAACAGATGCACAGAATAATTCAATATAAAGCACAGATGCTCAGAAATACAGTTCAAAGCTAGGGGTCTTGATGCTGAGACTGAGTGTGGTTCCTGGAGAAGGAGCGTGGTGGGCCCACTCTCACCGCACCAGGTGCATTCTGCCCCTTAGGATGTTTGCTGCAAAACCAACATTGGACTAGAGTTTTGTGTTCTGCCTTTTTCATTAAAGTGAAAATCCTCTTTGGATTTCTTTCAGTTACAAAAGTGGGTACTATTGTAGGTCTTTTGTAAAAGCAAAGTGAAAAAAACGAACTTTCAAAAAGTGGGGGACACCCATATAGCTAGCGCCCTGGTGGGATGAAGGTCAGAGACTGAGCACAGGAGCGCTCTCATATTTTTCAATGGCAGGAGGAAGAACCAGCAGGTGAGTCTGAGAAGGAGTACCCATTCTATCAATACAGAAGGAAAACCAGGCAAAACTAAAAGATATTTTGTTGTAATTCAGAGATAAATCAATTGATACAAAATGTTGAATACAATCTCAACAGAATGCCATGAAAGTGTCAGCTCATCAGTCTTGAAGGTTAATATTGTGATAGACCTCTTAAAGATTTCGCCAGTTTGAAGATAAAAACTATTTTAACAATTTTAACAATAAATTGTGAATATTATTTTATTTGAATAGTTTAGGAGAAAACCTGGAATTCTTAAAAGAATGGATAAAAGAAAAGAGAGAGGACTAAAGGAAGAGAGAAGTTAAACAGAGGTGTTTACAGACTTTCCCTCAAGTATTTCCTGTCTCATCCACACCAATTTTCTTTTCTTTTTTTTAAGGTTTTATTTTTATTTTTATTTTTTTGAATTTTTATGGGTGCTTTATTCAGATGGCCAACAATCTGAGAAGATGGTGGGTTCATACCCTAACAAACCATCTTGTCTTTTCTTTCCAGGCCAATGTTTTTTGTTTCTTTGTTTGAATATATTTTATTGATTATGCTATTACAGTTGTCCCATTCCCCCCTTTGTTCCCCTCTGCCCTGCACTCCCCCTCCCACCCACATTCCCCCGCTTTAGTTCATGTCGATGGGTCATACATGTCAGTTCTTCGACTTCTACATTTTCTATTCTATTCTTAACCTCCCCCTGACTATTTTCTACCTACCATGTATGCTACTCATTCTCTGTACCTTTTCCTCCCTCTCCCCCTCCCACTCTTCCACTGATAATCCTCAGGTGTTATTTATTTATTTATTTATTTATTTATGGATACGGGAAGAGAGGGAGAAAGGAAAAGGAACATGGATGTGAGAGCGAAACATCAATTGGTTGCTTCTTGTATGCACCTCAGGAACCCAACATGCAAGGCAGGCGTGTGCCCTGACCTCAAGTTGAACCAGTGACCTTTCCCCTGGCAGAACAACCAACTCAACCAACTGAGCCACACTGGTCAAAGCCACACGAATTTTCAAAGGAGAATCCAAGCAGGAAAAAAGATTATACATCAGCTTTCTAGTCCTCAGTTGCATATTGAAAACTCCTAATGCCACAGCCCATAGAGGCTTCCTCCCACTTTTCAGGTTGCCTGTCTTCATTCTGGCTCAGGTCCCAAGCCCAGATGTGGGAGTTAAGCTCTAGACAACAGTGTGAGTCATGATTAAACATGGTCAGTTGAACTTTGAAAATATATAATTACTCCATCATTCCCCATTACTCAAATGATTGATCCCCTCAGATAGTTTACTTATTGTGTAACTGCTATCCATGAAAGAACAGAGGCAGGTTCTGAGCCTTAAAAGAGTGCTTCAGGACATCAAAGTCCCAAGTGGATTCCTTCAGAGAAAGCTGATAAAGTACAAAAGTCTAACACTCACCAACCACTTGAAAGAGGAAGAGAATTACACTATGAACTCTGATAAGTATAATTAAGAAAATTTTATTGGACTAGACAATAAAAGGCTTTGAAGTCAGTCAGACATTTCCAACACCACCACTTATTGGTAATTTGACTTTATGCAAACTACATGACCTTAATAAGCCTCAATTTCCTTTCCTGCAATAGCATTATGATAACTTTTACCTAAGAGGTGGCTGTGAGAAGTAGACGACATAATATTACTTAGTCTCTTCCTGGCATTTCTTTTCTCTGACTGCAGCAGCAAATCAGAGTAGGAATGGCTGGAAAATCATGTTTTTTTCTCAACTTTCTTAAACACCTTTGCTTCCTTGTCTGCCCTCCCCATAACACCTAGAAAATGCAACTGCTCTGCTTAAGGATTCCAATCCTTTCCTATCCAAAACCACTTTCTAAATCTTTCCACTCCTTTCTACTGCCTACTCAGCCTGTTCTGGCCAAGTCAGTCCCATCATTCTACTCCATACCTCCTTGCACAGTTCTGCTTAATACTCTCAACTGTATTGCTCCGCAGCTACCTCATTCTCTGAGCTTTTCCTCCTTCTTTTTGTACATGTAGTCACTATTTATCTTCAAAATGTAGTTCAACTAAATGCAACGTGGTGTCCTGAATTGGGTCCTGGAGCAAAAAACAGGACACTAATGGACAAACTGGAGAAATGTCAATAAAGCTATGTTAGTTTTGGTTTTGGTAAATGTACCTAATGTAAGATTTTAACATTAGGGGAAACTAGATGAGGGCTTTAATGGAATTCTCCAAATTATCTTTTTAGCTTTTTTGTAAAACTAAAATTATTCCAAAAGTGAAAAGGTTATTTTAAAAAATCAAGTCCTAACATTTCTTACAGACTTTCTTGCTTATTACCTCCTCTTTGCCACTCTTCTCCCCACTCCTTTTCCAACAGTGTGACTTTGAGTATGTTGCTTAACTATCCTGTGCTTTAGTTTCTTCATCTGTAAAATGATGTGAATGAGCATAAAACATAATAGAGAGAAAGCCAGGCAGAGGTATTATACTTTGTGTGTGTTTGTGGGAGTGAAGTATGTGTGTTGGGGGGCAGGGAATTATGTGGAGGAGACTCGCACCCAAGTTGTCCAGACCAAAAGTCTCTGCTCTTAATCAGTAAGCTGTGCTTACTGTGGAAACGTTATGGGATGTTTTGTTGTAAACATTTATATAGTGTGCTTATAGAAAAACTGGAAAGAAACTTCAAACAGCAGAAATGTCTCTGAGCTATGGAATCATAGGTAATTTTTATTGTTTTATTTTTATTCATTTTACAAATGTTCTACAAGAAATGTATATCACATGTGATGAGGAATAAATAACATGGACACCAAACTCAGTAGTGGTGACCTCTGGAGACAGTGATAGAAATAAGACTCAAGTAAGGATTAAAGGGGACCCTCATTTAGTTCTTAAAATCAGAAACAAATACCATGTAATACTAAAGGGTGTAATTTCTGACCTATAGACAGGCGAAAGTTAGGGGACAAAAACATAAAAAGGAGGTGTGCCTCCTTCTCCCTATTCAGTTTTTTTTAATAAAGTAAAAATAAATTAGTCTATCCAAGTTTTGACTAATCACATAGAGAATGATTTAAGTACCTGCTTTAAAATATCAAATTATTTCAGAACGTTTTTGCACAGTGCTGGTGCTACACTGATAGGCTTCATTTACTGTTTGATCTGCCTACAAGGTATCTGGCTCTGCCAAAGTGACTTCTTCCATTCACGTAACAGTAGTACAGGGAGGTTTCCATGCAGGAATGTTTCCTCATTGGGCTTCCAACAGTTAAAGCACATGGCCCATAATAAGCTGACAACATGAAATAACTGGATTTCAATATATCTTTGAAAGTAAAATCTTATACTCACAGTTGCTCAAAAACTTTCAAAAGCTTTACTGAAGAAAGTATTGTCTATGAATGTTAACCAGATACTCAGTGATCTACCCTAGAACTGAACCTGTCGATATTGATTCAATGTAAAGTGCTTTTATTCATTTGCCCTTTAGCATGAAGCAATTAGCTATATGAAGGGGTATTATAAAAAGCAATTCATCACTGTTAATATTGAAAGGACATTTTTGACCTTGGTTGGTGTGGCTCAGTGGATTGAGTGCCGGCCTGCGAACCAAAGGGTTGCTGGTTCAATTCCCAGTCTAGAGCACATACCTGGGATGCAGGTCAGTTCCCCATGGGTTACAGGGTGCATGAGAGGCAACCACACATTGATGTTTCTCTTCCTCTCTTTCTCCCTCCCTTGCCCTCTCTAAAATAGTTAAATAAAGTTTGTTTTTTTTAAAGAAAAGATGTTTTTGAAGCTGTTGATTATTATAAACCACATACAGTCCTGGCAAAGTTTTACTCTGACCTTATTATCGGGATATTTCCTGAACATTATTTTGCTTTTATCTTTTAAGCACCATGAATGCTGTACATGGCTGTACATTCCTTTCTTGTTTGGGTAATAAAAGAGTTTTGGAGTCAATTTTGTGTCCTAAAAAAATTAGAAGAATATCTGCATGGCATTAACATTGGAAAAATGTATTAAACAGAACACAAAAAACACAGCAACTCAAAAGATAAGACTGTAATTTGGACCTTATTAAAATTAAACTTTTTGGTCATCAAAATATGCCATTAAAAGAATGGAAAGACAAGCTATAAATTGGGAGAAAATATTTATAACAGATTCATCTAGCAAGCAATCTAATTTAAACATGACTGATGGACTAAAAAACACACTTCACAAAAATATATCAAAATGGACACTAAACATCTGAAAATGTACTCACATCATTAGTCATCAGAGAAATGCAAATTTAAAAAATAATAAGATACTATGATCTACCCATCAAAATGGCAAACATTAATGAAACTGAACAGACAAAATTTTGGTTAGGATATAGACTAATGGAAACACTTTTCTATTGCTAGCATAATTAGAGTGTAATTTGGTATACCAACTTTAGGAAAATACTTGACAAGACCTGCTAAAGATAAAATATGATGCAATAATTAGACCCCTAGCAATATACTCAACAAAAACAAGTGGTTTTATCCACCAATGGCCATGTGCAAAAATGTTCACAATAATTTTAGTTGCAATAACCCTAAATGTTAAACAATAATAGAATGTTTAAGTATATTGTAATACAAGTTCATATAATAAAATACTATGCAATAATGGAAGAAAAATCCAAACATCCACTAGAAAAACATAGATGAATATCACAAACATGTTGTTGAGTAAATGCAATCAGACACAAACTGTATAATGCCATTTAGATGAGGTTCAAAACAAACAAAACTAATGTATGATAAGTCAGAATAGTGGTTACTCTTGAGGGAAGAATGAGGAAACCATAGAGAATGATAGAAATGTCCTATAATTTGATCAAGGTGGTAATACATACATTTGAAGACATTCATCGAGCTGTACATTTAAGATGTGTGTACTTATATGTTATGCTTCCTTATTAAAAAAGAAACAATTTATGTCCTTCTCTTGAGAAGTTTATATATTGGTGTAGCATGTATTTGGTATAATGACCTACACTATAGCTCTGTTAGACATTTTCATTGTAATTTTTCTTTCATCTTTGTCCTTATTTATTTTGAATTATATTGTCTTGATATTATTTGCTTTTTTATGAGCCCCTGAAATTCTACTTAGGACATAACTTATAAGTAAATAAAAGTCCAGGTGTTCCTAAATTAAATGTCAGATTTTCATTCTGACTGTACTTATTCAGAGTGGAAATAGTACAACTAGTGAAGAAATTACTTGATATTGCTACTTTACATGATTATTGAAGGAATCAAATAAAATAGCATAACAAAATTTATTTTTCAAATTTAGAGTGATGTGTAAATTCCACTTAAAAGCAGACAATATTAATCTAGAAACATGATCTCTGACAGTGAACAAGAAAACCAACAAGCTACCACCAACAAAAACAGTGAGTCTTACAAAGAAACAATTTGTTTTAAATCTATAATTTCTGTCTCTTCTGAGATTGTTTAGAATTGTTTTAAATAATACTTGTCATTCTTGTTTAAATTCTGTCCAAGCACCACCCACATGCGAGTAGCTGATTGAGAAATTCCTGATGCTCCCAGCATCAACTCATGTGAAGCTATCAGGGGACAGGACCAATTTGCCCTTATAAAAATATTCCAATTATGCAAAGTGATTTATTAAATCAGGACATAAATATACAACATACTAAAAATCAAGTTAAATTTTTAAAGTATCAGTAATATAAAATCTATTTTAGATAATGTTTAGAGGGGAAAATAAAAGAGGATGCAAAATGAGTATACTAGCTCTTTTCATCTCTCATTGTACAGCTAAAGCAGTTTGTAGAGAAATAATAGATATTATGAGACCTTCCCAAAGGAGTTTCCAAATATAAATATTCTGACTTTTATGTTTAAGAATGTCAGCTCTACCAAGTGATTTTCTCCAGTTACTTTCCAACTTAACATAGTCCTCAACACATTTCAAATTGCTTCTGATCCCAATATGCCACTGAGATCATTCTCATCAAGATAACCTGTGATCCTCTTGTTGCAAAATTCAATATACATTTTTTAGTCTTACCTTTCAAGGAGAACTTAACTTTCAAGGAGACTTAACTTCTGTGGACCTACGCTCTCTTGGTTTTCATCCTGTCTCTAGCAGCTGCTTCTCAGTGTCCTCTGTAAACTCTGCTTTTTCCCATCGTTTAAAATTTAGTGACACCTAAGATCTCTCCTGTGTCCCCTTTAATCTGTCTCCCTAAGTAATCTCATCTAATCACCTGGCTTTGATATGGTGACTATCAGACTAGTCAAGATTTCATTCCTGGACCCCAAACTCATGTAACTACTTACATGTAACATCTCTGCTTAAGTTTCCTGTGGAGACTTTAAAACCAACAGGAGTTAAGTAGACTTTGCCATCTCTCTCCCCACTCTTATGCTCTCTCAGTAAGTACCCTCAGTCATCGACTTCTTTTCCTGACATTCTCTGCTTTCACACAAGCAACAAGTCCTGACAAATGTATAGGCTAACTAGCACTACAATCCACTTTTTTCAATTATACAAGTGCTTGTCTACAACCTATTCTACTCACAACCAAATACAAATTATGCCCTTTTCTTGTTTAACATCCCCTTTCATTGCTAAAGAGGTACAGTAGTTAATGGAGATTTGTCATAATAACTCATGAAGAGTTAGATTATTTTTCAGAAGACATTTTTCAATGTAACAACCTTTATGTTTCACTTCTAAACACTAAATAAATATATTATATAAAGCAATATTTATACATTATAATTTCAAGCAAAGATACATTTACTAATTTACTTGATGCAGAAAGACAAATTTTATGTGAATGCAATTTTTGGATGAATCTAAACATATTGTTTTATTTTCATAAGCCAAATGAGAGTGAGGGGGAAGTATGGTTCATTAGTTTGTCCACATGCACTATTTTCATGGCAGCCTTTACTTTAGCTGATGGCTGGTGTGTGTGTATGTGAAAACTTCATTTCTAGTTCAGTTTAAGTACAAGAGAATCAATGCTTTTTATCAAGACTTTATTCTTTACATTCTCTTCCATTTACCCAAGTCCTTTCTTTAGCAAGTACAACAAATCTTCAGGATATTGTATTATATGTTATAGGTACAGACTATATGTACTATAAACTGTACTATTGTAATTTATAAGAAATATATATTTAGTCTTTGTCCAGCATTCCTGGCTCACAGCTTCTAAAACCTTTGGAACTTTCTATGATAAGAAAGATAAAGATTTTTTATATAAATGAAGTGACTTTTAGAAAGCTCTTAGGTGACCTTGGGATGAGGCAGTTAGTTGCCAGAACCAGACACCTGATTAGAGGGCTAGAATTTTCAGTCCTTGCCCTCTCTCTAACCTTAGGGAAGAGAGAGGAGTTGCACACTGAGTTCAGCTGACGATGGCTAATAATTTAATCAGTCATGTCCATGTAATAAAGCCTCCTTAGAAACCCAAAAGGATCCCTGACTGGTGTGGCTCAGTGGATTGAGTGCCATCCTGCAAACCAAAGGGTCACCAGTTCAGTTCCCAGTCAGGGCACAAGCCTGGGTTGCAGGCCAGGTCCCCAGTGGGGAACACACAAGAGGCAACCACACATTGATATTTCTCTTCCTGTCTTTCTCCCTCCCTTCCCCTCTCTCTAAAAATAAATAAATAACATCTTTAAAAATACCCAAAAGGGCAGGGTTTACAGAGCTTTCAGGTTGATGAACACATAGAGATTTAGGGAAAACACCACACTCTGAGAGGGTATGGAAGCTCTGAACCCTTTCCCCATACCTCATCATATGCGTCCTTTCCATGTGGCTGTTCCTGAGTTATACCCTTGTTGATGTTAGAAATGCTCAAACCTGAAGAAAATTTTTATGGATTTATTTGACTGAAACTGAAGATGATTGCTGGGAAGCAGAATCTCAATGAATTGAGAAAATTCTCCAAAATACATGCAGTTTATTTGATACATTAGAATCAAAGGAGAAGATGTAAGGAGGGTTACATGAAATCCATTGGTGGTAGATTAAGAGGGCAGAAGAAAGCAAAGTAGGAAATCTCTAGGATTTGATAAAAAATAAAACAAAGAAACACGTACTTCTTTTACATCGGTGGGTACAGGACAGTAATTAACAATTACAGCACACAGAGCTGGCATTCCGGGAACAAGTAACAACAAGGGATAATGTGGTCTCATGCTCTTATGCCCAGTTGTACCCTGAAGGGTCTGGAATGGAAGATTACTCTGACATTTTAAAGGTATGTCATCTTAGATGCAAAAAGACAATAGATGAGATCACTTAAGGTAAAGACTGACCTTTGTTAAGGAAGCTACAGGCCTAGAATATGACTACCTGCCAAGATCACCATTACTCAGAAATTTTTGCATCCAGACCTTCCTACGTTGTCTGTCTCTGAGTTTGTAAGGCCAGCCATGGAGGCCTCTCCTGAGCTTTCAAGTTCAGTATGTGGTTATGTTTTTTCCACATTCTTTTATAGCAAATGTGTGATCTAGTCAGTAAAATGTTTCTCTGTGTTCTGTGAGCTGCTCTAGTAAATTGATCAAACCTAAGGAGGAGGTCATGAGAACCTCTGATTTATAGCCAGTGGTATAGGTAACAACTTAAACTTGTGACTGGACCTGAAATCCAGTGGCTCTGGATTTCAAGCTATAGTCAGTTGGTCGAAGCTCAGAAGACAAGCTGGGCTTGTGATTGGCATCTGAAGGGGAGGGGCCAATTAATGGGAATGAACCCTTAACCTGTGACACCTGATGCTATCTCTAGGTAGATATGGTCACAACTGAGTTGAATTATAGGAAACCCTCCTGGTATCGAAGCATGACTTGTTAGTGTGGGGAAGCCCCCACACACATCGGAAACTGGGGTTCATAATATTTATTCTCATGGAAATTTTTTAAGAAAAAAAGTTGATATATATTTATCAACTGATATATATTTATCTACATGTCTATCTATATGTGACAAACTGTTTGTATACCTTGATTTGAGATAGAGCACATAAGAACATGTCCCAATGAAAAGTAATGAGCCCTGGCTGGCGTAGCTCAGTGGATTGAGCGCGGGCTGCGAACCAAAGCATCGCAGGTTCAATTCCCAGTCAGGACATATACCTGGGTTGCAGGCCAGGTACCCAGTGGGGACCACATGAGAGGCAACCACACATTGATGTTTCTCTCTCTCTCCTTCTCCCATCTTCCCCTCTCTAAAAATAAATAAATAAAATCTTTAAAAAAAAAGAAAAGTAATGAAATATTGGACTATGACTTGACTTGGGGTGGTGAATTCATAATACAGTGTACAGATGATGTGTTGTGGGATTGTGCACCTGAAACTTGTATAATTTTGTTAACCAGCATCATCTCAATAAATTCAATAAAAAATAAAAGTAATGATGTATTTATTTTTATTTAATGGTTTACACTTAGCAGGAGGGCTTTAAAGAACAAATGCAAGTTGTTAATTGAGAGTCAATCATATACTTCTTGTTTTCAGGATAAACTTTAAATTCCTTAACATGACTTGAAAGGTATGTGAGCTACCCCCTTCCCCATCTGTAACCAATTCCCATTTCATACTTTAATTTTGAGCTACACAGAGCTGCAGAAATCTTGCACCAACCCAGGAGCAACATTCCAAAGTACTGCATTGGCAGAATAAGGATGGCATAAGGTTATGTAAAGTCTCACATAGGGTAGAGGATTCAGGGAAAACAGTAAAATAATAGTAAATATGTAACCGAATGCAGGTCCAGCTGTCTGCCACTACCAAGGCCAAAAGTGGAAAGGCAGGTGCTGATGTAAAGGAAAGTGTTTATTTGCAAATGCCAGCCATCTGGAAGACGGGGGAGTCACGTCTCATAGCCCATCTTCTGGAAAATGGGCGAATCATGTCACAAAGCCCACCTCCACCTCTCAGTGAAGGCAGAGGTTTTTTGTAAGGAGGGAGAGGGAAACAGAACAAAGAGATCAAGGGAGGGAGTTGCAAAGTTCTCTGCGTGCAGATGAGCACAGTCCATTCTGATAAGTGATGGTCCAGTGTGCATCATCCTGGTTTAGTCATTCTGGCTTCACATCATCCTGGCTCCACAACTGAAGATCAGCAAATTTTCCGTAGCTGGGATGCTTCAAGGTATGTTATCTTTTGAAGTTAGTTCCTAGGACTCTTTTACAAATACATTGTTTATCTACAGGCTATATCTTAGAGTTAGCAGTTAGAGCAACAATGTCAAAAGAATGGTGGGGTGGTTTACAGTTTCCCACTGTTACAATTGTCCACTGTTACAAATATGTGTGCCACAGCAAAGAGAAATTTTAGAAAGTATCTTCTTCTAGAACAGCCTGAATCAAAAAATAACTCCTCCTGAACCACCTTAAACACTTTTGAAAATGTATGGTGCTATCATGATCCAATGAGGCAAAATATTTTACACGTTTTGTTACATTGACTACCTCCATTTGAAGTTTGCAAATCAACCCTTATTAGTTTAAAATATAAGCGGGCTACTTGTAAACACTGATTTTGTAGACCCATGTCAATCATCCTGTTTTGCTGATTACAAAACTTTCCTTAGTTCCAGTGTGGTTTTTCTGTTTTGTGGGGGTTTTTTTTAATTTTACCAGTTAGTCCTTAATGCATTTGAATGCATGCAGTAGCTAAAGATTTTCTTACATTCTTCTTAGGTAAAATGCTATTAATTAGGTGGGCTTTAATGAGAGCTTTTCTCTGTGTGCTTCGTAAAGAGTGACTGCTAGGACACAGACGTGTGAAGGTTACTAGAATACTCCAAGTGAGAGATGGCAGTAGTCTGCCCACAGTGATGGGAAGGACATGGAGAGAAGTAGGATTAATATGAAGATTTTAGAATGAGAAATCCTGCCATTTGTAACAACATACCTGACCCTGTAGTACATTATACTAAGTGAGATAAGTCAGACACAGAAAGACAAATACTGCATTATACCACTTACATGAGGAATCTTCTGTATGTCAAACTTACAGAAGCAGAAAGTAGAATGGTGATTGCTAGGGTCTGGGAGAAGGGGGAAATAAGGAGGCATTAGACAAAGGTACAAAGTTTCAGTTATCTAAGATGAGTAAGTCCTAGAGGTCTACTACAGCATGACGCCTACAGTTAATGATACTATATTGTATACTTCAAATTTTCTAAGAGGGTAGATCTTATGTTAAGTATTGTTATTACAAAAATAATAGTAGAGTGGGAGAAAACTTTTGAAGATGATGGATCTAATTATAGCATAGATTGTGGTGATAGTTTCATGGATCTATACTTACCTCCAAACTCATCAAGTTGTATATATTAAATATGTTCAGCCTTTTTTTATGTCAATCATACCTCAATAAAGTAGTTTAAGAAAAAAGAATAAGCAAATGAAATGTGTAAGACTAGGAAAGGGAATAAGAAAGGAATCGAGAGATTTGTCTTGGATAAACTCAAGTTTAATTTGCTTTTTAGACATCTGAGTGGAGCTCTTAAGCAGTAATTGGAGAGTTTGGGGAAGAAGATATAAATTTGGAAGTCATCTTTACATAGCCATGAAACTAGCTGAGATCCCAAGGGTAAAGAGTGTAGATAGGGAGACTAGAAGGCTTTCATACTGAGACCAGCACAGGAATGAAAATGAATAGAAGTGGACTCTTGGGGAAACAAATGCCAAAAGAAAATGGCACAAAACAAGACTCAATCCTAGATTCATTCTCTTCAACTTACTCATAAAGAATATGTATACCAATGCAGGTCTATTTTTGGAATAAAGTGGGTCTTAAATAAATAATGTAGGTCATTTGTGACAGAATGTAACTAATGCTCTCATGTGCTTTCCTGCAATGCCAAATGAGAAATTCAACATTCTTCTCTATACTGATCCTGCGATATCACTGTGATATTCTAGGAGTGCCCTTAAATGTTATGTCAACCTGAACTTATTGCTAAGCTCAGTCTTATTTTCACTGAAACCAAGTGTGTGGCATATTTTGATATGCTGAAGGCTAATTTTAAATAAATCTCATTTCACAGAAAATCCAACAGTTGTAGTACATTTTGCAGTTAACCCAAGTTACAACTACTGAAATTCTATCCCCCTAAAACTTAAATATCTAGAGAACCATTTTAAAAGTCTTTAGACAGTAGAAGACTCTCATGCACTTTCAGACAACATATCTCTTAATAGTCTACAGCTAGAGCTCTTATTCAGGATTTGCTTCAAAATCTCTTAGGGACTGTTTTTAAGTAGTCATATCCGGGTCTCATTCTTGGAAATTCAAATTTGGTGGGTGTGTGAAGAGAGTATTTTGAATAAATTCCCCAAGTGGTTTTGCTGTGGATCACTAGGTAGGAACTACTGCCTGCCCAGGAAGGATCTCTGAGATTTCAAGAATTTTAGATCCAGACAGATTACTAAAGAAACTTTTTTAACTTCCCTAGCCCACCTGCCTGGCTGCAACGCACCTTTGAAAGACACCTTTTAATTTACATATGAATCAAGTGAGTTTATTTAATTTTCATAACAAAATAGGTAACTTTTTCAAACACATGCCAAGCATTTTATCTAAAGCAGATGGATCTCCTATAACTAATACCCAAGAATAACTCTTTTAGGCAAGTATGATAACCTCTATTTCATGTTGGTTGCTCTCCTAATTCAGGCAGTATCTGGGTTAGTCAATAAATATCCAATAGGGACTGTACTGTGTAAGTGATATTCTCACTAATCAGTCTAGCCTCTCTTCCTGGATTATCAGAAAGCCAGATTCCTGGGCTTTATCACTTTTGATTGCTTTTGTTCCCACTGGAAATGCCTTCAGAGGACATAAAATTTAAACACTGAGTCCTCAAGTTTTATGAAGGTTTATAAAAGAGATAGCTTCATCTAATAAAAACTACTATTGTAGACACTGTATACAAGATAAATTTCCTCTCAGAGTGGAAAGCCAAGGAAAATGTATCTAATATAAATTGATATGCTTCATTTTATTTACAAAAATAACTATTTAAATGCTTTGATCTTAACTGCCAGGAGCTACTGCAGTAAGTTTTACGTGCTACCAAAGACATCATCACTAACCAAGGCTTTCTGGTTGAAGTATCTACCTGCCCACATCACTTGGCTTTTATTCTTTATTTCTTATTTTAATGGTGCCATGGTGCCTATGCCTTTTATTGTAAGTTAACTTCAAATTCTTTGTTGGAAGTGAGTAAATAGTAATAATAAAATCAATCCTAAATTCAAGTATTTCATAAAATCAATATTCATTTAGTTTTAGTTATTAAGAGACCACCTCCAACAAGTCTAGTTTGAAGATTATCTAAATTAAGTAATCCAAAAATGGTCTGCTGTTTTTTCCTTTGTAAGATATGCCCTGCTAAGAGGGCTTACTCTCTAGAAGATCACATTTCAGTCAAGACCTGTGAATGCTTCTTTTGGTGCCTGGAATTAAACCTTGTGATTCTCCATCTCCTCCTCCAGCATCATCATGACTAGTACTGAAGCACTCCTATGAACAGGCACTGTGCCCAAAGCTTTGTGTGCAAGCACTCTTCACAACAAGGTTGAAGCCAGTCCTAGTAATGTCCCTACATTAGATTAGAAACCCAAAACTTAAAAAGAATTAATATTTTCATTCAATATATGTTTTTAAATAAAAAGCAGGAACTTATGCAACCAGATAGTCAATCATTACATTTAGTTCCAGCTGAGATCAGGAGACTAAGAAAATACTTGTGCTCAGGATGCCGGGATAAAGTAACTGCTGCTCCCAGGAGCTCTCTGGGGCTTTCCTGAGCTCGCTGTAGATTAGGAGAATGGCCTTCCGCTTGCCTATAGCATGAGCCAGACAGTTGAACCTAACATAACATACATAACAGGGTTCTCTTTCTTTAACCTGAGTTTAGGCTTTTCTCTTTACCAGTGTTATGTCTGAAATCTAAATAAAAGGTTGAACAATGGCAGATCCAGGTGACCGAAGGATCAGACAGATACAGTTGACTGCCTCAAGACCCATAGAACCCCAGTGACAAGGGATCATGGCCGTTAGTTTTACCATCTGACTCTACCAAGGTTACTAGTCCCAGAAATGGATCTCACAGAACTTTTTCTTTTTCTGCATATGGAGAGTTAGTCATTGCCTACTTATCATGAGACATACATTTTACTACAGCCTTGACAATAATAAGTGATAGAACTTGACTTATATTCTTTGACTACAGGATTCAAAATCAGTTAATGGAGGTAAGGATTTATTGATCCATTAAGTCTTCTCTGGCAGCACTGGGCTGGGAATCAGGGAATCTGGTATTTACATTTATTTATCTAATGATGTGTGACTTTGGATAAATTATTTACATGCTGCCAGCCTCAGCTCCCAAACTGTATGATGGAAGAAGAGCTGTGTTCGATTGACCTGACAATCTCCTCCAGCTCTGGAAATCTATAAAGTTGCTGATCTCTCTGATTTACTATAGGAAGTGACTCTTTACAGAGGAAAAGTTCAGCTTTATATCATCTTTTTTTCAGTCTGACAAAAATAGTTCAAAACCAATAGACAAAAGCAAGGAAGAGCTTTTTACCACACAAGGATAAATTTAAGCATGACCTGTTCTCACCTGCCTCATTCAGTCATTTATGAGGATTTTCTTTCCTTATTACTCATTTCCCTAATTGACTTTAGATATGGATACATGGAGATGATGAGGTCAAAATAATCATTGATGAATTTCCTTTAAAATAAATGTAAAACTTGTTTCCCATTTTATCACAGTGTGAATGAGGTAATTTCTTCCAAGTTACCAGATACTAACACATTACATTTGTTTGTCTAAGATTCATAATTATAGAATGCTCTTTAAACCTATAAATATTTAACAACGTATTTCCTTACAGATGTTTAAGGAAAACAAACCTCTCTTTTTGCTACCTCCCCAGTTCAGTGAACCAGCTCTGTGCTGAGAAGCCTGGCCATTTCTTGGTCCCGAGTCCAAGGAAATCTTTGTCTTAAAAAAGATTTAAAAAATCAGAACCTCAATATACAATGGTTATGACCTGGTCCCAAAAAAAGTAATTTTCTACTATTATCCCTATTTTTAAAAATGTATTATCCTTTATTTCAACATACTTTATACACAGCCCTGCTTATTTTGTAAAGTTTTATGTTTATTTTTCTAAAGACATTTGCATGCAATTCTTTCCTTATTCCAAAAATGGCAATAAGCCAAGCCCCACTTTCTTCTAACTTAATTTTTCCAGACTTTTTAATGGCTGTGTCAATTTCCCGTCATTGTTCTCCTATAGGATTTCCTTAGTTCCCTCCTAATGTCTTTGGCGTACGTTTATACTAAAATTGATAAAGGTGGGGAAAAGTCATCAACACAGTCCAGAGGAGGAGACTGATTCATTGTGATATGACTAAGTTGAAAAGCACAGTTTAATAAACTATTTTTGGAGCATGACTTGAGACTCAGACCTGTGCTTTTTACTTGCTGGAATAGTTGCTTTTAAATGGCATTCCCAAGGTCAGGAAGGAAACATGACATCACTGAGGAGAAGCTGCCCCTCCCTGAGGTGGTGAAAAGATGGTCAAGAAGCTGCTGTCTCTAAAGGTACAGGAGTTGTGACCATCCAGTTATCACTCCCATTGGACTGCGACCCTTTGCACCACATCAGATCTGCTACTACTCCCTCTAATTGCCTCATTTGTGTAAGAATTCTGGTGTTTACAACAGACCTAGATAATTCAGGATAATCTCCCAACCTCAAAATCCTGAATTTATCCTGTCTGAAGAGTCCCTTTTGCCATGTAAGGTAAGATTCACAGGTTAGCAGGTTTAGGACATAAAGTGTTCAGGGAGACATTTTCAGCTTAGCACGAAAAGATTCATTTATCCCCTAATATACTTCATAAATCCTCTGGTCTTAGTGGAAAATGAGTCAAAAGTTAATTAAAAATATTTATAAGTAGAAGTCAAACAAAGTTTCTATATATAACAATATTCTAAAAATGGTGGTAGTGGTAAATATAGTTAAAATATATGACATGAAAATTTACTATAAGAGTAAACTATCAACACATCAACTTTAAGAAGGGCAAAATGGTAAAAAATATTAAATGTAGTTGATCTGATCTGGGATCATGTTGGAAATCACAAGCTTTGAGTGAATAAAAACATATTTAGTTTTTAAAGTTCTAAAGGGAAAAGTTTGATCAGATGGACAAGCAAATGTGGTGTATCTACAGAACGGAACATTATTCAGCCCTAAAAAGAAATGAAGTGCCCGTACATGCCACAGTCTGGATGATCCTCAGAAACATTATGCTGGGCGAAAGGAACTAGATGGTCATGTGTTATGTGATTTCTTTTACATGAAATATCCAGAATAAGCACATCCATAGAGACAGAAAAACACATGAGTGGTTTCCAGAGGATGAAAAGAAAGGTAAATGAGACTGATTACTCAATAGATATGGGATTGTCTTCTGAGGTGATTAACTTTTGAAACTAGAGAAGGATGGCAGTTATACTTCTGAGTGTACTGAATGCCACTGAATTGTATACTTTAAATAGTCAAATGTATGTTTTATGAATTTCACTTCAATTAAGAAAAGAACTCTAAAGAAATCCCAACATAACAATCCTATTCTTTAACAGTAATATAGTCATTTTAACAATAAATTCTGTGAGAACCAAAGAAATATATGAATGAATTTCAAGAAGTGCTTCCAGAATACAGGATCTGCTGATTAGCAACCTCTGCTCTAATCTCAACTAAACCACAAATCAGGTATGTGACTTTGGAAAAAATCAGTGTTTCTGGGCTCATTTTCCTATTCATAAAATAAATTGAGTAAATCAGATAATTTCTAATATTAAATTTCAAGATTCTATGATTTTCTTATACTGTGCAAAACTGAGCTAGTTTCTTAGAGAATTAAAAAGTTATTATAAGATACTTTCTGTCCTCAAACTGTTTGCATTTCAGTTTAAAAAGCAAACATGACAGATGTTCTGTTTATTTGACTTTACGTTTGACCCTTGAATAGCACAGGTTTTAACTGTGTAGATCCACTTTTGTGCAAATTTTTAAAATAAATATACATTTGACCCTCCATATCCCTGGGCTTTGCATCCACCAATTTAACCAACCAGGGATTGAAGACAGTATTTTCCATCTACCGTTGGGAATCCATGTGTGTGGAAGACCAATTGTATGCATTGTTTTACTCCATCTTATATAATGGACTCGAGTATCCATGGATTTTGGTATTTGTGGGTATCCTGACACCAATCCCCAGCAGATACCAAAAGACAAGTTAAGTTTTGGAGGAGTCAAAATGTATACACATATTTTCAACTTTACAAGGGTTGACACCCCCAGCCCCATGTTGCACAAGAGTCAGCTATGAAATTTAAGGACACATTAGTACACAATACCAATAAATAAAAAAAGAAAGATACAGACAGACACACCCACAGAGAGAACAGATGTATATATACCTGTCAATGGTTGGTTATATCTGGATGGTGACATTATAGGTTTTTTGTTATCTTTATCTTCTACCTCTTTAAGACATAGCATGTTATTTGTATTGTTTAAAAATCCTTTTATATTTGTCTTTATATTTTAAGGGATAAGTATGGCTAAATCTGTAGTTATTAGGAATTCATGATAATCTAAATTAACACTAGTATTTTAAGGAATAATAATAAAATTCTTTTTTAAAATTAACACAAACAGTGATGAGTCTGTTTAATTATTTAATCCTAAAGAAATGACCTAACAAAAGCAAAAATATTGAATATTGGAAGATTTTCACTGAAGCATTATTTATCATATTTCCAAATTGAGAGTTACCTCAAAAGAGAGAAGTGGTTTACTAAAAAGCCCTACACATTGGCTTCTTCCCTTTTCTTAAAACACACCAAACATATTCCCAAGACACAGACTAGGCCTGAAACATTCTTCCACTGGCTCTTTGTATGATCAGCTTCTTTCCTGTCATCAGAACTCAACTTAAATGACAGCTCCTCAGAAGGCACTTCCCTGGCCACCCAACCTAACACCTCATAAGATTATGATGTGAATTTATTTTACTTCTTATTTTGTCTCTTTCCACTGGGACATAACATCTTGAGAAAAGGCATTTTGCTCAGTGATCACCACTGTAGGTTTAGGGACTAAAATAGTCTCTGACATACACAGTAAGTGGCCCACAGATACATGTGTTCTATTCTAATAAAGAAGAATGAGAAATGCCTATAGCTGAGAAATATAGTTAGTAAGGACTACACAAAAAAGAAATAATGACCTTAAGTAGATGAAAAGTTTTTACACAAATTTGCTGTTACTTTTATAACACCTTTAAAAAAATTAAAACTAAAGGGTATTCTCAATGGTGGTCATTGTGGCCTTGGTTTACTGTTGCTGCATACCCACTTCAAATGTAAGGTCATATTTATTCATTATCTTTTCATAATATCTTTTACATGAAAGCTAAGTGTTGAACAAGATTAGCACAGGAATTGTAATATTCTTTACAGTACCATTGTAGCACATCTGTAATCTCGTCCAAGCTATAGCTTTTCTGTGTTTCCATTTTCTTTTTTCATAAGGTTGGGATCTCATAAGATGTTGTGGGAATTAAATGAGACAATATTTGAATCATTTAGCACAAGTTTTTGATACATTGTGGCTCAATAATGATTGCTGTTATGACCTTTGTCAGCTTCTTGTAAATCGCCAAAATGATATTTTTTAATCCTCTTTATATCCCCTCCCCCCTGCAATCACACACCGTTGTCCATGTCCATGAGTGCTTTTCCCTGTTTTCCTTTTCCAGTCGGTCCATTGTTCAGCTTTCTTGATCAGCTCAAGGCCCCTTTTTCTACCCCAAGCCTGGATTTATCAGATTTGCAAGAACAAGGGCATTTTAGTCTCTGCCAGCCAGAAAGGATGAAGGTGAGCCTATTTAACACAGTGTTTTAACCATGCCTGTGTCATGTGATTCAAATACAATGTTTGTGTTTGTTCTACTTTATGAAATTAGACACACTATTACTGGGAAACAGAAAGTCTAATTTTTTAATGGTTTTTTACCTGAATTAAAGAATGACTGACAGGATGAAAGTTCTAGAGCTGGATGGGCCCTTTTACTCCACTTTATGAAGATGAGAGACACAGAAAGCAAACATCTTGCCTAAGGCCACTCACTTAGCGCTGAAATGGGGAGCATCGCCCAGCTCTAGACCCCAGTCGAGACTGTTTTCACCGTGCCACCAGAACTCAATCTTTGTCAGTTGACCTGAAACTGAAAAAGAGGGGGAAAAAAAGACCAAAAGGAAAAAAGAAAAGTTCAGCCAATCTCAGAAAGAGATCAATGCCACCAGGTCTACGTCCTTAACTAACAGACAAACATTGTATTTTCATGTTTGTTAAGTAATCAATCTGGTTTGGCATGAAGACACAATATTTCAAAGTATGAGGACCACTAAGCAAATACATACATACACACATACATACATATATAAACTTCTTGATTTAATTCCAACATTTTCTGCTGTAACTATTTTGAATTTTCAGAGATTAGAATGGTCATATTCTTGACTCTGCTACAAGGCCTGGCAGTCAACTTCCATAGGCCTCAATGGGTCATGACCACCACTGTCTGATATTTTGGGGGTTGCTCCTGTCCTTTCTTCATCAGTCTACAGAGAATTCTTTTGAAAAATAAGCTGAAACTGATGTTCTGAGTCAGTGGTTATCCTTATAGCAGACTATCCAGAGGATTATTTTTTTTTAATTTTTTATTTTAGTTTATTCAGTACAGTTTCTATCCTTTATTCCCATTCCAGCCCACCCACCCATTCCTCCCCTCCTCCCTCCCCTTTCCAACCCCCCTAGT
>CM052539.1:73991816-74025286 GCA_028533065.1 Trachops cirrhosus
GGCTAAGATCTGGAATGGGTGTCGTGAATTATTAACAATTGTATGGAATAGCTATTATTTACAGTAATATTAGAGCAACAATCCTATGACAGAATCTATGAAATCTGGATAACAAGAATAGAGAGTATTGAGCCTTGTACTCAAGCATAGAGAGTATTGTACTAATGGAACACAACTGAAGGACAGTAAACTAGCAATATACTATAAATGAGATAACAGGGGAAACCCATCAAATGATACAATATAACCAGCCAAGCAACGAAGTCTATACAGAAAGACGAGGAATACCAAAATACTATAAAAATAAAAGGTGTACGAATAATGAAATAATGATAATACAATTATGCAATTACTTGCAGATTCCCAAAAAAAAAAAGGAAGGAACAAAGCAGAAGATGGAAGGAAGAAGAAGAGATAAATTGGGAAAGCAAGGGAGAAGGGTCAACACTAGGATGACAGAAAGAGAAGCATAAAGAATTGGTAGATAAAAAATACAAATTAAAAGATAAAAGATTAGTTAAAAATAATTAAAACAAAAACAAACAAACAAATTAAAAACAACAAATACACCTATTGTTGGTTTCAGACTGGCCAAACCAGTTTTTCTAGCTGGCTTCAGCACACTGAGGGGCGACTGGAGACAGTTTTTCTCTGTTCCCGTTCAGAACTCAGCCAGCCTCTGGTGTACTGTTCACAGTGTAGGCACGCGTTCTCCCCCAAGCCTGTGTGGTGCCTCCCAGAAGGGATCTGTGTGTGGGGGCTAGGTGCAACTATGTGTGACCTTGGGGATTCACCGCCGTGTGTTCCCATGTCCCGCGGAGCGCCTGCACCTTTTCCAAGTTCACAGGTGCGCACTCTCTGGATCCCAAGGGGCGCCCACTTCCCCCAAATTCATAGCCTGGGCATCATAGGTCCCAGGGAGCACCTGTGCCTTTTCCTTTTTCACTGCTGTGGTTTCCGAGACTTTCACCAAACCACGCTCTCTCCAGGTTGGGGTCTCGGGCATAGAAGTGGGTGCCTTTGGATGCACGGGGTGGGGTGCACACTTTCATGAGGGCTTTGCGTAGGTGCTTACAGCCCCTGTGTGGGTGCCTCTTCTTCCTCACTTCTCTCTCACTCCTCTCTCTGTGCCCTCCAGTAAACTGGCCTCCCCCAGTGCTGCTCAGTCCTTGTTTGGCCAGGGAGGGAGAGGTTGACCCAGCTCTCTCCCGGGAGCCCCGCGGCAGATCCTGGAGCACCAGGCCTGGAGCTGCAACCTCCCTGGTCCCCGCACTGATCCACATAGTCTCCTTACCATCGGGTTTTTCAATGTCCGCTACAATTTGTGATATCCTATTTTCATTTATGTTGTGATAATGTTGGCTATTTGCTCTGTTCCTACCTAGAACTGCTAGGATTTTTCCCCGGGTGTAGGAGAAGTAGAATCTGCTCCTTCCTACCATGCCGCCATCTTCCTCTTTCCTAATTTTTTAAATTTCATTATTTATTTATTTTAATTTATTGTTGACACTATTACAGATGTCCCCATTTTCTCCCCTTTTGCCCTCTTCCATCTATTCCCCGCACCTCCCCTTCCCTGTGGCTGTCACCACACTGTCATCTGTGTCCATGGGTTATGTATATATGTTCTTTGGCTAATCCCTCCCCTTTATTTCATCCAGTTCCCCTGTCCCCCCTTCCTTCTGGCCACTGCCAGTCTGTTCTATGTGTTGCCTCATTTTTATTTTGTTCGTCAGCTTTTTATGTTCATCAAATTCCACATATAAGTGAAATTGTATGCTGTTTTTCTTTTCCTGACTAGCTTATTTCACTTTGCCACATAGAAATTCTGGAGGACTCATGAAGCAGGATCAGGTGTGAGACTTCAAAGCTGTAGTATAAGGCAAGCACCCACCTCCCCAATGATATCAAATGACATTCAGAACAAAATTTTCCACCTAAATTATTTAGTATGCTATGCCTCTTTTCTTACTACATCGCACCTTCTCTTATCTTTATTGGTGTTTATATTAAATCTCCTAAATTTTGTATCTAGTGACCATGTAATATGATCTTTGGAACTTCCCAGTGCCCAAATGTTTGGTGCTTATCACAGAGTAAGCTCTTTCCAGTTTCTGGAATTGAATCAGATAAGCATTTCATAAGGTTTCAGACTTGGAGAGACTGATGAAAGCAGACTTTTAGGAAGGTGAATGTGGTAGTGATGCATAAAGTACCTCAAGTTAGGAGAAGCAGGATTTAGGAAGTATAGATGAGCATGGCTGTAGTAAGTTGGGTACAAAGGGTCCTTTTAGAGTGGCTATGGGACTGAACTAAAGCAAGAGTGATGGTGAATGGATTTAACAATATGCAGAGCATGGATTCTGACCAGCTGGAAGACATTCTGCCGCACAGGGGTTCTGAAGGGCTCATGAAACAGGATCAGGTGTGAGCCCTTAGAGTGCTCAATGGTGTAAAGCTGTTGGGGAGGTCCAGAAGAAAGGGCACAGTGGCCAGGTGGTGGTGAGCACTTAGGGGGCTCAGGACAGAGGTAGAGGGAAAAAATTTCAAAGTCAGTATAGCCGCAGAAATGCACATCACCAGAGGTCTATCTTGGATAGAAAGGGTGATAGCAAAGATGATTTGAGAAGAATGAGTTAGGAGAACTTTGCAACTGATTAGGAGACAGTGATGTGAAATATGGAAGTATTAAAGAAGCTTCTAGTAGTTATTAGGGAGAATATTTTTTCTTTTAACAAAAAGAAGAATAGAGCCTGTTTTGATGGTAAAAAATGGAATTGGTTTTGAATGGTAGGACATCTAAGTGGGACTAGTCAAAAGCAAGTTGGAGATACAGAACTTAAGGAGAGACTAGCATTCGAACACACCAAAATGGAGAATAACTTCCATCCAGAGGTGCTAACTGGGGAAGCCCAAGGAGGGAAATCCTCTGAAGTTTGCGAAAAATAAAAAAGAGAAAGAGAGAGATCTTAGCAGACACTGTCATGGATTGTTTAAATTGGGAGTCTTTGAAGAGTTGTTTTCTTCTATTTCTCTGAAATTTCCATATTTTCAACAACAATCATGCCATTCCTTTTTTAAAAAAAAGATATTATGTATTTATTTTTAGACAATGAGTAAGGAAAAGAGAAAGAGAGGGAGAGAAACATCAATGTGTGGTTGCTTCTTGCACACCCCCAACTGGGGGCCTGGCCCACAACCCAGGCATGTGCCCTGACTGGGAATCGAACCAACGACCCTTTGGTTTGCAGGCTGGCACTCAATCCACTGAGCTATACCAGCCAGGGCTCATGCCATTACTTTTGTAAATGGAGAAAATATTTAATGTTAAATCTGATTTTATTTTCACCAAATATATTATATAGAGTAGTATACTTCAAATTGTGACCTAAATCACAGGGCTAGCTAATTAAAATTATTACTATTTTTTTTTGGTTTGAGCCATAACGGATCAGCATCTCAGTGGATGGTGCCCAGTAATCTGCATTTTTAGCAAGCTTCCCAGGAGACTCTTAAGCACACTGAAGCTTTAGAATCAATGATCCAGAGCCCAGCAGCACAGCACCTAGGGACAGTTCCTTATCTCTGCTGGCCTTGATGCTAATCGGTGTGCATTGCTTCAATCTGGAGCTTGGGGCCTGGCTCAGCTTCACTGAACACAGAGCTTTCTCCAGCTCCCAGATGCTTTTCGGAATTTCTACTGTGTTTCTGCCTCAGACAGATTACTCAGTAAACCATTTTGGTTAATGTGTACACTAAGATAAAGCAACTGCCTCATTAAAATTGTTTGTACTCTTTAGGAGATAGAGTCTTGAGGGGTTTTTTTTCTTGACCTGTTATCGTCTTTTACTTGTCTCATCATAGTACAAAGTGTTCCTTTATTCTTTGATTTTCTCCATTAATAGTGGTCATGAGAGGCGCAAAAACAAGCCTTATTCAGAGAAACACATATTGTTGCAAACAATGACATGACCTCCAAGGTGAAGCAGGTCTGCCCTCATTGGAAGAAAAAAAAAATGAGCATTCAACGCTTAGTGACTGTATTTACACACACCACACACAGCCTTTGTCCAGGACCTGCTACCTCGCAGACTAAATTAATTAACATTGAAAAGATAATGATACTCATTTTTAAAAGTTGTGGGAAATCATTAAAAGATATGTAATTCCTGCTTGGGGAAAGAGATTTCAGTTCAGATTTTTTGATAGGGTCATTAAAATGTGCAAAATCATTCTTACTGGGAAAAGGCATTTTTTAAAGCCAGGTTTTCCTTTATTCTCCACTCAAATGTAGATATCCCCTTGAAGATTAAAACACCTTTTAAAATTGTACAGTGGGGAACTAAAGGCAGTATCAGAATCACACATTGAGGTATGGTAACAAATAGTGGTAAGGGTTATTTTCTCACATCGATGCCCTCTAGCAAGATCAGAGGCAAGGTTATAAATTCCCAAATGGAACCAGTTAGCTGCGGTATCCAGCGTGTGGTACTAATGAGGCTAAGGTCAGGGTTCAGTTCCCAAACAAGCTGGTTAGCGTGACAAGAGCGATGGCCTCCCCAGCCTGGCTGTGCAAAGCATTAGTCACCTAGGGATGTTTTCTTATGTGTGTGATGAATTTCTGGGCCTTATTCCAGACCAACCAAATCAAACTTTCTTGAAGTAGGACAAGGAACTTATACTTTTAAAGAAATCCCCCAGTAATTCTAATGCCAGTCGGGATTTTGGAATCAGTAACCTCAGAGGAGCCAGTACAAGTAACAAGTAACCCAGCAGGACTGCTTGGTAGTCTTTGCAACACAGAACTTTAAATTCTAAAACACGTGTCAACGGAGAAACTTCAAAATTTCCCGTGAAGTTTGTCCTTCTGCAAACACAGATTGGATTTCTCTGTAGAAGCCAGGAATCCAGAAAGATTTCAAGAGTTAACAACCAAGGGCAAGCCTGGCATCTTTTAAAAAGCCCTTCCTTTCACCTGCCTCTTCCAGTTTACACATCACTGAGCTTTTAAATGCTGACTGATGGGACTCACCTTTTCTTACACAACCTAAGACACCCAGGAGAAACTGCCTCCTGTTCTGGGAAATGGACACTGATTCCAGTTTAATCCTATGAAACACTCTGCTCTGAGAGTAGTGATCAACTCCCCTGAACTTCCCCAGATACGCTTCTGGAAGAATGAAAGAGAAAGGATATCTTCTCTGGCAAGTTCAGAAGCTTTTCATGGCTGGAGTATTTCCAAACACAGAAACCATTCCCTGGCCAAGACCAGAATAAACCAGGTGGTCCTGAGGTCAATCATGTGGAACCAAACTGAATGACAAATCCGTGTCTCTGCTGAGAATTTGTATTGGGACAGAGAGGAGGGGCTCTGAGGCAGCCTGGGATAGGGGAACAGCAAGTGGGCAAAATGAAAAGCCAGAAAAACTAGTAGGTGGTGTGAAAAACAAAACACCAGCAAAGAACATAATTTTTCAAATTCTGTCCAGCAGCGCTGGGGTAAAGTATATATAATCTGACTGTGTTTGTTATATTTTTCAAGTCAAATGGATAACAAAAAGCTCTCAGATTTAAACACAGATGCACTGAGATCGGGAAGACCAATTTATCTTAAGGCACAAAATAAAAGTCATGTTCTTTATTTTCAGTTTTAAGGCAATTTTAATAAAAAGTTTAGATTTGAAAAAGCTCAATTTTAAAAAGTTCCTTCTACTTTTGAAGCTAGGATTAGCCTCTCTTCTGTCAGAAATTGGACAAAACCTTCAGACCTAACCCAACTGGCTCAGCAAATATTTCCTTAAATGCAAATAACACACCCATTCCACTGCCCTCTATCATTCTAAATCTAGAGCCAAGGAAATCAGCCTTTGCAAAGT
The DNA here is from genome assembly GCA_028533065.1 of Trachops cirrhosus. Lineage (NCBI taxonomy): Eukaryota > Metazoa > Chordata > Mammalia > Chiroptera > Phyllostomidae > Trachops > Trachops cirrhosus. The sequence continues at coordinate 73,997,693 of CM052539.1, forward strand.
GTAGCAGCTGTGGCTGACATTTACCCACCATCCTGCCTGTTACATATTTGGATTTCTTTTTTTGTTTTTAAGATATGTTTTCTCACAATGCCTCCTGTTCTAGATAAGCAAGAAGGGATGGGGGGAGGCTGGTACATTGCATCACACACTTTGGAAAAGTCACCAGGCACCCACGGCCCTTGGGAGTCAATACTTTTAATGCAATGTCCTTCTGTATAGAATCTTTACATTAAAGGAGTTTCCACTCTGTTATTAGAACAAAGTAATGCATAAAATCATCCCCTTCGTGAATTCTGCAGGGTTTTTGAGCCGTCAGGCTGCAAAGAAAGAAGCCTGATTGGTCTCCTTTTGAGACAGTCGACCAAATAGTTTTACACAAAAGAGGGGACTGTGGGTAGATGAAAGTTCTGCCTATAAAGTGGACGTTACTACAGTGCAGTGTGGTTATGTGATGGGTGCCCAAAGGATAAAGAATTTAGGTGTGAAGTGGTGTGGCAAGAGTTGCAAATTAAATAAACTGTGCTTGGGGGTTTTCCCTTTAGTGTGCCGCAGTAACATGCCCGTAGCTCCGGGGAACTTCATGATTAAGTTGAAACGAAGCACTCATTCCTCATGTTAAATGTAGCAGAGGAGAGGTTATTAAATATATCTTGGCAATTAATTACCTGAGATACGCCCTTTTTTCACAGCTTTGGTGTCAGGTATGTGGGAGAGTTAAAATATTTAATGGCACCTACTTTGTTGTAGCAGTTTAATGCCTCAGCATTGTACCAGGGTCTATAACCTGTGTGAAAAATTTGTAAAGGGTTTCATTTTGACACCCCCAGAGGACGGTATTTTTCTTTTTTAACTTTTATGCAATAATCCTACCTTTCTTTGAATATAGGGACATTTGTATCTTTCTTTTAATATATACTAGATTAAGTACAATCTTGAAGAAAAATCCTTCCTACCACTCCTGCAGTCTTTCCTTAATTAGGTACAGCAATTTTCCTCATGCCCACCAACCTATTGGCTCAGGTCCTGAGAGACATTCCTTCCAGATAGCAAAGAAAGACCGAGGGTAAACACCCAGTTGCTTCTGGCCCATTTCCATGTATTCTGCTAGCCACTCTGTATCTTCAATCACCTGAGATCTGATTACACTTCCCAGTCTTGCTGACTTCCTATTTTCTAGACGTCTTATTTAACCACAGCATTCAAGCATTTTCACTTTCTGGCTTGAAGACAGTCTTCTGATTTTCAGACCCTCTCAGCTTTTCTTCATAGCACTTAATAATATCTAAAATCACATTACTTATTTATTAAATGTCAAATACTTTTTGTCCATCTTCTCTTACTAGACACTCCATAAGAGAATGAAACTTGTTAGTCTTATTCACTGTTAAGTCCCCAGCATCTATTGCAGGGCCTGCCACAGAGTTCATATTCAATAAATATTGGATGGGTGGATGGACGGGTGGATGACGTCCTGACATTTTCTAAGCTCTGTTCTGGATTGGTTCATGTCCCTGATCACTTCAAGAGAGTACTCTCCATGACCCAGATCACATATTTTAAACACTTCCCAAAGTCTTTGTATATACATTGCAGATAAAAAAAAAAGAGTTAAACAATTTTAAATCTGCTAAGAAAGCTCGAGATGAAACTAATATAAGAATAGCATCTGGGTGATAGTTGTCCAGAAAGGAGAAACAATGTGACAATTAATAAAACTGCCTCTGGACCATGAATTTGGGGAAAGCAGACTAACCATTAGAGTTTCTGCTGGTGCCTTTGCCCTAGAGGCACTGGACAGAATGGACAGAAGATGAGTAATTGTTTTCCAGATCAAACTGAATCAATATCTTCCACTCAGCAGTACTTCCAAATACAAGGGCCAGGCATAAATAAGAGCAAAGTAGTAACAGTCAGCATTTTCAGCCAGAAGTTTTCACTGGATATAAGCAAATGTAGAGAGATGATAAAGGTCCCTTACAAACAGGATAAGATTTTACCTACTCTACATAAGAACACTATCAAGGAGACAATGCCCAATTTTATAGAAAACTAAAGCACAGATAGGCTTATTAATCTGCTTCAGGTCACACATGATGAATTTGTGATTTAAATCCATATCCGTGCTCTTTATACTATACCAGGAAAGGTGAATGGGTATCATTTAACCTTCAATTCTGATTGATTGGTGGAAACAGCCTCAGGATGAGTGTTGACAAGCTCTCTAAAACTCCAGCAGAATCAGTGGGAGCCGGTGGTGGGGTTGGCTCTGTGTTCACAGCGTGGCAAGGAGGAGTGGCAGCACCCGTGCGACATGCCATCTCTGCACGCGCCACATCATCATGAGAGCTTCCAAACCACATTTCTAAGGTGTTGGGTAATTTGGAAAAGACAGATACTAGATAAAGGATTATGTAAGGCTGAGTATTGGCAGTAAACCTGATGCGGTATTTCTTCCATCTAAACAGACACATTCCTGCTTTATGAAGCAAGTAGTGGGGACCTCTGTCTGGGTATCAAATAAAGTATTTATTCAAAATTGTATTTATTTCTTTTAATTGTAAAGGAGTACATACTTGTAGCAAGTGAAATGGTACTAAGTTCAATAAAGAGCTCAGATAATCTACTCCATTACACCAATCTCTCCCATTACCACCCAAATGAACTGGGGCATTTCCTTCCACAACTTTACATCCCTGTATGTTTGCCGTGTTCCACATATATATGCACAGAGTTTGCTGTTAGTTTTTGTAATTACATCACTCTATCCAGCTGTCTAATTGTTTTTATTTTCCTTAGTATTCTCACCTAATCTTATAGACTATGTCACAGTAAAAAATAGGCCATAATTTATTCTACCATTTTCCTATCGATGAACATTCAAGTTGTTTCCAATGCTTTGCCATTTCATAGAAAGCTGTAGCGAACATCCTTGAACACATATCCTTATGGACCAGTGCTGTCATTTCTATAGAATAGATTATCAAAAATGGAATCACTGGGTCAAAAGGCGTGTTCATTTTTAATTTAATACACATCACCATATTACTTTCTAAAAGTCTATAGCAATTTATGCTGCTGTCAGCAGTGTGTGAAAGGGACTTTCCTATATCCTCTTTAGCACTTATATGTTGCAAATTTTTATTTTTTAATTTTTGCAATTTGAAGAGAAAAAAATGAGGTTCAAGTATTGTTTCACTTTGCCTTTTTTTGACTACTAATAAAATTGAGAAGATGTTCATGTTTACTGATTAGTTGTTTTCTCTGTGAATTGATCTTTTGCAAGTGTTTTAAAGCTCTCTCTCTCTCTCTCTCTCTCTCTCTCTCAACATATGCACACATGAACACATTCTGGTTTTCAAGTGTTGGCCAGAAGATTTCTTTTTTTCCAAAACTATTTCCCCACAAATAGTTCCCTAAACTTTTTCTATACCTAAAGTGTTATTTCATACCTTTACATTTCAATTCATCTCTAATTTTTAGTTTACTTTTCTTTCAGATGAGGTCACAAAAGAAACATTATTAAGTAATCTAGAAAATACACATAAACATATCATTAGAAAACAGTATAGAAGGCATAAGGGATACTTATAGAAGGAAGACATTGGACTAAATCAGTTTATGAAGCATGCCCAAGGTGCTTCTTCAAGGTTGCAAACGTGAAAATCATCTACATTCTCTCTTTTGTTTATACTCAATTCATCATTGATATTTCCTTTTTTAAAAGATTTTATTTATTTATTTATTTATTTATTTATTTATTTATTTATTTATTAGAGAGAGGAGAAGAGAGGGAGAAGGAGAAGGAGCAAAACATCCATGTGTGGTTCCCTCTCACATGCCCCCTACTAGGGACCTGGCCAACAACCCAGGCCTGTGCCCTGACTGGGAATTGAATGGGTGACCCTTTGGTTCACAGGCTGGCACTCAATCCACTGAGCCACACCAGTCAGGGTCATCATTGATATTTCTAATGCTACTCTCTTGCTCAATTCTTACCTCCAATAGTCTTACTTCTAGTGGAAGAATCTCAGTCTCAACACCTAAAATATCAGGCAAGTAACATATGTGAGTGAATCCAGCTAATAACAGTATGCCCTGTCTAAAGCAATCTCTTCTAGAAATCTCTTCTGATTCTTGCCAAATTATCTAATTTTTAAAGAGAATTTAAAAATATTGATTATTATGTGAACTTCTAATTTTTAAACATCCACAACTAATTTTATTTAAACAAATGCATACAAACACAAATACACACATACAACATAGCACTAGCATGTGAGGCAAATAACAAACATCTGTAGGCTTTATTATTTCCTACAGCTCCCACTTTGCAATCTCAGGGCCACTCCAAACTCCATTGACTTCAATGTGTCTGCACACTCCGCCAGACTTGTCATCTCACACTGCTAATCAGAAGCTGTCTGTTGCACTACCTTGTTAATGAATGCAATCTCAAACTCCTACCCTGACTTCCAACGTTGTCAGTGTTTTGGTCTCCATCTATCTCTCACACAGACTGTGAAAGTTCCTCCCTTTAGGCATCTAACAGAATGTCTTAACACATGATATGCCTAATAAGCATTCATTCAATGGCTGAATGAATGGCTCTTTCAGGAATAATGTGTTGACAGGACTGGGTTTGGGAGATAGAAAGAAGATTGGCATGATAGATAGGACTTAAATTTGGCAAAGCTTGGAATAAAGATGAAAGAGCTTGGACATTATTCAACAGGCAAGATGTATAGTAGAAAGCATGTAAGCCTGAGTTTAAATCTATCTCTTTCATTTTTAAATTGTGTAGTTCTGGATAAGTAACTTACTGTTAATCAGTTTAAATTTCCTCACTTATAAAGTGAAGTGATTGAAGGTTTTCGTTTCAGTCAGGTAAGATAAGTTTGAGAGAAGAAGTTGTTCTCTAAGTAATGTCTTAGAAAATGGATTTGATGGAGAAAGGGTAGGTAACAAAAAGAGTCTTGAGATGGCAAAATCATTTTAGAGGTCACTGCTTTGGTCAAACTATAAAGTAATGGAGTTGGGGACTACAGAAGTGACATTAAAAATAAAACAGAAGGAAGAAGATGCAAATAGCTATACGAATAAAAATTTACAGGACTTGGTATTCAGTTGGTGAGATAAGAAGTAGAGGATTCAGGGAACATTATGGTTTTAATTTAAGAGACAGGAAATACCTTTAAGACAAGGCCCGGTAGGTGATTAATTAATATCACATTAGGACATTTATTAACAACCGTATATAGTTAAACAGACGAAGCAGTAAATGAAAAGTGGGCAGAAAATATTTACCTTCCCCCATTCCTTCAGCCTACCCCAGAGAATGCCCCTGAGCAGAGGTTTCATCATGACTTCCCTTCCCATCCAATCAGGACAGAAGACTTCTATAAAATAAATGTTCTTCAGATTTTACTCTGAAGATCTGAGCTATAGCCTACTTGAGTATCAGCACTTCATCCCTGTAAACAAATTGTCTCCGTAAACATGTCTGTCAATACATTTGGAGCTTTTCAGATCAAATATGCTCCATGACAAAAGGCTATAATTGCAACATTAAACTCTACTTTCCTGATTGCTTTCCTCCTTGGCACTGTTGTTGAAACCAACATCTTCCTACCAATCAATGGAGTTCAAATAATATAGGTCCTGGGAATGCAAGTATTGGGAGGAGACTTGGAAATTTAATGTTATTATGTAGCATATAAAATCTTTGTAAACACTTTCTAGAACAATACTTTAATATATTAGTCACTAGTCATATGTGGCTATTAAGCAGTTGAAAAAATATGCTATTAAAATTAATTTTTGTCCTATTTCTTTACTTAACATGAATATGAGTAAATGTAAAATTACATATTTGTGGCTTGCATTTCATATCTGTTGGGTGATACTCCTCTAGAGGTAAGACTTATTCTGAGTTGAGGGCTAATTATGATGGCACAGGAGCTGTCATGTGCCAAAACTCCCTGACATTCTGTCAACCAAATGATCCCTGTCTTCTATTTTCTTATTTAATTAATTCTCACACTCTAAGAGTCTAAGACTGCAATAAGAAAATAGGTATTGATATCCCGCATATTGATATCATACAGAAAGAAAGAATCATCTCCAGACAACAGAAAGATAAAGAATTATATCTTGATCTTGCTAACTCTGAGGCAGCACATATGGGGAGAATGTAAAAAATAGGAATTAGAGACAGGGAGCTAGAGCTCAGGAGGAACTGTAAGGCCTAAGATGTCAAATGAAGTGAACAGAAGTAGAAAAAGGTGAAGGACTCATCTAGGCCTGTGTTTAAATGTCCACATCTCCCAGTACTGTGTTTGGTCATAAATAAACTCCTTTTCAATTTCTGAGACTCAGTTTCTCAATGATAAACTAGGAACTAGAATCTCTACCCCACAGTAAATATTGGGTTGGCCAAAAAGTTCCTTTTTGGTTTTTTCCATAAGATGGCCCCGGTAACACTAAGTTGCCTTTACTTCATTCAAAACAATTTTGTTAGATTATATTGTGACAGCTGTCATATCTGTATGCATTTTTTAAAAAATTATAAAAATCAGTGAATTTTTGTGTAGTCATTTTAATATCAAAGATGGAAGAAAAATGCTATATTTTTGGCATATTATGCTGTATTATTTCAAGAATAGTAAAAATGCAACTGAAATGCAAAAAAATATTTGTGTAGTGTACAGAGTATGTGCTGTGACTCATCAAACATGTCAAAAGTGGTTTGCAAAGTTTTGTGCTGTAGATTTCTTGCTGGACAATGCTCAGCAGTCAGGTAGACCAATTGAAGTTGATAGCAATCAAATCAAGACTTAATTGAGCATAATCAATGTTATACCACACAGGAGATAGACAACATACTCAAAATATCCAAATAAATAGTTATTTGTGAAAATGAAAAATATGTATTTTATTTTACAGAAAAAAACATATGGACATTTTCGCCAACCCAATATTACTGAACCCCTATTAGGTGCCACACACAATGATGGACAAGACCCATCTTTGACTTCCAGAAGATTTTGTTCTAGCCAGGGAAATGATAGGGAAATGGGCAATAACTAACGAGCCTGTGTTAGAGTTACACTGGGTAAATACTGAGGAGCAGCAAATACAGTCTTGCAGAGTCACACCTCTTTATCCTGATAATTCATATTCAGATGTCTATATTCAGCACAGCTCTCCCTCTTCTGGGAAACCTTCAGTCACCTCTCCATGCCCTCTGTGTATCCCTCTACTACCATGTACAATTTGTGGAGTCATTATCTTTTTTTTCTTTCTCTACTAGACTGTGAAATCTTTGAAGGGAGGATTTGTGTTTCCAATCTCTAGGTCCTGAGAACAGTGTAAGTACCAAATAAATATTTTTTCTTGCTCCTCTCTCTGTTCCCCTTTCTTCAATTAAAAGTAAGAGTTAAAGCCCTAAGAGCAGACAAGGCTGAGAGAAAACAGAGAGGATTCGAAACATTAAGGGCTCAGCACTATTCTTTGTAAAAATCTCCATTGTAAGAGTAGAGATTTCTATGTCATAAAACTGAAGACAATTTCTCAAAAAGAGGTGGCAAACAATATTATCAAATGCTGCAGAGATTATCAATAAGAATGAGATTGCAAAATGACTGTTGGATTTGGCAATTGTATTTATTATCTGAATTTAAATCAAAATACTATAGAATGATTTTCCCAATGACTTCTTCAGTTTTGGCAATGATAAATCTTTGTTTTGTTTGCTTTCTTTTTGATTTTTTTTTTGCAAGCATTACAAAGATCTGAGGAAAGGATAAGATTCTTTTGCCAAATGAAAACACAATGTTTGAAGTCTGATAGATGCCTACAGTGAACACACAGTGAACTTCCAGCAGCAAAGGAAGTTGGGCATCTCTTGTTAGCATGAGCCACGGCATGACTCTGAGCATTGTTAAGAAAACAGCTCAGTTTCTTCTTTCAGATATTTCTAGCAGGTAGCTAAAGCAAAGATTTAAGCAGATGAGAACCTCAATGAATCATACACCCTCTCTTATTTCTCACAGACACTATTCTGACCCAAGGATCTTCCTTCACCTATTGTAGAGCTGTGGTAGGAAAAGAGGCTTGGCCTCACAGAGGCTTGATTCTGAGTCCCAGAGTTGCTACTGTCTAACCAAGAGCAAGTCACTTCTGAGGGTATCCACTTCCTGATCTGTAAAACATGCCCTCCTACTACAAGATTATAAGCTCCTTGAGAGGAAGTACAAGTGTCATTCTTTTTCGTCTCATGGCTTAACATAATATTTAACATAAAGTAGATATTGAATAAGAAAAATTTAAAAGTGAGTTTAGAATACTGGTTTTAATGTTCAATATCTGAAGTTGTGATATTTACTTAAAACTTTACAGTGCTTTTAGATCTCAAATAATAGCCAGATATATCTCTTTAATGCTATTGCGTTAACAAACTATGGCCCAGGAGCCAGATCCAGCCCTCTTACCATTTCTATAAAGTTTTAGCAGAACAGTCATGACCATTTACCTACATATAGTCTATAACTGCTTTAAGATGCAAAAGCAGTATTGATTATTCTAAAAGAGGCTATCCAGCCTGCAAAACCTTTAATATTTACTATATGTATCTTATGGAAAAGTTTGCCGACCCCCTATATATACTATCGTTGACTTTGAATACACACCAAGAAAGTATGTTGGATGACATACTTTCCAAAATACTTTGGATGAGGTGGGAACTTGGAAGTAGGGACAGCCCATATGCATTCTCCTGCCTTTCATAAATAGCATGAACTGTAGTGGTAAGTAACATACCTTTATGTAAAGACTTCCTTTATCTAGAGGTCTGCATGCTCAAGAAAGGTGCCAGAATGGAAAACTAAGAAGTAAAAAGCAACCTCTACTCTTAAACACTGACAATTCAGTAATGTCTAAAAAATAGGCCAGACAGCTCACATGGAAAACACTATTTTTGCCTGGCTAATTCCTCTTCACATTCAGGAACAAGCTGTAACCTCAGCAATTCTAGGAAGCACTCCTAGAAGCATGCCTGGCATGTGCAAATGGCATATTTTCCTGACTGGCTCTCCTTAAGGCTATGGAACCCTCAGGGGATCATCTTCCCATTCAGTTCCTGATATGGCATCTGATAGATATGCTCAATAAATACTTTTGAACCAAATTGAACTGAACATATGGGAGTTCAGGTTGGACAAAGACATCTACCTTGGCCTGAGTTGTTGCATTAATACCAACAGGATTGAAGTTTTCCTTTCCAAAATCAGAGAATACATACTAACTTCCTGAGATTTTTTTCCCCACCACTCCCACCACTTTCCGATCTGATAGCAAAATAATAATAAAACCATACAAATATCAAATATTTGCTGACCATCTACTCTGTGTAGGGCAAACTGACATAATTCCTTTGGTCTCATAATATTATTCTTTCTCCTACCAGATTCCCTTGAGGTCAGTTAAGATGTTCCTTAATGCTGAGAGCATGCAAGTCTGCCCTTATGGACATGGTCAGATGAATGTCTAGGCTGAGTAGCAGTAAAGGAAAGAAGGCAACCTGGGTCCACGTCACGCAGTCCTCACCCAAGGATTCAGAGTCAAACAGCAGTTGCCTTAAGTTGGCTGGATGAAACATACACCAATTAATGATGGCCTTGCTGGTTCAGATAAAAAGTTTTAATGAATGAATCATTAAGGCACACACTTTAGGACCATGGAAAATCATGAACCATGTAGCATGCCCAGAAGCAATCTTCAGTTATGTGGTTGTGCTTAAATGCAATGCTAATTTCTGAGGACCTGCCATTTGTAATAGCACTAAGATGAATCATGATGGGTTTATGAATGATTCCGCATTGCCCATTACACAAGCCCTCCCCTGGGAAAGTGAGCCATCTTGAGAGAACAACTCCTAACGAGCAGAAATTAAATGTTACTGTCCCTAACCACCAGGAAAAAAAAAATGTCTGGGGGGTGGGGAGGGTTGTGGATAATTTGGTTGTACACAGTGAGAAGGGTGAGAGACATGAATCTATTTTAAGCCTTTGTGGCCTGGGGAACCTGGGGAATCGCACTGTCTGTGCTCAAAGCCAGCAGCCCTATTGCACAATAAATAATTTAGAAACCTCTCAGCAGTGCCTGGTAAAGAGGCCTGCTTCCTGCAAGCTGCCTCCTCGGCTAATCTTGGAAAAGCAGTGGATGACCCTGCAGCTCAGACAGAATTCCTGCCTTTCCACCTCAGGATTCTGACCAAGACCCTCCCTCAGCCAGGGTACATCAGGAGGAAACCAACACAATACTGTCATTGTTTGTGTTATTTATAGCTTATTGTTTTAAAAAGTGGATGTAACTGAACTCTTTATGACAAACTTAAGATCTCATACGTGAACTTGGCAGGCCCTTTTTACTGGAGCATATTTGAAAAACAAACTCAATATTCTGTACACTGTCCGAGGGAAATGGCAAAGCAGCAACCCCTCCTTTCTGATATTATGCTTTCCTTTGTGTCTCTCCAGTGTCTTCTGACATTCACACAGAGGAATTTTGATGAAAGGCCAATAGGTTTTTATTTTCCAACTAACCTCCAATTTTTCTGTGCAAAATCAAGGAAGTGAAAGCTCAAATATTCCCTGTCTGATTGATTTCTGATTTTAACCTCATTTATGTAATGTTATATGTATGTAAAAGATTATGAGACATGGTAAATACATAATGTAGAATATATAGCAATATCATCAAATGCTATTTTATGACTTTAGAACAAGATAACCATTCCCTAAGTCAACCAAAGCTACATTTTTGAGTGGGTGCTGTATTTTGTGTCTATTTCTCAGATCTTAGGTCTCTCAAGTGTCTTATCTCAAAGATGTCTTTAATCAAAAAATAACATTGGTAAAGATGATAAGAAAGATGAACAGACTGGGATTCATCCAAGGACTTAAAGTCAGTATCGACATCTGTATTATAGTGTGATTTCTGCAAACTTTTAAAAAACCACCCAAGGTCACTGACGCACACAGTTTAATACCAAGGTGCTATTACATTATTTGCTGTAGGATGGAAGTGAGATCAAATTCCTTTGGGCCTTGAAAATATATGTCCCACCTGAAATGGCTCTATAAATCTGTCAAGGGCACAGCAGGTGTTCTCACCTCTTGCCCTCATTCTTCCACATACACTTTACAAAGAACGAGCAGGAAATATCCTTTTATACTTGTATTTACTGGTTCTACCAAATGCTTATTGCCTCTAGGGGGCATTTCTGAAGACTTCAAAGGAAAATATTTCAGCCATAATGGCTGTCAAACCAGATGGCTTAGAAATAGAAATAGAAAAGAAATAGTAGCAGAAAAGAAAAAAAGAGAGAGTCACTTTGACCAAGGCAGCTTTTATTGCCAAGGACAGAAAGGTCAAACTGGATTCTGAATTGAATTTGGGGATGAGAAAGACCAATTTTTTTAAAAATTTATATAAAAATTTGTATCTAGCTAATTTTTCAGGTTAGACAGTCTCTGACCTTAGACCTAGAACAAATGCCAGAAAAATAAAATAGAGATCATTAGAAAGACACTCTCAACACCAAGAGTTAGTATTACAAAGGTCATATTAATTCACAAAAACGTGTGGGAAAAACTTAAGCTTGATTGAAATAAGCACCTCATATTTTTAAGGTCAGCATTCATTTGGAAAAGAAGGAAGATGTTGCAATAATCAGAAATTATTGCATATCAAAGGAGATATTCTTCTGAATGAGCTCTTTAAAATCCTTGTATCATTATTATGATTTAGTCCTACATTATCTTTATATTCTTCCAGTGTCTATTGCCCAATCTATTAGTTCTATTACATCCTCAGTCGCTGTTAATATCTTACTTCGTTCTTCAATATACTTTATATTTCCATAGTGCCTTTTATCTCCCAGCACATTGCAAACATCAATAAACTAAGCTGCTCAACATCTGTGTGTGGGTAGAAGAGTCCTATTATCCTCACTTTGAAGCTGAAAAAGGCAGGTTCAGTAAGGTGAAGTGACTTGGCTAGCTAGCCAGTAGCAGAGTCAGAAATGGCCTCTCAGTTTATGATGCCTGGTTGACTGCTTTAATCAGCAAACATTTTAACTTCTAACCTCTGATCTTCTAAACATGATTACATTATGTGGAGTGAGGGTTCAATATTGAGATCCATTTGAGGAACCAGTCAAATTTGTGCAATATACATCCACTTCTGCTTCCAATACAATAAAACAAATTGATTTTCATTGAAAAACTTTGAGAGCCCCTTCCAATTATATCAGTTTTAGCTCTTGTGTCTCATTGGGCAACATAGTACCTAAAAGTGGTTTGGTGAGAACAAAACTGATTTCACTCAAACCTGTTAACAGGACAAAAAGAAATGAATTTCTGAAAAGAAATATCCAATGAAATTGAAAGTAATCTTTGGTGATAATAAAAACTAGCATTCATTGAGCTCTTGAGCTGGTGCCTATGTGCATTTTCTCATTTAACACTTATCACTCATTGGGGGATAACTATTCTTGTTCCCACTTGAGACATTAGAAAAATTAAAGCACAAAAAACGTTAAGGCGAATTGTACAAGGTCAGACAGCTCATAAGTAAGGGATTTCAGACTCAAAATCAAGTATTCTGTCTCCAGAGTTTATGTTCTTAACTATTCTGTTTTTATGCAGCTGTCTGGGTATGATGCCAGTTACTTTGTCCCCCACAGTAGGTCATGTACATTCTCCCTGACCGTATAGTGAATGCAAGTGAGCCTTGTGCCTGCATTATATATCACACCAGAAACTCTAAGGAATGTGGGTGAGGCACACTCTTTCTCCTCAATCACTCTGTGCTCTTTGATAGATGAAGAACTAACTTTTTAAAATTTATTACTCCCATATTCTAATTTTGGGAGTACAGTTTCCCAAAAGAGCACAGGGGGCACTTCTTTTCAATTTAATTAGATTTGACTATTATTTTCTTTATTCTCTCTGAATGCCCCTTTAGATGATCTTGAAATTCTGTGTGCACCCCCCATTTTAGTGACATTGGCAAATAAGAGGACCCACACCTAATCTCTCCATGTTAGAATTTCTGTGCCTTTTGGGATCACTTGTGCATCTTCCTGAACGGCTATGGTGGGTCAAAAGCCAGTAAGACAGCGAGCACACCTCAGCTGAGGATGAGTAGCCGAAGCCAATAGGACTCATGTACTTGATTCATAGTCCCCTTCTTCCCATTCTACTCTCCTATTTCAAAGGGCAATCACCACTTCTATTGTGTATCTTGAATGTGTATTGTTTGACATTATGCTCAAATCTTTACATGCATCATCTCATTTATTCCTCCTCCCAATTCTATAACATGGGGCTATTATTCTTATTTAAATATGAGAAAAATGAGCCACAGATGCATTGAATAACTTACCAAAGACGGCACTGCTATAACAGGGTGCAGCCAAGCGGGGGGAGGGCAGGGGGGAGGGCGGCAAATGGAGCTTTGTAATGGGGCCCAGAACTCAGGGTGTCCAGGAAATATTAGAAAAAAATATATATATAAGATGTCCTCACCCCCACAAGTCTGAGCTGGGGGATGGGACACATGGAGCAGGGCCATTGAGAGTTGTTTTGAATAGCAACAGTTTTTCAGATAACCTCTAGAATGGTCATTTAACATATTTATAACCTTTAACTACTTTCATAGATATGTAAAATAGTTGTGGCCATGCTTTGAGTCAGGGGGATGGGAGTGACTTTAACACATGTTGCAACTGGGAGGCAACTCCCTCTGGTCACAACACCTGCATGAGAGCTTGGAGATGATTGGCTCCATGCCATAGGGCCACGCCTGCCCGGACTTACTATGGCAGCCCAGTAAAGCTAGAAGAATATGGGAATGCTGGCAGGTGTAGCTGATTGTGGGAGGAGTCGGAAATGGGGCTACACAGGAAGATTGGTGCTGGGATTTAAGCCCAGGTGTGGCAGCCATGTGGGGCTTTTGGGGACCACGCAGCTTTGCTGAAACTTGGGACCATGCAGCTTTAGGGTACTCCATTTTTGCCACGTGGCTTAGGAAACAGGAGAGACGTTACCTGGAAGAAAAGAGGTGAAAGGATTCTTGCTGGTGGGTCATTCGAAGGTGCCACATGGTTTTGGATTAACTGGAGATCAAAGCAGTGACACAGCTGATGGTGTCTGAACCAAGGGGCTGCCTGAACCATGGACCTCTATTTCTTTTCCTGAGATATGGTACCTTGAACTGGGCAAAGGGGAGAAGGAAGGACTGTGCGTTTGTGAGTATTCTAAAGGACTTTAATATTTTTAATGAAGACATTTAAGTCATTACTTTAAGTCTGTATAACTTTTTAAATAAATAATCCCTTTCCTTTTCACCAATCTCTGGCATTGAGAAACGTCTTTCCCTGGTGGCAGGCAAGGTGAACCTAGCACGGGGTGGGGGACCCCTGGAGCACAAGGATGGGTCCATTTGGTAATAGTATATCATTTGCCCCCCCCCACCCGGGTCTGTTCTGTGTAACACTGCTGCTGTTAAGTGTTGGTGCTGGCATTTGACCCAGGCAATCTGACTTCAGAGCTCAGAAGTTGAGTCTGCGCATTATTGCCTCTCCAACTTTACTATTTAACACCCTACTATTTAAAGCATTTATACACCAAGATAGGTTTGATAATGATTTAGAATAATTGAAGGTATGAAGACATTTTATAACTAGTAGCTAAAGCAAACATAAAAGGAAAATACCTTTTTAAAAAAGCACCAGGATTTTCTTTTCAACAAAAGGTCATTTGGCTGCATAGTGTTTGCAGCTATAGAATGAAGGTGGTCCGTACAGAAATCCCCACAGTGCCTGGAAAGAAAGGGAAGGAATTAGGTCACCTTAGCCAGTATCCAAAGAATAAACAGAGGTAAGAAAAATCTGACTTTCTATATTTGTGAAATTGATTATAAATTCTTCATAGGTGGAGCCCATTTCCTGAAAGACAAGAAAAAATGGGAGGGGAGCTGATTAAAATCTATATACCTAAGATTTGTGGATTCAGCTGATTAGCAACTAAAGAGATGGCCTTTGAGGCCCCAGGAAAGATAGAGCTCATCCTTAGTTATCATTTCCTCCTGAATAGCGAGTAAACTCCCGGGGAGAAGAAGAAAGCTCTTTGCAAGACAAAGGCACAGGAGTTGCTCTTCTCTATCAGAAGGATGAAAAGGAACTCTAGGAATTCTTTATAGTTAACTATTAAAATTGGTTTTTCCTTTTTCCCCCTTTTCTAACTTTTTTAACCTCAATCTCTAAAAGCAACTAAGCAATAAACCTTCTCCCTAGGTAGACAGGTTACATGAAGGTTGCTCACCTTATTCTTTCCTTTTCTAAAGGCACAATCCAGAACAATGACTTGAAAGAAAACCAGCTTGCATTTACTTGCCAAAAAAGGGTCTCTGGACTAGGTTAGATTTTCAGCTTTGGTGTTGACCCCAAAATATAAGGAATTTTTCAGGCTCCACGAAAGAGCATTCAGAGTAATAGGAGGCATGAGATGTATAAGCAGCTTTAACTCCTTTCCAAAGACCTTACCTACTTCAAGATCTTTGTAGCTTAGAGGGGAATTACCTGGGGCAAAAAAAAAGAGATCAAGAGATAGGAAAAATAGATGTGGAGGAAGGGAGGACAAAAAGAAAACAGAAATGTGGAGAGGAGATGAGAGGGGACAAAAAGAGATTCATAGAAATCATCTCAGAGGAGTAATATGTTGGGAAAGTCAGGAGGAAGAGAAAAGAAAAGAGAAATAAGATACCTTGGATAATATGTCACTTGTGTCAACTGTGTATTCAGTTAATGAGCCAAAAAAGACCATCATCCAGGAAATATGCTAAACATTGTGGTTCAGAGATGAGTGGGACAAAGCCCTAACCCTAAAGAATTCCAAGTTTAGGTAGGAAGATAAATATGTGAATAAATAATGACTATACATACATTAATACTATTCTTAATTGCCTCTATTTATTTCTGTCCTTTAAATGCAGCAAACTTGGTGCCACAAAGGGGCTGTTGCACATGCTGGTCCCTGTGTTTGGAATGCTCTCCACACTTTTTGCATGGGCGGCTACTTCCTGTTATTCAGGCCTCATCTTCAACCAACTTCACTGAAGCAGCACACCCAGCTAGTTCCTTTCTACACTAACCCTTGCTCTCTCCTCCTGGAGTCAATTTCAACATTGGAAATTATCTTAATTTTTATTTTGCCACAGCTTTAAAGTCTACTATCCTCTACTAGGATATTAAGGTCCTTGAAAAAAGGGACTCAGAGATAGGTCATTGATGAACTTATTCATTGATTATCTGACTCTCAGTTTGATATATTGTAAGAATAAGTGTAGATGAGCATAGGATTCTGCAGTGGCACAGAGTATGATGCAAAAACAAATAAACAAACAAAAAACCCCTCCATTATGAAAACCTTAAGATAAATTCAATAAAAAAGAAAGTTTTTTTTCCCAAAGATGTGATTTGTTGTTGCTGACTATTTAAAGTTGAGTAGGTGTTCAACAACTGGGCAAGAAATGCATAGCATCCCAGACCAGGAGCTCTTGTAAGGGCAGTCACAAACCAGCCCTGTGCTTTCTGAGGGCTGCACTTCATTCTTTGTGTCTGGAGTACAGACAATACTGGAAGAGTGTGACAGCTACAGCTGAGTAGTTAAAAACATGGGATTTGAAAGTGGACTTTCTAAAAATAAATCTTGGTTCTTCTATTAGTAATTAGGTGATGTTAGGCAAGTTATCAAGTCTTCTCTGTGCCTCAGTTACTTTATCCGTAAATGGGAATTCATTTGATTTTTGTCATGTCTACCTCATGGGATTTTGGGGAGGATTAATGTTACCAAAACTCAGTTCAGTGTGCCCAACACTTGAAAAGGCCAAAACTCAAAATGTTAGTCTGTAGTAAGGAAATCTTTGTCTATTGATTGAGAAGACACCAGCCAAGAAGATGGGAGACCTAATGGTGCCTCAAATCCATCTTGGTTGCTGGACTAGTTTAAGGGTTGTTAAGGGGATACAGCAAGCACGTAACGAAGAAGTGCTGGTGGAGTAAGTTGAACTAGAGGACCTTGAAACTTGGCCATTTATGGAAAAGGGGCATCAACATGGGACCTTCCTGGACAATGGACACTCTGCTTCTGAGAGTGTTTTGGTGTTCAAGATCCTTTTATGTCCATGCTGCTTGGTTTCATGGGCAGGAGGCGGGTGGAGGCTTTGTTTCTGGGTGCATCTCCAGGTTAAAGTTCTCTCCTCTGCTCATGCTTCAGCTGCATGACGTGAGATTTTATGGTCTATTATTTCTAAGAGGCAGCTCAGTATCTTGTTAAACAGGATAGGACCAATTTAGCTAGATCTGTGGTTACACTGAGTCAGCTGATATAGGTAACATTTAAAAGAGAGTAAATGTTAAAAAATGTGCATATTATCATTTTGGCAGGGATGATGGGGGAAAATAATGACACCACTATGTGTGTGATAGGCTTATTTTATTCTAAACAATTTATGCAATTAACTAATTTAATCTATACATACTTATTAGAAGGTATGATTATTACCATCTTACAGATAAGGAAACTGAGAGACAGGTCAGTAATTTGTACAAGGTCACACTGCAGGACTGTAATCTGAATCTAAGAAGTTAGACTTTCAAATCCTTCCTTTCCCCATTACACTATGCCCTCTCTTTGAACACTCAATGTACAAGGATCCTATAAGGAAAAATGAAATAAAGTAAGTGGTTTGTCATGGCCTGGCATGTATAAAGTACTCAATACTCTGTGTGTGTGTGTGTATGTGTGTATATATACACACACACATACCCATATACACACACACACAACAATGGAGTTTTGCTTAGAATAAGTCAATAATTAAAAAATACAGTTATCTGTGGCCTTGCTGGGAGACACAACATAAGGAGCATCTCAGCAATAACTGGCTGGCTGAATTACTGTTGAACAGGCAGTTGAAAGGCAGAATAGCCATAATCACTTGCTTGACCTTGATTTCTGATGGGAGTGAGAAAAGCTTCTTGGGCATCAATCTCTGCCCAGCTGTATTTCTTAACTAATTAATTTTAAAAAGATCTAAGTCAATTAATTATAAAGTAATGGGTTGTCACTTTCAGCTGCCAATTTATTTACATTTTAAATTGTAGCTAATTAGTTAGCTTATTCTATCTCTTTCTTGGAAACCTATTATTTGCCTACTTATGTTAATTTATGTACATAAGTTCTGTGAATAACACATTATGCATTATTCTGTAATAAATTGTGAAACTAGTCTTTTGTGGACATTTACCATAAAAGTACCAGAATATCAGAGAGAAAACCCCTTTAATATGCCTAATTAAAGTTAACAAAAAAAATCAAGCAATCAAATTTGACAAGAATTCTATATTAGAACATGATAAATACCTTTAAAATGCTATGCAAAGCTAGCCAAAAACCTGGTGATTTAGTGCTGTGAAGAGACTCTTGACCTTGAGGAAGATGGAATCAGGGCAGAAGTAAAAGTGCAATTTTATTTATTCCATGTAAAGACTTGAGCCTTACTGCAAATGTAAATGTATTGTCTTTTACAAAGAAGTTATCGTTTTTCTTTATCTTGTTCTTCCTTTTTTTCCATCTTAGAAGAAAAGGTGTTCTTCTTATCTAAAGGTAAGACCTTCATCTGAGCTCTGAATCTCATTCTCTTCCACTTCCCCCAAGGTTCTGCTGCATAAACAACGCCCTGTTTTCTTTTGCACTATCAACTGCTGCTTCTCTTGGCCTCTTCTCAGCCTACAAACGTGCTTACATCCTTCTGTTACTAAAAATGTCTTTCACAAAGCCTACCACAGCCACCACTAGCACTGCCAACAACTTTCCTAGCCTTACTTCACACCCAGGGTAGTCTGAACTCACGTGCCTGCTTCTTTATCTCTTTAAAGCCTTCCTAAGATGATAAACTGCTATACTTTGCGTGGATGTAGCATATTGCTCATGATCCACAAAAAAGTCCTTGCACAGGAAGTACTGAATGAGAATTAGCTACTGTAGCTGTTTTTTCACTGTCTTTCTAAACAATTCTATATCATAGGGCCTCAGATGCAGGCTCAAAAAGTAGACAATGTCTTAACATAAGGGAGCTACTCAGTTGTTGACAAAGAAAGGGAACAAATAGAGCCAGACATCCAATTAAGCTGGATTAATTAGGAAGCTATAGCCTCAGGACAGTCCAGAGAATAACTACATTGCCCCACCAAGGGGATTGACATCCCTCCTTCTCCTGAGCAGGAAGAACAGAGTAGACAGGAAGAATGGGACAACCAGTCTATTTTTCCCAGATTACTGGTGAGTATGGGAGAACCAGGAAAGGGGAAAGTCTTCTGCTAGGCAGGTGAAGTAGGAGCCAAAATGGCAGCCTGGTTATAAAAAAGGAAGGGTCTAATCTGGAGCAAGGAACAGATAGGATAAGGACGTGAACAGAGGAAGATCTAGGAAAGGGATTGGTTAGGGGGTGGCACAGCACAAGCTGGCAGGGAAGAACAGATGGGGAAATGTGACCCAGAGGAGTTCTGTATCTCTGGGTCCCGGCCCTCCTGGGCCTGATAGGTACAGGTGCGGCTTTCAGCCCCAGAGGCTGGACTTGTCCCGCAGCAAGATGGAGCTGAGCCACCTGGCCATGGATGAGACACCTGGCACCTAGGGACAGTCCTTTGTTTTCACTCGGATGAACCTTGTCATTATGCCTCAAGTCCTCCTATGCATGGGTTCCCAAAACACTTTCTTGTGGCTCTGTGGAAAAATCTTATTTCCACTGGCAACAATTGCAGCTCAAATCCTGGCTCCACCTACTTGTAACTATATGACCTAAGGCAGGCTACTTAATTTTTGAAACTTTGACTTTGTAAATATAAAATGTAAGTTACAGATGTAACTACCTCATAAAGTTGATGTAAGAAACACATTAAGTTAGATGAAACATATAGATCCTTAGGACTATGTCCAAAATATAGTAAGTACTCAAATAAGTACTTAAATATCCAGTATAATATCATAAGTATATATTTTTAGCCATTTCTGTCTCTTCTAATAAGTACTATATATATCCTTTACAGAATA
Source organism: Trachops cirrhosus (assembly GCA_028533065.1). Taxonomy (NCBI): domain Eukaryota; kingdom Metazoa; phylum Chordata; class Mammalia; order Chiroptera; family Phyllostomidae; genus Trachops; species Trachops cirrhosus. The sequence continues at coordinate 74,017,870 of CM052539.1, forward strand.
ACTTTCCCCAGTGATCAGTCCTAGAGGTTGGCCTCTACCCCTAACATCAGAGGTGAAACATGTACCTCATGTCTGCCCAGTCAAAGCACTTGAATGCCCTTTCCAGGAATGTTACTCGGGGCTGTTAATTAGAGCCCTGAATTTCCTTTCTGTGCACATGACTCAGACTGGCCAATCAGATCACTGAATGTTCTTTCTGGGCACTATGACCAAGGCCTGACTGGAAAGAACATTCAATTACTTTCAATGGTTGTGTGACCCAACTTCACCAATCAACATATTCCCCAAACTTCAGTCTCCTTGTTCAGTTTACAAAAGGAAGTTGGCCAAGTTGTTTTTATCAGGGAGAATTCCCAGATTTCTTGCAGGAATTATCAATTAGAGATGTCTCTTTCCCACACAAGAGGATGTAATGTGGAGACCTTCTGGAACCATCTTGCCATCACGTTAACCTGGGAAGGAAGTTAACCAACAAAGGGAACAGAGCTAATTATCCAATAAATCAAACATTATTTGAGCCCCTAAATCCATCCATAACTGATGCCAGCCCTGCCCATGTATTTTTCATTCATTTATCAAAGTATTTTTTTCTGGTGTAAGTTATTTTGCATTTTTCTGTCACTTGCAACTGAAGCTGGCATGAATGCTTTTCAGAAGTCAGCATAGCTAGTTGTTGAAGGTAAAAAACCCTTTTACTTATTATTCTGAGGCCTTAGTAGAGCTCAGTGGAGTTGCACAGAGGTGAAAATACTCTGTCAATGGTGATAATGGGGTGCATTCTGCACTCTAAGTGTACCTCTTTATCTTGCTCAACCTTTAGGGAAGGTATGGACCATACAACTGCACCAATTGATGTAAGGAGCAGCAGAAAATTGTGTCAATCTTGAAAGCCATGTGAAAAAAATATTCCTTCACAAGTTCATAACTTCCCTGGGGCTTAGAAAATTGTACTTGAAATGCCATCTCTTCTAGCTGCTATAGAAAGAAACAAACAACGGCTTTACTAAGATACTTACTTGAGCTGCCTAGATGAATATGTCAATAAGAATTTCCAGATAACATAATACTTCCTGTGACAGTGGAGCATTGCATGCTTCTGGTTTGAAATAACTTCTTTCGTGACTTACTAAAACTTATTTTAGGATGAATTATTTTTTTAAAGCAACATTTTCCCAAGTTTATAATGGGAACCTGTTGAGGTGAAAAGAATAATGAAAAACTTCACTTTTCAACCAACTTTACCAATTTCATAGTTCTGGAAACTGAGACACATGTAAGGTAGTCCTGTCTAGCTAAACTATACCTAACAATAATTTAATGGTTCTGTACTTGTCAAAAAATTATTTCTGTTTCTTTCCCTGGACATCAGGATAAGAAGGAAACGGAACCATTCCTTCTTATGGAATGGGCACATGGATAAGTAAAAAGAACAAAGAATTCAAAGAAAATATGTATTTAGTTGAAAAACTTGGGGCAGCTAGGAGGAGGTGAATGAAAAAGAAACATTAAACAATTTTTGTAGATTGTTTATGTGAGTTGAAGGCACTCAGATGGAATGTAAAACAAAATGTTATTTTCGTGCAGATGGCAGCAGAAATAAATTCTGAGAAAAAGCTGCGCCTGCCTTCAAAAGCCCTGCGGGCATAGTGCCAGTCCCTTCTGTCGCTCTGCAGCACAGGACACAACAGAGCAAACTGGGACCAGTTAGAAAAACATGGTAACCAGTGTAATCACCACGGCAGGACCTTCCTATGTTCGGTGCACTTTCCAGGCCTGAAGGGTCTTCATTCATGACAGGCCTAGTGCCAAACAATAATCCTGCTCCTCAAGGTGAAAAATGTCTCTTCAAATTAGCATCTGCAGCTGGTCCTTCATTCAGCTCTGCTAGTCAGGGCCTCTTCTCTTAATTATTTTTCTTTATTGCCCTTTATTTTCTTTATTTATTTTATTTATTGCCTTTTATTTTCTTTAGTTTCTCCAATTTGCCCTTTATTATTTCTACCATTCTAAGGTATAAAGGAAAAAGAACTCTAATTTGAGGATTTATTAAGCAGCTGTTCTCACTTTGGTACAGTAGATGCCTGAAATTTGCTGGTTTGCTGGATTGGTATAAGAAACTATAATATCCCAGCTCTGGCTGGTGTGGCTCAGTGGATTGAGTGTGGGCCTGCAAACCAAAGGGTCACTGGTTAGATTCCCAGCCAGGGCGCAGGCCTGCATAGCTGGCCAGGTCCCCAGGAGGGGGCACACTCGAGGCAACCACACACTGATGTTTCTCTCCCTCTCTTTCTCCCTTCCTTCCCCTCTCTCTAAAAAAAATAAATAAAATCTTTTAAAAAAAGAAACTATAACATCCCAGCCAGACTGGCTTTTATTTGCTTCACTCTGAAGTCAGGCCACTAGGGAGCATAGATATCCAACTAGAGATTACATTGATATTTGTTTCTCTTTTTAGAATGGCATTCATTCATTGAACAAATATTGAGAATCTACTCTATGAGTGACCTCTTACAATATAGCACAGTTAACATTTCATGCAGAAAATTTGCAGTGAAAAAAATCTGATTTTTTAGGATAAGTAAAAAGGCTAGAAGCTGGTTCCTTTTAAGATATTTTTTAATTTATAATTCACATACATACACACATGCATGCACACATACATACCATTGCTCTTATTTTTGCTTCCCAGATTGCAGCAAGAAGAAAAAGAAAGGCAAATTATACTTCTAAACTGCAAAACCGCACATCATTGTATCATCCACTCTATGTACATTGCAGAAAGTCAAACATGAGCAAAGAGAACTTGTGAAGAGTGTGAAATCACACATTCTTTCTCCACTACTTCACAGTTCTATGTGTAAAATGAGTACATACGATCCCACCATGGCCAAACTCCCCCATGTTGAAAAGCAGAATTCCTCAACAAAAAAGAAAATGCTATTAAAAAGGTATCATCATTCTACTCAATCTCTCCAATTCAAAAAAAAAGTTGAAAAGTAAACTTTGGTCAATTTTTTTAAAAGATCTTATTTGTTCATTTTTAGAGAGATGGGAAGAGAGGGAGAGAGAAGGAGAGAAATATCAATGTGTGGTTGCCTCTTACATGCCCCATACTGGGGACCTGACCGACAACCCAGGCGTGTGCCCTGCCTGGGAACTGAACTGACAACCCTTTGGTTCGCAGCCTATGCTCAATTCACTGAGCTATACCAGCCAGGTCTCTGTGGTCAATTTTTAAGAAACAAATCTAAAAGTTTGTTTAAAAAAATCAAGTTCCTTTCTGATGTTTAAATATACAAAAACTACCTTTACATTATGTGTCAAGCCCTAAATGCTAGCTTTCTGAAATACTACAAGATAGATTAGTTTGTGAAGAAAAAACAATGGCATTAGGGAGCTGCCCCAGTAAGACTGAACACCACCCAGGGTAAAACATTTTCTTCAAACATCAGGTGATCATCCCACAAAAGATGCTGAAATGAGGACTCAACCAGGGAGCCAGAGCTGTGTTCCTTGGTGAGAAATTGGCACCAATTGAAAGCTGCAAAAAGAATTCTACAGTTCCTGTCCCCAAAGGTCACTCCTGGCCATGTTTGTCTCTGAAGACAGAGAACTGAAATATTTGTTCTTATGAATTATTTTTTGTTCTTTTATTGTAATTCAGTAGAGTAAAAATAACCGCTGCCCATTATCCCTTGCCTGTCAGCTCTACCTGAACTGAGATGGTGGGAAAGGACAGGAAGAGCTGTTACAGATGTTGAATAGAAGAAAGCCCTTTTTGGAGTGTGTTTGCATGACTCATAAAGAGCAGTTATTCTTAGCTTTCCGGTCACAAGGGATAAAGCTCTTTGTCCTTAACACAGGTTTCTACTTAAAAGGAAAACCCAAGGTCCATTCAAAGCTACAGCTCAATAATAAGCTCTCTTTATAGTACCGGCCCCAAACCCCTGGAGTTATATTTTATCACTCTTTACAAGCCTAAAATATAATTCGAAATTGTATTGTTTGGCTTTTTTCACTTGTTATGGTTGTGTCATCTGGGACAATGGGTAACAGTGATTTTAATTCGGTTACAGGAATTATCAGTTTAGCAGTACAACTTAATGTAATTTATTATGTTATTCTATGGAGAAAATTCATCACCTTTTTGGATCACCTCGGTAGAATCAGACCTCGTAATCAAACTTCAATCTAATATTGATTACGCTTTAGTTAAGCCAGTGTTGATTCCCAGAGTCAATAAACTGATAGCATTTGGACCAGTTTTCTGAGGGATAGCACCACTCTTTGATGGATGACAGTGTGACAAGACATCAGTAGAGACTAAAAGGACTTTCGAACTGGTTTCTTGCACATTCTTAGATTTCACTCCTTTTGGATATATTCAGCTCCCAAATGCACATTTTCCTCTTGATCATTCCGTTCCTTTCTTATTCTTTCACCATTGATTAACATTTTAAAAACACTTTCTTTGGGCCATGCTCTGTGCTGGGTACTATGGGCAAAGTGATAGAAATACTCAGGGAACTCTTAACCTAAAAATGAAGACAAATAAGGAAAATGTTATAATACATAGTGAGAGATAGCTCTTGTGTCTGATGGGAAGGTCACAAAGTGGTGTGAAACTAGAGAATAGGTGTCCAGAGCTGTCTTGGGCTGGAACATGCCTTTAGTAAAGGATTATCACTCTAATTCATAGAGAAGATACCATTTACGTCTATCAATTACCCCTGGAGTCAGCAGAAAGTGAGAAGAGGAGAGTGGTCTCTCTATGTGCTCCTTCTTCTGACTGGAATACTTCTCTGACTAAATCCTCCTAATCTCTTAGATTTGTTTCACTTTGTTAACTCTCTCAGGAAGGCTTCCCTGACTACCTCTTTCTTAAGTCTGGATTGAGGATGGTTTCCTAATTAGCTGCAACATCATCTTGAATTTACCTCTGAGGTACTCCTCGTGAGATTGAAATTGAGTACACCCTATTACTGAGAAATCAACCATCTGATTAAGTCAGACAGGCTGGTGACCCCTGAGGCGTGGCTAATTCTGTGCTGTGCATTCTTAATTCTTGTTTTATAATGTAGATATAAAATATTTAAATATACATAAATATAAGAAATAGAACCAACTCCTATGTACTCACCTGTTTAATTAAAAAAAAACTATATTTACCTTTGCCATTGTTGTCTCTATGTAAATTTCATCTTGCCTGTTTTTCTCCCTAACTGGGGGAGCAAAATGCTGAATTTGTTTCATCACTCCCTTGCTTTTCTTTGTAGTTTTACTACATATGTCAGCATCCTTAAATTTATTTTTCATTAAACATTGTATTCCTGAACTTATCCAAATTGCTGTGTATAACTGAAATGTATTAATTTTTCTCAAATACATAGTATTTTGTTATATAAAGATATCAGGCCCTGGCCAGGTGGCTCCATTGGTTGGAGCATCTTCCCATGCACCAAAATGTTGAGGGTTCGATTCCTGGTCACGACACATACCTAGAGTGCAGGTTCATTCCCCAGTCAGGGTGCATATGGGAGGCAATCGACCTATGTTTCTCTGTTTCTCTCCCACATCAATGTTTCTCTCTTTCTCAAATCAATAAACTTATTCTGGAGTGAAGATTTAAAGTATAAATATATATTTATATATATCAGAATTTGTCTCAATGTTTTATTGTTTTGAATTTCACATTTAAATCCTTAACTCACCTAGCATTAAGTGAACTCACCTTATTCACTTAATTCCAATTTGGAGGGAGATGAGATTTTTATATAACCTGTGGGGTAAGAAATCCAATTTCTTTTTTCTATATGAAAACTAATGGTCCAGCTCAAGTGAGTAAAAAGGATACCCTTTCCATGAGAATCTTGATACTGTATACCTGTTACATACCAATATTCCACAGTCAGTGGAGGGTTGCTTTACACTTTGTTCTGTTTCAATGGTCCATTTGTTTGTCTCTGAACCAATACACACCACCTTATCAGTCCTGATAACTGATATTGGATCTTTAATCATTCATCTTTTTCTTTATAAGAGTTCTGGCTATTCTCAGGCTTTGTTTTTAATGTACAGTTTTAGATTAATTCACCGAGTTTTATAAAATATACTCTTCAGGGAACTTCTGGCCAAGATGGAGGCATAGGTAGACACACTGTGCCTCCTCGCACAACCAGGATAGGAACAACAACAATTTAGAAACAGAATAACAACCAGAACTGACAGAAAATTGAAGTGTATGGAAGTCAGACACCCAAGGAGTTAAATTAGACACATTTATCCAGACCAGTAGGAGGGGCAGAGTTGGGCAGCTGGGCGCTGGTCTCAGAGCAGAGAATAGAGTGTGTTGGAACATGAGATGTAAGGCAACCGGGGCGCGCAAGACCACAGCATGCAGACCCTGGGCACACAAGTGGCGGCTGGCAGACCCAGGCTAAGGGGTGGCGACCGGCAGACCCAGCAAGGCTGCGATTGTGAAGCAAGCCACTGCACCAACTCAGGGTCCCAGTGCTGGGAAATAGAGCCTTGGGCCACTGATTGAAAAGGAAAGTCCTACAGGGTGCACAAGCCCACCCACATGGAAATTGGCAACAGAGGGGCCCAGTTTGCTCGGGGGAAGCGGTGGAAGGGACTGAGGTCCTACGGAGAATGGAGCAAGAGCCATTGTTCCCTCTCAGACCCCATGCCCACATACAGCATCACAACCCAGTGACTGGGGTGCCCCGCCCCGGTGAACACCTAAGGCTCCACCCCTCATATGTAACAGGTGTGACAAGACAAAAAAAAACAAAAAAACAAAAAACAAAGAAATGGCTCAAACATAAGATCAATTGAAAGCCTCAGAACCCGTCCTTTTAAGCAACCAAGAGATAGCCAACCTATCAGATGCAGAGTTCAAATCACTGGTGATCAGGATGCTCACAGAATTGGTTGATTCTCGCAAACTCGATGAAAAAATGAAGGCTACAATAAGTGAAATGAAGAAAAATACAGAGGGAACCAATAGTGATGGAAAGAAATCTGGGTCTCACATCAATGGAGTGAACCAGAAGGAAGAAAAAAACAACCACACAGAAAAGAATGAAGAAATAAGAATTCAAAAAAATGAGGAGAGGCTTAGGAACTTCCAGGACATCTTTAAACATTCCAACATCCGAATTATAGGGGTACCAGAAAGAGAAGAGGTAGAACAACAAGTGGAAAAGATATTTGAACAAATAATAAAGGAGAACTCCCCCAATCTGGCAAAGGAAATACATTTCCAGGAAGTCCAGGAAGCTCAGAGAGTCCCAAAGAAGTTGGACCCAAGGAGGAACATACCAAGGCACATCATAATTACATTAGCCAAGGTAAAAATGAAGGAGAGAATCCTAGAAGCAGCAAGAGAAAAGGAGACAGTAACCTACAAAGGAGT
>CM052539.1:74025786-74075988 GCA_028533065.1 Trachops cirrhosus
TCTCCTCTGCCCGACTCAGAGCCTGCAGGGCCTGCGGAAATAGCAGGGGCAGTGAGGCTCAGACTAGAGTCGGGGGACACCTGGGGTGAATTGGACGTGAGGCATAAGATATGTAAAATCCTGTGAGACCTGCTTGCTAGGATGCTCTTGATGTGTAGGCTCTGGCAGGAAACTAGATTAATCTTGTACCTGTTAGGTGATACCAGCCCCAAAACCCAGCGTGAGACTTTTGAACCCTATGTAAATTATCTACCTGTTTTGATCTTTTCTGCTAGACAATGAATCCACATTCTGTATCTGTTCACCTACCCAATACTACGTAATAAAAGCCTATTGAGGTGGTGGCTCGAGGCGCTCTCCTTTGAGAGAGTGGCCAGGCCACTCAGAGGCACCTTCCCCTTGAGAGGGTAGCCATGCAGTCACTATTCCTCCACAGGACTCGGTAGTCCGTGTTTATGTTTCTCTCGCCACTCTCGAGCCATCTACAACGTCTTCGGTCCACCGCGGGATGGTGGACTGCAACCATACCTGGGTTGCAGACCAGATCCCCAGTTGGGGATATGTGAGAGGCAACCAATTGATATATCTCTTCCTCTCTTTCTCCCTCCTTTGTCCTCTCTCTAAAAATGAATAAATGAAATTTTTTTTAAAAAACAGTGTCTAAACTACATCCAGGTATTTTGAAACATAGCCTAATAATTCATTAGCGAACTACCCTTCTAGGGCTATCTGGCTCACAGGTTCAAGAATTATCCTTGGGGAGACTTCTGACCAAGATGGAGGCATAGGTAAATGCCATTCACCTCCTAGTACCATCACAGCAAAATTACTGTTAAACTACAGAACAAATATCATTCAGAACCATCAGAAAATCAAGCTATATGGAAGCCCAACAATTAAGGAATTAAAGAAACCATATTCATCCAGATGGGTAGGAGGAATGGAGGGGAGGAGATGTGGAATGGGCTGGTCCCAGAACCATGTGCGGTGGATATAAAATGGAGGGATATCTTGGGAGCAAGGGATCCCAGCCCCACACCAGACTTCCCAGCTCAGGGTTCTAGTGCCAAGAAGATAACTTCTGGTTACAAAAACCAGTGGGTATTGGATCAGCAGAGGAAAGTGTAGGATTCTTATGCTTCTCCTCTCAGGGGGTCCTGCACAAAGACTTACTTAGACTTACTCCCTCTGGGCTCCAGCACTGAGGCAGCACCTTGAAGGGCACCAGTGGCATATGGGGAAGAACTAAAGTGTCTGGCTTCAGGGTAAGAGCTGGAGAATAGCTTCCTCCCAGACAGAACTGCAAACAGTAGCCATTGTACCTTTTCTGTGTCCTTCCACACACAGAGCCACAGTACACTGCAGCAGCACCATGTCTAAGTCTCCATCAACCTGGCTTACATAGTAAGCCCTGCCTTGATGATTAACTAAAGGTCTGCCCCATCCAACTTACAGACCCACCCAAGCTAATAACAGTAGCTTTTTCATATGAAGGGTTGGGCTAGGTGCAGGCTTCAGACCTTCCTAAATCGGCTCAAACAAATAACAGCTGAGCACAGTCCCTATACCTTTTGCTGAGTGTCCCTAAGCCTGGTACTCACAGCAGCTATCTGCAGATTGCTTTATAACTTATGCTAAGGGGTCCCAGACAGAACACAGATGGAGGCTGACATGACCAGCACCACTCAGGAAACACCAGATCCTGTGCACCCAGCAGAGAGTTATTGACCACATTGGTGCACCACCCAACCACCTCCACAAGCCACAGAGAGTGGTGGTTACTGGCCAGGGGACACAGCCAGTCCTACCAGCTGTCTGTACTAGGTAAATTCGTCCCATTGACCTTCTATTAGCAATCAAGATTCATCTACAAGAGGAGGGAGTACTCAGCCCACATGGAGGGTGCACCTCCAGTACACAGCTTGGAATATAAGGGAAGCTGTGCCACTGGACCCAATAGGACACCTATTACATTGGGCTATGTTACCAAAACACAAAGTCAAAGCAGCTCTACCTAATACATACACAGGGAGGCTGCCAAATGAGGAGACACAGAAACATGGCCCAAATGAAAGAACAGAAAAAATTCAGAAAAAGAACTAAATAAAATGGAGGTAAGTGATCTATCAGATGCAGAGTTCAAAACTCTGGTAATAAGGATGCTCAAGGAACTCGGTGGGTACTTCAACAGTATTACATGATCCAATCAGAAATGAAGGAGACACTAATTGAATAAAGAACAATTTACAGGGAATCAACAGTGGAGTAGATGAAGTTGAGGATAAAATCAGTGATTTGGAAAATAAGGAAGAAAAATCATTCAATCAGTACAGTAAGAAGACAAAATAATGCAATAAATTGAGGATAGTGTAAGGAGCTTTTGAGACATCTTCAAGCACTCCAATTTTATCATCATAGGAGTACCAGAAGGAAGAAAGAAAGAACAAGAAATTGAAAACCTATTTGAAAAAATAATAAGAGAACTTCTATTAAAGTTTTAAAACTTTTATTAAAGTGGGGGGCAAAGGGGGAAAATTGGGACAACTGTAATAGCATAATCAATAAAAAATATTAAAAAAAGAATTACTCTTGGAGATCAAAGTTTCCAATACATTCTCATTTTGCAATAACAGTAAATCATTTTCTATGATAGGATCTTGGTACAACATTGCCACGGCCAAGTGTGAAATAATCACCAACATCACCCATATGGTCCGCACAGAACCCTAAATGAATGCCAAAACACAGAGGTTACTTGCTGAGCAGGTATAAGATAAACGCTATCATCTCATCCATGCAGTAGACTCCCATTCTCCTATGACACATTAGGAGTGTTTAAATTTATGTCATTAACGATGTATGAAAAAATTAAAAAAAAACTTCACACATTACATGGTGTCCTTCCAAGTTCCATGCCACAACCAGTTTGCAAAGTGAGCCCAGACTTACATATACCTTTCAGGCCCCTCACTAATTATTCATTAAGCTTATTTCCCAACCGACTTCTCATTTCCGTAACCTATTTTCCTTTTCACCTTTCTAACTCTCTGCTCTAGTTTTTCATTTTTTCTTTCCTAATCTCTAATGCAAAAGTACATTATGTCCCTAGATAGCACATTTTCTGTATTGAGGTTAATATTATTAGACTAAAATGTTTCTCTATACCACCATTGGTCCCTGGAGCAATCCTGAAATAGAATCCATTTAAAACAGAACTCCAATCTAGATGCAAAGGCACATATCCCTCAGCTATAAAAGGGGTACAGATTTTATTGTATTTCCTACTCATGTTATTCATTCAGAGGCTATGAAGCCCTTGCCTGAGTATATTTGTAATGTCAGGAAATATATAACAAAAAAAGATCTGTTCCTTTATATTTATGGTAAATTAAGTACTTGAAGAAGGTTACAGCCCCCAAAAAGGAATCTTATTCTCAGGTACAAGTCTTCAACTTAATATTGGCTGTGGTATCATAAGCAATTTCTCCAACTTCTCTAAGCCTCTGTTTCCTCATCTGTAAAGTGGGAATAATAAAGTACCTACTTAGTGTCACTAGGGGAGTAAATAAAATAATACACAGTTCCTCCACATAAAGAGGTTCAATTAGTTCTGTTATTATCACCATCAGTATTATCAGTAATACTACATTAGCATTATCATAATGGGGTCCTCACCAATTGGAGAACAAAATTCTATACAATCTATTTAATGTTCAAAATAGATTGAAAAAAGGGTAACCAGAAGGCTGGTGTCTGGGTCTCAGGAAAGAAGTATGCTCTTTAAGTTTTCCCAGTTTGAATAAGAAACACAAGATGAATACTTGATTCTCTCCCTTTATTTATCGGTTTATCACATTAAATTTTGTTGATGAATCACTTAAGTCTGTTTTAACTGACAGTCTTCTCAATTGTATTCTCTTGATTCTTAGATGTTGGGAAAACAGAGTCCTTTTATCTTTAAAGAAATGACTTTAGAAAAATGACTTTCCTTCTGTCCAAAATTTGCTAACTGCATCACTATGGTATAGTTAGTAGGTTCCCATGTTCTCTACTTTTCTTGTCAAGTTGTTATGTCTAAGGCTTGATCAGATTCAGATTTGACTTTCTGCAAGATTACTCTATGGACAACATATTGTTCCATCATGAGGCACACTGTCTCTCTTTTAATTTTATAAGTTGCCATAGACGTTCAGGATCTTGATTCCTAATGGGGATGGATGGGGGCAAGTGGCAGTGAAAAGATATAACTGTAATTCTGTCATTCCTTCATTTATTTCCTAGAATATTTCTACAAAGAGCAACTTCCCTTCATCTACCTCTTGGTTACTCAAAGGTATAGTATAAGAAAGGCAGAGTAAACACCTAATTCCTTCCTTCTCCCCTATTTTTTACCAGTTTTAAAATTAATGAGTTGCTGTCCTAGTATTTTGGAATCAATACATTTTATTAGTGGTTATTTTTTGTTAAGTATTATTAAGAACCCCTTGATTTAAACATACTTGTATTAAAGTCATTTAAGTTTGCATCCTTACTGATGTTCAAATCAGTTCATCCTTTTGTGACAAAGTTGATTTTATTGTAGTGCAAGGATACTTGCCCAGTAACTTAAAGAATAATCAAAAAGGAAATCAGTAAATGTAAAAAGCTTTTAAAATGACTAACAGTTGTCATAGTTGTATATATAAAGCACTCCCCAAACAACTGTAGGATGTCTTTATTTTTAGTACAATTGGAATTGTTCCATGTTTTACAGTGGGATGCCTTTTAGGTTGATTCCTGAGTTCTTTCACTATGACCTTAGTAGGGTTTGATATCTTCGTTGCTAACTTGTATGATAAAATTTTCCAAACTCATCTGGAGTATTACCTTTCTTAAACACTTTGATTTATTTTACTGGGAAATTGTATTTCAAGACCAAAATCTGAGTGCTAGGGGGTTTATTGGTCTTTGCTTACTCATGGTTTTTAGGCCTTTTTATTAGACTAAGTAAAAGTTCTGGACCCAATTCTACCATAGGAATGGGAGTTCCCCCATACGTTCAAGAAGGAATTCTCAGACACCAGCTGGATCTGTTACAATTCAACTGAATTCTGACACTACCCAGAGATAGTGTCAGATCCCATGGATGAAGGGTCCAGTACTAAAGACTGCTTCCCAGCACACACACACATACACACACACACATACTGTGCTACTGACCAACCTGCTACTCATGGTGATTCCAACAACCCTCTCTTTGGGTCCAGTTGATTTGCTAGAGTGGCTCACACAACTCAGAAATATTTTACTTACTAGATCACCAGTTTAGTACATGAGGATATAACACAGAAACAGCCAGACAGAAGAGATGCATAGGGCAAGGTATGGGGTGAGGGCACAGAGCTTCAATGCCCTCTACAAGCTTGCTATTCTCCCCAAATCTCCATGTGCTCACTAGCCCAGAAGCTCTCTAAACCCATCTTTCTGGGTTTTTATGGAAGGTTTAATGCATAGGCATGGCTTATTAACTAACTGGCCACCGGGTGATTGATTGGACCTCCATCTCTCCTCCCCTCCTCAGAGGTCAGGGATATGGAAATGAAAGTTTAAACCCTCTAGTCACAAGGTTGGTTCTCCTGGCAATTGGTCCCATCTTTATGTGAGGTCCAAATGTCACCTCATTATAACATAACAAATGACACCTCTATTGCTCTCATCAGTTGGGAATGCCAAGGATTTTAGGAGCTGTGCCAAGAATAGTAGACAAAGACCAAGTACATATTTCTTATTATAAATCACAATATCACTAAGCTAGGGATTATGTTTAAGATAAATTATATCAAGGTTTCTACAGTATACTTAACATTTGTGTCCCCCAATATTCAAATGTTGAAACTCTAAAAACCCAATGTGATAATATTAGGGAGTAAGACCTTTGGGAAGTGATTAGGTCATGAGAATGGAATTAATTCTCCTGTACAAGAGACCCCAAAGAGCTCTCTAGCCCTCTCTCTGCCATGTGTGGATACAACTGAGAAGACAGCCACCTGCAAATCAGAAAGTGGGCTCTCACCAAACACCAGGTTGGCCAGAACCTTGGTTTTGGACTTCCTAGTCTCTAGAGCTGTGATAAATAAATCCCTGTTGTTTAAGCTACCCAGTCTATGGCATTCTGTTATAGCAGCCAAACAAACTAAGAAATCTACTGCATCTTCCAACTTAAACTCAAGACTACAGGGTTTTTACCTAACCACTCTTGTGTACCTCTTGTCTCCTATTCTGAGGATGACAATCGTGACTTTCAAGCACACAGAGTTAAATTAAATTATCATATAACTATTCATTTGCCTATTTTCAGATTAACATTTAACACTCAAGACAACACTATGACCAACAATGTTATCACTGATAACAGCTTAAGATTTTTCTTCATTTTTGATTGATTGACTAATTACAGTTCCTTTTGTCCTTTTGTCCTTTTGTACACCTCATGGTGTACCTCAAAAGGACATTCAGCAAATTACTGAGTTTGAAAGTAATATGGAATGAAATGCTTCTTCACTGGATGACTATGCCACAAACTAAATATACATTTTTTTATTTTTGTTTTTAATGAATAAAGAGTTTTAAATTGAATTAATTTTAATCATTAAAATATAATTAATATTTAATAATGATAATATTTCAAATAATTTAATAATAACTTTATAATAATTTATAATAATTACATAATTTTGTAATAATTTGATATTTGTAATTAATATTAAAAGTCAAATCTACCAATAAGGTGTACCTAAAGAATCTAGCTTTCATCCCTGATTTCTCTACCATATTCTTTTCTTTTCTTGAAGTAGCCTTTTTTTAATGCTATGGTTTAAGTGATTCAGAACAGACCCCCTCACTTTAGCATGTAAACTATTTTGAGCTGAAGGCAATTGAGACCTTTCAGGATCACAAGAAACATTTACCTCTTCCTTTAAAATTACAATTAGAGGCCTTGCCCATAATAAGAGTTATCACCAGAAGTAAGTTTCTTATAAGTGAAGTAAGGGCAGGGCACATTTCTAATTACTGAACATCTGCTTTTTTTGTCATTTTGTAAATGACCTTCCTCCCTTCTGAGCCCCAATCTGCCTTACCTCATGCTTAGTGCATTTTCCTTTTCTATCTCTGAACTCTTCTGGTATGTGGGATTCCCATATGTACATATGTAATTAAATTTGGTTATTTTCTCTTGTTAATCTGTCTCATATTGATTTTATTAGACCAGCTGGAAGAACCTAGAAGGGAAGAGGGATGTTTCTTTCTCCCCCACATGGCTTTTCCTTCATTGTTTTATTTTTATATAGCATAATATAATTAGTTAAATGTAACATACCATACCCATTTTCTCCACCTTGCTTTTTTCATTTCACAATATATTTTGGACATATCCATAGTAGTGTATGGAAATTTTCTGCATCCTTTTTTGAAGTCACACAGTTCCCCTATTGGATGGTTATGCCATAGTCTACTTAACCACTCCCTTACTGGTGTACATTTAAGGTATTTTGGTAGGATGAAAGGTACTTCCATAAACAGTCTTTAGCAAATGACTTTTTGAATTTGTGCTAGTGTGACTTTTGCATTGATTCCTAGAAATGGAATTGCTGGGTCAAAGGGCAAATATATATGTGCCAACTAGATGTTTCCAGATTTTCTTCATAGACATTGTCCCATTTTACATTCATACTGGCAGTGTGTGAAGGGACCTATTTTCCCAAAACCATGCCAACCAATAAAGCAGGTTGCCAAATTTTTAGATTTTGACTATCAAATAAGTGAGAAATTTTGTCTTGATGAATTTTAATTTGCATTTCTATTATTATGAGCAAATTTGATCATCATTCCATATGTTTAGAAACTATTTGCATTTCTTTTTAACTATCTATTTTCCTAGCTCATTGTCTTATAGAGTTGTTGGTCCTTTTCTTCTTTAATTACTTAAGTATTAGGAGTGTTTGTGAGATAATCTAAAAATATTTTCTTCAGTTTGTCATTATTGTTGTGTCTTAAAAGACACAAGACACATATTTCATATATATGGATATATTTATACAGATGTACATATATACATATATGCATATATGTGTATGATCCCCCCCACCCACACACCTTTATCTACACTTACTGCTTTTGGATTTAGAGTCATATTTAGAATAGTTTTGCCCACTTCTTTTCATAGAAAAATTCACCCATGTTTCCTCTAGTACTTGTACGGTTTTGTAATTATTTTTACTTAATTTATTTTTTCCTTTTTATTGAATTTATTGGGGTGACACTGGTTAATAAAATTATACAGGTTTTAGGTGCATAATTCATACAACACAACATCTGTACACTGTATTGTGTGTTCACGACCCTAAGTCAAGTCTCCATTCACCGTCATTTATCCCACTATATCCTCTTCCACCTTTCACCACTTCCCTCTCCCTCTGGCAATTGCCACACTGTTGTCTGTGCCCCTGACTTTTTCTTCTTTTTTGTTCAATCCCTCCACTACCCACCCAGCCCTCCTTCTTACAGCTGTCAGCCTGCTCTCTGAGTCTGTCTCTATTTTGCTTGTTAGTTTTAAATTTAAATCTGTTATACATGGGAAAATTATCCTTGTATATGGTGTGAGGAATAAATCCAATTATGTTCTTGTCCATAAACTATCTTGGCATCATTTATTTTACAAATTTATGTATAATCATTTTGATACAGAGAAATCTGATCAGACTGTTGAGACGTAAGGAGGGACTGTAAGAAGAGGTTGCCCAAGGCAGTGGTAAACAGCCAAGGACAGGATTGGCTGAGGAACTGAATGCCTCCGGAGCACATGGTATTATGGGCAAGAAGATTTGAAATAAAAGCACTCTTGGTCTCTTGGACAGGCGCTGGCTCTCTCTCACTCTAGCTCTTCTTCCTCCAGGATGCCTGGCTGAACATGCTGCAGCTGCCTGCATTTCCCAGCAGATGGTATTTTGAATGGGAAGGAACTCAGGGCACAGCCTAGGATCAGGCTGGCCTGGCCGAGGATGGCAGGGTTATTCTTTGGGTGTTCTAGAGGGGATGAC
Source organism: Trachops cirrhosus (assembly GCA_028533065.1). Lineage (NCBI taxonomy): Eukaryota > Metazoa > Chordata > Mammalia > Chiroptera > Phyllostomidae > Trachops > Trachops cirrhosus. Next base: position 74,034,864 of record CM052539.1, read on the forward strand.
CTCTGAGGCAGAAGCCTGACATTCTTCCGAAATTGTGTAGCTTTTGTGTATTATGTTGTTTTTATTTGTAAGTTAACCCTATAGAAATAAGATAAATAAAAACTAACGGAGAATGTTAAGAGAACTCAGACGTTAAAGAGTTTAGCCTTAGTTGATAGACTTAAGTGACTAATGCACATGGAAAGCTGTTACCCCAAAATTGTGTAGCTTCTGATTAAATACTCCTTTTCTTTATCACCAAACCTCTGCCTCTGGAATTTTGCCTGGAGGGTGGCGGTGAGCAGAAGAACCCCAATTGCGGTTCGGCAACAATTTAAGATGCCATCTGTGGTAAAAAGAATAAGGCTTCTTCCCCCACAAAGATGTACATGTCCTAATCCCTAGAACCTGTGACTATGTTTACATCATGGCAAGAAGGAATTAAGGTAGCAGATAGAATTAAACTTGTTAATTAGCTAAACTTAAAATAAGGAGTTTACTCTTAACCAGTTGGGTTCAATGTAATCGCAGTGTTCTTTAAAGTGGAAGAGGGAGGCAAAAGAGAAAGTCAGAGAAAGATTTGAAGGTGCTGCACTGTCATCTTTGAAGACAAAGGAAGAAGTCAGGATCCATGAGCCATCAAAAATGCATGTTGAAGCAAGAGAAAGAAATAAAAGATTTTCCCCTAAAGCCTATGGAAGGAATGCATAGAAGTAACGCATCCATCCCTGCTGACTCTTTGATTTTAACCCACTGAGAACCATTTCAGACTTCTGACCTACAGAATTTAGGAATTAATTTGTATTTATTTCTAGATTTTCTATTCAAAGAGTCAGCCTGTTTTTCCATGTACCAACATAACAATTTTAATTATAGTGACTTTATAGTAAGTTTTGATATCTGCTAAAGATGCCATTTTCCTCCTTCCTTTCCCAGGCTATTCTCACTGGTTTATTTTTTTCAAATAATGTTAACAATCAATTTGTCTAACTCCAGAAAAAATGGATGGTATTCTTAGTGGAAAGGTCTTTTAACTTTGGGAAATCACATACTTGCTTTACGATGATTCATACAATGAAAGATGAGATAGGAGTACCTGGCACAACACGTCAGGAGCTATCACTGAAATCAGATGTGTAAACAAACAATTCCTTTATATTATCAAGGCTTTTTAAATGCCAAGTGACAAAACCCACATTCAAACTAGCTTAAGAAAAAAATTAGTTGGCTCATCCAGTTAAAATCCCAAACAAGGTTGGGTACAGGTATTCTAAAGGACATCAGAAAACAGGTATCCAGTCTCACCTCTTTGTCCCTCTCAGTTGTCTTCCTGCTGAAGCATACTTACTTCATGTACTGGCTCCCTGTAGATGCAGACGTGCATTTGACCAACTTAGAAACTCGAAGGAAAAAGGGTGCCTCTTCCTCAATACTTGCTGCAAAAGTTAAAAATTGAATATTACTAATCTAGCTTGCTTTATATACTCAGCCCTGAGTCAATCACTGTAGCAGAGAAATAAAACACTCTGATTGAATAGTTGTGGGCCATGGAGCTACTCTTGATCACAAAGGACAGAGATTCCCCAAAGGAAAAGGCAGAGCAATATGAGCAGAAAAACACTGAGCGGATGTAGGACAGGCGAAAACAACATATGACCACTTCAGTGGATTTGTTCCAGGTAAATAAATACATGTGTAAAATGGTGCTGGGTGGTATGAGGATAGGGAAAAAGAGAAATTAGACTAGCTTAGGAAATGATCAACTGTCAATGTTTAAATTACATACAAAATCTCAGTTCTGAATTCTGAAAGGGTGGTAGCCAGACTTGCCGAACACTTAACTCCAGTCTTGCTAATACCAGTTGCAAAGAGTCTGACCTTTCCAGAAGAGCCGTGCCTTCCCAGCTGTGTGTCTGAGCCAGGTTGGCTAGTCGACTAGACTCATCAGAAAGAGTTTCAGCCCAGCGCAGGTAAAATAAAAAATAACTTTGAAATATTTGAACATAAAGTTTATTGAGGAGAAAAACCTGCCTAACTAACAAAAATACAAAAAGCAATACAAAAATATTTCATACTTAATAGTTATATTTAAGAAAATAGTTATACTTAAGAAAAATCCCAAAGGCTAGTAATCTTTCCAAGTAAAGAGAGAAAGTCTTTTCAGAGGGAAAAACACTGGCAAGGTAAAAGAATGAGGTATGTTCGAGGGGCTCTGGAAATTCTGTGCAGCTGCTTCAGAGCTTATGCGTGAGAGGTCAGGACTCAAGACTGGAAAAGTGGCAGAAGGATGTTTCATGACAGGCTAGTGTTTGCTCCTGATTCTGACTGTTACCAGAGGGATTTAAAGAGGGGGAAACAGTGTTCAGATTTTGCTTTAGGAGGATGGCCATGTTGACCACATAAGACTGGACTGGGCAGGAGGGACCAGTAGGTGAGCCATGAGACAACCGCTGCAGTGGTCTTCAGCACACAGTGAGGAGCATAAGAGTTGAGAAAGAGAGGAGAAGAAGGGTTAGGTCATCTTTTGTGTTCCAAAGAGTTCTCCAAGAAACACTAGCTCAGCTGGATAGTAAGGCATTATCTGCAGCCAAATAAATTGAAGTCACTTTTTTTACTGCAGAATTTTTCAAAACATTTAATATATTAATGTGTAGCTTAAGCTATCCTGAAACAGTTATTTTGCCAATAGCATTCATTGCGGTCATCATGCTAATCAAGTGTTTTTTAACCACTATTTATAAAATATTGGATTATAGAGTCTAACAAGGCGATAAAATATAAGATACACATGGTAAGTGGTATTAAAATAGGAGATAATAAAAATAAAACATTTAATTTATAATCTATTAAATGCAGATAAAACATATCAGCATGGCCTTTCTCACCAAGTTGGGTTTTTTCTGTTTGTTTTTTTAATCTTCACTGGAGAATATGTTTTTATTGATTTTAGAGGGAGAGGAAGGGAGGGAGAGAGACATTGATTAGTTGCCTCTTGCATGAACCCTGACCATGGATCAAACCCACAACCTAAGTATAGGCCCTGACCGGGGATGGAACCGATAACACTTTTGGTGAATGGGATGAAGCTCTAACCAACTGGTCCAGCAGGCCAGGGCTCTCGCCAAGTTGTTTAATGGGATAATCTATGGTAAGTGTGTCAAAATGAACCTAAGAGCCAGATCACAATAACTGAAGTTGGAACTCTCATCTGGGTAATAAAATATTTTGTTGAGGAAAACTTTTTTTTTTGCCTCACCAAAAACCATTAATTTTAACAGCATTTACAATAGATTTTTAAGAAAAGAAATGTGATATGTAACCACAGCTCACCTCACCACTCCAAATAGGAAAGTAAGACTCCTTACTTTGCACTTCCACGCCCTCAGTGGTAGCCAGCCTCCAAGAGGGGCCTCCTGACACTGATCCTTCAAGCTGGTGAGGAACTGAAGCTTCTTACCTACGGACTGTGAGCCGGGACACAGAGCCTCAAGTCTCAGTCAGGCTTTCAGCGTCTGCAGCATGGTTGACATCTCACTGGCAACCTCGTGAGAGACCCTGAGCCAGACCATCCAGTTAAACTGATCCTTTATTCCTGAACCTCCAAAACTGTGTGAGATTATAGTTACTGTTTAAATGTCCTACTAAGTTTTGAGTTAAGTTGTTACACAGCAGTAGATAACTGATTCCATCTTACAATATTTTGTCATGTAAGAATGTTTCTCCTATTGTAGCCCATTCAGCTTATGCCCTCCAGGAATGCCTTGGGCCCTGAAATTGCTCTTGCCAGTGACTCTGCCAGTATGTCAAGGTGAGCAGATACTTTTCAGTCCCTCTCTTCCTGGGTCTTTATATAATATTTAATAGAATTGACTATTATCTTTAAGATACATTCACCTTTGGTCTTCTTGCTATTATACTTTTCTGGATTTCATCCTAACTCTATTGATCTTTCTGTTTCCCTTTACATAAAGCTATTATCATGAAAACTTTAGGAGATAAGTCTAGAGAGACAGAGAGACAAAAGACAGCTTATGAATTATCTTTTATATCAGACTAAAGATTTTGGACTTTATTCCTTCAGCTGCTCTTCACATGTAGGTGTTATTCTTCCTTCAGGTCTAAGCCCTTAACTTTTCTCATTTGCCATCTTCCCCCTGGGTTATCTCAGCTACTCCTACTAGAATGCACACTGTTTGAGGACCAAGATTCTTTAGTGTGTACTTCCTGGGCCTAGAACAGTTCTCATCCCACAGTAGGCACTCAAATACTCATTGAGTGAATGAATGGATCCACTTACATCTATATGCTGATGACTCCCAAATCTACCTTCCAGCTTAAAGCACTCACTGATCTCCAGATCAATATAGCCTGCTTCCCATAATGCACTTCCACTTGGATAATCAATAGAAACATATAACCAAACCAAAATTAAACTCTTCGTGTCCCCACCCTCCTCTTCCTCCTCCTTCTCATGTGTTCTTTTTCTTACCATCAACCTACCAAACTAGAAACTTGGCCACCCTTGCTTTTTTTCCCTCACCTCCTACATCCAACTAATCACCAAACTTTATTGATTTGACTTCCAGAAATATCTTTCAAACTGTTCTTTTCTCTTCATACTCATTTCTACACCATTATGGTCTTATTTTTCCTAGATGCTTACAGTAGTCTTCTATGTACCTAACCACTTTGTATTCCACCAATCTAATCCCCACTCTATAGCTAAAATAATAGTAAAAATGCAAATCTAACAATGTTGCTTTTCTATTTCAAAGCCATCAATGGCTTTTTATGTGAATCAGGATAGGGTAGGCTACTGCTTCTGTACCAAAGCAAAAATCTCAGTGAATCTCAGTGACTTAAAACAGAAGGTTTATCTTTCACCTCTCCCTAGATTAAAGACTCTCCTGAGCAGCTGTCTTTATCATCAATCTAGGCTGGCTCAATATCATATCTCTGCCATCACAGGGCTTCCGTGTTCAATGCAGGGCACAGAGGGGAGAGAGATGTACAGAATCCTTCAGCAATGTTTATTAGCTTTATACATGTATCAGTTTCTTATTTTTTACTATAGGAAACATAGGTGTAGTGTCTAAGACCAACACTAATTCTTATATAGCTCTGGAGGTCAGAAGGCTCAAATGGGTCTCACTGGGCTAAAGTCTAGGTGTCAGCTGGTTCCTTCCAAAGTATCTTAGAAGGAATCCATTTCCTTGCTTCTTCTAATTCTGAGAGGTTGCCTACATTCCTTGGCTCAGGGCCTAGTCTTCCATCTTCAAAGCCAACAACATAGTATCTTTAAATCTCTCTCTCTTTCTCTGCCCACCCCTGCCCATGTCCTTCCTTCTCTCTGCTCCTGTCAACACATCTTTTTCTTATAAGGACCCTTAAAATCATGTTGGTCCATAGGATAGTCCAGGATAGGTACTGCATCACAAGACGCTTAACTTAAACACATCTGCAGCCATGTAACGTACTCACAGGTTCTGGGGATTAGGAGCTAGATGTCTTTGGAGGATGGACGTTGTTTACCATAGTCCATATTGCTATTTATGGTATAAACCTAAACAGTTGACCTGGCTTACTAGGTTTTGCCGATCTTTTCCACCCCCACCCACCTACACTCTGTTTGGTTTAAAGTACTTATAATTCCCCAAATGCACGTCTTCCCATCACCCGAAAGTGTTCACATATGTGACCCCTTTCTCCTGGAACACTGTTTAAATCTCATCTAATTACCTTTCCTTCAAGTTTTTTGGTCTAAATTTTTACATATTGTAATAAGTACATACTTCATGATTTTTGCTTAATCATACAGTTTTTGTACTTAAAAAATATAAATCTCTTCTAATTTTATATAGAAAAATACTTCTGATGTCTGTTGGTACAGGCCTCTTTGGGTCCATCTTGTTTGGGACTCTCTGAGCTTCCTGGACTTGTGGAAGCTTTTCCTTCACTAGATTAGGAAACATTTCAGTCATTATTTCTTCAAATAGATTTTCAGTCCCTTGCTTGCTCTCTTTTCCTTCTGGTATTCCCATGATGTGGATATTATTACACTTCATGTTGTCCAAAATGTTTCTCAAGTTCTTCTTAATTCTTTTAATTCTTTTTTTTCTTTTTGCTGCCCTGCCTGGGTGTTTTTTTTCTGCCTTATATTCCAAAACACTGATTGTATCCTCTGCTTCATCTAACCTACTGTTTGGTGTATTATTTATCTCAGATATTGCATTCTTTATTTCTGACTGCTCCTTTTTTATGGTTTCTATGTCTTTCTTTTTGTGCTGGTGAGTATTCTTATAAACATTATTCTAAACCCTCTGTCTGATAAATTGCTTGCCTCCATTTTATGTAGTTCTTCTGGAGAATTCTCTCATTCTTTCCTTTGGGTTCCGTTTCTTTGTCTTCCTATTTTAGCTGCTTCTTTGTATTTTCTGCCTTAGATGTTAAACTAATCAGCCATTAAACTGATCAGTTGTTCATCAAGTCAATCTGTAATGAGCAGTCTGTCTTAAGCACACAGAGTGTGGCAGGGTAATTCCTGTGGGTGGGGCTATCGCTTCCCCTCAGGTTGATGCCATTTGGACAGGAGTGCTTTGTCTGAGAAAGATGGGTTCTGCAGTATGGGGAATGACTCAGCACAGGGATCCTGGCAGCTGTTCCTTCAGTTCTCTCACCAGAGCCACCAGCCCCAGACTCTCCTCAAGTGTCTCTAGTCCATTCTGCCCTCCTTCTTCTAGAGCCCTGGGTAAGGGGCTGCAAACGAAATTTTGTATGTTGGCCCTTTAGGAGGCTCTTTGCATCTCCAACCACCTCAGCCTGGCAGACAGAAACCCTTCTGCTTCTCACAACTGAATATTATCTGGGTTCCTTTCCAGCTGTGGTGCTGTAGACTGGGGAGCCCAGCTTGGGGTTTAGACCCCACACTTCTCAGGGTGAACCCCCTGGCTTCTAAACTACCCTCTGGCACTTCAGGTACCACCTATGGGACCCCAGCCAGCCGTCTTGCACCTCCTCCACACTGTCTATCAAGCTTGTTATGGTGAAGTGGTTTCTTTTGTCTGTCCATAGTTATGAGGCTTCTCTCCAACTAGTGTTCAGTTGGTTATTTTGGATGATTTCTCTATAATTTAGTTGTAATTCCAGATTGGTTCTGGGAGAAGGTCAGTGTAGCTTCCACTGACTCCTCTGCCATCTTGAATCTTCCCTAGTAAATGGGTTTCAAAATGATGAGTCAGCTTTGACTTTTCTCACTTCCTCATTCCCTTCTCAGTCCTAAGATACACTTTCTACTGTCTCTTTCCTCATAAACTGGTGGCTCCTGCTCCAGCTGAGGTCTCATTACCTCTTATTCTACTACAGTAACTTCCCAATTCTCCTTCTTGCCCCTCATTATTCCTTATAACCCTTTTTCTCTCAACTTCTTATGCACACAAATCCCAGATAGTCATATTAATTTTAGTCAGTTCGGCATTTGATGCAATGTGTGTTCTTGCCCCAGATAAATTATCTAGATTTGGCAAAAACAACAGCTAGCTTTGCAGAACCCCTGCCAATTCATTGGTCCTTGCTTGTGCCCAACACTGCTACTATGCCACTCAAATTTAGTATATTAAAATAAAAAACAGAGCAATCATTATGTAAGTAGTTTTACTTCTAGATAAAACCCTTAGCAACTCCTTAACCAGATTTCTACCTTAGACCCTTCTTCATGTAGAAATTTTGTAGCTGTCTTTTTCTTCCATTATTTTTTTCTTATATAAGATGTTTCAGCTAATCTGGACTCTTCAAGATATGCTGAGTTGAGTTTCTTTTTTCTCCTACCTAGAATCATTTTTTTCACACTGTTTTTACATTCCCTGATGTGGTTAAGAGAGTGGGTACACTATTCACACTACCTGGGATCAAAGGCCTGCTTTACTATTGACTTACTTTGTGACCTTGGGCAAATTAATTAACAGCTTTCACTTTTGTTTTCTCATTTGTAAAAAGAAGATAATAATAGACCTAATTTATAGAATTTTTGCAAGGATTAAATGAGAGAAATATATGTGAAGCATTAACAGATGGGTTGTTACTAAGAATGGTTAGTAATTTCATTGCTTATTATTAAAAGAATTTATCTTCCTTCTCTGCTCTTAAACTGAACTTTCTTAAAATCTTCATTACCTTTTAATGTTCATTTCAAAAACATATCATTCTGATGAAAATATCTTCAACTAGATCTTTTCTCCTATGTATGCACACATTTGCATGTACATGAACACTCTGTGATCAGTATCATCCAAATAAAAGTAGCAATCCAGTAAAGTGTAAGGAGAAATAAAGTAGCCACAAGCCACAAGATGGGGGTGATAACAAACATACAAGTGATGGTCTCAAGACTTCTGACTGGCCAGAATTGATCCAGTGGGAATGCAGCATGGCTACAGCAGGAGATCTACTTCGAAATAGCTGATAAATCATATAATGGTGCTTTTCCAATTATAATAGGCATATGAAACATCCAAGACCTTGTTAAGGCTCAGATTCTGATTCGGTGAGTCTGGAAAGAGACCTGAATTATGTGTTTCTAACAAACTCCCAAGTTGATGGTGTGCTGCTGGTCCTCCAATTCTTTTTGAGTAGCAGGGCTCTGGGGAAGAGGGTAGGGTGTGATCCATAGAGCTCAAGAAAATCATCACTAAAACCTATGCACCAACAACACAAAGAATCAGTGTATTTGAAGTGATGTTAGCATCAAGACTTAATAAGATGTCGCTTGTTTATGTTCACCCCCCTCAACAACAACAGTTTGACATTTATATGTAGACAAAAGGGCCTTTGAGGGTACTGTGGGATCCATCACCAGATAGATGCTAAGGGGTGAGAAGATCCCCACCTGTGTGTCAGGTAATAGGTATATAGTACTTGGTCCTGGCTGTGGACCCAGCAATGGAGAATAAACACTCTATCTTCTCTAGGCCATAGTACAAGAGGCCCTGAAGATACTGTCTTGATAGTCACTCACAGACAAGAGCCCTTATAGAAGCCCAGGTTTCCAGCAAAGAAATTCCAGAATGCACTGGAGCAAACTAATACAAGTCTGAATGCATTGGAGAGTACAAGAAGGACAGTTTGACTTTATTTGCACTATCCCTCCCCCAAGGTGGAAAAACTTAGAGCCACAAGAAATCTTTTCAGCTTATGATTTCTCCTGCAGGGGAAAGTACAAGCATGTGAGTAAGCACCCAGTTTCTCAATTATGGGGGATGCTGCCAAAGAGGCTCATTTCTCTCTGGCCCCATCTAGAGTACTGAATCATGAACTACATGGCTAGGGAGCGAGCAGAGGCTGGGAGAGAGGTAGATAAGACCCCTGGAGGACATTAAAGGGACACAGATCCTACTGACTCTTATGAACTCATTCAGAAGTCCTCTCATGTGCTGCTGGGGATATGTCATCTATCGACACCCCCAACTGGTCCATAGGCACCCCAGCACTCTGTGCACCTCACTCACATATCCTCTCATCCTGTGTCTATCTTCCTGTGTGCATTCCCAATGGTGGCAGCAAGAGCAAGCTTGGCAGATGGCTAGTGAGCATATACAGAAAACCAGCTTGGATCTCTGGGTCAAGGAGAAACCACAGACTTGAGCTTCAGTACTACCTTTGTGAAAACACAAAGGAGGTTGTCAGCCTTCAGCCTGATATAGTGTGGGAACAATTGCAGGTGTACATGCTTAAGAACACTGGAGCAAGAACCACGGTGGAGGTGTATCCATAAATGGTCTGAGAAAACCTCAGAATCCCTAGCAGGGGCGACAGAAAGTATTTCTCTCCCGAAGGCACTAAAGACTGGAGGAGCTGCCTGCAACTCCATATGTAAAGGCAACAACACAAAACTTCAAGGAACATGAAAAATCAAGGAAACATAGCAGCGCCAAGGACTCATAATAATTTTCCTAGTAACTGATCCCAAAGGTAAGGCAATCTGAGATTTACCATAAAAAATTCAAAATAGCTGTCTTAGGGAAACTCAATGAGATACAAGAAAACACAGAAGACAATTTAACAAAATCTGGAAAAAAATCCATGAACAAAATAAGTTTAACAGAGAGATTAAAGTCATTAAAAAGAACCAAATAAGTTCTGGAGCTGAAGAATGCAATGAATGAAACAAACAATCAAAAAAAAAAAAAAAAACGGCAGCGGAGAAATCACCATCAGTATGCATCAAGTGGGAAAAAAATGTGAGTTAGAAGACAGGAACCTCACAATTATCCAGTCAGGAAAATTAAAAAAAAACTAATAAGAATAAGTAATGAAAGCTTATGGGATCTATAAGAAATCACAGAAATGTTTGCAGATTTAGAGTGTCAGGAGGAGAGGAGAAGGAGAAGGGAGCAGAAAGCTTATTTAGAGAAATAATGGCTGAGGGCTTCCCAAATTGGGGAAGAGATAGGAACATTCAAGTTTATGAAGAGATTTGAATATCATGTTACTAAACAAACTCAACTTAAAGATGTTTTGTTCAAGGTACATTATAATCAAACTACCAAAAAATCAAAGAAAAGGAGAGAATTTTAAAAGCAGGAAGAGAGAAGAGTCTTGCAACTTACAAGTGAAAACCCACAAGGTTATCAGTGGATTTCTTAGGAAAAACCTCACAGGCCAGGAGAGAGGGGGATGATACAGTCAAATGAAGGGAATCAAAATTGTGCCGCCCTGAAGCTGACTCTGGGATGTTGATTTTAAGCTGTTTATAAAGAAACAAAAGGCTCAGAAAAAAGTCACCTTTGACTGTCCTCCCTTTCCTGCCCCAGAGATTCAGACAGAAACCTACTTCAAGAAGGAGATCTTAGGATATTCACCTTAGCCTAATTTGCATTAAGGACGATAAATAGAGGGTTTTGGAAGGGGCCTGATTGTTAGATACCCTTTCTGTCCCATTGTTTCTGAGATGACTAGCAAGAATTTGCCTACTGTGTACGGTTCCACTGTCCCTCAACTACCTGTTCTCACTTCTCAATTCTAATACCCTATCCAAGCCTCTTTCTTCTCTGTTTAAAGATGTTTTATATGCATGCTGCTGCCTCACTGTCTTTGGAATTTTTATAATATGTGAATTCCCCATGCACATATATAAAACTTGATTTTTCTCCTGTTGATCTGTCTCTGTTAATTTGATTAGCCTAACTTAGAAAAATTAGAAGGTGGGGGGAAAGTATTAATATTTTTAGCCCCCCCACAAAGTTCTGAAAAAAAAATAACTCACCCAAGAATACTCTATCAGGCAAGGTTAGTCTTCAGAAATGAAGGAATATACAGGCTTTCCCAGAAAAAGAAAAGCTGAAGAGAATTCATCACCACTAGACCTGCTGCAAGTTCTTCAAGCTGAAATGAAAGGATGCTAATTAGTAACCTAAAAATATGTGGAAATATACAACACAATGGCAAAGGTAAGTATATAGTCAAATTCACAATACTCTAATTCTATAATATGGTGGTTTGTTAGCCACTTAACTCTAGTATAAAGATTAAAGGATAAGAGTATTTAAAATAACTATAGCTACAATAATTTGTTAATTAACATGATACAAGAAATAGAAAAAACAGTTCTAAAATTCATACAGCATCCCAAATACCCCAAATAGCTAAAGCAATCTTGAGAAAGAACAAAGCTGGGGGAGCAACACTTCTAATTTCAAACTGTACTATAAAGTTGCAGTAATCAAAAAAAGTATGGTATTAGCATAAAAGTAGACACAAAGATCAAAGGAACAGAATCAAGAACAAAGAAATAAATCTTCACACAAAGATCAACTAATATTTGAAAAGGGAGGCAAGAATACCAGATAATCACATGCAGATGAATGAAACTGGACTCCTATTTTACACCACTCAGAAGAATTAACTTGAAATGAATTAAAAACTTAAACTTTAAAAGCTTAAATGAGATCTGATACCATACACTCCGGGAAGAAAACATAAGGAAGAAGCTCTCTGACATTAGTTTTAGCAAGAATTTTTTGGATATGATACCAAAAGCACAAGCAACAGAAGCAAAAATAAATGAGTGAGATTGCATCAGACTAAACAGCTTCTGCATAGCAAAAGAAACAATCGACACAATAAAAAGGCAATTGCCCTGACCTGTGTGGCTCAACTGGTTGGGCATCACCCAGCAAAGAGAAAGGTGTCCAGTTTGATGCTACTCAAGGCACATGCCTGGGTTGCAGGTTCAGTCCCCGGTGGGAACATACCAGAGGAAACTGTTTCATGTTTGTCTTTCACATCGATGTTTCACTCCCTCTCTTCCTCCCTCCTTTCCTTTATCTCTGAAAATAAATAAAACCTTTAAAAATAAAAAGGCAATCTACTGAATGAAAATATTTGTAAGCCATATATCTGATAGGGGGTTAATATTCAAAATATTTAAGAAATTCATACCACTCAAAAATAAATAAATACTTAATTAAAAAAATAAGCAGGCGAACTGAATAGATATTTTTCCAAAGAAGATAGTTGAATGACTAACAGCTATATAAATAGATGCTCTGCATCTCTAATCACCAGGGAAATGCACACCAAAACCACAATAAGATATCACCTTACACACGCTGAAATGGCTTTCATAAAAATACAAGAGATGACAGGTGTTGACAAAGATGTGGAGAAAAGGGAAACTTGTGCACTGTTGGAGGAAATGTGAATTGGTACAGCCACTATGGAAAACAGTACAGAGATTCCTCAATAAGTTAAAAATGGAACTGCCATACTATCCAGCAGTTTAACTCCTGGGTATACATACAAAGAAAATGATCTCAAAGAGAGATTTACACTCTCATGTTCATTGCAATATTATTCACAATAGACATGATATGGAAACAACCTAAGTGTCTGTCTACATAAGAATGAATAAAGATGTGACACACACACACACACAGAGAAAGAGAGTTGACCCTTGAGCAATGTGGGGTTTAGGGGTGCAGACTCCCACATATTCAAAAATTGGCGTATCACTTAATTTAGCTTTTTGCATACTCAGTTGGTTGCTCCAAACTTGCAAAGGGCTAACTATAGTCACAGGAAAAAATTATGTGTAAGTGAACTCATGCATTTCAAACCTATGTTTCTGAAGGATCAGCTATGAACGCACACACACACACACACACACACACACACAAAATAATGAAATGTTATTCAACCATGAGAAAGAAGGAAATTCTGTCACTTGCAATGATTACAAACAACGTTTGGGTGCATTATGCTCAGTGAAAAAATTCAGACCCAGAAAGCAAATAGTGTATGATATAATTATATGTGGAATCTAAACAAGCTGAACTATAGAAACAGGGAGTATAACGGTTACTGCCAGGGGCTGGGGGTGGGGTAGGGGTTGGAGAATGGGAAGATATTGGTCAAATGGTATAATCTGCCAGCTATAAGATGAATATGTTCTGGGGAATTTATTATAGTTAACAATGCTCTATTATATACTTAAAACTTACTAAGAGAGTAGATCTTAAATATTCTCACCACAAAAAAAGGTAAACAGGTAATTATGTGAGGAGATGATGTTAAATAATGCCACTATGGCAATCATTTTATGATTTATGTTATCAGAACAAAAAATTGTATATCTTAAACTTATAGAATGTTTTATGTCCATTATGTCTCAATAAAGTTGGAAAAAATAATGAAAAATCTATTTTGAATAAATAAAAAATGATCTATAAAAAAAGAGGACATAGCCAAGTGCTGGAAACAGGCTAAGTGTCCATCAATAGATGAGTGAATCAAAAAACAGTAGTACATTTACACAATGGAATTCTATGCAGCAGAAAGAGGGGTCTCCTACCTTTTTCAACAACATGGATAGAACTGAAGAGCATTATGCTAAGTGAAATAAGTCAGGCTGCAAAAGACAAATACTGTATGATCTCACCTATTAGAGGAACCTAACGAACAAAATAAACACATGAGCAAAATAGAACCAGAGACATGGAAACAAGGAACAGACTGACAGCGACCAGAGGTGAGTGGGGAAAGAGATAAAGGAGGAAACAAGGGGAAGGGTTTAGTCAAGGAATATGTATAAAGGACCCATGGACATGGACAACAGAGGGGGAATGGCTACGGGAACAGGAGGGGGTGGGCAGGGAAGGGGAGAACAACGGGAAAATTGAGAAATCTATAATAGAACAATTTAAAAAAATAAAAAGAAGAAAATTTTTTAAAAAACAGGACACAGAATGAACTGAAGAATAACAGTAGTAACAAAGAAACTTGAGCCAGGAGACCATAATCTAAATTAAGGGAAGGTACATTACACAGTTTTGTAATGCACTTGTGACACAGAGGGTGCAGAAGTGTGCCTGGAGGCAAAGTCTGGGGCAGGGATGCAGAGACCAGAGAACTGAGAAGAGATATATATTGGCTCTTTTCAGCTCTCACAGTGGCTACACACAAAGTCTACTTTCTTGGGAACCAGTAGATTACAGTGAAAAGAGCTCTGGACTTGAAACAGATTTCTGTGAGATAGAGCTCAGCTCTGCCCTTTCCTAGCCGTGTGATCTCTCTGAAGACTCATTTCCTCATCCAAGAGGGAGGCAATAATAACTTCCTAACAAGGTTGCTGTGAAGATTAAATAATGCTTCCATTGACAGGAAAGGTGCCTAGATCTGTAAGTTCCTTCGCAAGGCTCAGATTGTATGTCTATGATTAATTACCATAGCACTATTTAAAAAACAAAACAAAACACCATCTCCCTACATCCAAGAAAAATCCAAAGTCTTGTCTAAGTTGCTGGGCATGAAATTCTTCCTGCCAGATCGTTCTTATGGGAGAGATGAAAGTGTCGTAAAACGAGGGGTTGCAAAGTACAGTACAGTCAGGTGATCAGTCTCCAAGCTTGTTGTGAATCAGGCAGAACCAGAGACTTTCCTAAAGCACGCTGCCCTTTCACCAGGTTATCACCAAGAAAGAAAGTCAGCCTGATTTCAACACAAAAAGATGTTTGTTTGAAAAACCACTTAATTTGTAAGTGTTGGCAATAATTCAAATGTTTTTAAGTACCTGTTTGGGCCACATAAAATCTGTCTGTAGAGCCAGTTCCTACCTCTGGCAAACAGCTTTCCCTCTTCTCTCTTTGCCTTAACCCCTCTATAAATTCATGCATTTTAAAGGGGCACAAAGATGTCCTTTACAAGATTCTGAATGGTGGACTCTCAGGCAATCCCACTGTAAGGAATAGGAGACACTTAGAACATAGCATCTTTCCAGCACCCTCAAATCAAGTCATGCAGCCTTTCTTCTACTTTGTCTATTTGTATATGTGGAGGATCTATTTTAAATGGGAAGGTCTGAAAGATCTCTCAGAGGAAGCAACATTTAAAATGAGACTGAAGGATAAGGAGAAACCATCATGTAAAGATCTGGAGGAAGACCACTCCAGGAAGCAGAACTTTAAGATGGAAGAAGCAGGGATTGTTCTAGAGAGGAGGAAGGCTGACGAGGCTAGAAGACAGTGAGTGAGAGCGAAGGAGCGACTGGGCTGAATGTGAGGGGCAGACAGCAGCCCCTGATGGAGGGTCTTGCAGTAAAGAAGTGGTGGGAAGCCAGTGAAAAGATCTGAAAGGGAAAACGCATGATGTGATTTCATTTTTGAAAGATCACTGAGACCACTCTGTAAGAGCAGTTTGGAGAGAGCAGGGATAGGAGCAAAGTACCCATGTTTTAAATAATTGTGAAATGCAGGCAAGGGATAATAAGGACTCGGAGTAGTGTCAGCAAAGCTGGAAAGAGGTAAATGAATTCAGTATGTATTTCAGAGAAAAAGCCAATAGAATGAAATACATCTATGAACCAAAGGAAAAAAATAAAAAGAAAGGAGAGGACTGCCAGGATCATGTAAGGTTAGGAAATACAAGGTGTGAAAATGTCTATTAGGTTAATAAGGTGACTTCTGCACCTCACCTAAGGATGGGGGTTGGTTGCCAAGAGTAGCAACCAGCTGTTTAGTGGGTTCTAACTTTCAATCTCACCCTGACCTCAGGGGACAAGGAGAGGGGCTGGAGGTTAAATCAACTGTCAATGGCCAATGAGTTAAAAACCCGAGAGGTCAGGGTTCAGAGAGCTTCCAGGTTGGTGAATACATAGAGATACATGGAGAGTGGAGCACCTGGAGAGAACATGGAAGCTCCATGTCTTTTCCCCATACCAGTGATCTACTAAGTAAAATGTTTCTCTGAGTTTTGTGAGCTGCACTAGTAATAGAGGGGATTGTGGGAACCTCCAATCTGTAGCCAGTGAGTCAGAAGCACTACCTGGACTTGTGATTGACATCTGAAGTGTGTGTGTGTCAAGCAGAGAGAAGGGAGTAGTGGGTAGTTTTGTGGGACTAAGCCCTTAACCTATGGAATCCTACACTAGATAGTGTCGAAATTGAGTTAAATTGTAGGACACCCAGCTCATGACCCAGAGAACTGCTCCTTATTGGTGTGAAACTGCTTCCCCCCCCCTAGAATTGAGTCCAGAATCCAAAATAAGGGCTAAATGAAAGTAAATGTGTGTGTGTGTGTGTGTGTGTGTGTGATGTCTACAGGCTGGTGGCAACAAGGGGATTATTTTGGTAAAAAAGTAATAGTCTTCCAAACTTATTTGAACATGGAATCATTTCACTATAAAACATCTCTGGGGACTTATTATTCCAGAATATACTTTACAAAACATCTGCCAAAGTATAATTTCAAAAGTTAGCCCTGAGCAGAGCGACTCAGTTGGTTGGATATCATCACACAAAGTGAAAGGCTCACCAGTTCCATTCCTGGTCAGAGCACATGCCTGGGTTGTGGGTTCGGTCCCCAGTAGAGGTGCATATGAGAAGCAATAAATCAATGTTTCTCTCTCACATCGATGTTTCTATCCCTCTCTTTCTTCCTCCCTTCCTTTCTCTCTGTAAATAAATAAATAAAATCATTTAAAACAGGTTAAAAAAAAGATGTTTATGTATTCAAATCAATTAGGGAACCAGCAGGTGATAAAACTGGTTCAGCCCTGGCTGGTGTGGCTCAGTGGATTGAATGCAAGCTGGGAACCAAAGGGCTGAGAGTTCCCTTCCCAATCACGGCACATGCCTGGGTTGCAAGCCAGGTCCCCAGTAGGGGGCATGCAGTAGGCAACCACACATTGATGTTTCTCTCCCTCTCTTTCTTCTTCCTTTCCCCTCTCTCTAAAAATAAATAAATAAAATCTTAAAAAAAAAACCCTGGTTCAAACAGATTTGAAGAATTGAGTGTCTGAATGCATTTGAATATGAGTGCTATTAGATACAAAAGTGACTCATGTCCTCCCAAGAAATAATCTCGGGGATTTTCATTCTGTGACCCAGAAATCATTTCCATCTATCCCTATGGGACTCTATTGGCCAAAGGTAATAATCAATAGCATCCTGGCCTTGAAGACAAATTGTATAGCTTCTCTGTTTGTTAAAGTAAACAGGTGAATTCACAACGTATAAACCTTTAACCAAAAATGAATATTAAGTCCAATAAAGGTACAGTTTCCTAAGTGGGTCATTGGATAGGCCTGTTAAACAATGCTTCCACAGAGCAAAAGACATTCTGCCCTCTCTTATTTCAAACTTTGGAGTAATTTTTTTCAAAGATACCTTTATGATCATAAATTATCTCCAAAGATTATTTATGATCACTCATGAATGCACACACACGCATATACTGGCCATTTTATTTACCCAAATGCAACATGCAAGATGTTAACTTCTTTGAATATATTGAGCAACACAATGTTAAGAAACTCTTAATGGCAGAGAATTACCTTTCATGTGCAAATATGTATATGGAATCTAGGATTGTACTTTCCAAAGCCTCTGTGTTGTTTCCTCTTTGATCCAGGCACTATAAAACCAAGCCCAAGAAATTCGTGTCCATGAGTTTCACCTGCAGTAGCGATCCATGTGGGTGAAATGCTCCTGTCTTCACAAGGTCCCCATAAATTGTTGATGTTCCTGACCTGCCTGAAAGTGACCTAGAAAGGTGGGCTTTTTTGTTGTATTGACAATTCTTCCCTCATAAGACAATTACAATAATCATCCCAGTAAGGCAATTTCAGCTCTTACCTTGGTTTTGAGCAATGTGGGAAATATGGAGCATATTAAACAAACCTCATTATCTCTAGCATGCCTCTTATCATAAGGTAAAAACCAATTTTGTAATTCTTCTTGTACTCCCTGGGAAATCTCAATAATAGTTTAGGTATAAAAGACATACTGGATTCCCACCTTCCCACCCCCATGATTTAGGATTTTGGAAATCAAAAACAAAAGATTTATCAAAACAGATTTGGTCACTAGATTAAGCTAAGGTCATGCATACCTAAAAAAATAAATCATGGAAAACTGGATATTTATCAATCAGAATAACAACAATATATTTTAAATACACAATTGTAAAGAACCTTAGCTTTTTTAAGTAAGGAGCTGGAATTTTCTTTTTTTTTTTTTAATAATAGTGAGATACAGAATATCTGCTATCTGAGTAGATTGCGTAAAAGCTAAAAAAAAAATCTATTACATGTTGAAAGAACAGAATATGCCAAGACACACTTACCAGTTTCAAAGAGTTAAAACAAAATTCTTATGTTGCATGAAGATAACATTTAGCAGTAAATGACGCACAAGATCCTTCTTTATAAATTATCTTTTAAATAACTCCCCAAAACTGAATTAATTTTCCCATGATTGAACACAGTTACTACTTCTTTTCAGATTAATTATTTTTCAGAGATTATAAACCAAGAAAGTAAAGTTTACTTTTTAAAAGCCTTCTCCAGCTTTCTATACCCATAAAAATTTTGCCTGTAACTATCTTTTTCAAATTCTGAACAATCTGACACTTTACTTTGAGTCAAAACTATACATGTTTACCCTTGATAAGTCAAAGTACATTCATTACATTGCTACACAGTTCTACTCTCCTGTCATACTGGTTCCTAACATAGTCTCAATCACCGTAACATTTTAGAAAATGCATATGCTGTTGGTATTTGACACTGGTTTCTGGTACAGAGCTTTTAAAACCCTTGTAGTTTCCAAAGTCATAGGAGCACTAGGAGCACCTTTCGTTCTAATATTTAGTGTTTGACCTGGCTCCTGACACAGAGATCCTAAATCCCTTGGAATGTCCTGTCTGATAGATGTTTATTCTAATGAGGTTAACTCCTGGTGGTCTGCTGGTTGGGGCTGGTTACCAGAAAGACCAAGCAATAATTAGGAGCTTGGAATTTTCAGCCCACCTCCCATTCTCCAGAGAAGGGCTAGAAATTAAATTAATGATCCATTATGCCTAAGCGATGAAGCCTCCATAAAAATCTCCAAAGTACAGGGTTCCAGAAGTTTCCCATTTAGTGAAGACATCCATGTAGCAGGAGGATGGCACACCCCACTCCAGGGGGACAGAAGCTGCTGTGCCGGGGACACTTCCAGGCTCTGCCCTATGCATCCCTTCTTCTGGCTGAATCCTTTAGCATATCCTGTAATTATACAGAGTTCAGCAAAAGTAGGTTTACAGTTGTGAGTACACAAAACACAAAGTTGATTCTTGTATTATTATTTATTCATTATTGCATTATTTTTCATATGAGCAACTGAGATCTTACTTTTTCCCCACCCTGTAAAATAAACTTGCAAATATAAGTAAGTGTTTCCCCAAGTCCTGTGAACTGTTTACACCAAAAATCAAATCTGAGGAGGTGGTGATCATAGAGACCTCCAGTTTGCTGCCAGTAGTGAGTAACCTGAAGACTTACTATGTGCAACTGAAGGCAGTCTCATAGGACTGAGCCCTTATCCTGTGGGGTCTGTCCTAACTCCAGTAAGTGTCAGAACTGAATTGAATTGTAGGACACCCAACTGGTATAGCAGAGAATTGCTTGCTATGGGCAAAACCCCTACCCCTCTGGTGTCAGAAGTGTTGTGAGTGTGGTAGTAGTGTGAGAAAGTAAAGGAGAAACACAGGAGGAAGAGTGAGGATTTCCTTTACAGTTGCCCATATTATCATTTTTAGCCAGACTGACTAATTTTTCACAGAGGGAATTGAGAGCTGGTTCATTGATAACTGTATGTCATTAACAAGCATTTTAGCAAACTGCCAAGGCTAAGGAATAGAAAGGAGTAAAAATTTCTGCTGGCATAGCATAATACCATTTCCTATGGCTATACCAATTTCTTTTATGTCTTTTTAAAATGGCAAAAATGTATTTTTATTAATATAATCCAAAGATACAACCACCCCATAACAGAAAAAAAAATTAGAGGCAAAATAATACATGTACCAAAACAGTATTTGGTGACTAATGTTTTAGTATCCTATCTTAAAAATTATCTATATATCCCAGGTTATCTGTAATTGCCTTGATATAATAGTACTTCAAGAATTTTTAATTGATTATAGATTTCAGAAATTTTGTTTGAGCTGAAAAAATACAGAATATAATTACAATTTATTAAAAAACTCTTGTCAAAGTATAATTCAATTTAGTTGAACACATGATTTTACATTTTTTCTTAGATTTAAATGTTATGTGGAAGTAGTAAGAACTAATGTTGGTTTATTATCTGATTGGTAAATGGTATAGAATGTTAAAGAATTCAGATTAACTAGTTTTTTAGATTTAAAAACTGAAAATGTTGTACCAAATAAAATATATGCTTGCATTATATTCCACATTGATAAAGTCAGGAAAAAGACATACAACTTTTTTAAAAAGCAAAATGATTAACCAGCTTATTTCATCCTAAGATTCACCTTATTTGTATGAACTTGGATTATTAATTGAATATGAGATATAAGAATATGAAAATATGGGAACTCAGGCAATATTATATTTATGCAAATATTCATGAATTCCTATTAATCATCAGAGCAGAGCTCCTTTATTTTGAAAGACTTTCTGATTTATTATTATTTTCTAGAGATACACAAATGTTTCACATTCTTATGAGTAGAAGAGTTTCCATTACCCATTGCTGCTTAACAACCTACTGCCAAGCTTAGTAGCTAGAGACAATGATGACCAGTTATTGGAATCATGTATCTACAGTTTGCACAGAACTTAGCAGAGAAGGCTCCACACAGTATCATCTGTGGTGGCTTGGCTGGGGAATGGAGGATGTACTTCCAACAGCTCTCACATTGCTGGCAAGTGGGCGCTTGTTGTTGGCTGTGAAGTCAGCGAGGGCTGAGGGCTGGGGCCGTGGTTCCTCTCATGTGAGGCTTTCTACAGGAATAGATTGGGTTTCCTCACAGCATGGCGTTGGGTTCCAAGCGTAACAAACTTTTGTGACCAAGCTTCAGAGCTTCAGGAGTCACCTAGAGTCATACCACAGTGCCAAATCTGTTCAAATTTAAGAGTACAGTATATAGATGGAATCTGTCTCTCACAGGAGGAGTGTTGAAGTCATATTATAATAAAACATGTTGGATGGTAAAAATTGTTGTGGCCATTTTTGGAAAATACAATCTGTTAAAAGAGTTAAAAACATTTCTCAAATTAAGTCACATAGAATCACAGAACTTATTCTACAACATTAGCCATAGCTCAAAAGTAAAAACAGAGCACAGAAATATACTTGTCTGGATCTCAAAGTGTTTTTCTCCTTTCCATAGGGACTGAAATATTTTCTTAAATAATTTGAATTCACAAATAGACAGACAAACAATAAAACCGAAAAAGGTAACAAACCAGATTCTCTGTCTTCTTTCATCACCTGACTGAAGTCTCTGAATGATTAGACCATAAAACCAGATTTTCCATCATTGTTGCCACTGTTGGAGAATAACCTATCAGCCATGTGCCTTTGACCTACTAAGGGTAATTGTTAGCTTGCATGAGAAAAACGTCCTTAAGTGCAGACTCAAGAAAATAGAGTATGTTTGAAAATCAGCCTGATTTTCACAAGTGATATTTTCTAATGAGAATACAATATAAGCCTTGGCCTGTAAGCCTCAGTTGGTTGGTGTGTCACCCTGCAAACAGAGATGTTGCAGGTTTGATTCCAGTCAGGGCACATGCCTAGGTTACAGGTTCTGTCCCCAGTCAGGGCATATAGGAGAAGCAACCAATCAATGTCTCTCTCATGTTGATGATTCTCTCCCTTTCTCTCTCCTGCCCTCTCTCTCTCTCTAAAATCAGTAAGTATGTCCTCAGGTGGGGATAAAATATAATACAATATCAGCAAATATGATTTTTAAACTAAAACTTATAATCAATGCCAGACAAATATTTGGCCAATAAAGTGATAAAGAGAAATAATATTGATTCATTGTAAAATTATTCTTCTATCTTTGTGGACATTGATAAACTTTTGGTCTTTAGTAATAAAATACAATAGCTGGACTATGGGTATAGATTCAAGCACTGGCTCTACTACTGACTAGATATGTGTTCTTGGGCTCCTTTCTAGTGCTGGTTTCCTCATGGGCAAAAGGGAAGAGAACTTGTACCTCACAGTCTCATGAGTATCAAATAAGTCAATTCAGGTAAAGCACAGCATGGTGCCGGGCACAGGGTAATCTTAGTATAACGCTAGAGATTATTACTATAGCAATACTACATGTAGGCAACAAAACAGAATTGATATCATACAGCATATATTAACAGTTATATCATCACTCCTATAGTAATATAATTATTACTATAACCCCCTTTCTTAATACAAGCATATAAGCTATTGTGATATTGAGGGATACCTGTTAATTTGATCCTTTCGGGATTTGAATGCTCCAAAAATTAAAGTGATGATAATTACTCTCCACAAACTTTCAATGTTTCCACCATAAATTCTTAAGAAAAACACATTGTCATTTAATACCTTTCATTTAATCCAGACAGAAATGTGGTACATGTAAATTATGCTTTTGTATAAACTTGAATTGTGTTTGGTTTGAAGCTACTTCAGAAAGAACAAATCACTTTTGCTGCTGGGAGTTGAGGAATCCTTACTATCTGAAAACAGACACCTGGACACAGCCCTTTACCACCATGTCATTCATTGGTCCCAGAAACCATTCTGGAGGGTTGAGATTTGCAGCCACGTAAATACAGGCCGATCCCCTGCTCTTACAGGCAGCTATACATAGAAATAGAATTCTAGCCCTTTCTCCTTGAGGTTCTGTCTTGTACTTTAAGCCCAGACTGGGGGACACATATGTTCTCAAGTAAAGACAGATTTTTCAAACTCCTCCCTTTAGAAAACGTGGTTTCCATGTATCAAATCCCTATCCAAGATCCCATGGCCATTCAGATAGAGAATAATGAACGCTCTCCTCTGATGATATAGCTGAATATACCGCAATCACATCACTGGATTATTCCCAAATACCACCTTCTTTACAACACAGCTTCAGATCTGTATACAAATAAATAAGTAAATAAATAAATCCTAAAAGAAACAAAAGCTAAGCGTTTTGAAGACACAATTTTTTTGATAAATGACCGACCAACTAAACTAAAAGCACTTCAATCCAGGATCCTCATTTTCTGTGCAAGAAGGACGACTAGTGGTCAGAAATGTACTTTCACTTACTTTCTCATGCCTTGAAGTATTTAAAATTAAACTTACAAATCATTTAGTTTAGATTTATTGTTGAGAAAAAAACAAGGCCATGGAAAGGAGAAATAAATTAATCACTCAAGGTTCCCTGTTTGTTAGGTGCTAAATCCAGGTCTTGTGTTGAATTTTCTTTGTCTGTGTATATGCAATATACAGTTAGCTTGGTTTCCTTTGGTGTAGTTCGGAAAAATGTGGTCCTTTCTGAAAAGGCAAGCTGTAACCAGTATGCTAAAAAAAAAATGAGAACATTATACCTCAGTCTTTCTAAAGAATTTTAACAGAGATTTGTCCTGTTTCTCACTGGTTTTGAATCTTTGGAAAAAGAGTAGGTGTTAAGTATTTATTTTGGTCCAAGTGTGTGTGTTGAAACTTCTCCAATGCAGTTATTGTTGAACAAGTAGATGGAAACTTGGAATGGTGTACCAAGACTAAGCTCTCCATCCTTCTATCCACATACCTAAACATCTCAGGAACTCAGTCACCAGAGGCCTGCTTTCCTCAGGCCACAGCTGAATGTTGACACCATTCTCTGCCTGTGTGTGTCTAGGAACAAATGCATACCAAACAAGTTCATAGTTTTTTAACTGAATGTAATTGTGTTTTGCAAACTTGGAAGAGCAAGTAGGTAATGAGTATGTCTGGACATAATTGTTTTAAATTCAGAGCTTAAACAAGGATTGCTGCAAATTACTTAGGCATTTGCTTTTCATCACTCAGTCAAAATATTTCATAATTCTAGTACAAAATTGCCCTCTGGGGAGAAGACTCCCACACAAGAAAAAACGATCTTCTTAGAGGCAATTAATATAAAAACAATGCAGAATGAGAAAAGAAAGAAAACTAAAAAGTATTTTCTTGAAGGTGAATTAGCTACACTGAATTTGTAGTCAAGACAGGTCTGGGAATAAAGTAACTTTGGCATTGCTGATCTCCTACTCAAATTGAAAATGTTCTGTGTTTCACGTGTTTTGTGTGTGTGTGTGTGTGTGTGTGTGTGTGTGTGTATATACACACATCTCAACACAGTCTTTGATATGACCAGCCAACACAGAAGGTCTGGGGGATAAAGTATTTATGATGGACTTTGAAGGCTGTAGAATATGACAAAGGTTTAAGTAGATAAGAAAAAAAAGAACTTCCTCAGGAAAGACAATCACATGAGTAAAAGTTAATGCTGGAAAACACCATGGTCATACTTTCTTTGCTCTGAAAGTGTTTTCTTGTACACCCCACTGAAAGTGCTCTTTTTCTTATTTGAATTGTTAATCTCTACCAGTTCTCTCTAGCATATAAAGGGTGAGTGCTCTGTCCAAGGTAGTAGTGGTAGTATGTCCTTGTTCATTTTTTTCAACATTTAAGAAGCCCTTACAGTGTGCCATGAACTATGGATGATGAAGCTATCAAGTAGCTAAAAGTCTAGTTAAGAAGCCATATTTAAAATATTCCAATGCAATGGTGTACATACTCTGATAATATACTCTGATACCAATTCAATGGTATGTATATATTATATACCACCAAACATTTATTGATAGGAGGATCATAAGTACCAGTTTGCCCACCTTACACCTGTTGTCCCAGTGGAATGACTACTAGTGTTCTGTAGTTTGGAATGCAAATTATAGGGTTACCCTGTTTACTAGGCAATTCTTGCTTGTTAAACACTAGAGATATGAGAAAAATCTCTGCTCTTAAAGTATTGA
This sequence comes from Trachops cirrhosus, assembly GCA_028533065.1. Classification (NCBI taxonomy): domain Eukaryota; kingdom Metazoa; phylum Chordata; class Mammalia; order Chiroptera; family Phyllostomidae; genus Trachops; species Trachops cirrhosus. The sequence goes on from CM052539.1 coordinate 74,060,161, forward strand.
GTATCTGGTAGGGAAGATAGACACTTAAATAAGCAACTTTAATGCATATAATAAGTGTTATATATTATAACTATATCTAGACTGTCTTCAAAGATTATTCATAACACACCTGGTTCAAAACCAGAGTCAGGAATACTTTACAGAGTCCAAGGAGCATACAGTAGGTATTCTTACAAGAAAACTATAAGTTAGTTAAATGAAGAAAAAAAATGTTCCAAATAGAGGGAGGTGAACTTGCCAAGGCAGAGAGACAAGAGAAAGCAGAAAAATTTTCAGGAACTAAAAGCATTTTATTTGTCTGGATCATCTGCAAGCAGGAAGGGACAGGAGATAAAGCCAGAGAAAATTAGAGCCAGATCATGAAGGAACTTGTGTGTAAAGTTAAGGTCTGAATTGAATCTCAAAAGCTGGGACATTATTAATGCATAAGATGCCAGATTGCTTTGGTTACAGCATAGCATAAAATAAAGTGGAGAAAGAATACAGAGAGGGAGAAAAGTTTTTGTGGGGGACTTTCCTAAAATCTTAATGAAGTGAGCTTAATTTGTCATGAACCTCTTTTTTTTTTCCTTTCCCACTTTCTATTGTTTTTTGCTTGGAATAAGAATGTGATGGCTGGATTTCAGCAAACAATTTGAGACCTTGAGGAAGGAACAGATACATAGTGAGTGAGCAAAGCAGAAATAATGAGTCTGTATTCCTGTGACTGCAAATTCATTTTACTAGTTATAGAGCATCTACCTGTGCAGTATCCCATCCTTTCTTCTCTATCATTCCCCAAAGTTAACCATTATCCTGAAGTTGGCGTGTATCACCTCACAACTTTATATTTTATTGCATATGTATTTAAAAATAAATGTATTATTTTGTGTCACATTCATTAGGATACATATTAAGATCCAATAACAAAGAAACTCCAAAATACACTGGTTGTAAAATACAGTGGCTCAAGTGAGGAGTCCAGTGATAGACTAACAATCCAAGGAAGATGATCTTATGCACAAGGTCTCCCAGGACCTAGTTTTCTTCTCTTGGTGCTGCATCATCATGTTTGGTGACCTCATGTAGAAGTTGGTCTTTCTGCATCCCAACCATCAAAGGAGGGAAGGAGAGGTGTGCAGTATACTTATACATTTAAGGATGCAACGCTAAAGTTGCACACACAATTCTGCTCACATCACGTTTGGCAGAATTTGTCTCCTGTATGCACTAGCAACATGACCATCTTTCATATACTCTGCTGACTCTTGGGTGAGGGTCTGTGCTCTTATTAGAAGAAAGAAGAGTAGACTGGATCCTGAGTAACAATAATGTTAGTCACTTATATGTTTTTAACATTTACACAAATTTATCTCATTGTGTGTACCCTTTAGTAAGTAAATTTTTTATATCCAGTGTTGAATTTTTGAAATTTATCATTATGGTTACATATAAATACATTTTAGTGGTTTTAATAACTGCATAAGTCCCATTATGTTTCTAAATCACACTTTATCATTCCTCTGTTGGTGAATGTTGAGGTATAAAAATGTAGCAAATAACACCCTCTTCTCTAACAGAGTGTTGGATCAATTGAGAATCAAGTTCATCATGAGAAAAATTACCTTAATACAGTAGTATCCTCCAGGTGTACCACCAGGAAAGTGGTCCCACAGACTATGGAACAGAAAGGTTCACAGACCAAATTGAGATGCTCAAATCACATAATTTATTACACCAAATAAAACACACAGTGAGAAGCAAGGGGAAAGAGATGGGCTGGGTTAATACAGGTAGGATGGACTGCAAGCAGGATGGAAAGACAACACAACCTGAATCCTGTCTCTCTCTGTTGGATCACCCTTTTCTGCTAATGTTGTGTTGGTGAGGGACACAGTTCAAAGGGGTCCACAGACAGAAGACGGCTGAGATGACACAATTCTTGCACCATTCATGAGACCCAGGGGCAATTAAGCTAATGAGAAAGTATGGATTTTATTTGCTTTACCTGGGCAGAGAACTTGTGGGGCAAGAATGGGCATTATCAGTAGGTAGCCAATTTAAATCCACATGTCTATTGAGTGTTGCTTCAGGTATATCATCGTATTAGGTGCTTCAGTACCTTGTGTATATTTAATGAACTATTACTACGTGTATTTTCTTGGTGCTTCTTTCCTTTCTACCCGTTTTCAGCACTCATATCCTCTATTTACTTTATCCATGTCTATCATACCATATAGGTTACTAATTTGTCTATACTTAAATGCAGCCTGTGTGTTTCATCCATTCCACTTGTATTTTTTGTCCTCTGCAGCAGAGTTGAATATTCTGAAATAGTACAGAAGGACCTAATATAAGTTGAGGCTGGACAGGCATTTCCTGTAAGACCAGAGACTTTACAATTAAGTTCATGATGTGGCCAAGAACTGACAGACTTATTCCAAAATGGAAGAAAAAATGAAGTCATACCCAGTTCCCTTTCCCAAAACTATCTATAATATACATTGCTTCACTTCTCCAAACAGTAAGTGAAGAAGATACAGAAAGGTCAGGAATGTTATACAAATGTAGATGTTCTACATGAAAGGAAATATCAGGAGTGTGACATATTTCCCCTCTAAATTTAAACTAGAATTGGCTGTTAAAGAGCCAAAATGTCACCATTACAATATATGAATCTCATATCAGGAATGAAGCTTATATTTGCAGAGACGTTGGTTTCAATGTCGGAATTAAACTGACCTACTCACCCACAATCAACCAAGCACAGTCAGTGCTGCACCAACATAAGCTTTACCCATAGAAAAAAGAACTTTACTGCTAAGAATGAGGCAAGACTGAGAGCAATGGGGAGCAACGCCAGCTTCCAAGAGGTATGTACACTTGGCTCCACATCGCCAATCAGGTATTTTGCTCTTCACAGTGGGTGCAGTGAGTGAGGAGGGGTGGAAACAAGCATCTAGAGCTGAAAAATGTTTTTCTAACAATTTCCAGTTTTTCTCTTAACCTATTTAGCCTACCATTAAACGTATGATCAAACAGGGAAGAAAGTTTTATCCTGTTAGGGTGATTCTTTTCCTACCTGTACAAAACCTCTCAGCTAATGCCAGCATTGCCTCTATGGATTCTTCTTGGAACCACTGATAGTGAAGGAAGCAGAATAAAAAATCCTAGTCTAGAATATCCTCTCAAAAATCTCTGACCATCAGAGCAGTGAATTAGTTACATCAACTCCAAGACCACTGCATTCCAAGGCTGAAACACATTCTTCATTCTATTTCACATCACGAATTTTGTCCAGTGTTGTTGTCCAATATGACTCATGAGAAACTTAAACTCAAACATTAATCTTCTCAAATGTTCAACGTCAATATATCAAAGTCAAAAATCAAATTGTTTTTCCATTGTGGTTTGAAATTAAAGTGAGAAGGGAGAGTGTAAAATTCATCCTAATTTCTCATTCTGCTCAGTCTCAGCTATAAAGTGGTCCTTAGCTGCATCCTGAGCTGAACTCACAAGAAATAATTTAATGCCTCCAAGAGCTCAAAATTTGGATAATTTCAGTAATTCACCTTACTTATGAAATCATCCAAAGGATTAATAGGACACATTATATTATCCCAGCACCAGCACCACACCTTTAAGACACAGAAAAAAAATAGTAACTCCTAAAGCAGTCATCCCAGGAAAAATTAAACTCCTAAAAATTACTAGTTGGTAATGCCAAAGATTATAGACCAACCACAATATCTGAGATAAACAATGTATGCAGAAAAACTTGGTTCTAAGTTTATCAGAATGCTCACAAACTTATTCCAGATATTCAGTGTTTATAAATTGTGAATTTAAATTTAAATGGACAACAAAGACAGCCCAGAGCAAGCAGAAGGAAGGAAATAACCAAGATCAGAGCAGAATTAAAAGAAATAGAGACTAAAAGCACAATTCTAAGGATCAATAAATCCAGGAGATGGTTCTTTGAAAAGATAAACAAAATTGACAAGCCTTTAAGCAGGCTTATCAAGAAAAAAAGAGAGAGAACCCAAATAAACACAATCAGAAATAAAAGAGGAGAGATTACAACTCATACCACAGAAATACAAAGGATTGTAAGAAATTACTACAAAGAACTATATGCCAAGAAATTTGAAAACATAGGTGAAATGGACACATTTCTAGAAAAATATAATCTTCCAAAACTCAATGAAGAAGAAACAGAAAGCTTGAACAGACCACTAACAGCAGATGAAATTGAAGCAGTAATCAAAAAAGTCCCAACACACAAAAACCCTGGACTGGACAATTTCACAGGAGAATTCTACAGAGCATTTAAGAAAGATTTAGCCCCCATCCTTCACAGACTATTCCAAAAAATTCAAGAAGATGGAAGACTCCCAAACTCTTTTTATGAAGCCAGCATCATCCTAATCCAAAAACCAGCTGAAGAAACAACAAAGAAAGAAAACTTCCAGCCAATAGCTGCTGAATATCTATGTTCAGGCTGATGAACATAGACACTAAAATCCTCAACAAAATATTGGCAAATGACATCCAGCAATACGTTAAAAAGATCATACACCACGACCAAGTGGGATTCACCCCAGGGATGCAAGGATGGTACAATATTCACAAATCAATAAACGTAATACATCACATAAACAAAATGAAAGACAAAAATCACATGATTATATCAATAGATGCATAAAAAGCATTTGATAAGGTACAGCACCCATTTATGATAAACACACTCAGCAAAGTGAGAATAGAGGGAGCATTCCTCAGTCTAATAAAGGCCATATATGAGACACCTACAGCCAACATCATACTCAGTGGGCAAAAACTTAAATCTTTCCCACTAAGATCAGGAACAAGACAAGGCTGTCCATTTTCACCACTTCTATTCAACATAGTATTGGAAGTTTTAGCCACAGCAATCAGACAAGAAAAAGAAATAAAGGCATCCAAATTGGAATAGAGAAAACAAAACTGTCATTGTTTGCAGATGACATGATAGTGTACATAGAAAATCCTATAGACTCGACCAAAAAACTGCTTGACCTAATAAATGAATTTGGCAAAACAGTGGGATACAAAGTTAATATTCACAAATCAAAAGCAGTATTGTATACCAACAATGAAATATCAGAAACAGAAATCAGGAAAAAAGTCCCATTTGATATAGCAACAAGAAAAATAAAATACCTAGGAATAAACCTAACCAAGGAGGTAAAAGACCTGTATTCAGATAACTACACAACACTGAAAAAAGCAATTAAGGAAGAAACAAACACATGGAAACATATATCATGTTTGTGGATTGGAAAAATTAACATCATCAAAATGTCCATACTACCCAAAGCAATTTACGTATTCAATGCAATACCTATTAAAGTACCAATGGCATATTTCAGATATAAAACAAACACTTCAAAAATTTATATGGAACCATAAATGAACCAGAATAGCTGCAGCAATTTTGAGAAAGAAGAACAAAGTAGGCGGGATCACAATACCTGATATCAAACTGTATTACAAGGCCACTGTAATCAAAACAGCCTGGTAGTGGCATAAGAACAGACACATGGACCAATGGAATAATACAGAGAGCCCAGAAATAAACCCAAGTCTCTATGGTCAATTAGTATTTGACAAAAGGGGCAGCAGCATAAAATGGAGCAAAAATAGCCTGTTCAACAAATGGTGTCAGGAGAGCTGGACAGCTACATGCAAAAAAATGAAACTTGAGTACCAACTTACACCATACACAAAAATAAATTCAAGGTGAATAAAAGACTTAAATATAAGTCATAAAAGTCCTTCAGGAAAACATAGACAGGAAAATCTCAGATATTTCACACAGCAATATTTTCACTGATATGTCCCCTAGAGCAAGGGATATAAAGGAAAGAATAAACAAATGGGATCTCATTAAAATAAAAAGTTTCTGCACAGCTAAAGAAAACAGTATTAAAATGAAATGAGAACCAACCGTATGGGAAAACATATTTGCTAATGATACCTTAGACAGGGTTAGATCTCCAAAATATATAAAGAACTCACACAACTCCATGCTAGGAAGACAAACAACCCAATTAAAAATGGGCAAAGGACTTGAACAGACACTTCTCCAAGGAGGACACACAGAGGGTCCAGAGTCACATGAAAAGATGTTCAGTATCTCTAGGCATCAGAGAGATGCAAATTAAAACCATAGTGAGATACAAATTCACACCAGTGAGAATCGCCATCATAAAGCAACAAGCAACAAGTGTTGGAGAGATTGTGGAGAAAAGGGAACCCTAGTGCACTGTTAGTGGGATTGCAGACTGGTGCAGCCACTACAGAAGACAGTATGAAATTTTCTCAGAAAAGTAAAAATGGAACTGCCTTTTGACCCAGCAATTCTACTGCTAGGATTATATCCTAAGAGCCCCAAAACACCAGTCCAAAAGAACCTATGTAACCCAGTGTTCATAGCAGCACAATTTACAATAGCCAAGTGCTGGAAGCAACCTAGGTGCCCATCAGTAAATGAGTGGATCAAAAACTATGGTACATTTACACGATGGAATATTACGCAGCAGAAAGAAAGAAGGAGCTCCTACCCTTTGTGAAGTGAAATAAGCCAGGCGGTGAAGTACAAATACCATATGATCTCACCTTTAAGTGGAACCCAATCAACAAAACAAATAAGCAAGCAAAATATAACCAGAGACTCTAAAATTAAGAACAAATAGATAGTAACCAGAGGGGAGATGGGAGGGAATAATGGGGAGAAAAGTGTGAAGTGTTTTCAGGAACAGCTATAAAGGACTCTTGGATAAAACCAAAGGGGGTAGAATCAGGGGAGGGAGGTGGGGATGGCTGGGGTGGGAGGAGAGGTGGGGGGAGGCAGAAAACTGTTTCTGAACAATAATAAAATTAAACAAACAAACAAACAAATAAATGTAAATGAGATAGCCCTCCCAGCAAGTGATTAATTTCAGGGCTATGCATTTACCAGTTTGAGTACCTAATGTAGGGGACTTGGCATAGGAAATCCATTCATGCTCATGGTCTTATCTCTTTGACTGTGCATTTGATATATTATAGTCCTCTTGCAATGCTTAGAATTTTTACCAATGGCAGCCTGTATATCCAATTCAAAATGCCTTCTCTAATCCAGAATATCCAAGGCCTCTTATGTTCCATCTTTCTTTATACCACTTGTTTTATGGCATTCTAGCTGTTTTCAGGTTGGTCTCTGCCTAACGAAAGATAAACTCACTTTTGGGAGCAGGCGAGTTCGTTCTAGTATCTTCATGGCTGGCTTTTCCCATTACCACTTGCAGTACAGTGCTCCAGCTTGTGATATTGACCTCCTAGGGAAGATTTTCCCCAACTCTGAATTTATTCATGCAGAGAATCTGCCCTCAGCAGGTTCTTTATTTTATTTATTTATCTTTAAAATAAATACTGTATATATTTAAGGTGTACAACATGATAATTGGGGTTTTTCCATTTTTTTAATATTTCAATTACAGTTGGCATTCAATATTACATTAGTTTCAGGTGAACAGAATAGCAGTTAGACATTTATATAACTTACAAAGAGATCTCCTGCAATGAGATTTGCACCCCCGCAACAGCATATGTAATTATTACAATGTTATTGACTATATTATCTAAACTAGGATTGTATCTCTGGGATTATTTTGTATTCACCCAGTCCTTTTACCCTCTACAACCTAGCAACTATCAGCTTGTTCTCCATATCTATGAGTGTGTTTCTGTTTTATTTTCTGCATTTATTTTTTTATATATTCTATGTATAAGTGAAATCATATGATATTTGACTTTCTCTTAGTTCACTTAATATAATACCCTCTAGGTTCATCCATGTTGTTGCAAGTGATAAGATTGCATTTTTCTTTATGGATGAGTAATATTTTATTGTATATATGTACTACTTCTTAATTTATTATTATTTGAATTGGAGCATTTATTCCATTTAAATTTAAAGTGATTATTGATAGGTATGTAATTATTACCATTTTATTAATTGTTTTATCATTATTTTTGAAGTTCCTCTCTGTTCCTTTCTATTTCTCTAGCTCTCTTCTCTCTTATGTTGATGTCTTCCTCTAGTGTTGTGTTCAGATTCCTTTCTCCTTATTTCTTATATCTCCCTTGTAGATTTTTGGTTTGTGACTACCATGTGTTTCATATATACCAAGCTATGTTTATAGCACTCTACTTTAAGCTGATGGTGCTTAAGTTCAAACACATTGTAAAATCATTACCATTATTACTCATCACTTTCATGTTTGGTTTTGTCATTATTTCTTTACCCCTTTTGTGTTTGTGTTTGTGCGTATCCTTTAATTACTGTTGTAATTACACATGGTCTTCTTACTTTTGAATTTTAACCTTTGTACTAAGTTTAGTGTTGGTTGATCTACTGCTTTTATTATGTGTTTGCCTTTGTTAGTGGAATTTTTTCTTTATAATATTTTGTTCTTTTTAAAGGAGTTCCTTTAACATTTTTTGTAATACTGCTTTGGTGGTGATGAACTCTTTGAGCTTTTTCTTATCTGGGAAGATCTTTATCTGTTCTTTGATTTTAAATGATTACTCTACCCTTGCTGAGAACAGTAATTTTGGTTAGAGGTCCTTGCATTTTGCCACTTTGAATATTTTGTACCAATCTTCTCTGGTCCGCAAAATTTCTGCTGAGAAGTCAGCTAATAGCTGCATGGGTGCTTCCTTGTATGTAACTAGCTACTTTTCTGTTGCTGCTATTAAGATTCTTTGTCTCGGACTTCCAGTTAAGATGGCAGCATGGGTAAACATGGCTCACATCCTCATACAACGACATCAAAATAACAACTAAACTATAGAAAAAACAACATTCAGAACCATCAGAAATCAAGCTGAATGGATGTCCTATAACTACAGAGTTAAAGAAGAATCCAACTACAGAATTAAAGAGGAAACCACATCGAGACTGGTAGGAGGGACAGAGATGCAGAATGGGCTGGTCCCACACCCGTGTGTGGCAGATAAACTTCGAGAGGGATGTATCAGGAGCGAAGAGTCCCAGCCCCACTCTAGGATCCCCAGTCCAGGGTTCCAGGGCTAGAAAGATAAATATCCATAACTTCTGTCTATAAAAACCAATGAGCATTGAGGCTGTGGAAGACAGAACCTTCTGGAGTTTCAGGCAGTTCTTCTTAAAGGGCCCGTGCGTAGATTTACTCAGACTCACTCCCTCTGAGCTCCAGCAGAAGGGCAGCAGATTGAAAGGCACCAGAGACATATGGGGGAGGAACTGAATGCCCAGTGTCAGGGTGAGAGCTGGGGGTCAGCTTTCTCCCAAACAGAAATGCTGGCAGAGGCCACTGTTCTTTTTCTGAGCCCTCCCTCCAGAAAGCCACAGAGCCAGCAGGCAGCACCATATCTGAGACTCCAGCAACCTGGCTCACACTCTTTGCACCACCTTGGTGATTCCCTGAGGCCCTCCTTACCCAACTTTTAGGCCCACTTAAGTTATTTCCAGTGACTTTTCCATACAAATGGCTTGTCTTGGCCCATTCAGATTTTCCTAAATTCTCTCAAACAACAAGCATCTGGCCTCAGTGAGCCAGATACCTCTCATTAAGTTGCTCTAGGCCTGGAACTAGCAGCAGCTGATCTTGGTTCATAGCTTGGTCTCACCTGGGCACCTGCAAGTCCAACACAAGTAGCAGCCATCTGCAGATCACTCTGTAGTTTATGCTGTGTGACCCTGGGCAGAACACAAGTGATGACTGATGTTGGACTTGCCAAAGGAATCAAGGCTCAGCCACAACAGGAGAGTGTACACAGCACACATGGTGGGTGCATCTTGAGTACCCGGCTTGGGTAATAGAGGAGGATGTACCACTGGACCCTAAAGGACACCTACTACATTAAGCCACTCTACAAAGCTTGGGAGACATAGCAGTTCTACCTAATACATAGAAACATACACAAGGAGGCTGCCAAAATGAGAAGACAAAGAAACATGGCCCAGATGAAAAAGAACAGAACTCCAGAATAAGAACTAAACAAAATGGAGGCAAGCAATTTACTAGATGCAGAGTTCAAAACACTTGTTATAAGGATGCTCAAGAAATTTAGTGAGGACCTCAGTAGCATAAAAAAATGAGTCAGAAATGAAAAATACACTAATTGAAGTAAAGAACAATTTACAGGGAATCAATAGTAAAGTGGATGAAGCTGAGAATCAAGTCAGTAATCTGGAACATAAGGAAGCAAAAAAAAAAAAAAACAATCAGAAAAGCAAGAAGAAGGAAAATGAGGATAGTGTAAAGAGCCTTTGGGACCACTTCAAGCATATCAACATTCACATCATAGGTGTGCCAGAAGGAGAAGAGAGAGAGCAAGAAATTGGAAACCTATTTGAAAAAATGACACAAAACTTCCCTAACTTGGTAATGGAAATAGACATACTAGTCTAGGAAGCACAGAAAGTTCCAAACAAGATGAACCCAAAACCCACACCAAGACATCATAATGAAAATGCTAGAGTTTAAAGACAAAGAGAATCTTAAAAGCATCAAGAGAATAGCAGTTAGTTACCTACAAGGGAGCTCCCATAAGTCTTCCAGCTGATTTCTCAAAAGAAACTTTGCAGGCTAGAAGGGACTGTCAAGAAATATTCAAAGTGATGAAAAGCAAGAACCTAAACCAAGATTATTCTACCCAGCAAAGCTATCATTTATAATCAATGGACAGATAAAGAGCTTTCCAGACGAAAAAAACTAAAGTTCATCACCACCAAACCAGTATTATATGAAATGTTAAAGGGTCTTCTTTAAGAAGTAGATAAAATATATGAACAAAAATGGCAACAAATGTGTACCTATGAAAAATTGATCATAAAAAAACAAAATAAACAAACAAGCAAAAGAGAAAGAGCCTCATAAATACAGGGAATGTTTTGATGGTTGTCAGGAGATGGGCAAAAATGGTAAAGAGATTAAGAAGTACAAGTTGGTAGTTACAGAATAGTCATAAGGATATTAAAGTACAGCACAGGGAATAGAGTAGCCAAAGAATATGTATGCATGACCCATGAACATGGACAGTGGTATGGAGATTGCCTGAGGTAGTGGGGTGCTGGGTGGAGGGGGGCAAATGGTAAAAATCAGACAACTGAAATAGCATAAACAATAAAATATGACTTTAAAAAAAGATACTTTGTCTTTAACCTTTGGCATTTTAGTTATGTGTGTTGGTGTGGGCCTCTTTGGGTTCATCTTGTTTGGGACTCCCTGTACTTCCTGGACTCATATGTCTATTTCTTTTTCCTGGTTAAGAAAGTTTTCAATCATTATTTCTTCAAATAGGTTTTCAATTTCTTGCTCTCTCTCCTCCTTTCAATATCCTTATGATGTGAACATTATTACGCTTCATGTTGTCCCCAGTTTTTTCCTTTGTGCTGTCCTGACTGAGTGTTTTCTGTAACCTTTTCTTATTAATCAATAATTTGATCTTCTTCTGCCTCTAATCTGCTGTTGATTCCATCTAATGTATTCTTTATTTCAGTTATTGTATTCCTCATTTCTGAGTGGTTCTTTTTTATGTTTTCTATCTTCATATGAGTTCTCACTGAGATAATCTATTTTTCCCCTAAGTTATAACCAGTGTTTCGAACTCTGGATCTCATAGATTGCTCTTTTTTGTTTAGTTCTTATGCTGGAGTATTATTCTATTCTTTCATTTGGGACATTTATTTGTTTTCTTATTTTGACAGCCTCCCTCTGTGTGTTTCTATTTATGCAGTAGATCTGCTACATCTCCCAGTCTTAGTAGGGTGGCCTTATTTAGTAGGTGTCCCATGGGACCCAGCCTCCCTATTCACCTGAGCTGGGTGCTCCAGGAGTGTCCCTGTGTGGGTTTTGTGTGCCCTCCTCTTATAGTTGAGCCTTAATTGCTGTTGACATGTCAGCAGGTAAGATTGACCCTCGCTCAGGTTGACTCTCAGGACAGGCCATGACTACAGCAAACAAGCTGTTGTTTGAGGGCTAACCCCATAATGTGGGATTTGCTTTAGCAGGGCTCCTGTGCCTGCGAGTCCATTTTTTGGGTATGCTATTTCTGGTGTTAATTGTACAATGCTCTGGTACGGTCTGAAGCCAGCCACAAACTATGTTGGTTCTGAGGGATCTTGGGAGAATTTTTGATGCTAGCCAAGGTCATTTGCTCCTTATATACATCCTGTGCCAACAGGCAGGAGCCAGAAAGTAATCTGAACTTAGTGGCTACCTATGCTGAGCTTGGAGGCTCCTGGGAGTGATTATGCTGTGAACTGAAGCTGGCTGCCATTAATTCCAGGTTCGGGGCCACTCAGCAATTGGTACAGGGCCTGCTGAGGCCAGCCCCTATTTGTTTGGGGTTAGTGAAACTTTGAGAGATTTCAGGAAAGTTCTCATCACAGGCCCAAGCTGGCTGCTTGTATGGCTTAGCCTCTGAAAGATGTCTGGGCTGGGCATGTGAATTGGGTGGAACAAGGTCTCAGAGAATCACCTGAGTGGTGCAAGAGTGGTGTCAGCCAAGTTGAGGGAGACTCAGATTTGTCATCAGCTGGCCCCTGTGGCTATGTGGGGGCAGTGCTCAACAAGGAACAGTGGCACTTTAAGTCCTGGAGAGTGCTGCCCTTCCAGTTCTTGGCCTGATGCCAAACAACTCAGTTCCTCCAAGTGTATCCCTAGCACTTTTCATGCTGCTGTCTTTGGAGCTTAGGATGAGTGTTTGTGAGTAAATGAGTCTGTGCTTGGGCCCTTTAAGGAAATTCCTGGGTCTCCATCAACCCTCCATCTTGCAGAGATGGAACCCCTGCTGATTCTCACAGCCAGATATTGTGGGGATTCCTCTTCCCAGCACTGGTGGTCTGAGTTGGAGAGTGCAGTGTGGGGTTGGGAACCCTCAATCCTCAGGGGAAATTTGCATAGCAAAGAATCTCTCCTGATTTTTAACCACCCACACCCACCCACACCCACGTGGGTGTGGGACCAGCCTCTTTTGCACCTCCACCCCTCCTACCATTTTCAACATGGCTTCTTTATGTCCTTGGTTATAGGACCTCTGTTCAGCCAGTCTCCAAGTTGTTCTCAAGGGCGGTTGTCCTGTAATTTAGTTGTAATGTTAATATGGTCATGGGGAAGAGGCAAGTACAGCATTATTCTATTCCTCCATCTTGACTGGAAGTTCTAACATGATGATTTGATACATATTGATGTAGTAAAAATGATTACTACATTAAACTAATAACATATCATTTTGCATAGCTATTTTTTGTAGTGTGAACTGAGTACTTCAAATCTACTCTTTTAACGAATTTCCTGTATTCTTTAGAGTATTATTAACTCTGAACATTAGATCTCTAGAATTATTTCTCTTGTATAATTGAAACTTTATACCCTTTGACCAATATCTCTTCATTTCATCCACATCACCATTCCTGAAAACCACTGTTCTACTCTCTCTTCTATATAATCAACTATTGGGTTGGCCAAATTGTTCGTTTGGTTTTTTTCATAAGATAACTCTAGTAACACTTACTTGTCTTTAACTTTATTCAAAATAATTTTGTTAAATTGGATTGTGACAGCTGTCATATCAGTGTGCATTTTTAAAAAACATCAAAATTGGTGAATATTTGTGTAACCATTTTAATATTGAAGATGGAAGAAAGTAGGTGACATGTTTGCATATTATGCTTTGTTATTTCAAGAAAACTAAACATGCAACTGAAATGAAAAAAAGAGATTTGTACAGTGTATGGAGAAGGTGTTGTGACTAATTGAACCTGTCAAAAGTCATTTGTGAAGTTTCACATTAGAGATTTCTTGCTGGATGATGTTTCATGGTGGGGTAGACCAGTTGAAGTTGATAGTGATCAAATAGAGACATTAATTCAGTATTCTACCACTCAGGAGATAGCTGACATACTCAAAATATGCAAATCAATAAAGTCATTGGTGAAAATGAAAAATGCGTCTTTTATTTTACAAGAAAAACCATATGAACTTTTTGGCCAACCCAATATTTTAGATTCTGCATGTGAGATCATGGAGTTTTTTTCTATTTCCACACATTTCAAGTGAAGCTGTAGTTGGTTTTTCTAAAATCTGTGTGTCTTTTGACAGAGAAAGAACGAATAACTCATCCTCCTCAAGGGATTATCTACTGTGTTTTTAAGGGTTCTATCCTTGGGTAGTATTTCTTTTCTGTGTGTGTGTTGTTGGGGGGGAACTGTATTGCAATAATGGGGTAATCCTTAATGCTTTATTTAACTACACTCTTCCTCTACATCCTTGAGAGAGATTCTATAGGGTTCATAAACAGTTTATCCTGTTTCTTGAAGGACTCCTTTTTCCTTTCTACCTTATAAAAGATTAGAATTTTCTACCCTTAAATATCTTTTTTCCTTAAACTTACAGTTTGATTTCTGATCCAGACATTGTTTTCTAACACATTTCTTCATGTTTTGCCTTGAATTTCTTCATTAATAAGAGACATGAAATCAGACCCTGGCTGGTACGGCTCAGTTGGTTGGAACATCGTCCCACAACCAAAGGGTTGCGGGTTCCTAATCAGGGCACATGCCTGGGTTGCAGATTTGATGCTTGGTCCAGGTATGTATGATCCCCAATTTGGTACATATGGGAAGCAACCATTCAATGTTTCCCTCTCACATCGATGTTTCTCTCTCACCCTTATTCTTTCCCTTCCTCTCTCTCTAAAAAGCAGTGAAAGAAATGCCTTTGGGTAAGCATAAAAAAATTTTTTCTGAAGAGAAATGAAGCCAGTTTTTTCTGAACCTGCCAGAATTATCTACTGCTCAAACAAACTTTCTTCACCTTCAGGTTTCCTGGTTGAATAATCTCAGCCAGAATGTATCTCCTTTAGCTTGACCTTAAACCAGGCCTGGACTCAACCTATCCTTATACTGCCTATTTCTCCTTTAATAATATATCTTTGCTATATCTTTCTTTAGAGTTCTAATTCTCTAATTTTTTTCAGACGTGTTTTCTCATAGAACAAGAAATTCCTATGTTCCCACATGGAGAAACTGGAACCTTGGCACTCTTCCAATAAGTCTTTGAGAATAATGCTGATCTTCCTCATTTTCTTTGAAATCTGTCCAGATCTGCCTGCCACTACTTTCGAGACCTGCTTCAGTCTGCAAGGGGATCCAGTCTTTAAACTTCCCAAGGCAATGTCTTAAAGCCTCTGTCTAGAAACAAGACCATAGCAATCTGTTTTTCCTATATCATGTTAAAAAATCTCCTCTTACCAGTGGCCCAAATCCTGGCTATCCCTGGGGCAACGAGCCCAGTTTTCTTCCTACGAATCTGCCTTTCTACACTGGGCCCCAGGCAGTGCTTCTGACAGGACATCAATGAAGGCAGTGTCTCCCTCATGCCTTCTAATGCCGTCCGAGAGATTTAGTTCAGATGCATGTCCATTTTCCTTTAGTATTTTTTATATGCTCCACCCTTGAAATTTCATTTTCCTTTTATAAAAGGTTTGCCCATTCTCTAAAGTCTCCACTGGTTTCCTAAAGAAATTTCTCCTCTCAGTTTAATCAGTCTGCCTTTCTTTTATTTATTTATTTATTTTTATTATTTTTAATTTTTTTATTTTAGATTATTCAGTACAGTTTCTATCCTTTATTCCCATTCCAGCCCACCCACCCATCCCTCCCATTTCCAACCCCCCTAGTTTTGTCCATGTGTCCTCTATGTTTGTTCCTGTAAACCCTTCCCTTCTCCCCTGAAATTCCCTCCCCTCTCCCCTCTGGGCCCTGACAACCTGTCC
>CM052539.1:74076488-74115051 GCA_028533065.1 Trachops cirrhosus
GTAAATTATGCTGCTATGAACATTGGGGTGCATAGGTTCTTTTGGATTGGTGTTTCAGGATTCTTAGGATATAGGCCCAGCAGTGGGATTGCTGGATCAAAGGGCAGGTCCATTTTTAGTTTTCTGAGGAAGTTCCATACTGTTTATTGTTGTGTACTTATGTTTTACTATACTGTGTGTTTCAAATCTCTCCCGTTTATCCTTAGCTTACTTACTAAGCAGATCAAACTTTAAGAGATATTATTCCAGGCATAGAATTCTTTCATCGTCTTCCTAATTATTGGGTCTGCCATAATTTCATTGAGTTCTCTACTTTGATTTCCTCAGAATGGCATAGTTCTTTATAACTTGTGTCCTGATCCTGTTTGTTTGTTTTAAAATAACATCTCCTATAGATTTGGTCTCAATTTTGGTTTGAACTTATGTAATTTTCAAGTCTAAAGTGAATATGAAAGAATATAATGCAAAGTGTTTAATAATTGGCTGGAGCTGAGGGTAGGAGAAAACCCTGATATGCAGGGATTGTTTAATAGTTGACTGGGGTGGAAGAGAACTTTGATGTGTAGGGTTTACTAATTGCAGTAGCACAAATGCTCCAACAATGGCCAATTTCAAGATACCAATGTAAAATCTACCACATCACAAAATTACTAAAAATTTAACAATCAAATATCGTAAGTTAATACAAGCTGGCGTTAGCGCATCTCTGGATCACCCCTTTGTCTGTGAACAAACCACATAAATGCAAGATATCCACAGTTAGTTCCTCTGAAATTCTCTGTAATCTTGGAGGCAAAACAGAATTTGAAACTGGGGCTACCTAGGTAGACTTAGTTCTAAAAAATTAAAGCTAGGAACTCTGAATGCATGTAAAGTTCAGTTCTGACTCACAGCTTAAATTTAGCAAATGCTGTTCTGTTCAAGGATGGCTTAGAAGATGTAATGCTGCCTCAGCATGACCCCCAATACCTGTGTCAGGTGTAATTGCATTTTCAAGTCCCCATCATTTGATCAAGACATCACCTTGACCTGTGACTTTGCTGAAGGTTACAGGCACATGAGCAGTTGATTTTGCTAAATGAAAAGCAGGTCTAAATGATGTCTGTTTAAGGTCTTATATATGTACTCTTGACTAAATTACAGTGATGAATATAGCTTATTTCTGTGGGCAAATGGGTCTCCAAATTCTGAACCTCAGAACTGAAGACCTAGGTAGCAGTAATCTAGGGTAGTCATCACACCAATGCCAGGATTTCTGGACTGATGCAGACATAGTGAGTGCTTTTGAATGGTGGCATGCCCCCAAGAAAAGAACAAGGAGCCAAGCCCTGCAAGTTTATTTCCTTATGTCAAACTCACCAATAATTTATTCCTCTTCCTGTGGAAAGAACATGAAAAGTTGTGTTAATTAATGTCCCTTTATTGGAGCAAAACATCATTATAAGGGGTTAAGTGTTTTAACTTAAAATAAACAATGTATTGCTTCCCAGTTTTTCCACTATTAAAAATAATGCTGCAATACAGATCTTTGTGCATATATCTTAAAACAATATGCGAGAGTTGGAGTATACCTAGGAGAGGATTTGTTGAGTCATATTATATTATGTGATATATAATGTTAAACTGATCTCCACAGTGGAGTCAAATTGCTCTCCACAGTCTGCATTTCCACCATCGGAGTATATAATCCAAATGATTTATATCCTTGCCAAGGCTTGATATTATTTTTTAAAGCCAATCTACTGGGTATAAAATAGTATCTCATCTCAATATAAAAATGGTATCTCAATATAGCTTTAATTTGCATTTCCATTTTTCTGGTGAAGTTACACTTCTTTCATGTTTACTTGCCATTCATATATCCTTTCATATGATTTTCCCACTTATATTTGTATTCATACTTCCATTATTTTGTGTGATTTATAAAGAGCTTTTTTCCTTTCTTTTTAGGCTCTAAACACTCTTTTTTGTATTTTCTATCTGTTTGTTTCCTTACACTGTTTTAGGGACCGGAGGAATGGGGCACATGGCTCAATTTTCCTGTTGACTCATTCTCTCTTCTATATCAAATTTTCGGTTTAATCCATCAATCAAATTTTAAATATCAGCTGGAATGGGAAGAAGAAAGAGAAAGTCTATATCCAATGCACTGCATAGCAAACAACTTTATACACATACCTCTTTGACACTCTTCTGTGACCATGAGCCTCTGGGTCTACTTCTTTCTTTGAATTTGTCCCTCATTTAGCCTTTCCTAATTGCCTTTAATTCTCCCAAGAAATTCATCTCTGCCTCTGAAAAACAAGTCTTGAAGGTAACTAAACCCAAACACTTTAGAAGGCAAATTGATAACCACATATCCCATATTTCCACTCAGCAGCTCAACACATTTACTCCGCAAAAGGGACAGTTCTGCTGTACAGTGGTCAATGGCAAGTTGGTTAGGACCACCCAGTATGACAGAAATTACAGTGCTAAGAAGGGGTACATCCCCAGCAAGTCCAGACAGATTGGTGACTCTGTTCTGATGTCAAGAAAAATCACATATATTTTCTCCATAACAATTCTACTTGTTTTTTTCTAGTATAAATTTCTATATTTCAAATGACTAGGTCAAAATGCATTCATTGCTTAAGGGTTTTCACAAGTATTGAAAAAAAGTAGCCTTCTGATAACATGGTTTAACCCACCAGCAGGAACAATGACTTTTAGAATTTGGATGGACCAGAATAGAATCCTTAGCTTTGGAGAGGCACAGTACCTCAGAGACTATTCACCTAAGAAGATGAGTGAACTAAACAAGACTGTACCCACTAGGACATTAGCATCTCTGATGGATAGGCAGCAACTTTCTCTTCCACTCACACACACATCGTTGGGGCCATATCCACAATATCTCCAGAGAGTTAGAAACTGACCGTACCTGGCCAATAGTACCATCTTCAGCAATCCATAGCCATTCTAGTAATAATTATTCTGTGCCAGTTATTCTGTACCAGGTACTGTACTAGATACTATAGACCTCAGATGAATTAGAAAAAAAGTCACTGACTTCAAATCTCATCTCCACAGTCTACATTTCCACCTATTGAGGGAGACAAGCTTATAAACAATTCTTAAAATATATATAGTCTAAACTTTAACTTTTCCAAAACAGTTATATAGAAAGAAGGTCTGAGTACATTCACTTTTTAAACTGACCAGAGAATCTCTGTAGGCCCCACACATTTACACAGAAATTAACAACACAGATTTAAAAAAAAAAAAAAGATAACCCCACAAACGAATAATACACAAACATAGTGGTAAAATCAGAAAAAAGTAAATAAAACCAGTGTGTGTAAGTGATGCACACCTTCACACAATTGCTACAGATCACCAAGCACCCAAAATCTGTGATCACTAGCAGGGTAGAAGTCCACTGGATATTTTAACTAGGAGTCTCATATTTTTGTCTCAACCCCTGTAGTTGGCAATAATTCTAAAACACTCTACTCCCTTTCCTGTGAGGAAAAGCAGGCTTTCTGAACACAATCAAGTCTTTCTTTGGTGATTCCAAAGATAGGTGCCTCGGGAACATCATCCAGAACAACAGTTTCCTTTGCCCAAACCATAATTGCAGAAGGTGTGGGAGGTTGACCTTAAACTTAATCCTTTATACCAGATAGTTTGCTTAAGTTTACTTCTTTCTTTCATATAGAAGCACAAAAAAAAATAAACTGTCTAGAGGCATTAAACCATGGTCAATTTAAACTAAACATTTCCTAGGACCAAAAATTATAAATGCTCATTCTTAGTTCTAATTTTCAGCCCACATTTGGTAATTAGAGTCACAGACATCACCTTTGTTAAAGAATTAGCTTATCTATTAGCTCAGCCACCAAATTCTCTCCTAATATGGCCATTTGCTTTGCAAAATCACAGAGTAGACACAGCTATGGATGGGTTCACACACATCCATCTTCACTGAAAAAAAATGACAGCCCTATGAGCATGCACTTCCATTGCTTTCAACATATGAAAGATTCTACTAAATATTTTGCCATCTACTTGGCACTGAGCCATTCTGTAAACAATTTAGTTCAACCACCACTTATCAAACACGAACATACAACAGAGAGTCCCTGCCATTTGTTCTCAGTGTGTCTGAGGGAACTGAAAAACTAGCTCTGCTGCCCCGACTAGCTGTGCACCTTGGATAGGAGCAAGATCATGGTGCTGGTGCCATTGCTCAAGAGCACGGACAGCAGCACGGGTGTCTGAAGGAGGCTCTGGAGTTTCTCCAGAGTCATCATCTCCCCAACTTGGTGTGCAAGTCCTACTAAAGAAGGCCATTCTCCTGGAGCAATCAATAAACATGCGTCTATTCAATTTATTTGTTTATATGTCTTCCACAAAGTAGATTTTAAGCTGCTTAAAAGCTGCAGGAAGGGTATTCCTTAATGTTTCCTTGATTAATTGAATATATTTGAATCCCATTATCTTTAGAAGACCCCCTTAAATGTTACTTGGTGAAAGAAGAAAACTTGAAGGCTCCTAGCTTCTCTTTCTCCCAATGTGTCTCTTGAACTTTTGACACACCATAGCCTGTTGTTTGAATCCACATCTTCCCTGAGCCTCCAGAATTGACAGATCAATATTTTCAAAGGCAGAAATGGCCGTGCTCAAAACTGTGATATGGATAATATGTGTCTACAGCAACGATTTGTTTTTTTTCTCTTTTCTGTCTTCTAGACTCACACCAAAGCATCCCAGAACCTTTACAATTATGAACACACAGCCAACCTCTAGGAGAAAAAATGACTGGATGAGTAACTACTATGTACAAGTCTCGGCAACCAGCATCCTGTTTATTTTATCATGAATCTTAATGACAATTTAGAAAGGAAGATGGTATTAATTTTGTCCCACCCATGAGGAACGTGGAGACTCAGAAAGAGGCTCACTTGCTCACCCAAGGCCACAGAGCAGACAAGTGATGGAGCCAGGTTTTGAATCTAAGACTGTCTAACTTCAATGCCCTTTACACATTTTTTGTTTGTTTTTAACCAACGCATTTCCTAGACCTCAGTTTCATTTTTAGGATTTTATACTATATAATCTTGGGTTTTCTTTCTGGGTGGACCCTTCAGGGTTTGTGTTCCATTATTTCATGTATCAGGATTTTAACATCTACTTGGCCCATGAGTAAATTGAGACCCAAAAAGGTGAACTGGTTTGCTTAAAGCCAGCAGGTGACTCATTGTGGCTTGAGAAGCAGAGCCCAAATTTCCAGTATCTAACTCCACTGTGTTTAACATTTAACATCCTTAACCTGGCCTACTAGTCCCTGATCTTCCTGGCTTCTCTTCTCTTTCTTGCATCTTCAAATGCCATTTCCCCCTCTAAACCTTATCTTATGCCCATGACTAAAATTACGTGACTCTTTCCCACTTCAGTTCACGTGCTATTCCTTCTGTCTACCTTGCCTACCCTCATCCTCTATTTTCTTCCCCACACCTCTGAACCTGGATAACACCAATTGCTTTTTAGGTCTAAGCTCAGATATCACTTTCTAAAAGTAGCCTTCTTTAGCTACTTCCTTCTCCACTCCATTTATAGGGTTGCCACATTAAATATAGAAACCCAGTAAAATTTGAATTTCAGGTAAACAACAAATAAGCTTTCAGTGTATCCCAGATACTGTGTGAGGCACACTTATACTAAAAGATTCATTCTCTACCTGAAATTCAAATTTAACTGAATGTCTTGTATTTTTATTTTGTCATCTGGTAACACTATATACACTTTCAGATGAGGTCTATACTTCTTGTTATACAGTCTTAAGAATACAACTGAAAAATGGGCAAAGAACTTAATTGCATATTTCATCAAAGAAGACATACAACAAGTTTAAGAAATGGTATTCCAATCACTAATCATGAAGGAAATGCAAACCAAAACCACAATGAGATATCACCTCATACCTGTTAAGATGGCTATTACCAACAAACAAAAAATAACAAGTGTTGGCAAGGACATGAAGAAAAAAGAATCCTTGTACACTCTTTGTGGGCATATATCCAAAATAACTGATATTAAGATGTTGAAGAGATATGTGCACTGTCATGTTTTTGGCAGAACTATTCACAATAGCTAAGGTATGGGAAAGCTTACGTGTTCATCACCATATGAATGAATAAAGAAACTGTGACATGCCCATACAATGAAATATTATTCAATCTTTAAAAAAAAAAAAGAAACCCTGCCAGTTGCAACAACATGGATAAACCTGGAGGACAATATGCTATGTGAAATGAGCCAGTCACAGAACAAATACTGCAGGATTCTATTCATATGAGGTACCTAAAATACTTAAACTCATAGAAAAAGCGAGTAGAATGCTGGTTGCCAGAAACTGGGGAGGTGAAATGAGAGTTTGCTATTCCATGGCGTTAAAGTTTCAATTTTACAAGCTGAATACATTCTAGAGATCTGCTGTACAACATTGTGCCTATAGCCAACAATACTGTAAATTTTAAGTATAGTGTACTTAAAATTTTGTTAAAAGAAGAGATATAATATTGTATTCTTACCACAATAAAAAAAGAGTGCCATAAGCTTTTCCTTTATAATACTCAACAAAATTATATTTAAATAATTTTTTAAGATGCTTCTTTTTACAAATGCTCTCTATGCCACTCCAGACTCCAGGCTCCATGGGAGACAAGACTGTGTTTATTTTGTTAACCACTATTTTCCCTGCACTTAGCAGTGCTACTACATAGTCCATGTTTAATAAATGTTTGGAAAGAGAGAGAAGAGAAAAAAGAGTTATCTTAGTTTTCTCCTTGGATGGAGAGAGTTCATATTAATATGTGTGTAACATCATGATTGTAATAAATTATAACAACAGTCATTTAGGACTGGTTGAACTAGGGCCCAGGTAAGCACATATACACAATATCTTCATTTATTCCTTACTTTTTTCCTGCCTTTCTTACCTTACCCCCAGGTTCTACTTGCATGTGTTGATGTGTTTGGAAGTATCAAACACATATGTTTCAAAACTCATAGACACAGACAACAGCATGGTGCTTACCAGAGGGAAGTGGGTTGAGGGGTAATAGAGGGTAAAGGGAGACAATTATGTGGTGACAGAAGAAGATTTGACTTTGGGTGGTGAGCACATGATGCAATATACAGATCATGTGTCATGGAAATGCACACCTGAAATCTGTATGGCATTATGAACCAATGTCACTCCAATAAATTTAATTTAGAAAAAGAAACATCTTTCAAGCAGGAGTTTTGGTACATTAAGATATACCAAGTTATAAAATGCCATCTCCAATCAGCTCCATGAGCAGAAAATGTGGACACTTGGGAGTCAGATCAGAAGAGGAAGAACTAAAAATGCAAATAAGGTGACTTCAGCTGACCAACTTATTTGTGAGCACAGGATAGGCACCCATTTGCGGCACTCAGAAATAACTGAGACCTCTTCAAGTGATACTAATGTAAGGTAAGCAGTCTTGAAACAACATAATTTGAGTTTTATAAAAGGAAAGTAACACTTCATAGCTATAGCCTAATGAGCAATTCTTCCAGTTGAGTTGTTGGCAGAAATAACATTTCTACCATTTTGTAGGTGTTTCTTTTCACCATCTTCAGCCTTATTCTAGTAAAGTTTCCTAACTACTAAGAATAGTTTTCTCTTTACACCTAGAGATATTCAGGAGGTTGGGTCATGTATTATGTTCCCTGTATATGCTGTAAAGTTTGCAAAATTGAATAAACCTTACTAAACCAGATCCTGCAAATCTATTCACTTCTCTCTCACATTCTGATGTTTTAACAATCCGCCCCCCAGACTTGTTTATCAGCCAAGTTTTTTTCTATATGATGCCTACTCCTTTGGCTTCCTGATTTTCCCCCACCCTGCTTCAGGCATAAGTAATGACAAATACAGTTACTGTTACTTTCTTACACAACCTAACCATACTGAGCTGGATCATGAGACACTGGGCTCTAACTTACATTGGGAAAGACACATTCCAAGAGGTTGAAGCAGAAACAATAATAGCAGAAGAAGGAGGAAGCACACTAAAAACTAACATCGATGTTTCAAATTCCAAGTTGAGCTGGCGGGCCGTTCTGTCCGCCTGGAGACCAAGCACAGTCACTTAATTCCTCAGTTGTTTCTCCCTCAGGCCCAGCCCTGACTTGCCTTTAGATGCAAAATGGCTCTGTGGCCAACAGGAAAACAAAGCCTGAGGAAGATTTTGCAAAGCTAAACCCAAGAGAAGCTGTGCCAAGCAAATACCAGAAATTTGCAGAAGCATTTTATTCTGCCCATGGTGGTTTCCTGTGTTCACATTGCAGGAACAATGCCCTTGATACCTTTTCCAAATACCCTCACTGAGCCCCATTCCAGAAGAATCCTAAGTCTTACAGACCCCAAACTCTGTTCTACAGAGCATTAACATCCACAAAAAGATGTTACTACACAGTCCATGAAAAAGGAACCCTCTGATAAATTATGCTGACAAATGCTGTGCTCGAGATTCACAATATACCTTAGCCCTCTAAAGGATCTCAACAAAAAACCTTTCAGGAGAAAACTTGTATAACTTTTCATAATGTTCCTTATACTGTCAGATCAATACAACTATTTTCAATTTCATAGCGACATATTCTGAGAAATTTTACCACAAGATTTTTGTCAGTTTGCTAGTGCTGCTGTCACCAGTTATCACAAACTAGGTGGCTTAAACAATAGAAATGTATCCTCTCATGATTCCAGAGGCCAGAAGTCCAAAATGAAGATGTCAGCAGGGACACACTCCCTTCCAAGGCTCCGAAAGAGAATCTATCCCTTGATCCTTTCAGCTCCTGGTGGATCCAGGAGCACTTGACCATGGCAGCATCCTTCCAGTCTGTGTCTCCATGGTCACATGGCCTCCGCCTCTTCTCCATGTCTCCCTCCACTCATCAGGGTATATGTGATTGTATTTAGGGCCCTCTAAGGCACTCCCAGATAAGCTCCTTCTCTCAAGAGTCATATAAGTTAATATTGCTCTTGCCACACAAGATATGGTAAAAGGTCCCAGAGATTAGAGCATGGATATATTAGGGTGGGGGAACCACCATTCAACCCACTATATTAGCTGATAAATATAAAATTGTTAACTTTAACTCAATTTAATTTAATTCTACACAGCAATCATATAATGACCCTCTTGTACATACCACGCATTGTCCTAGGCCTGATCATAAAATGATTCAACTCCTGCTCACCACGTTAGCTGACGCACAGCCTGGTGGAGGAGACAGACATGACAGTGGAATAATACTATGCATAGTGATAGTGCTGTGTGAGAGTTGTAGTCAGAGCACACCTGAGGAAGTGATTACCTCTTTCTTGGCAAGTAAGGAGGATATCTCAGAGGAGAAAATTCTTTAGCATGAAGAATGAGAAGCAATTTTGCCAGGTAAAGCAAGAAAGGAATTCCAGGTGAAGGGAATACCACAGTCATGGTGATTAGAGAAACTGTTGTGAGGACTAATTAAGAAAATACATGTAAAGATATTTATACAGTACCTGGTGCTCAGTAATGCAACTGTTTTCCTGGAGTGAATAGAGCAGACTCAGGAGATGAGGCAGGCAACATAAGCAGAGGCCAGCCTGCACGGGACATACTTTGTCATCTGATCAACTTGGAATTCACCTCGAATAGAGAACCTTCAAAAAGTTTTAATTGAGAGAGAAATGTGATCAGATTATTGTATGAATATTCATGACTTATTAGAAATATGGAAGTGGAAAGCCTTGAAATTTATATTATAAAAATACATCTAAAATTTATATTTCCACGGCAAGAGTCAAGATTGCAAGTAAAAGGGAACAAGAGAAAAAATGTTGCAGAACATTCTCCATGAAGACAGCCAGGCCTGTGGCTCCTCAGAAAAATTGCCCTGCATGCAGGGCATTCCCAAGCTCCAAAGCGCTGGTCACCACCCATCACAAACTCTCTCCTCTGAGAACCTGAGGCCTGGTTTCCTCCAGGTCTGTAACTCTTACATGAGTACTCAGTAGCCTTGCATTTGTGTGAACCCTAATATAAGTCATCTACTTGTGAAAATACCATGTAGATACAGTGAAGTTATACTGGTACTAGCATAAATTTTCCATCAAGTATTCTTCTTTTTAAGGCACGTGTGTTTATGTCTTTATTTGCATCCACATGAACATGGAACAGGGCTAGCTTAGAGGAAACTAAGGAAGATTCTATTAGAATGGTCTTCAGGGCATCATGTATGCAAATAAATAAAAATAAGCCCATTAATTTCAACCAAATAGGCAGTTATTTTAGAAGAAAAAGAATGAATTTAATTAATAGCTAGATGGTTGGTTGGCTGTGTTTGTTCATTAGAACACATACACACATCATAGTTAGTCTGCAGATAATCCCGTAATAACTGGGGAGGAACTGCACCACTTCGGTGGGCTTCACTTTTGGTCACGCCTCAGTACCTGATTTCAAAAGCCTCACTGAGCCCCAGTGTCATTCCCAGTTTTGAGAGTACGTCACTTGAAATACCACTTTAGAATGTATGTTTCTCGTCATAGCCTCCTCCTTGGCAAATGGCTTCACTTTAATGATATTGGCACGTTGGCTGGTACTGACCCAAGGCTTGGCCTGCCAGCCCCTGCTGTCAGCAGAACATTTCTCACATGGTGACTTTAATTTGCAAAGGGTTAGCATTGGGGGAGCTGAATGGTGATGGAAATGATTGAGTTTTCACATGCCTCCTGGGTTTACCCTTCAGATTTCAGGTCAAATTTCATTTCCTTACAGAGGTCTTATCTGATCACTCCCTCTAAAGCAGCCACGGTCCCCCCTCCCAACCCCGTTCACCTGTATCTCAGCACTCTGTGCCTTGCCCAACCAACACACAACATAGCCTCTAACGTCTTGTCCATTTGTTTGTCCATCTGTAAATTCTCCAAGGCTGGCACCTTATCTGTCTTGTTTGACTTTGTATTCCCAACACATAAAATAGTACCTAGCCTAGTGCTGATTAATTAGTATTTCTTAAATGAATGAATAAAAGAAGGAAGAGTGAAGGGAAAGAATAACTAAATTGATAAAAGGATCAGAATTGACACTTCCAATAAATAAAAGATAATGAAATACTCCTTTTTGAGAAATCAGTCAATCACTTTAGAATAAGTAACTTACCACAGGAAAATAACAGGCCTAAAGGGGCACTTGTGGAATGGGTTCTCATTTAGGTTTTTTGAAAGAGTTCCTTCAATAACTTTACCTTTGACATTTAGCAAATGTCCACAGACTGACCCTGAGAAAAGTTTTGTACAAGAAAGAGCCTTATTGGATCTCCCAAGACCTGATCTTCATATGCAAATGTATTTTGTCGGGAGAGGGCACGTCTCAAAAGACAGGAGAAGTCCTCTTACATGCCAATGACAGAGAGTAAAACAAAACCGTTTAACGCCCATAAATCAATGCTTATCACACTTGCTTCTTGAAACTAGAAAAGAGTTAATACTGAATTTTGAGAACTAAAAAGATAATCAAACATCACTGAGCTGTTCAAAATGTGTCCGAGTTTCTGACCCACAGGAAGTAGTCTCTGGGAGACCAGCATTTTGGGGGCAACTGTTTTAGCATAGGTAATGACGGTTAAGGGTATGGAGCTACACAGAGGGAGGAGAAGAAAAAAGAGGAAGCGTTTTAACTACCTGCAAATTTGAAATGAACTAACCTCCATGGGGTTTCCAGAAAAAATAACGCATTCATGGCTGCCTAGGACTATAATTTCAAACCTGAATAAGACCAGCTTAATTAATATTTTTGAATGATTGAAGAAAAGAACAGTTTGATGAATAATACAGCTAACAAAACATTTTGAGGCTTTACTGGGCAAAAGTGGTCATTCAAAGAGTTGTATAAACTATTTCCTTATAACTGTGATTGCAAATATTTGATAGGTTGCTTTAGAAAGCAGAAAACTCTCCAAATTCGGCCTCATTAAAAGGAATGGCAGTCCCATTAAAATGAAGCCTTGAATGACATGAGGGAACTGAGCCAGGTGACTTTCAAACTCTCCCACCCCTAATATTCTCTTGAACCAATTTTCAATGGAGGAAAAGTAGAGAGAGATGTCAGCTACAAGAAGGATCTTTTTTCCAGACCGGAATGGACACTGGTGAACTGTCTCCTCCCTAGGACACAAAAAGGGGAGAAACACATTGGTTAAGAGTCAAAAAGATCTTGGTAAAATGCCAGCTCTTCTACCAAAGGATTATAGATGTTAGGCATGTTAGTTAATCTTAGTTTCATCTGTGAATTGTGAATAACATCATAGTATCTACTTGACAAGGTGGTGTCCTCACTAGAGAAGATAAAGTGGCTGGCGCTCACTGATGCGCAGCACACTGGTGACTTGTGTTCACGGTGGCACGTGTGCATTCAGGCCTGTGCCAAGGCTGTGTTTCGGGGGGGCGGTCTCGTCTCATACCCTGACCTTCCAGAAAAATACATTGAATTCCACTTCATTATTCTATGTTCTGTATGGCTTCTTGTATATACCTCTCCTTTCTCTTCAAACTGATGGTTCAGGTTTCCTCATTTGTCATTTATGAATGGACTGATATTTAAGATACAACATATACACGCAGAGAAATGCATGCAAACATACATACACACACAGATATATATTTTATAACAGGTGTGCTCACCAAGTCAAGCCAGTCACAGATATGTATATCCCTCAATCCTTTCCAACTAACAATTTCTCAAACTGGGATTCCAACCATATTTGCAAAGCTGTAACAATATGATTTTTCATGGGCACATGGATCTTATAATACAACAAGAATTCACAGGAGTTTTTAAAAGTTAAAAAATCTTAAATACAATTTTGCATTTCTATTGCATGAACATCACTTTTTTAAAAACAGGGATCTAAAACTTTCATATGGCAAAAGACAAAATTTTGGTCTCTTTAATAGTTTCTATAAACATTTCATAAGAGCTTCTGAGATCACCTTCAGAGTAATGGGCAACCCCCTCCTGAGGCAGGGAAGACAGTTGTCCTTCTAGGGGGAAAACGAAGTTCCACAAACAGCACTGCAGAGAGCTGCAGAGGGAAGAAAAGGCCATTGCACCAAGCCACTGCATAGATCAACAGCTCCCCTCACATTGCTGCAAGATTATTTTTG
Source organism: Trachops cirrhosus (assembly GCA_028533065.1). Taxonomy (NCBI): domain Eukaryota; kingdom Metazoa; phylum Chordata; class Mammalia; order Chiroptera; family Phyllostomidae; genus Trachops; species Trachops cirrhosus. The sequence goes on from CM052539.1 coordinate 74,089,717, forward strand.
TTGGAAAAATGAACATAGTTCCTCTGAAATCCCAACTGAATGGAACCAGCTCTCCTGAGAGGAACAAGGAGAAGATTGACATTTATTGAGCACTTGACATTTGTTGACACTGTGCAAAGCACAGCTTTCTAACTGAATCCTCCAGACAAATCTACGAGGTAAGTCGTATTGCCCTCATAGGAGAGATGAACTGCCTGCGACTTACGGAAGTTAACTGGTTTGCCCAGACTGTGCAGCTACTGAGAGGTGAACCAGAGCTTCTCAAAGTGTGGGCCCAGGGCCCCTCACACCAGACCATAGAGAACTTCTTAAAACATCAGATTCTTCCCACACTCAAACCTGCATAACCAGAATGGGGGCTGGCAAAGGAACAGAAGCTGCATTAAAAGGTGGAGGTTGGTGGGGGGAGAACATCAATTAATTGTTGCACTTATTTATGCATTCATTTGTTGATTTTCGTATGTGCCCTGTCCAGGGATTGAACCAGCAACCTTGATGTATCAGGACAACACTCTAAACAACTGAGATACTCAGCCAGGGCAAAAGCTGCATTTTAAAACGAGCCCCTCAGGAGGGCTTCTTAATTAACCTCTGTGGTGGATAAGTTCTCATAAAACAAACATAAGAAAATGTTCATTCTTAGACCCATTTTTTTCTTCTGTTGAGATAATTTGTTTTACTTTGGATGAAACAATAGCTTCAACTCCATTGTCAGGTACAGTACTTCTCACCCACATCTTCATTTTAAAATCAAGGCTAATGTAATCCCATTCCCAGGTATTTACCCAGAAAAGGGAAAACAGGTACTCAGACAAGTATATGTGCACTCACATTAACAGGAATGTGATTCACAATTGCCAAGAGGTGGAAACAGCCCAAATGTCCATCAAAGGATAAAGAGATAAACAAGTTATGGTACATACAAAGAAGGGAGTATTACTCATTCGTGAAAAGGAATGAAATACTAATACATACTGTGACATGGATGAACCAACAAAACATGCTAAGTGAAAGAAGCTAAACACAAAACATCACATGCTTTATAGTTCCCTGTATGTGAACTATCCAGAATAGATCAATTCAACAAGATAGAATGCAGATTGGTGGTTCCCAAGGACTGTGGGGGAGAGGATGCGAGAAGGGATGGGAGAGGGAGTAACAGGGAAAACTGCTTAATGAGTAATGGGTTTTACTCAGGGAAGATGGAAATGTTTTGGAATTAGAGGAAGTGGTTGTACAGCATCGTCAATATACAAAATACCACTGAATTATTCACTGTAATTTTACATTATGTAAATTTAACCTCAATAAATTAATTTTTACAATAAAAAATAAGAGATTTTATTAGTTCCTAACTTTCCCTCACATTTGGTCTGAGATTGTTGGTAGTATTTTCTGTGTTGATTTCCCTGTATTAAGTGCCTAGAATTCTATGGCCAATAGATGGTGCACTATTTTCAGTGTTGGCCAAAATTCTCAGTCCCTCCCACACAAAAGGTTGTTTGCACCAATGAAAAGAGAGTAAACATGTGTGCTTAAACTCTGTTATATAGTTAGAAAAATTGACTGAAGTTTCTTAACTTATCTTGGAAATTGCTTTAAACCTAATCATAAACTGAATATAAAACTGACTTTGAGTACGGAAGTCACACATGAAATGTGTGACCAAAACTGCAAAGATTTGTAGAGAAGCATCAGTTTTACAATCAGATAGACCTGGGTTTTAAACCAAACTCCACTGTTTGTCTGTCACGTACCTTGAAAAAGTTGTTTATTCTCTCTGGATCTCAGTCTCATGTCTGCAAAATATTGGTAATACTGACTTTTGAAGGTAATCATAACTATCAGAAACAATGTATTTGTCAAGGGCTTTGCAAAAATGTTAATATATAGTAGGTACTCAATAAAACATAGGTACTCTAATAAGTAACAGATAAAATATTAACATAGAGGTAGGATTTCCCTACCTTGAGTCATATCATTTTAGTGCAGTTCATTAATACCACTTGCTTGTGAAAGACATAGATTTTGAAGTATCGAAGATCTGTTTCTATGTTTCTCAGTCAGCCAAAAGTCTTAATGAGTAATGGGTTTTACTTAGGGAAGATGGAAATTTTTTGGAATTAGATAGAGGTAGGTAGATAGAAATGTTTATGCTTTCTCTAAATTAAACACCAAAGTGGTACTATACAAAGCAGAGAGTTCACAATATCTGTTTTAAGTGGAGGGATAAAGCAGCTCACAAAACAGTGGCATTACGGTGTAGCTCCAATTTTGTTTAAAAAATTCTGTATAGCTCTGATCACTGTGACTCAGTTAGTTGGGGTGTCGCCTTGTAAACCAAAAGGTTGCAAGTTCAATTCCAGTCAGGGCACACGCCTGCGTTGCAGGTTTAGTCTCCGTGATCAACCAGGGTATGTGCAAGAGGCAACCAACTGATGTTTCTCTCTCACACAGACGTTTCTCTCCCTTTCTCTCTGCCTTCCTCCACCTCTCTCTAAAATCAATGGGTGTGCCCTCGGGTGAGGATAAAAAACTTTTTTTTAACCAAAGTACTGTGTATAACTGGGAAGATATATGCCAACATGTTAATAATGTTGGTTATCTCTGGGTCATGAAACTAAAGCTGATCTGAATATTCTTAATACCTTTCTTCATTTTTTATATTTTCTATGATGAATATGTATTCATTTCTATTTACAAAATCCCTGTCTCATAATGTTACAAAGCTGGGCATTTATGAAGTATGGACACTGCAGGGCTTCCTCTGTGAACCAGCAGGCTCTGTGCAGGAACGGCTCTCAGAGTTCAGGCACAGGGCTCTGGGCACCTCCCTCCCTCCTCCTTAGACTTCTCAGTCAGCGGGGGCAGAGTGGACAAGCCTGGCTGTGCTTCTCTTGGCCAGTTTTTCAGGCCAGCACATGGAAACAGTATCCATGAAGTATTCAAACAATTGATTGAAAAGCAGAAAATTCAGTCGGCTTCCGAGTGAGCAAGCAAAGCAAAATGACATAGCAATTTTAACCTTTCTTACTAAGTTTATTCATGAGGTGTGGCTTTTATATTTGTGATAAATTTAGGACTATTTATAAAAAATTTTAAACATTCATGTACGTTTGACTCAACAACCGCATTTCTAGGACTCTGACCTACAGAAAAGCATACACATGCACCAAGGGTTATGCAGGTCAACATGATTTATAAGAAAAAAATTCCACTAATAAGGAAATAATTTTAACATTATGAGACATTCATGCTATGGAATGTATGCAGCTGTTAGAATGCTATAAATTTCTAAATATGGACATAAATCATCTCCCACACACATTAAGAGGAGGGAAAAGAGTAGGAGAACTATAACAAAAATATGGTCTCATTTATGTTTTAAAAAACTACACATGTGTAGATATAATGTTTATATATATTTACAGATGTAAATACATAGACATATTAAAAAGGGTCTACAATGGTAAATACCTAATTACTGTATTAACAGTGATTATGTTAAAAATGTAGGGAAGGTAGATTTTTAAACTATATTTTCTGGTATTTTTTTAAACTGTCACCTAAGAATATTTTTATTGATTTTACAGAGAGAGGAAGGGGGAGAGAGAGAGAGAGAAGCATTGATGTGAGAGAGAAGCAATGATCTATTGCCTCCTATACTCACCTTCACCAGGGATCGAACCCGTAACTTAGGTATTTGTCCTGACTGGGGATCAAACCTGCAAACTTTTGATGTTCGGAATGATGCTCCAACCAACTGAGCAACCCGGCCAGAGCTTCCTGATATGTTTTAATAATTGTATCATACACACTCATATTATCATTGATATTCTTTAATTCAATTAAACTCTTGACTGAGATGGAAAACAATCGCTATCTAAACACATTAACAATAACTGATATTTCAGATTGGTAGAAGAAACCAATTTATTCATTTAACAAACATTTATTGAATAAATACTTAGAAGGTGGCAAGTTTAGGATAATAACTGTGGGTACAAGAATAAAAATAAGAGAGTCCTTCTCCTCAAAGAGTTTCCAGAAGAGGTATATGTAGCCCATCCAGGGAAAAAAAATTCTGAATTTTCACTCACTCATAGTTTGAAGCTGGAAATCTCTTCATTAAGAATCACAAGGAAACAGGCAAAGTTGACAGCAGTTACGTCAAGTCTAAATCCAACCTTACCCGGAGTAAACTGTGTAACTGCAATAACAGGAAAGACCACAAGATGGCAGAATAGAGACAAGAATGGAGACTACAGTATAATGTGAGGAAATACAGCAAATACAATCAACACAGCTCTGACAGAAGGAAGATGGGGCAGGGCTTTCACAGCTCAGCTGAGTGATGGGCTCAGAGCTAAGAACAATTTTAGCACCATTCTTCAGCTTGTTCACGTCTATTAAGTTAGTATTATAATCAGCCGTTGTCACCATCTAAAGAAAAAAGTGCCCAACCCTTCTTCCTGCTCCAGACATATGTGCATATTTCTCAAACTCAACCATACTTTTCTGTTTTGCTATGATTTAATAGCAGAATTTTGTAAACTGGACAAAATCTCACCACATTTGAGGATGGGGTGCTTCTTTGCATATGGAGGAGACAGAAGGCACGTGAACCGAGATTTGCTGGAATAAAGAAATACCATATGTACATTGCCACCAAAGAAAAGACTATTTCATGGTGGAGGAAGGGCCAGGGTTAAGGAATTATTTCCAGTAAGGTTGTGTGTGTGTGTGTGTGTGTGTGTGTGTGTGTGTGTGTGTGTTGGGGTCATTGGTCTTGGAGAAGTATTTTTACGATTATGATTATAGAATGAAGGCATACTCCCTGAAAAACATTTAGGAATTATGTAAGGAAAAAAGACTACACGTCAAGCCAAAACCATAATTTCCCCGACGTGGCATATAGAAGTGTGAATTGGTGCAGCTGTTCTAGAGACAAGCCTGGCAGTATTCAAGCAGATCAAATTTCTGTATAACTTATGACTCAACAATTTCATTCCTGGGTATATATCTCAAATCCTCACAAAAATATAAGGTTGGTGAGTATATATACACAAAGATGGCAACAGGGTGTGTCGTACCAGCAGCTGGAGGCAACCTGGCCGTCCATCACTGAGACATTTGATAAGTACATTGTGGCATACCTACAGGGTCCCAAGCTAAAGGGAAAATGGCCAAACAGGACCTACATTTGACCTGCTGGAGCCGTGGTGGCTGGGGGTTATTCACAGAGGCAGGAGTGGAGGGCCCTGGGACCTCCAGTATCATCCTCTCACACTCTGGGACAGAGCTCGCAAACGTAGAAGGGCCAGGTGTCTGACTGTGGGACAAGGGCCTTAAACCTTGGGCTATGATTGAAGTCGCATTGCCTTCATTTTGCCTTACAGAATGCAAACTCCTAATAGCATTTTGAGGAAATTAAGTTGCTTCTCAAATAATTTACACAGAAGGCCAAAGGCCTGAGAACAGCCAAAATGCTCTCAAATTTTATTTATTTTTAATGGCTTATTTTTATTGTATTTTTTCCATTATCATTTATCACCCTTATACCTTCTCCCACCTCCTCCCTATCCCCCGTAACCACCACAAGTGAAATAAGCCAGTCAGAGAATGAAAAATACCACATGATTTCATTCATGTGGAATCTAATGAACAGACTGAACTAACATGTAAAATAAAGACAGAATCATAGAGCAAGAGCAGGCTGAAGCTCTGTGGGGTACGCTGGGGACTAAAGGGATCAAGCAAAAAATAGAAGAACTCGTGGACAGGGACAAAATACTCTTAAATTTAAAAAAAGTGACATGTGTCCAACCAAACTTGGTATAAAGGTAAAATAATTGACACTGTGCAGTGTAGGCACAGAGAGAAGCCTGTGACCAGCAGAGCACAGCACAGACCAGAAAGGGAGCTCACACATGAAAAGCAGGGTGGGAGTGTGGTGGCTGGGGCAGAGAGGTGGCATCACATAAATGATGCTGGATGATTCCCCATCCCACACCATACATAAAGGCCAATTTCAGAGGAATGAAAGTTTAAAATGTAACAAATACAATTTAGAAAGGTTTAGAAGAAAATACAAATATAGGCCACTCCCTTTGCGGCCGCCTTAGCCCAGGGCCCATACCCAGTCTCTCCCCTCCCAGGACACCGGCCCCTCCACCCTGGCTCGTGGCCACCATGGCGGACCTTCAATGTGCCTACCTTCCCGGCATTGATTGCCAAGGACGAGCCAGATGTTCATGAAACCAGAGGACGTGACTAGCACAAGTGTGGAGCAGCACATCATCGTCAATCCTAATGCTGCCTACGACAGGGTGAGGACAAAGGGACTTGGTTTCTCAGATCATATTGGAAAAGCTTCGAGGACAAGATGAATCCAGAGAAGATGCAATGCTTGGAAAGACTCTGGAAGTGAAGGAGACACCCCAGCAAAAGTACCAGAGACTACTGCATGAGGTCCAAGAGCTGACAACTGAAGTTTGTGAAAACCAAGACAGTGGTGAAGGAGTCAGACACTAAGAAGAAGCTTATCTCTACAGTGCTGGCTAAACAGCTGGCAGTCCTGAAGCAGCAGCTGGTTGCTTCCCACCTAGAGAAGCTGCTGGGACCTGATGCAGTGACCAGCCTTACTGACTCAGATAAAGCACTGACTAAGCACCTACTGCTGCAACTGGAAGCAACAAAGAACAAAAGGTCTGGTTCAGGGGAAAAGACCGCAACTGGGACTCCGCCCCCTGCCCGCCCCTGTCCCCAGATAGCAGCTTTGTCCCTTAGGAACTACATTCTCAGCTTGAGCAGGACAAGTTTTCTCAAGCTGCCCAAACTGCAGAACTTGCAAAAGGCCTGAGAGAACTGGGAGAAACTTTGTGCTGTGATCAGGAGGCTCAGGTTCCCTTTCTGCAGATGTACTGCGAGCCCACCTTACAGCCTTATAGAGGCTGTATGGCTGTGGCAGGCAAAGCAGAGCACCCCAAACCTTGCAGTTTTGGACCAAGTGGAGGCTCACCTACAGAGTGTCCTGGGAAAGGGGAATGAGATTGCCAAGCATAAAGCTTCTGTAGAAGATGCAGGTATGCAAAGCAAGCTGTGCCAGCTATGGGAAACCATACAGCACCGGAGCCCCACCACCTCCGCCCTTCCGGAGCCGGAGCAGAGACGTGCCAGTGCAGACAACCATGTGTGGAAACCTGTCCACAGCTGAGGGTAATTTTGCCAACATTGATGAACTGGTGAAGAAACCGGGAAAGTGAGCCCCTTTGGGAGACGGAGAACAGGGGTAATACCTACCTACCCCTTTGAACTCTGTTAACAGCTTACACAAGGTTTCCCCTTAATTACAACTCTCTCATGTCCAACCCATTTTGATACTGGGGACAAGGGGTTCTTCTTGTATTTGGGGTTTATACCCCTCCTCTGGTGACTAGAATGGTAGCTGGGGAATATTAGATGGTGGTCTGCCCTCAGGCCCTGGGGCTAACAACACGGGCCCAGCCACAGGCCAGCTCATGTGCAATACTGCTTTGTCCAGCATGGGAAAGATTGGGGCCCACCCTCAAGCACTGCTTCTGTAGCTGATTATAACCCTGTACAACCATTTCCGACCACTAGATGCTATTTTACTCAGGAACAAAATACAAATGTATTTAGTAAAGTTTTTTAAAATACAAAAAGAAATCATGAATCATAAGGAAAAATATTGATAAGTTTGACTATTAAAATTTTAAATATCTATTCTTGAAAGCATCAGAAAATAAAAAAGAAATACCACAAACTTGGAAAAGATATTTGCAACACACAGAATCAATAAGAGAACAGAATAGTAGAACATGATTTGAAAATATTAAGTCAATAAGGAACAAACGACTCAAAAAATAATAAAGAGTCATAAACATGAATTTCATGGATGACAATTGCAAATACTGAGTAGACTCATGAAAAGATGTTCAACTGCATTAGTCACAGAAATGCAAATAAAGTTTGCAATGAAATACTATGTTATAACCACTAAATACACAACAACGCAGGACTGACACTGCCAACGAGTAGTAAGGACTTGACTCAATAGAAGTGCACACGCTGCCAGTGGGAATGCAATCAGTTTGGAGAATGCAATCACTATTACGTATCGATCTCAGAAAAATTACTGTACATGTATTATTAAGAGAAACAAGCAAGAACATTTATCACATTATCATTTACTTCAGCAAAAAAATGAAAGAAACCTCAAATTTGCAATAACAAGGGACTGACAATGAACTGTAGAATAATGTAGAATATTGTAGAATGAAATATTGTGGAGAATAAAAATGAATGAAATACAGCTACTTGCAAGCATATGAATATATCTTAGAAACATAACATGGAATGAAATAAGCAAGTCACAGGAAACTGTAGCATGATACAGACATTATAATGCTCAAACCCAAGCGAAACTATACAATATATTGTAGGGAAACATAATGGGAAAACTAAACTACTATTTAAAAATGTAAGAGAATAAATCAGGAATATAGTAACCTGTGAGGAGGGAGGCATAGACATGTGTTTGGGGAGAATTAATCGGCTATAAGGACAAATCAAGTTCTTGTTCTCAAGATCATAGGTATTTATTTTCTTACTAGGCTATATATTATAGCTTATATAAATGTTACTGTGATTGCTACACATCAATGTTAACATCTTTAAACAATTTTTCTGAAAAACTGACTGCAAGAGAAAAATAAAGTAAAATCCAAAGATGATTTCAATATGCATTCAGGCATGTTTAGCAATTTGATTTTCTCCTGTATTCAATTTTATTTTCTTTAGTACTTTTTATTTTGTTTAATATTTCTATTATAATTGGCATAAAGTATTATTTTATATTAGCTTCTATTGTATAGCATTGCAGATAGACATTTATATAATTTATAAAGTAATCTCCCCAGTAAGCTAGCACCCACCTGGCCCCATACCTAAATATTACAATATTATTGACTATATTTATTATGCTGTACTTTACATCCCCATGATTATTTTGCAAGTTTCTTAAATATACAAATTTTAAATGCTGTGCTGTTGGGGTCCGCCCTGACTGGTTTCAGGAGCTATAACCCCCCATGGCTAAGGCTGAGTGAGAAACCTCTGAAAATGGATGCCTAAGGAGACAAAACCAGGATGCTTAAGGAGACAAAACTTATTTCCCTGAACATGAGCACTGCCTGCTCTATGTTTGACTCCCTTTGCTTGGTTGGATAGTCAATGACGGGTAATAATTCTCTGAAGAGAATGAACCTAAGACAGACACAATTAAGTGGGAAAAAGCCATCAGAGAAGAGACTCAGGGGGCTTTGGAGGTGAGGGAGTGATCAACATCACCCCTGCCCCCTTGGCTTTGACAAAAGCCTGAGTCCTTTTTCTGGATGTGAGAAATCCAAGTCTCCCGGCTGCCTTTGTCTCCTCTGCCGGACTCAGACTTGCAGAAATAGCAGGGGCGGTGCAGTCCAGACCAGAGTCAGCGGACCCCTGGGGTAAATGAGACCTGAGGCATTAAATATGTGAAATCCTGTGAGACCTGCTTGCTAGGATGCTCTTGGATATGCAGGCACAAGCAGGAAATGAAACTAAGCCTGTATCTGTTAGATAATAACAGTCCCAAAACTCAGCGTGAGCTCTTTGAACTCTTTGTAAAACATCCTCCTGTTTTTGATCTTCCCTGCTAGACGATAAATCCACATTCTGTATCCATTCACCTACCCAATACTACCTAATAAAAAGCCTGCTTGGGCAGGAAGGCGGGCGCTCTCCACTAGAGAGAGTGGCCATGCCGTTCCTATTCCCCCACAGGACTCGGTAGTCCGTGTGTATTTCTCTCGTATCATGAGCATCTGCAGCATTTGTGATCACCGCGGGCCAGTGGTTGCATCATTGTGCTCTTCAGATTCTGCCTTAAAGCACAGCACTTCATCAGAGACAGACAGAAGCAGATTAGGAATAGGGGACGGTAAGAACACGTCTGGGCACAATGCAGCCCTGAAGAGGCCATCTCTGATCCGTCACCAGATGGTAAATAAATTTTACTTCATCTAATCGGAAAATGCCACGACTAAACATTCTGGTTGTTTGATCTAGCCTACGATTTGAGGGTAGGTTACAAAGTCCTGCCATGTCTAATACTTTAACTGGAAACAGGCTATGTCTCTACTATCCTACAGAGCAGAGCACTGCGGTGGAGTTTGTGTCTGTAACTTACTACTCCCATGGTTTAACAAAACTCGCTTAAAAGGACTCCTGAAAGACTCCTGTCTATGGATAATTCTTTTTAAGTTTAAATTCTAATTTTATTTTTGGTACTTAATCAGTAGATTTTTCCTTTTTTTTTTTTTAATGTTTGACAGCTTAGACTCTTTCAATTTATGCAAAGACCTCCATAAATTTGAATTGAAAGCACATCAGCTAACTTTATTTTGGCATGAAATTCTTCTCAACCACTGACATTTGATCTATTTCTTATGTCACATTTTTCCTCTAAGTGCCAGACCTCTTCAGTAGATGCTAAAGAATTAGTGTGGTAGAAAGAACACAGGATGTAGGGTGTTAGAACATGCCTTCAGGTCTGAATTACACACTAACTTTTGTCAAGTTACTTAACCTTTCTGGGATTAAATTTACTCATCTGAAAAATGGAGAAAATGATTGCAGTAGTCAGGACTTTTTTGTTTGCAATTATATTCAATTTGTTTTCAAACTCGATTCAAGATAGCTCAAAGAATTATTCAGACACTTCACATTGCTGGAAGTTCAGGAGTCACCAAAATTAGTTCCAGAAGGTCTTAAGTCTCTTTCCTCATTTCTCTTCTATATCTCTCTTCAAATGCTCACTTTCTTTTAGAATATTTTTTAAAGATTTTATTTATTTTTAGAGTGAGGGAAAAGGAGGTAGAAAGAGAGAGAAACATCAATGTGTGGTTGCTTCTTGCATGCCCCCTACTGGGTACCTAGCCTGCAGCCCAAGCATGTGCCCTGACTGGGAATTGAACAGGACACCCTTTGTTTCACAGGCTGGCATTCAATCTATTGAGCCATACCAGCCAGGGCAAATGCTCACTTTCTCATGCAGACACTCATCATTTGGTGGGAAAACTACTTCCAATAGACTTGGGGTCGTGTTCTTCCCCTTTAGCAAGCACAGGAGTTCAGAAAAGGACAATTCTTTTACCCAATATCTCATGTTCTTTCTTAGGGCACATGTTCGCTCCTAAGCCAGCCACTACTCCTGAAAGGATGGGCTGTTATAATTGGTCCACTTTGGATCAACTGCTAATCTCTGAAAACAAAGGAGAGGACAGTGATTGAATCAACAGGACCACTTGTTCTGACCAATAGCAGATCCCAGAGCAGAGAGGGCGTGATGTCCAGACAAAAATATCAACTTTACAGTACCATAAAATTGCCTCCAGTTAGGGTCTTATGAAGGCCGAAAATTTGGGAAGAATGCTTTGTATATTATAACCTATGTTAAATCTTAGATAAAAATATTTTTAATAAAAGAAATTAATATGAAGAAATTAAAAGAAAGGAACATAAACTCATATTAGAATAAGGTATCTAATCAAAACAAGCAAAACAAGTCACTTTTTGTGCAAAATTTAGAAAATTGTATATTCTTTACAAAGCAAATTATCTACAAAATAAAGGAAACATTAGTTTCATGTGTAACATGGATTTTTTGAGAAATGAAAGCCACAATAAAATCCCGTGTCTTTGTGGGCCCACAATCAGCTAAATGTCTCATTTTCTATCAAGATCTAAATGTGCTCAGGGGTGTGAATATGTCGCAACTGCTTAGCTTAATGGGTGTGAGGTAAACGCACTCTCTTCCAGAGGGAAAAGCTTTTCTAAAGATCATTGTAACATTTACAAAATGAGGCACATTTTTATAAAATTGAAGAGTTGGCAGTGACCCGCAAAGATCATCAAATCTCTGCCATGGCTTTAGAATGACAATCAAAACACTCCAGGGAAATAACTGTCTTGAACTAGCTTTCTTACATGTCTTCTGGGGAGAGTGTCTGTGGGGAATCTATGTTGCGCACAGTAAATCATGATCCACCTTCACCTCTCTTCTTCAGGCTGCCAGAAATAATGGGATTCCACTACAGCTCCTAGGGCAGTGGTTCCCAGACCTGCTAATTCATCAGAACCACTTGGAAACTGTAGAATGCAGATTCTAGGGCCCCACTCTAGGCTTACTGCATCAAGGCTCAGGTATCGGTTGAAATAAAAAAACAAACAACTTCTCTCAGGCATCTTTACTCAGCCACTTTCATCCAGGCACTGGCTTTGGGAATCACAAAGTTCAGGATTAAGGAGATACTAATCAGGACTCTATGACGCCATTGCCAAGGGAACTGTGTCCGCTCTTGTGTCAGGCACTGGAGGGGAAACTAGAACATGTTTTAACATTGGGAGCTCTAATTGTGTGAATGAAGTTTGTACCTCTCTCTCTACATTTTCTAATTTTACTTTCATAATATTTATGCTAATACCCTGAATATTGACCTTTTGATCAAGTTCTAAAACCTCTGCAGACAGCAGCAGCAGGTTCACTATTATGTGCGCTGGATATTGGAAAGTGCTAGAAAAAGAGATCATGATAAGGAGGGGAAAGAACAAGTAGATAAGCTTTCATCATTTTGCATTAGAGAGAATTTTGTGAATTTATTAAGAGCAGCTCCATTCTTTTTTGAAAAAGTTATCAGTTCACATGCAAAGGACAAACCACCATGCAGTTATTACGGCACACTGGTGAAGAATTTCAATGAGGTCTGCCCATGTAAAGGGTTTTGCATTCTGATCTTTTCTTATTGCATTACATCAGCAGCACTTTCCATGCAGTAATGGTTCCTCATGTATATGTCAGTGTGCACGTGGCATGCATGCACATGCTGTACATAATCAGTATATAGATGAATCAGAGTAACAGCATATTGTCAGTGGCTGCATTACAGATAATTTTAACTTTATTCTTTTTTGTTTTTCAATTCTTCTATAAATGTACATATAAATTCAAGAAGTTTTAAGCATATATACTTCAGAAACTGTAATACTGTTTGCATTTTTTCAGTGACATTGAAACAAAGAAAGCATATAGTAGCTTATGCTTAGAAAAGTAAAGTATGGACCTTCAACTAATAAAAAAAATTTCCAGGAGGAATTAAGATGCATTTATTGATTTGTAATTGGAATTTATCTGCTTAAATTTTCTAAGATTTCTAAAAGAATGCACTTTTACAAACAGGAAAAACATGATTAAAACAACTTTGAAGCCCAACTTTGAAGCATCAGAAGGTATTGTTTTACACTATATGTTATTACTAGAGATGCAAAACAGCTGTCTTTGTTCTAACTGTTACTGTTTCTCTTGCTACGGTTCTTCTTTTGCTGTTCTTTACCATGGACTCGCTCTCTTTAGAATCTTGGCACAGTTTTACTGGGGTCCACTCCAGAATACAAATCTCTGTCCTACATTCAACATTATATATCCTCATCAATCCTAACCAAACAGTCTCCTAAGAGGATGAGTTGTTACCACATCAGTTTGGGAAGTTAAAGGGGTAGTTCTTTTTATTAATGACAAACCAGCAGCTTCAATACATCTATCCTTGGCACATGCAATTAGCCAACTGCTTAAGACTCTACCATCAGAAAGCCTTCAATATGCCCGGATTCGCACTGAGTGCTCCAGGTAAGGCACAGCTGATGGAAAATGGACCAGATGTGGTTCCTTCTTCACCATCCTCATCACCACCACCAATAACATCATCTGTTTTGCATATTCCTGCATCCCAAGTGCCGAGAATAATACCTGGCCATAAGAGGAGCTCAAAAATATTTGAGCAAATGAGTGAATATCTTTACAAAGTGTGTTTACATGATTTCATACAATGATTCACCTGGCAAGTCAGCTTCACTGATAAAAACTCCCTCCCACATATTTTTATGAAAGCAATCAATACAGATTAGTGTTTGAAGAACTAGCTTTCTAATATCCTTCATTTATTTTTCCAACAAGTACTTTTTTAAGTGCCTACTCTAGTAGTTACCAACTAATTGGAGAGAAAAAGGACATTAGGAAGAAGATAAATAATTATGATAGATTCGGATGCAAGAACAGGCCAAGTCATAGATATTCTAACTGTTTAGAAGAGAAAGTGGTTAATTGAAGAATAAGGGTGTTTGGCATGGTTTTCTGCAGGGGGTGAAATTTATATGAGTCTCACATAAAAGGATGAGACTCAGATAAACAGAAAAGAAATTTCATGTGGGGTCATGAAATAAGATTTAAAATCAGAAATTTGTACATTCTGTCAAGAAAGCTATGAGATGTGTAAGGAGAAAGGTTTGCATTTAGAAAGAGCATGAGACTGTGTAGATTTTGCTTTAATTTTCATTTTGTTTGTGTTTTATATAGATCAAAAATTTCAAACATAAAAAAGTACCAAAAGTTATATAACAGATATCTGTATACCCATCACAGACTTTAAACAGATGTTAAAGTTCGGCGTGTGTGCTTGATTCTTGGAAATTGTTTAATGGCAAGATTTTGAGTTTGGATTCTGTAGGTCTGGCCAGGGCTTTTCAAACTAGAAGAAGGCATCAGGTTGATGAGATAATGCAACTCCATGGGATCAATATGAGGTGTCTTCTTCACCTCACAAAATATTTAGAGATTGGGGAAATAGGAAAAAGGAAATACAGTAATTTTCCTAGTAAGTAATTTTAAACATTTTATCACTCTTGAATACTGATACATTATAGAAGTTGATGAAAGACTGATGTAAACTTTTAATGAAAATAAAAAATATAAGAGAGGATGCACAAGGCTACTGCTGAGAGAGCAGAGCATGGCAGTTGGAAGCCTGCATGGCAGAGCCGCCCTGTTCACAGTGGAGGACCTCGCGCGGAAGCTGGACCACAGGGAGATGAGACGGAAGATGTGCAAGGATGTGATCTCCACACAGAACTTCCTCATCTACTGCAAGTTGCTCTTCTTATCTTAAAGAAATTAGACAGCATATAAAAATGCTGTCTAATGTACATGACATGAAGAACCAGGTTACAGTTTCTACTCTGCAAATGAATTGGTCCAGAAAGATGTAAGAGACTCCTTGATTGAATAGACATACAAATTCTACAATACTTGTTAAGAACATTTGGTTGTGGTAAATGACCTTCATAGCTAAAATAGAAGACTATTTGGGAAGTATGAAAGGACATTTTTGTGCCTGTAATTTCAGCCTCCATGAATGTTGTAATTGTAAATAATGTCAAACTCCATTTTCTAGCAAGTATTAACTCATATAAGGGAATTATGTCTGCAGTGCCCTATCTTGTCAGTCACTCCTATTGACCTTTTTACTTCTGTGTGGAGTCTATTTGTTGAAGAGCTCCTTTATAGAAGAGCTAATCATAGATTAGTTGTGGTTTGTAGAAGCCAGCACACAACCACAGAAATATTTAAGCACAAGACTGTTAGTATATATTTTTAATAAATGTACTAATTAAGAAAAGAAAAAGATATGAAAAAAACTTCACCTGCCGAATCCACCCAAGGGCTCCATTCCCAGAACTCACGCCAAGTGCGAGCTCCTCCCTCCCCACAAGAATGCACATTTTTCTCTTGTTTGCTTTAAAAACACTTCTATTAAGAAAATATGAGATTTTCTCTTCCAGACCATAGGAGTCCCCTGAAAGTGCACCTAATGTGGGGCTTGACATTCTAACTACTGAAATTATATTGCTTGTGACTTAAATTAACGATTGTCAATTGATCTATTAAGGAAGACTAGTTAGAAACCGTGGGGCCTTTTGGCATTTTCACCCAGAGCCAAATAAAGATTGCTTCGTCTAAATAAAATATAAAAGAATGGCAGAAGCTAAAAAAAGAATGTTGCTTTTTTATTTTGTGATGAGTCATGTGTGTTCAGTTTATTAGTCACTTGCATTATATTTCAAGTAAGCCGTGGTGAACCCCGGTCTTCCTCTAGTAGGAGGGCTCAGATCTGCAGGGTGACATGAAGGGCAGTGTGAAATCCAAGCAAACAGCCTGGTCAGTTTTCTTCAGTTCTGAGTTAAGGTACACACGACATCAGACAAATGAACCTGAGTTCCTGACTTCTCCATGTCCACAGTGTCCTCTAGGTCATGATGTCAACCATGCAAAATAGATTCTACAGTGACAAAATATCATCTCATAGTTTATTAATGATAGTGTCCTCAGCAGAATCCTTGGGAAAAGAGGAATCCCAGAAGTTGTCCAACTCTCATTCTCTTATTAACAGGGACCAAAGTGTAATGCTTAAAATTATGAGATCTGGAGCCTGAGTTCAGAGATCCAGCCTGCCACTTGCTCTGTACATTAACATCTCCTTTGTAAAATGGATCCATTTCATCCTTTAGAGGATTTCTACAAGTATTAGATAACTTAATACACAGAATATATTCAGAACAGTGCTTGACATTATAAGCTCAATTATTGCTATTGTTATTATGTATATATAAACCGAAGAACCCTTCCTTTCAGTCTGTATTTCTTGTTTTGAATCTTCTCAGATTCCTGCCCAGTACCACCGCTGGGCAGTCTCATCGCATCATCTCCTTGTCTACTTTCATGCCCCAACTAGCTCTACTTCCACCTCCCCATATTCCTGAGTCCTTGGAACATGTTGGGGCAGTCCAAGACCTAGAATCTCTTATTCAGTGCCCTGACTCTTCTTCCTTGTGATAACTCAAATGGTAGTAATTGGTTTCCTCTTGAGTATGTAAAACATATATGGAAGGTTTATGCCTTAAAATATTAACCCCATTCTTCTGGGAATTTTCTCATATTCTGATACCCCCTAGTCAATGTGGAAACAGAAATAAAGATTTAGATAAAGTGCCAGCCTCAGAGCCAGAGGCAGATATCTTTGCAGAGACATTCTTTCAGGGCTGGTTTTTTACCTCTGGTGTGATCCAGTGGAGAGGAGAAAGAGAAGGTGGAGGAACAATCTTTAAAGAAATAAGAAGTAAGATGCCATGGATGGATGAGGAAAAAGAGCCTACTGCCACACTGTACCAGGAACAAAGAGGATGCCCTGTCTTGGGTATGCTCATACTCATTTCTTGCAGGTCTCCCAACATGTAACAATCCTGGATACTAATGAGCACCCCCTGCCCTTTGATAGAGGAAACACCTATGTGTCCTGCCTAAAAGGAAAATCTGCAACCCTTTAAGGGGATACTAAGCTTCTGTTATTAAATTTAGGTAAAAATGGAAGAGCCCCAAAGTTTATCATCTTCTTAAGGAAACCAGTTTGTGTTGAACAGATCTCTGTAAATTTCACTGTTGTGTCTATTTTGAGGTTCAGCACAGTTTTTTGTGGGATTGGGTCTTGCTTGTTCAAATTTGAACATACTAATTTCATTGTGTTTTATATGTCATTATTTTGCTTCTAAACAGGAAGTTCACACATGGGGCTGAAAGAAACAGAGAAAGTCAGGCCTGATCATGCAGGTTTTGGAATCATCCATACACAACAAATACTTGAAGTCATGAGAATATCTGAAATCTTGAAGGAGAGAGCAAAAGGGGAGAAAAGCAGATGACCAAGGACAAAGTCATAGGAACTGCCAACTTTACTTGTATGAGAATAAGAAAGAGAAGTTCTCCTAAGAGATGGGGGAATTAATCCAAGATGTAGAGAGCAGGAAAGCTTTGAAAGGAAGGATTGACCAACTAAGCTAATTGTTTGAAGCAGGTAGAAATTTGGGAGCTGAGAAAGAAACTTCTGGATTTACCTACTAGGAATCTGCTGTGATGTTCCAAGAAGCAGTTTTAGTAAGGTGCTGGCAAGAGATACCTGATTACCGGAAGCTGAGGAGGGTGAGACTGTTCTGGTTCCAGGGAGCAATGAAACAGCTCTGGGCATAGATCCATGGACTCTGTCCAGAGACCCTGCCTTCCCCATCTACTGAGCTATAGGTACTGAGGACATTTGCCCAGATGTATGCGAAATTCAGTCCAGTTTCTCTACCAAGTTGGCCTTCACCAGGGAATTAATTACATTAGGATTTCCTGGAAAGGAATCTGACATTAGTTGTGAGACCATAAGGCCAGGTATCTGGGCCTCCACAGTGTGTTTGTACAGAGCTATGGCCTCCCCAAACTCTCACATTTTGGCTCTCACTCTGTTACTAGAACTGAGTTTTGCTTTGCAGGCCTGTGCTCAATCCACTGAGGCACACCAGCCAGGGCTCTTAGGACTGAGTTTTGACTTTGGGACTAGAATTCCCATTTCCCCACTGGTATTGAACATGTCCTGAATCCCAACACTGCCTATCTGGGAAATTGGCATTCATACTAACCATTGCAGGATCTTTTTTAAAGGTCTGGATTTTGTTCCCAAGCCCTGATGGGGTTCATGGTCCAAAAGGGCTGCCCACCTAACAGGAAGATACTATCACCCACCTAACTTCAATTTTTATCATCATTTCCTAGAATTTCTAGAATTGGTCCTGCTTAGGGATTAATCATCATTTCTGTTACATACTGCCTGTTAATATAACAAAGTCCTCTTCTCCCTCACCCACCTCCTCCTGACTAACATGACCTGTTTGTTACCTGTGGTCCTACCACTCTGAGGGACTTCAATCCCTTGGTTTGTGTTCTAGATCATTCTGTGTTTTCTGAAGCTGTTTCTTTTTTTGTTTTGTTTTGTTTTAGAGATTGTTTGTTATTTAGATCCTCTTCTCTGGTTTACAAATCCCTCCTTACTTCCAAGGCACATAAAACATACGCACACACTGACTGATACATGTTCAAATACAACCTCTGATTTTAGATGATCCTTTCATTCCTGTGGTTTCCATAGCTTGAGACAGTCTTGGATCTACTAAAACTCTACCATCTGGACTAAACCCCAACCATAATCTCCTAACACCCAAGTTGGGAAAAGACAGTCAGACACAGCCTTAAGCTACAATAATAGAAATCTACTGTCCAGAGAAAGGGAAGCAAGAATCTCACTGTAATGAGTACTAGGGAAAGATGCACCTGAGCACGGAATTCAGTTTTGAGTTCATCTTAACCTTGGTGTTCTAGAGCTACAAAGTTCTAGTAGTAATTACCAAATAAGAAATCTGACAAACCCAAGTAGAAATAAATTAGTCTGAATTAGAAATAAATACTACAAATATTTCTTATACAATAAGATTATTTGTAACTATGAGGTCTGACTGAGAAGGGCTGTGGCAAGACCTACTAAAAGAGCAATTACAAAGCCCACACTTGAGATTAACGGATGTCTAGTATTTCTTCTAGGTCTTAAAATTGGAGAGTTCAAAAATGTTAAATTCTCCTGCAATTCCCTCAGGCCCTAATCATTTTTCATATATTTTTTAAATCTCTCACATTTTCCAAATTCAGAAGGTCTGCATCTAATATTCAGTGTGGCTTCCCCATGACATACTTGGTATCAGTTTGACAGCTGATGAACTTCATTCATATCTCACTTATAAGAGTCAGACAAGTCTTTTCTTCAAATCAGGACTCTATCATTTACTGACTGTGACTTTGGGCAAGTTATTAAACCTCTCTGACTCTCACCTTTCTCCCTTGTGAAATAAGCACACCAATCCCTTCCTAACTTCATTGATTTAACCAGTACTTTCTTTTGGAGAATGACTGAAGAAACTAAGATATATTGCGAGAATAAAAAAAAGTGTGGGGTATACGCCCCTCCTGGTCTCTTCAATGGGTAGCAGAAGAATTAACAGGTAGAAGAAGCAGGAAAACTGACTCCAGGGCAAGGAAAAACTATGCACCATCTGAAATCACCTTACAGTGAACACGATGTCCTGTCCCAGAAAATGTTCCAAAAAGAGCTCCTAGACCACAGATAATAATTTCTGCCAAACAGATTCCTGCACTAGCAAGTAGGTTAGAAGGGAACAAAAACACCTTCCAAGTTCTTCAGTAATTGCATAAAATCTGAATCCACCCAAAGTATGTAATTAAAGATAGTCTTGTCCATTGAAAAGTGAGATTGGTCTAATACTGTAATAACTATGTGTGGTGTCAGGTGGGTGCTGGAAATACCAGGAGGAACACTTTGTAAAGTATAGGACTGTCTAACCACTATGCTATACCCCTGAAACTAATACAAAACAATATTGAAATAAATATTAAATATTTATTTCAGTAAACTATAATTGAAAAATTAAATTCTAAGACAGAAATACAATTGTTCTAGTAGTACTTAGAAGTTTCTTATTCTGGTTTTCTTGCATCAGTCTTCTTTTCTGTGGTTTATGCTTCTGCCAGTGCTTCTCAGGATCTCTTTCCTACAGCAGAGAAATATCTTTTAAAAGGTAGCAAATGACTAAATTAGTGCAGTGATGAATTAACAAGGTAATAGTCTTGTGTAAATGATCTCTGTGGCAGATTAAATGTGATGGGTACTTAATATTAAATCAAATTCCAATCAGGTTTGAAATGCCGAGTAATATAGAAAAAATCACTTTCACTAACTCTATAACTAGTACTTCCACCATATTACACATGGTGGTAAGCAGAATGATGCTTCCCCCCCTCAAAAAAAGTGTCCAAAGAACCTGTGAATATGTTATCTTACATAGCAAAAAGGACTTGAAGATGTAATTAAGTTTATGGTTCAGAAAGTATGTTCCATGTTATTTGAGTGGGCCCAATTTAATCATACAAATCCTTGAAATTGAAGAACTGTTTCCTGCTATGGTCAGAGAGGTACAATGGTGCTATCTTTGAAGACAGAAGAAGGGGACTGTGAACCAAGGAATGTAGGTGGCTTCTTGAGGTTGGAAAAGGCAAGAAAGTTGATTTGCCCCTGTCCTCCTAAAAGGAACACAGCCCTGGTGATGTCTTGATTTTAGAAACTCAGTGAGACCTGTGTTGGATTTATGACTTTCTGAGACTTAAGATAATAAATTTCTATTGTTTAAGCCACTAAATTAGTGGTAATTTGTTAGAGCAGCAATAGAAAATATGTATATGGAGAGAAAGAATGAAAGAGAGAGAAGCATTTTTACTTATGCTGTACTCTCCTGTACAAACTCTTCCCAGAGAAACAAGACTTTATAAACCCTGTGTATAAGTGGCTTTTCCATTTTATTAGCAATTATATATTTAACTTGAATAATATTTTATCATGTAAGATAGGCTGTGTATGGGTCAATATTTCCTAAATTGTTATAAACCTGGAATCAGAAGTTGGATAAGGTGCCTTGCTCGAGGTTGTGGAGCTGATAAGCCAGTGGTTGGGCTGGGATGTGAATTTTTGCCTTGTGACCTCTCCAGTCTGTTTTCCGTGACACCAACATGGTCTCAAGTACTATCGCACAATATCCACATACCAACTGTGTGAGACCAAAGGAAAAAAGAAAAAGACTGATGCCTTTATCTTTATTTTATGGATGCAAAAACTCATTGGAAAACCAGGGCAAGAACTTCTTACTTTTAATTTGTAATCCAGTGCTTTTTACAATTTTTATCTCCACTTATAAGATACAGTATGTACATCCAGGTAGATAACATGCAGGAGTTTTCAAACAGAAAAGAACTTAGGGTTTAGATGAAAACAAACTTGTTTTATAACAGTAGTGACTTACAACAAGTTACTTAACCTCCTTGAATCTCAGTTGTCTTATTTGTAAAATATGAGTAGTAATACCTACTTAACAAAGTTGTTGAAAGGATTTAATGGAACTATTGCATTTAAGTAAATACATGTATGCCCCTGGCATGTATATCTATGTAGGCATATCATGTTCAATATTACCATGTCAATTTTATGACTACTTTGTGTCCTCCTCATAAACAAACAGAGCCCAAATTTGCAGTCTGGCAAGTCATTGAATCTTGGCTTCAATAAAGCTAATAAATCCAACTGGAAAGAAAACTTAAAGGGGAAACATGATGTTCCCCTCACTACCATGAATGAATGGCTTTCTAGCAGATCTTTTGCCTTCCTGAGTCCAGAAAGACAATTTATAGGAATGTGGAGATTGTATTTAGTCTTCCAGACTTTAATTTATTGAGACACAAGAAATGATGAACCTTAAACCTGAATGAATTTACCCAAGAAATATTGCAATCCTGTTCAAATCTGTTCCATTTGTACATGTCTCATCAAATCACTTGAAATTGAATAGAGAGCACTCAATCTGTTGGGCTAATTCATTTTCACAATTATTTAAAAATATAATAGTGCTTGCCATCACTCTAGAAGGAACTTCTGTGGTCCAGCACAAAACTATTCTCTCTAGGTATATACAACATTATGTAAATAAAAGAATTTTTAAAGAAAGTGACTTTATTTCATTGAAAATGGGAAAGTAGATGGTGTTATTATTCTAGTAAAGATCTAATTATTTGTAGTATTTTTGCATTCTTATAATGAAGAACAATAATAATAATACATTATTTATAGCAGTTTTAAAGAAAAAATATTTCTTTACCAAAACTTATTCTTCAGACAAACTGTCATCTCAGATGAGAATTAAAGAAAAATGAGAATTAGAGAATTAGAGATGACATCAAAGAGATGTCTTCTTCCTTACTGCATGATTTTTCTCTGTGATAGAAATTAAAGGGAAATTAGGAACACATGGGTTGATTTAGTTCCTTTGGTGTATGAGTCATAAAACACAGCTAGTGCTTTCCCGCTGAACATTGGAAATAGCAGATTCAAATAGACACACTGGTGATATCTACCAAGCACTTCTCAAGTCTTTATATCCTTATGACATATATTCCTACCACCTCATGGGTAGATAAGAAAAGCTCATGAAACTGCTGTCATAAACTGAATCTGACATATAAAACCAAGGACCCTCAGAGTTAGACCGGAGCTTTAGCCCTCATGGACTTCTCCACCTGGGCATCCTAAAAGCTATTTTAATTCACCATGCTCCAAACTGAATTCAAAATCTCCCTTCACCTCTTCCCTACCTATTCCTCCTCTAGTTTTTCTAATTCTGGATGGTCTCAGCCTCATCTCTTCATCCTGGTTGGGATCCTGAGATTTGGCATTTTCTCTTCCCCCTCTATCCATACAACCAATACATCCATACATCCTGACAAGTCACCCACTAAACATTTCTTAACTCCAGACAGGACACCACTTCCCAAGTCTTGGTATGCAACCTCTATTACCTGGATCCTGAAAATGATTCCTCAATCCATCTTCTGCCCTGCTCTCACTTCTTTCTTTATTGCTGACATCTGGTTTCTTAAATATCACTCATGAGATTCAAAACTCTACTGTTCCACCTCACCCTTCAGAGGATAAAGGCCATATTCCTTAGAATGGTATAAAATATCCCCCTTGGATCTTCAACAGGAATCTTATCTTTTAAAAAAAATATTTATTGATATTAAAAAGAGAGGGAAAGAAAGAGGGGGGAAATATTAATTTGTTGTTCCACTTATTTATGCATTCATTGATTGATTCTTATATGTGCTCTGATGGGGATCAAACCCCAAATCTTGCTGTATCAAGATGATGCTCTAACCAATTGAGGATTCTTATCTTTTGTTGGTTTTCCACAAGAGCCCTGCACTTGGCCATTCTGAATCCTTAAAGTGTGCCTTGGATGTCACAGGCTCCTCCATAGTGCTGTACATTTACATCTACCGTCCTTACCAACTGAGTGAGCTCCTGCAACCTATCTGCCAATTAAATCCTCTTGTCCTTTAAAAAGCCCTCTTCGGATGTCCTTTCCTTAGAAGACACCTCTTTGCCTAAATAGCCTCTCTCCCTGACTGCATCCATTATGTATGTTGTAGCTTTACTTATTTCTCTTCCTCACTATATAGATGATAAGCTCCTTAAAGACTTCATGTTCATCACATGGTGTGGCATATGGTTAAATATTCCACAATTGCCTTCTGGATAAATGAATGAATCTAGTCTAACATTTCCCTTGTCAAATGAGATGATTTAGCTCCACGGTGGTTAAGCAACTTGTCCAAGGCCACATAGCTGAGTAAGAGAAGGGGTAATAAAGATAGAAGCCAGGTGCTTCCAGATGGCAACCTAGTATTACTCTCTGCATTCAGCTGCTTCTATATCTGACACAGTCATATTCTATGGCAATGTCTTTCCCTGAGTTTCTACCTGTATTAGCAGACTTTTATTTTGAGACTTGGTTTGCTTTTTTAGTACCAACACCATCCCTCATACATTCCCAGTGCTACAGTTAGAATGGGCCTGACCCCATACCCTGACTTCAGGAGGAGAGCCAGGGCTGCCCAGTGAAAGGCCTGTGTTCTTTTGGGAGAATCAGAGACATGGAGTTTCTGATAGACTCCAGGGCTTAACAGAACTATTGAGCAAGAGAAGCTCAATTTCCACTGGGTTTATGAAGGTAAAGTAACCAAAGAGGTTCTTGAGGAGGAAAAAAAGTCAAAGGAGAGAAGAAACACAGAGCTGAGAGATTTCTGAGGATTTAAATACTTCCACCCAGCCATTCCTCATTGGGTGTTGAGGAGGGCTGTAATTTACCAACTTGGCTAAGCTGCACTACATTTCCCAGAATCCCCTTCGCATATATTTCTAGTTAGTGAGGAACACAAAAGATCTTCACGAGATTCAAAAGGCAGATGTGAAGGCAGCCATATTGTTTACAGCTCAAAGGTTCAGGCAGGGGCACCAGATACTGCTATAGCAGATGCACATTGTCACTCACCCACAGGCTTGCCATTGTTTGTGTAAGGAAGCAGCCAGGTTCACATCTGCTCCATCTTCCCTCAGATACTCTTACAGCTTCCCCAACTCCTGGAGCATATGCATATTTAACTTCATGGCAAAAGGCAACAGCTTCCCTCTGTAGGACTCCCATGAGAGTCTGATGTGGTCTGCAAGTGGTGAAAGACTGGCATGGCTTTCAGTTCACCCTCGTAGGTCCCAGCTCGTGTTCTCAGTGTCAGTGTGTCCTTGTTCTGTCCTGCTTTACATCCAGCTTCACTACCTGACAGCTAGCCCTGAAGTCTTCAAACTCCAGCATCAGAAACAGCCTTAAGACAACAGACTACACAACTGCAAAGGGCAAATTCTTTTTCTTAATTAATATATTTTATTGATTATGCTATTACAGTTGTCCCATTTTCCCCCTTCATTCCCCACCACCCTGCACACCCTCTCCCACCCACATTCCCCCCTTTAGTTCATGTCCATGTGTCATAAGTTCTTTAGCTTCTACATTTCCCATACTATTCTTGCCCTCCCCCTGTCTATTTTCTATCTACCATCTATGCTACTT
>CM052539.1:74115551-74202049 GCA_028533065.1 Trachops cirrhosus
CTTGGGTCCAACTTCTTTGGGACTCTCTGAGTTTCCTGGACTTCCTGAAAGTCTATTTTCTTTGCCAGATTGGGGAAGTTCTCCTTTATTGTTTGTTCAAATAACTTTTCCAGTTGTTGCTCTTCCTCTTCTCTTTCTGGTACTCCTATAATTCGGATGTTGGAATGTTTCAAGATGTCCTGGAGGTTCCTAAGCCTCTCCTCATTTTTTTGAATTCTTATTTCTTCATTCTTTTCTGGTTGTTTTTTTTTTTTCTTCCTTCTGGTCCTCTCCAATGATGTGAGACCCATCTTTCATTCCATCACTATTGGTTCCCTGTGCGTTTTTCTTCATTAAACTTATTGTAGCCTGCATTTTTTCATCTAATTTGCGACCAAAATCAACCAATTCTGTGAGCATCCTGATCACCAGTGCTTTGTACTGTGTATCTGCTAGGTTGGCTATCTCTTAGTTGCTTAAAAGGATGGGTTCTGAAGCTTTCAATTGATCTGTTTGAGCCATTTCTTTGTTTTTTGTTGTTGTTATAGTTGTTGTTGTTGGTCTTGTCGTGCCTGTTATGTATGAGGGGTGGAGCCTTACGTGTTCACCAGGGCGGGGCAACCCAGTTGCTGGATTGTGAGACTGTATGTGGGAATGGGGTCTGAGAAAGAACAATGGCGCTTGCTCCACTCTCTGTCGGACTTCAGTCCCTTCTGCCGCTTCCGCCAGGCAAACTGGACCCCTCTGGTGCCAGTTCCCATGTGGGTGGGCTTGCGTACCCCTTGGGACCTTCCTTTTCAATCAGTGCCCCAAGGCTCTTTTTCCCGGTGCTGGGACCCTGAGTTGGTGCAGTGGCTTGCTTCACAATCGCAGCCTCGCTGGGTCTGCTGGTTGCAACCCCTCGCCCGGGCTCTGCCAGCCGCTGCTTGCGCACCCAGGGTCTGCCCGCTGCGGTCTTGTGCACCCTGGTTGCCTTGCGCTCCCCGGTTGCCTTACACCTCCGGTCCCAACGCTCTCTGCTCTCTGCTTTGCAACTTCGCCCTGCTGCCCGACTCTGCCCCTCCTACCGGTCTGGATGAATGTGTCTAATTTAACCCCTTGGGTGTCCGACTTCCATACGGTTCAATTTTTTGTCAGTTCTGGTTGTTATTCTCTTTCTAAATTGTTGTTGTCCCTATCTTGGTTGTGTGAGGAGGCACAGTGTGTCTGCCTATGCCTCCATCTTGGCCGGAAGTCTACAAAGGGCAGATTCTTATAACAAATCCCTTATAGTGTGCTTGTGTGTGTGTGCAGACACTTTTGATTAATTGAACCCTTCTCTATTTTAACAATGACTGAGATGTAGTACTAGCCCTAGATTTTTTCATTATATAAACCAATACATTCTCTTTAATGTTTAAGTCCGTGTGACTTTGTATTCCATCATTTGTGACTGAAAGGACTAAAATGCAGGACTACCATATATTTTAAAAAAAGATTTATTTTATTATTAGAGAGAAGGGAATGGAGGGGGAAAGAAAGGGAGATAAACATATGTGAGAAAGGAACATTAATTGGTTGTCTCTCGACCGGGGGATGAACTCACAACCCAGGCATTGTACCCTGACTGGGAATGGAACTGGCAACCCTTCACCCTGCAGGGTGACACCCATCCAACTGACCCACACAGGTCAGGGCAGGATTACCTTATCTTGACTAAGCAACTTGATACCCCAAGGGCAGAATCTGCTTCACTCATTCTTAAATCCCCAGGATTCAGCACACTGCCAGGAACATAGTAGGCACCTGACAAATATGTGCTGAATGAAGCCACAAGAAATGTCTGCAGAACCAAAATGCTCCCCTGGGGACCTAGATTTAAAGCTTCACACAATGTGAATCATGTGGAAGATGAAAAGCAGGATGAGAGGGAACTCCAGGCCTCTGGAGAAAGCCATGAAGATCCTGGATCTGAGGAGCAGCTGAGCCTTCCACCCGGCAGCGGGGGGCGGGGAGCACATGCCAGACAGCTCATGTGCACTTCCAGCACAACAGGTGTTTGGGGGCCCGCCAGCCCTCGCACGGAAGTGAGCTTCCTGTCACTCCTGACCAGGATTTGCTACACGTGCATAACAGAAGTGGCACAGGAAGATGTTTTTTAAATGAAAGTTTGAAAGCATATCAGGTTCCTAGAAGAGGCAGTTTCTAAGAAAGGTGATTTCACAATAAGAAACTCCATCAATCACCTAAAGAACTCATATCTGCCGTAAAACATAAATGCTAACCATTCCTCATGCGTGCACAGGACACTAACAGATCCGAAGGAAGTGAGTGGTTCGGGGAACCGCTGCAGAGACCAAATTTCTGAGCAGATATTTTCTGAACGGTTTGAACGATGGTTGGCATAGTGACTCAAGCAATGGACCAGCTTATTTCCAAGCACAAAATTTTACGGGGAAAAAACATAACTTATACATATTGAATCAAAATGGTGGAAGGGTATAGGAGGCTCCTAATGGCCCCTGAAGATATCTAGGTCCTAATCCTGGAACCTATTAATATTACTTTATACAGAAAAAAAAGTGTTTTAAAGAGGTGATTTAATAAAAAACGTTTAGATGGGAAGAGTATCCCGGTTTATCTGGGTGGGCCCAAAATGCTGCTACAAATGTCTTTAAGAGATGGGGGCAGAAGGAGTTTTGCCCGCAGATACAAACATTTGAAGATTCTGGTCTTGAATACGGAGCCAAGGACCAGGAGCCAAGGAATGCAGCAAGGTATATGGAAAGAGATTCTTCCCTAGAGCTTCCATGGAAATAAGCTTGGTTCAGCCTCGTAAAACCCACTTTGGACTTCTGACCACCAAAACTGTAAGAGGATTAGTGTGTGTTGTTTTAAGCCATCGAGTTTGCAGTAATTTTACCTGTCCAAGGCAGTGTCCACTAGGGCTTCTTGAATACAACTTTTTTCTCAGCTAGGGGGAGCCCATGCTACATATATATATCAGTGAGTCATAACAGATGCAAACATCAATTTGGGTTTCTTGTCTGACCACCTGAGTTGATGAGGAGAGTGGACTGTGAAGTAAGACATCCTGGATTCAAATTCCTGCTGTTTCTACTTTGTAGTTATTGCACTTTGGGAAAATTATTTATCCCTTCTGTGCCATTATGAAAATGGGGATAATAATAGTGACCAACTATCTAATAGAAAATTGTAGGAAACAATTGAGCAGACATGTCACAAAACAGTATATCCAGATGGTAAAAAAGAAAAGAAAGAAAGCTCTACCCTATTGATAGTTAGTTGAACCCACAGTGAAATGCTACTACATACCCAGCAGAATGGCTAAAATAAAGAGGACCAACTATCACGTCTAGATGAAGTAGAACAGCTGGGACTCTCATATGTTGGAATTGAGTACAATACTGAAGACCCCATCAAGAGGGATCTTCAGCAGCCTTGGCCCTGCTCCACCCAATGGAGACTGGAGTCCAGAGCCCAATGAGGCACAATTGGCTGTGAACAGAATTGATTTCTTAGATGTTTTCCTGTAGAAATAATCATGTATGTGAACAATGATATATAAAAAGAAAGTGCATGGAATAATTGTTTAGAATAGTAAACAAATAGAATCAGTTGAAATGTTTATTGTTAAGAGAAAAGAATTACAATACTGCCATGCTGTGGAGTAATGTGCAGCTGTTAGAAGAGCACAAATGGCCTCTGATGGCTTGGCATGGGAAGACGCCCAAGGTATCCAAGGGGAAAACTATAGAACAATTTATAGCTTCCATTTACATAAAAATGTTAAATACAAAAAATGTTTATAAGATGCATAGAAATTCATCTGGAAGGATTCATGCTGAAGGATTGATAATGATTACCTCAGAGAGGAAGACTTGTGGAGAAATGCAAAAGGGGAGGAGGCAGAAGGGGAAAAAGGATGACATTTTACTTTTCCTACTTATATTTCTAATCTACTTGAATCTTCACAGTGAGTTTGTATTACTTGATAACTTTTAAAAACTTCAAGGCATTGGATTACTTTAGAATTAGGTTGGAGTCAGCTTCATTGCTTTCCTTGGGTATTTACTCCATCTTCCCATGATTAGTTACCCCACCTGTAAAATAATAACCATTACTATGTTGTGGCATCGAAGCAGGTAATAATCTGTGTAAAACTCTAGCCTGCTGCCTCATACTAATAAAATTGATTTGTGTAGGTTAACTATACTGTGTAATAAAGCATGACAAAAATCAGTGGTTTAAAATAACAATTTATTATCACTCATGCAAATACAGCTTTGTTGGAGATCAGACAATACTGAACTGGGCTTGGCTGGGCTGCTCTGCTAGCTCAGCTCTGCTCCACACACCCCTATTCACCTTGGAACAAAGGAATAATCAGGACATGTTCTTCTAGTGATGGCAGAAGCATAGACAGCATAAACATGCAAAATTCATGAATGCCTTAGGCTCAGAACTGACGTACTGCCATTTTTAATTCATTCTATTGGCCAAGCAAGTCACATGACCTAGCCCAAAGTAAAGGAGTATAAACATATACTTTGTTAATGGTGGCCAATAATCTCAGCTTGCCTGGGGCAAAGGAGCTTTCCAGGATGCAAAAATTTTCATTCTAGAACCCGGAAAGCCCTGGGTAAATCAGGACCAGTTGGTCAATTAATGTCTCCCTACTCCTTTAGTCTGATGAACTTCAAGTGACCCAGTAAAGAGTATGGTATAGGGACAGGGTGAAGAACTGGCACCAATGATGCAATTTATCTCACTTTTAATAATGTTTCCTCTTCAACGACTAGGAAAACAGGCAAAGAGTAGGTGGTCAAAATTATTTCTGGTCTGTTGGTTTTAGCTTGGCCAAACAAAATCAGATGCTTCCAAAGTCTCCAGTAATGGAATATTTCCCAGAATACTCTCCTCAAATAATATTGAAAATGCTTCAGTAGCAAAGGGTTATAGCTTCAGATAGGTAATTAGGCTGGATTACCAAAACAGCTAAGGCTCTTTCCATCCAACACTAACTTCATTTGACAGAGAACGAGACTTGCAAGACTAATGAGAATCACTAATGTCAACTTTCTTTTCTTCCAGGAAGAATGTTTTGCTTATAGAAGATTCTTAGCAAGGACAGGTTATTTGACTTTGAACCAATATATTTGTGTGTGATTATTAATAATTATTTAACTCCCTCAGTTTTACTATGGCTTTTCAAGTGCCCGGATCCATAGAGTATGGTTGTTCAGAGGTTAAAAACAGAGCCACCGGGAGCTCTGTTGTGCCTGTGGTTCCCTGATACCTGCCACTTCCTTCTTCCTGTCTAGACTGTGTGTTTCTCATCTGAAGACAGGTCTTTAGTGGATAAGATCAATGCACAGGCACAAATCACAAAGAATAATTTCTCTCTCCTCACAAACACTTTCTTTATCTGAAACACTCCAACAAAGCCTAATAAAGCCCACAGGTGTTTGGTTTCTAAATCTTTAAAAAAAAGCGCACATTTTTTAAAATGAAAAACAGTACCCTAGACTCTCCAAATGAGAATAGACTGTTAAAATACCTTAGGGGTTATTTTCATATGAACTTGAAGAATAAAGGAAAGTAAAATTAATATGCTAGCTAAACCACATTCAGCTGAGACACTCAGCTGAAAGCTGACTGTGAAAAGCTTTGGAGGGTCAATGTGTCAGGTTATTTTGCAACTTTGGGGAAAATCAATTAGAGTTGAAGTGACCTTTGGGTAAAATATCCAACCACTAACCTCTTCGCAGATTCCAGTTCTGGTGCCAAGACAAGTAAATTAAACTGCTTATAGGACTTTTAATGATCAAGGATGTGTAGTTTAGGCAGATCATCTTAAATTACATCCATAGTTTTAAAGGGATCCAATCATCAGTTTTATTACAGCTACCCAGATTAAGTGGGGCCAACTAGAGCATAAAGGCTTTTTAGCTGCCCACCACCTGCCCGCACAAATGGCCACCTCTCCCCTTCTGATGTTTACACAGCCTATAGTTCTGAACAGACCACCTGCTCTTAAAGACCTAGACGCAGTTTAGTCTGAAGATTTAAGATGCTGCTAATAACCACCTGGGCCTGATAGACACCGACAACAGCTTTGTTTTACATGAGATTCCAGCACAACTGAGTGCCAGGCCATTCCTAGTTTACAAACGGGGGGAGGGGGGTGGGTAAAGAGCAAGTTGATCCCTGAGATGACCTTCCTCCTAATCTTTATGAGCTATTGGCTCCTCACCTGATCTATTTTCATTCTTGTTTTCATTTGATGAGGCAGATGGCCAAGAAGCATACCTTTCTAGGAAGATGTAAAAAAGACATGGGGTAAATAATAATCAGCAGTGTCCCTACCTTCAGCTTTTCTCTAAATGATCTTATTTAGGATTATGACTTAACAACCACCATGATATCTAGCTTATCAGTTAACCATGACAATCTCTGGAAGTGTGGATCAACCATTTTATTAGAGAGCTGACTAATAAACAGGGAAGAGATAAGACAAAGGAATACTATTCCCTCAGCTCTGAAATCATCAAAGGAATAAAAAAAATTGCAAAGCAAATCTCTAACTTGAATTAAAAGCTACTCAAGGGATAGGAAATAAGGAAGAATCTATTACGCCAAAGACAAGGTCTCCACAGACCTGGGGCAATTATGTTTCTTTTTTCTTAACATGAACTGTTGATTAATGACTTGGGAAGAGGAATATTTAGGGAGTTAGAGACTTGTGATTTTATTTCCTTCTGAGAGTAGAAAGTACAGGAAGAGAGAAAGCCACCTGAGTAATTAGAATTAAAAGATTTGAGTTTGGGGAAAAAGAAAGGAAATAAAATTAATTTAAAGACTTATAGAAGAGATGGAAGCATGTGAAATAAAAAAGTCTTTATAGAGATGTGAGTGCTAACTAACAGTTACTAAGGGCTTACTGTGTGCTAGAAACTTCCCAAGCCAATGCTAGTCTACAGGGTAGACACTACCACATATTAAATCAATTCTAAAACACACACACATAGAATCTATGTGTGTATATATATATATATGTGTGTGTGTGTGTGTGTGTATGTGTATAATGCACAGGTATATAATGCATATATATCATACACAAGGCCTGTCTGGAAAAAGTGCAGTCATTGTTAATATAATGAGAATGGTGTGCACAACATCCGTGTAACCTGGCAGCCAAGGAGAGTGGACTGTAATACGCATGTGTGAACAATGATGACTTCACTGTACAAGTCAGTGGGGGCAGTACACACCCCTGAGTGAGGATGTGTACCATGTGGCCATCACATTCAAAAAGACTCTGCGAGTAGAGCAGTAAATCACATTACATTTTGCATTAAGCTTCAACATTACTCCATAGAAACCATTCGGATGATCCAGAAGTCCACAGCTATGGGCAACTAGTGATTGGCAGCTGCGTCATGACAACGCGCCGCTCATGCATCATGTCTCGTGCAGAGTTTTTTGGTGAAGCGTCAAATCACCCAGGTGACTCAGTCCCCTGTAGCCCAGATTTGGTGCCCTGACTTCTGGCTTTTCCCAAATCTAAAAACACCTTTGAAAAGGAAAAGATCTCAGACCCTGAATAAGAGAGCCTGGAAAATATGATAGGGCAGCTGATGGCAATTGAGAAAACTGTGTGAGGTCCCACGGTGCCTACTTTGAAGGGGACTGATGTGCCATTGTCCTTTGTACAGTGTTTCTTGTATCTTCTTCAATAAATGTCTCATTTTTCATATTACATGGCTGGATACCTTCTGGAAAGAACTTGTGTATAGATAGATCTCTCACACACACACTCACACACATAAAACATTTTAACACAGGATTGATGTCACCTTACATTCACCATAAACCAGAAGGCAGACATGATGTAATTCTATCATTGTCTGTGAATGTGTAAACTCATATTACTGTCACTTCGGTTGACTTATACACATTATTGGCACTGCATATGCTGGATGTAATTGCTGTTTAAAAATCTTTTACACCGTGACCTAGTATTTAAAGATTATTTTACAAGCAGAAAAACATAAAAACTGAGCAAGGAAGTGGATTAAATTTGGTATTAGGAAAGCAAATATTAATCACAGGAAAGAAAAGAACCTGCTTCCATATTTTCTTACAAAGCAACAACCAAGGGCTTCATGGGACCTGGAGAAATAAAGCTACCAACAAATTGATGAAGTTGTGCTTCATTGTATTACTAAGATTTAAGCACAATAATTGCCTATTACATGCCAAGCAACACAAATGAAGGCAGAACAAATAACCAAATGCCCAAAATTGCTTACAGACATTTCCACACTGGGAGAGCCTGGTTTGACAGACTCATACTTGGTTAGCAGTATCGTTCTTCATTTTCTTACTCCTACATAAAGCCAGGGCACACCTGTGTCTAATGGCACTTAAATTTGATTAACTAAGGTACTACCACATATTTTCTACAGGTAAAAATACAGAGGCTCAAGGGGGCATGAGAGAGGCAACCACACATTGATGCTTCTCTCCCTCTCTTCCTCCCTTCCCTTCTCTAAAAATAAATAAAATCTTTAAAAGCTTTGGCTGGTGTGGCTCAGTGGATTGAGTGCAGGCCTGTGAACCAAAATGTCACTGGTTCAATTTCAGTCAGGGCACATGCTTGGGTTGCAGGCCATGTCCCCCGTGTGGGGCACGTGAGAGACAGCCACACATGATATTTTTCTCCATCTCTTTCTGTCTCCCTTCCCCTCTAAAAATAAATAAATAAAATCTTTTTAAAAATTACAGAGGTTCAGATAAGTTAAACTACTTTCCCCAAAGCCCATGGGAAGTGACTTCTCAGAAACATCCTTTACAATGAGGTCAGTTTGATTCTGTAACTTAGTGGTCTTAACTATTATGATAAACTACTTCCCCAAACAGGAACATAGGCACAATCCTTTGAAAAATTAAATCAGAAAATGGCATTTCTGTTTTTAATAAATTCTCAACTAATTCAGAGCACTAGATCTGACAGGGTCTCCAGTGCTCCCCGACTGTTTCCTCTCTGTCCATCTTGTCCTATTCCCCCCACTCACTCAGCTCCAGCACCACCAATTCTACTCTTCCCTGACCACACTGGCAAGTTTTTTCCCATTTCAAGTATGCTCCTACCTCAGGGCCTCTGTACTTGGTGTCCTCACTGCCTGGAACACATCCCCACCCCATCTCCGCTTGGCTGGCTCTCTTCGTTGCCTGCTCAGATGGCACCATGTCAGAGAGGCCCTCACCGACTACACTCCCTGTATAAAGTAGCGGCACTGCCTCATCTCAGGCCCTCTCCTTTACCATGTTTTATTTTCTCCATAGCATGTTACTGTATGAAAGGTCGGATAAGGCTTTTGTTCATTCGCTCATTGTTTGCAGCAATGCCAGTAAACTTCAGAGGGCAAGGGCTTTGTCTTATACATTTCCATATCTGTATAGATGGCGGGCACTCAACAAATGAAAAAAATAAATGAATCGTCTTCTGACAATGTCAGTTTACTAATTTTTCCTTCTGTTCTGTCCATTCAGACAATTATTGTAAATGGACATCCATGGTTATTTTTAAGTGCAAATTCTGTCTTCACTCATTTTGGTGGCTTAAAAAAGAGTGACATTTTTATAGGAATGTTTTCAAATGCAGATTTCAGAGCCAGACCACCTGGATTTTAGTGCTGGCTCCTGCCACTTGCCTATGTGACATCATGAAAACTACTCAACTCCTCTACCTCTTAGTTTTCTTATGTGGAAAATGGAGATAATAGTACAAGACTTATTCGTATGGGTAAGGGCCCGACACATGCTGAGTATTCAATAAAACATTAAATTTCATTGGCAAGCTATTTCCAACTTACCAAATAAGAAACCATTAAGATGGTTTTCAACTGGGAGAAATACACTCACAAACATCCCCCACCCCCACCCCCAGACATTTGGCAATGCTGGAGGTGTTTTTGGTTATTACAGCTGGGGATGAGGGGAAGGTTCTACTAGCATCTAGTAAGTAAGAAGCCAAGGATGCTGCTGATCATCTTGAAATGAAGAGGAGAGGCACCATGAAGAATTATGGAGCCCAAAATGTCAATGTGTCACTGCTAAGAAACCCTGATGGAGAACATTTGTTTCTACATATATCTCCAACAACTCAAGAAAAAGTAATTTCAAGGAGAATTTTTTTAAGCTTCCACCACTCCATCTATTATACCTGTAAGCCTAGAGATGAAAATCCACTCCCATTGCCCTGCTCTGGAGGCCTGGGTTTAAATCTAGTCCTGCTGTTGCCTTTTAATTCATGATCAGACACACTGGTGCTCCTGTACGGACCTCAGGGTTCCCCCACTGTGGTCCCTGGGGATTCTTGTGTTGGCCATTTCAGTTCTGTATCAGACCACTAGAGGGCAGTACAGAAACACCATCAATCTTTCATCATTTGGGTGCCAGGCTGATCGTTTTTAAGATTATAAATCTTAACAAAATGTTTAATTATTCCTGGCTCCTAAACTTAAAACTACCCACAGTATATTTATTAAACACTTCTATAGGCACACAGTTTAAAAGGCTGATTTAAGCATTTCACTCTAATTGTCGTCGCCCACAAACTGTGATGGACAGTAGTAATTTAATTCAATGTCCTATGTTAAATGGAGACCTAATAAAGGACCATTGATGACATTGTGAAAAGTATGAGACTATTATGATGATATTATAATATTTTATGACTAAGTAACGTTTTATGAAGTCTTGACTATGCTGTGAGTTAAATCATATCGGATAGGTATGTATAACCTTAAAACATTAATCAGGAATTGAAACTTACATATGAATTCCAAACTGGAATTCATAGCATTATTTTGCTGAACTCTGAAACAAACCAAAGTAGTAATGATTGTTGTCCTAAAAATATTGTGTTAAGGGGAAGCAGAATGACTAAAAATTATTATGAAATCACTAAATATTTAGCAATATCTCAATTTCACACACTCAAGTTTTGAATAGAGGCACTAAGGAAAAGCTGGAGCTTTTTAGGGAACTTTGGAGGGGAAAGGTCAGAGAATTATTTTAAGGAACAGTCTCTAGCTGTTTTTCCTTTCAACTGAAAGTTAGCAAAATGGTAGATTCAAATGCTGTGTGATTCATAAACTTGTTTTTTTTTGACATCCCAAGTTGTCCATAATTATTTCTAAAAAGAATGCAAAATTTTGTGCAAAAATATTTTAAATTTTCTTTAACTTATACACACACAAACATAAATGAACAAAAATCTGTGTAAAAAAAATAACCATGTAAAGCTGACGGGCTAAATGGTGCTGTCAAATTCAACACATGAGAATATGGACCTAAGATTCAGAAATGTTTAAGTATCACACTAGAAAACACAAGGTTAAACAAGTCAATCAGAGAAAGACAAATGCCATGTGATTTCATTTATATGTGGAATCTAAAGAACAAAATACATAAACACACAAAATTGGAACAGACTCAGAGACAGAGAGCGGACTGGTGGTCACCAAAGGGAAGTGGGATGGGGAGCTGGGTGAAAGAGGTGAAGGGATCAAAAAGCACAAACTGGTAGGTACAGAACCGTCACAAGATGTAAAATACAGCAGAGGGAATGTAGTCAATAATATTGCTATAAGTATGTGTGGGGCCAGGTGGGAACTGGAAATATTGGGGAGACCACTTTGCAAAGTAGATGATTGTCTAATTACTATGCTGTACACCTGAAACTAATACAAAATAATATTGGAAGTAAAATGTAATTGGAAAAATAATAAATATTGAAGAGGATATGTAGAGTTAAAAGGTAATGGAAAAACACAATAAAAATAATGTAAAATTTAAAAGGAAGAATAAATAAATGTAGTTTAAAAGGAAGCATAAGGCATTTGGGAGACTGCATGGAATAGTGGTTAACTATATAATCTGTTATCAGACTATCTGGGTTTGAAAAATGCTCCTACCAGTTAATAGTTGTGAAGCTCTGGAGAAATTATTTTCCATCTCTATACTTCAACTGTAAAATGGTTGTAAATATAGTATAGCTTACCTCCTAAGGTTACTCTGGGGATGATGTGAGTGAGCATAAGGATGGGGCAAAAATGGGTTTAGAGTTGTGAGTACGGGAAACAGTTTATTCCCGTATTATTATTTATTAATTATTGTGTTGCTTTCCATACGAACAGCTGTGAACCTACTTTTACTCTACCTTGTAAGTATAACACTGAAAACGGTTTCTGGCAAATATTAACTCTACTGTTAGTGTTTTCTATTATTATTATTATTTCTTATAAAAACAGATCAAACCAAGAGATAATATCTGTACATCTTCTATTTCCAACTAGACATTCCCACTCTACAGCATCACTAAATCATTTTGTTTTCTTCAAGAAAAGCAGCAGGCTGAACATGTTGGACTCCACGGACCTTGAGAAACATGGAGAGGCCGACTCGGCTCTGAGCTGACCCGTCACAGTCATCACAGTGGAGGCAGCCCCACGTTCTCGCTGTTCCTTTCCTTTCTACTTTCCCGTTATATGCTCATTCCACCTTTCTTTTTCTTGACACAGACCTAAGCAAAGGCACAAATGGGAGAGAGACAGCATTTTACCATTCTTCTTTATTTTTATTATTCCACTGAACCACCAACTTTCAAGCCAGGCATAAGGATAATTATAATCTATAACAGAAAAAGCCTCTTTAAAAAACCTTGTGGTGCACACTTTGGAAAGGTCAAGTGAATTAATGGCAACAATACTTTTTCCTTCTACCAGGTTCTAGAAAGATTCACTGGATGCTGAGTATTTTTTTCCTCCTGTGACAACTCGTTATAATTAACTTCTGATCAGACCAGATGCAAGAGAGAATATATCCAGGAAGTGGGGAATCCAAGGAAGGGAAGAACGTATGGCAAACCTTGAATCAAAATCTTGTCATCATGTCAGCCCTGCAACAGTTAATGCCCTGACCTGTTGCCATGGAAACAAGATCTCTGTGTGAGAGTAAATGAGTTCCAAGGGCACAGAGCACACCTCTCTCTGCACTTCATTCAACTTCAGTCCATTTCATTTCATTCAGAAAAACCATCTTTTGGGAGGTCAGTCCCAAATCCTAAAGGCCAGTATGGCTGATGCTCAATATATATATTTATTTTTTAAGATTTTATTTATCCATTTTTAAAGAGGGGAAGGGAGGAGAGAAGGGGGGAGAGAAACATCAATGTGTGGTTGCCACTCACATGCCCCCCACTGGGGACCTGGCCTGCAACCCAGGCATGTGCCCCGACTGAGAATTGAACCACCAACCCTTTGGTTCACAGGCCAGCACTCAATCCACTGAGCCACACCACTCAGGACCGATGTTCAATATATTAAGGTGTTATTCCCTTAGCAAAAAATCACTAACATGTCATGATCGACCTTAGCACCTCAGTGTATTATTTCATCATAACAACATAGAGCATCCCAAAAATAAAAATTTAAAATATGCATAGAAGTGAGAATAAGTACCACAATGTTTATATTAATGTTATTCCCTTTAGATTTCCTTCTCTTAAAAATCTAGTGCAAAGAACCCCTTTAGTTGAAAAATGACTTTCAATGTTTCTTTATATCATAAAGCATGGTTGTGAAGTGACCAGACCCTAGAAGCAAATGGACTGGGTTTGGTCCTGGCTTTGCCACTTATTCCATAGACTTAGTCTACATCCCTGGCTCTCTCTGCCTCAGTTTTCCTACTTGTGAAATAAGAACAAGGAGAGTCCCCACCTCTTAGGGTCGTTGTGAGGCTTAAATGAGTTCATCTACATGACAGACCCTGTGACTGCACATTACAAGCACTGAACAGGTGTTTGTCATAATAAAAATAATTATTTCATTACAACTCATAATTATTTAATGAAAGAAAGAAAAATTATATTGTCTTTAGATGCTCCGTTTTTACTTTAAGTTTGAAAAATCCTATTTTCAGTGCTTTAAGCACTAAAAATATATACATTCATTATATGCAATAGCTAAGTGAGTAAATAGAACATTAAAAGGAGCAAAAAATGAATTTACTTGGAAGGACTTTCTCTTTTCCTTCATTTCTTGTTTCTTGGGCTCTGTGCAAAGCATCTCGCTACATCCAATCACATTCAGGACTACCCCGATGAATGAATGAATGAATGATGAACACACAGTTTTCTGACCAACCAGCAGCCAGGCCCATTCATTCTACTTGTAGGACTAGATCGGAAATTACTTAGCAACAACTTGAGTAAATGATGGGGAAGATTCTGCAGAGGAGTTTCATAATTGTAATCAAGCAAACATCATTAGAGACTTTCTCCTGACCATATTTCCTGAGCTCTGCTTATCTGCAAGTCATCAGAATAAACAAGTTCAATTAAAGAAAACAGGGACATACACCCCAGATCACAGATGCCAAGAAACACGTGGTCTGAATGGCAGAATGCTTGACAGAGCTTTTGGCTCATAGGAGAACAGGTACAATATTACATAATGTAATGTTTGAGACTGCAAATCTTTACCAAGACATAGGGTGAGTGTCTTGAAACATGTCTAAGCCCTGGTGGGACTGCCACTTGAATATTTCTCCTCTATGCCACCGGTGACAAGGCTCTGGCTCGGTTCTGCCATCTGCATGTAATCCTCTAAGAGCCTAAAGTCAGAAGTTCTGAGGAATTGAGTTCAGCCTCCCAGTGGTTTTTCTTACAGATGGTCAGAGGCTGCAGCATGAGCACTTAAAGTGGTGAATTCCAGCTCCCCCTGTGGCAGTACATCTACTCCATATACATTTATAAAGCATCTACCATGTTACCTATATGGAATTTGTGTTAGGAATACAAAATTAAATACAATCAAGTCCTCGCTTTCAAGAAGCATGTTATCTGCAGGAAGCATGTTATCTGCAGGTACAAGAAAACACATAATGACAAAACAATGAGAAATATTCACATAGGAGTTAGTACAGCATGCTAAGTATATCATAATAGTTATAACAGTTAACATGTATTTCTCATCAAGCACTGCTCTAGAATTCTGCATGTACTGACTTTTTCAATCTTGTGACAGTTTTGGAAGTAAATTGAAGTGCTGAGAGGTTAAATCACTTACCCAGAGTCACACTGTAAGTGTTAACAGCCAGTTTAGGAGAAGCATGTAACCCAGCCTGAGGGAATTAAGAAGACTTCTTGGAGGAAGGAGGTGGAATATGAGATGATATCTGAGAGGGGCAATGTAGGAGGCAGTGCATCCCAGGCAGAGGAGAGCATGTGTCACAGGGACCACCCTTTGACCCAGCAATGAGACATCCACTCTAGCGCTTCTCCCCGTTGGTGTGGATTCTGTAGGGCCAAGGGCTTATGCCCACGCAGAGCCTATTCCTGCTTCTTCCAGTCTAGACTATGCTCTGGAAACCAGGACCCCAGAAGTCCTTGCCCCAGTGGCTCCAGGCCCCCTGGCCAGACCCTATGTGGCTTCTTTCATCTTCCCAAGGGTAGGCTGAGCTGCTAGAGTGCCTGCTGCTAGGGAATGGCCATTTGCAAGGGTGTGGATGGTGCCTGGATGTGCAGCCAGGTGCCATACAGCATGTGTTGAGCAAGGGGTGTGAAGGGAGGGCAGATGGACTCAGTGCTGGGAGTGTTCCCTGTGCTGTGACATTGTGGTATGCAATTCTGAAGAGTCTGAAAATTTAAAGTCTTACCTAACTTTTCAGAGAGGGATAAAGGTGTTTTTGTCAAAAGAGGAGGATAGAACATATTTTATGTAACATTGTGTTAGCTTAACGAATACATTTTAAGAATTTAGAAGCATGACCTGTGGCCTTTTTTGTTCTAAAGCCCTGAGTTCTACAAATATTAGAGGTGGACCTGCTGTGTGTGGGGGATGAAGATGTGAGAGAGCACAGCTGGCTTGGGAAACTAAAAGTAGCTTCACAAAGAATATGAGGCAAGGGGTTCAGGCAAGCGCGCGCCTCCCTAGTGATCTGATCTTAATTGTGAAGGCAGCAGACATCATTAAGGACTTTAAGCTGGAGAGTAAGCCAGCATTGGGTTTGGAGAGCTCACATCACATGTGTCAATCTGCTCTGTCCTCAAAAGAAACACACAGTGATATTTTTATTCTCCCTTCTTCCCTTTGCCTCTGTCCGGAAGCAGGAAAGAAAAAGACTGGTGATATCTATGATAGCTGTAGGAGTCCAAATAGCAAAGCCTAGCGCAGTTAGAAGAGCAAACATCTGAGAGAAAAAAATAGCAACCCGACACTCTTACCTGGCCTTTGCAGCTGGGAAGAGCCTCAAATCACAGACCCAGAGAAGCCAGGCAGCCAAGACCAAAACCAAGACCCCACAAATATGATGGACAGGACACCTGGGAATGAATGGGGCAAGGCCATGGGTCACTGCTATGTAGGTAATCAAAGAGCTAATATAGAATAATGCACAGGAGATACATGTTTTTGGAATAAGACTTGCTTCACCCCCAAGCCTCATAACCCCCGCAGGTGCAGCAGAAGATTCTCAATTGTTGATTGACTGACTTCCCAGAGAAAGGCCCATTGAGCCAGGTGTTCAGATCTGCAGGACCAGCATCTCATCGCATCAACCGTGTGTGACTGTATCTAATCATAATTGATGGACACTGGACAAACAGAATACCCCATCAGTAGGTCCCTATCGTAGGCACTCATCCAATTTTGTTGTCAAGAATAACCTGACTCCCCCATGGGGAGCTATCCTTCTGCTACTGTACGTGATTTGGGGGAAAAGCACAACGAACTCTAGGTGAGCTTCACATTGTCAGGGCAGATCTTTTGATTACAGCCCACCTTACAGCCAGGTGGTAGTGAGGAGACCTCAGCCGAAGCTATCAAACACTCAGCCCAAGGCTTTAAACTGTGAGTCAGTGAAGCGAGAAGATGACAAGTGGGGTGCTGGTTACTGCAGCTGCAGCCTTGGGGGTGTCAAGAACCAGTGCCTCAATGGCATCAGCTGCTCCACGAGAATGCCCTCTGAGGTGAGACACACTGCCCACTCTTTTCTCAACCCTCCTGAGCTCCCTCTATCCCGTCAATAAATCCCCATGTGTTCCCGTACAATCAATCAATTGCCTTTCCTCTGACACCAGCAACTCTTCCCCAGATCAACAAATTACTTTGAAACTCTGGAACTTGCTGCTCAAAATCATTTGGGAAGACACAAATGTTCACATAATCACAATTTAAACTGGCAAACCGGAGGCCTCTCCAGGTTCAGCAAAGTGCATCTAACATGATAGTATGTTGTTTCTATGCACTTTCCTCAAATTCCAGGTATGCCAGTGGTTACAGACCCACTTGGCTATTGTCTGACTCTGGGACAATAGGAAGACGTGTTAATTCTATTTCCCTGGAGTTCCATGACTCCTGACACTATGGTGAAGAGCCTGGGGATGCTGACAGGAAGGCAGTTTGCTGAGGCAGAGGGGAATGCTCTCTGCACAGGGGAGCACCCACAAGCTTGAGCTGAGAGGCAAAGAAGCCAATGCAGCGCGGTCTGGGCCTTAGCCACAGGCTCTGATCACATTTAGGCAGGTAGCTTTTCATGGAACTTTTCATTTTGAAAATGAGAAGAACATAGTAACACATATGCAACTGAGGAGAATTTCATATTCCTCCCCCTCTTCCTTCTGCAGTGCTCACAGGAAACACATGCCTGTGTTGTCCTAAGTCCAGTTACTAATTAGCACGTTTCAGTAGCACATTTCATGGAGGATAGGGAGGATTTCAAAGGGATTCTTTCCTTTTAAGTTGAGACAGCTGGTGCTAATTACCAAGCAGGAAAAGAATGTGCAAATGGATCATTGAGAAGTCACCAGGTGGGAAAGAAGGTGGAGGGTCTTCTGTCCTACTGTAGAACGACTCTCCAGTGGTTGGAAGGGGCTGCATATTATCCACATCTTCCCTTTACTGGCAGAAAGCAGCTGTCCAGTCTCATCGCCCTGCAAGTCGGTGGGATACACAGTCCAAAACATGAACTCAAAGGCCATTTCACCTCATTCATGTAAATTTCAAAGTTATATAGTTGGAGCTCTTGTAGCAAACCATTTCTATCTTGGTCAAAGATGCACACAGCAAAATAAAAGCTAAGCATGGCCTTTCCCCCTTTAAACAAACCTGGGGCATTATCAATTCCGAGTTCATCTTTATAATAAATTGTTGCTATGACATGAGGGCAATCCAGACACCCCAGATGATGCCTGGTAATGAAACAAACCTTGACTCTAATTCAGTCATACTTCTAATGAAAAGAACACTAGACCAGATGTCAAGAAATGTCTGATACACTACTAATTACAAGACTTTGGGAAATTTATTTAGCTTTGTTCACCCTATGTTTACAGATGAAACAGGTTTTCATCTATAAAGTGAGAAAATGAGACCTACCTCATAGGGCTGTTTGTGAAAGTTTTAGAATATTATATGAATCTCTAGATAAAGTTAAAATTATTGGGCATCTTTGGAATGTGATTTCAGCAAAAGCCCACTGAAGTAGTCTTAGCCCATTGGAAGTATATGAGTATCTCGTGCAGGCAGTTGCTTGTGCTGGATTCTCAGGCCACCCACAGACGATAGGAAGTTTGTAGGATGACTGCCTGGATCTTAGGAACAAGCTCCACAGTTCAGAACACTTACACAAACACAGTGCAGCAGAATGACTAGAGGCAAAAGTTTTGAAACCACACAACCTCTTTTCAAATTCTGCTCTTCCACTTTCCACCTGCATGACCCTATGCAAATAGCATGACCCCAACTACAAAGTAAGGGGAACAGTAAAGGCACCAACTGACAGATCGCT
Organism: Trachops cirrhosus; assembly: GCA_028533065.1. Classification (NCBI taxonomy): domain Eukaryota; kingdom Metazoa; phylum Chordata; class Mammalia; order Chiroptera; family Phyllostomidae; genus Trachops; species Trachops cirrhosus. The sequence goes on from CM052539.1 coordinate 74,134,392, forward strand.
TCATTGTGAAGACTGGATGAAATGTACATAGGCACAAAGTTTGACAGACTTTAACTTCACCTCAAAAAATATCAGCGTTCTCATCACAAAGATGCTGTTAGTAAAATTGTAACTGCAGAGCTGAGTAACAAGGTCATTTTACTTTATTTTCATTTTAGTGATTACTCACATGTATATGGTGTTTACATTATTCAGCTTTTATACATGCTGATTCATTTAATCCCCATACAATGCTGTCAGACACTCTCATGAGGAGCAGAGTTGGGGTCCACCCAGGCAGAAACCTTGATTTAAATCACTGCTTAAAAAATGTGGGCCAGTGGTTAAGGTTGGGGGGAAATGTAAGAGTGAACTAGGGGTTGGACAAAAAGTTCCTTTACTAGGTGGATCTAGTTGCACTTAGTTGTCTTTAACTTCATTCGGGTTGCTGTTTGTTAGATTGTATTGTGACAGCTGTCACAGCAGTGTGTACTTAAAAAAATGTATCAGAATTCATGGATTTTTGTGTAGCCATTTTAATATTGAAGATGGAAGAAAATACACAACATTTTCAGATTATGCTTTATTGTTTCAAGAAAGGTAAAAATGCAGCTGAAATGCAAAACCAAAAAAAAAGATGTGTACAGTGTATGAAGAAGGTGCCATGACGGATTGAATGTGTCCAAAGTGGTTCGTGAAGTTTCGTGCTGGAGATTTCTCGCTGGACGATGCTCCACAGTTGGGTAGACCAGTTGAAGTTGATAGCGATCAAATTGAGATATTAATCGAGAACAATCAACTTTATACTACATGGAAGATAGCTGACATACTCAAAATATCCAAATCAACAAAGTTATTAGTGAAAATGAAAAATGTGTCTTTTATTTTACAGAAAAAACTAAACCGGCTTTTTGGCCAACCCGATACTTGGGGCGATGGTGGTGTGTACAGCCAGATTTGCATATGAACAGGGCATGCACACTTGCTGGGCTGAACGCCCCGCTCCCCCACCCCACCCCCCATCCTGAGGGCAGACTTTCTCTGCCACTTTGGTATCATAGCCCTTCCTTGATTTCTCCAAAGAATTGTCATTTGTTCTTTTCTCTCCATTATTTCTATGTTCGTGAAATTAAAAACATTATAAAAATAAAGTGTTCTCCCACTTCAAAAATTCTACTTTTAAAGATAAAAATAATAATAACTCTGAATAATGGCAAGATAAATTTAATGAATCAAATACCATTGAAAACCCACTTGACACCCACATTCACTGTCTGTCTGAAAAGCTCCATGTTCTATCATTTTTAACAAAGCCCAAAGATTTCACTCAGCTCTTTTTATATCAAAGAAAAAGAAATTTCTGAATCATTGTGAGAACTTTCTATAAAACACCTAATTTTTAGGAATGGTGCCCAGCCCCAGGCCCTGCACATCGAGGCAGTCAGTGAAAGCTTGTTGATTGCTTGGGTGCTGAAGAACGGTGTCTGGCTGACACACGTGATATTTCCCTAAGTGGGAAACGCAGCAGTTTTTATGCACAGGCTCCTTTGAACCTGGGAAGGCATACCTAAAAGATGATTACTTAGTGGCTGGCAATAAAGGCTATGGATTAAAGAGAAGCCAGTTGTATGAGACCAGAGAAAGAAAATGCCATGTTTAAGGAGACATCCGGAAAGCCTGGGGAGTGACTCTAAGATTGCCTAAACAATGCCTAGGGTCATCTAAAGAACAGAGTCCCCTGAGCACTCTGAGGTCATCACGCCAGCTTATCCAAAACCCTGCTCTCTTCTTTTTGCTGGCTCTCCAGGACAGATTCCAGTTCTAGTCATACTCATCGCTTGCCAACCAAGTTGCTACATCCTGCATCTGTGCTCTTATTTACGCTTGGCTTCCTCTCCAAATTTTCTTCCGTCTCTAATAATCTGTAACTTATAATTTCCAGATACCTGACCAAAACTCATGTGCTACCTCCCAGAGTATGCTGTTTTTTGCACTCAACAGACCGTTACACATGGAGCCACTACTATGTTTATTCCTTTGAAATCAAGTCCTTGCCATTTAATTATTCACCATGTCTTTCCCAACTATAATATTTTTTGCATATCAGTTATAATTTTCTTTAATTTTAGTGGTTACCTAGAGTTTGAAATACACATTTGTAACTAACACAATTGTACTTTTAAATAACACAACATAATAACATTTCACTGGCAGTGTGAGTACCTAATAATAATGAAATAAGCCTTAATTTCTCCTGTCCATCCCTTGTATCATTACTGTCATCCATTGCACTTATATAAAAGCATACATATATGTATATTTGCATGCATACACATACATATTTATATATGCATATATTTGTATATGTGATATATACATAAGCATGCACAATCAAATCCATTGTTACTATTATTATTTTGAACAAGCTTATCACATTTATAATATTTTCTCACTAAACTGGGAATAGGGTCCACAATTCTCACATCTTTTCTGTTGACCAGTAAATTGCTCCTTGTGCAATGCATTACTCCCAGTACACACTCTATCACTGCAGTGAGGCATCCTTAATCCCACTGCTTCACCTTCTCCGTGTCACTGAGAAAGCGCCATGAAAAAGGGATAATTATGTAGTTTTGAGTATTGTGAAAAGAACTAAGGAAACATTAGGATAGACTCTGCCAAAATCTGCAGATAACATCTGCTCCCATTTTAGAGACAGGCGGAAAGCTGCGCGGTTACAGTTAATGCAGGGAAGCCAGTCAGCATGGTGGCTATGAGCATGGTTGTGAAAGCCCAGTTCTCCATCTTCTGCTACTTTATGGTTGATTAAGCTAATTAATCTCTTTAACCTCAGCTTTCTCTTCTATAGAATGAAGATAATCATAATATTCATCTCATAGAATGTTTTCAAAGAAGATAATACAGATAGCACAGTACCCAGGACAGAGAAGGCCCCCAGTAGATACATGCTATTGCTATCACAATTTAAATTATACATTAAAAACTCAAATATGTTTTACAGACACCATGGATCATTGGAAATAATACACAATGTATCTAATTGTGAGATTTAACTTTTACAAATACACATATTGATCATTTAAGTTATTTATAATTAATAGTCCTTAATCTTTAAAGCAATGTGGTATCCAGGTATTACTATGGCTTTATGGTTGTTCCCACATGGGTTAGAATTGTACTTCCCCACCTGCTAGTCAAATGGCAGAGGACAAGCTGTCTAGTTCCTCAGAACTTCAGTTTCCTCATCAGACACACACACAAAGTAATTCCTACCTTACAAGATGGTTATAATTGTATGTAAACCATTTAGCAGTCAGTGACTGGCAGTTTTCACGATTTCTGAGCCCTCTATTTTCCTGATTATCCTAAGGGACAGCAGATATACAAATTTAATATAAATCTATAGCAGAAAGCTACACATTAGGACACTTTGCACAGAGTTTTGCCTCTTTATCTCCCCAGTGACACTCTCTCAGAACTAAGAGGTGAGTATTTCTTTGGGAACACTCATGGGGAAGAGCATGCAGTAGGCAATTTGGGGACTCAGTTCTATAGAGTTGGCCAAGTATGGGTTGTCATCACAGGCTGGCTATTGACTTGCTTTCCGCAGTTTTACAATGGCCACACAGTAGCGTGGCACTATTTTTATCTCCACAATGGGCTGATTATAAGATAGAGCTGTACTGCCTGACCAATGCACCAGGTGTCTGCTCTAATAACTCCAAGCATTACTACTTTTTAAAAAAGACAGATAGAGATGTGGAGGGGAAACAAGGGGCCACCAAGAGACCAAATACAGCTAGAGTGTATTTTGTTTGGGCAGGTTCTGCTTATCTTCCCTGGGATCAGAGGAATTGGACCAATGCCTGCCTGGAGCAATAAAGTTGACAATTACTTAGCGACATCTGAAACCTAGTGCAGTTTCTCTTCCTTTTCTCCACTGAGGGAGCGGTGAGAAAGTGAGAGAAGATATACAAAGAGTTATAAAAAGACAAAACTAAAGTTATAGGTCATTCAATTCATTTTTCCCTACCTGAACTATACAATTGGGGCCATTATTCATTACTCCAACCTGCGCCAGAAACTGAAAAATTCAGGGGTTATAACTATGACTAGAACTAACATATAAATATAAACATAGTACTTGACCTCAAGAGACTTATATACTAGAGGTTTATCAAACAAACAAAATGCAAAAGAAAGAAAGAAGTAACATAATTACAAATTGAAATAATAACTTCAAGCTTTAAAAAACAACAAGAAGAGAATCAGAAAGGAGGATTACTTATTGCTGAGAGAAACCCCAGAGGAATTGTCATTAAGTTGAGATCTGAGGGATGAATGTTTTAGGCTGAGGGAGGAGGATGTGCTTGGACCTGAAGGCCGCAGGGAACTAAGTGTGATAAAGGGCCTGAGGAAAGAAGTTAGTTACTAAAGAAGAGTGAGTAATGGGGGAGTGGAGAGATGAAGGTGGAAAAGTAGTCCAGAGCCAGCTCATGCAAGGCCTTTGGGTCGTGACTCATATTGTTAGTGGACTAGGAAACCATTTTAAAAGCAGAAAGACGTGATGTGATTTAGACAATCTAGCAGAGCAATCAGAGGACAGGCTTAGGAGACAGACTACTGAGGCTCAAATCTTGATTCAATCATGTATCAACTGAGTGGCCTTAAGCAAGTTACTTTGTTTCCTCATCTGCAAAGAGCAATAGTATTCATTCATTGTTTTAATGTTTAAATGAATTAATTCATAGGAAACCCATAGAACAGTGACTAAGACATAATAAGTACTCAGTAAAAATTAGTTACACACATACATGCAAACAGACTGAAGGTTTGTGTCTGCCAGAATCCCTGTGTTGAAAGGCTAATCCCCAGTGTGACGATATTAGGTAGTGGGTCCCCTGGGAAGTAATTAGGTCATGAGAGCAGAGCCCTCATGAGTGGAATTAGTGGCCTTATAAAAACGACCCCAGAGAGCTCTCTTCCCCTCACTCCCACATGAGGACTAAAATGAGAAGATAACAGCCTGAAACCCAGAAGAGGGTCCTCACCAGAACCCAATTTATTTTATTGATAAACATCCAATCCTCACATGGTGTTTTGTTGAAGCAGCCCACACTGACTAAGACAATATTGGAAATAATTTTCATTGTTTTAGGGTTCTTGCTCTCGCAGTGTGAACAAAGAATCAAGCATGAGAAGAAGGAGAAGCAGGAGGACACATGAGGAGAGCATATTTAGTAAATAGGCTAGAAATACTGCAGGCCTGAAGTCAGAGGGCAGAGGTGGAGATGGTGGGAAGGAGGTGAATCAAGATACAGTCTGGGCACAAATCACTGGATTTCCTGTTGAAAAGATATAAAAGTGAGGAGAAATTAGATCATGAATAGATCTTAGAGTAGTCAAAATAGCCAAAAGGCAGCAACAAACCAAATGTCCATCGACTGATGAATGGACAAACTGTGGTATATACATGTGATGAGATATTACCTAGTCATAAAAAAGAATGAAATACTGAAACATCCGATAATATAGATGAGCCTGCAAATAGTATGCTAAGTGAGAAAAGCCAAACACAAAGGATCAGACACTGTATGATTCCATTTATGTAAAATACACAGGATAAGTAAATCCACACAAACAGAAGACATAGTGATGGTTGTCAGGAGCTCAGAGGAGATATCAGAACTCAATGCATAAAATTTAAAACAGTGGAAATGCACAACATAAGTAAGGAGAGAATTTAGGCAATAGTCAAGCTAAAGATCTAGGGCAAGCTCTGAATTGCCAACATTTAAGAAGAAAACTCAAAAAAGGAAATTGAGAAGTAAAAGGAAATTCTAAAAAATAATCCCGGAAGCCAAGAGGTAAGCATGCTTCAAACAGGTAGAGTGCCGATTTTGACAAATATTGCTGATAAGCCAAGTAAGATGAGTGAGGAAGAAGCCCATTGGATCTGGCAACCTGAAGGTTGTTGCTGACCTTACCAGACAGAAGAGGCATAGAAACACATTGGACTGGGTTGAACAGTGGCATAAAGATGAAGAGGTAGAAGTAGTTTATTTGGGTACTCAGGACTTTGCTTATAAAAGGAGAACAAAAACAATATAGCAGAAACAGAGACAGTATATGTGATTATATGAAAAAAAACAAGTATTAGAAGATGGGAAATACTACAGCATGTTTGAATGATGATGAGAATGATTCAGTGAACGGTGAGATGTTACTGCAGAGGGAAAGCATGAACCACTCAGGGAGCAAAGTCTTTGGTAGCTGAGGAGGTACTGGGATCCAGAGCAAAACTGGAGCAACACCCCTTCTTGACGGAGGAGGAACAGTTCCCTCATTGTGGAGGAAGGGAATTTGGATGCAGATACACCAAGCTGGCAGGTGTTGTAGTGGGAAGTTGAGTGAGTTCATTGCCAATGACTTCTATTTTCTTAATGAAGTATGAGTCTGGGTCATTAGTAAGAGGAGGATGTGTGGGAGATTTGAGAAAAAAGGAGATGATATGGTTCAGTCATCACTCAGAGATGAAGAAAATTAATAGGATTCTTGAGCATCATCCCTAAGTGCCTGCTTGAGGTTTCTGAATTCTGCATTAGTCAGCTTGGGCTTCGTGATTGTCCTCAACAAAGTTACTTCTAGGCTTGAGCAAGAGAAAAGCAAGGAAGAGTCCTGCAACCTTAGAATAGCCTTTATGATTCACCCTGGGCCTATCATATTCCGCTTCCTGCTCATTGGCTAGCAAGCACTGAAGGAAGTTCAGTAAGCCCATCTGTTAAATATAGAAGGGGAGAAACATCAGCATCAAGATACTCTGTGCCTCCACAGCTGCCAGCAGTGGTAACAAGGTTATGTCCAAATCCTTGGCCCCAACTAGCCAATGAATCCAGAAACAGTCTTGTACCCACACTTGCACTGCTGATCATAAAGGGTTGCCATGGAAATCGCCATATTAAAAAGGGCAAAGTTGTTTCAGGAGCTGGAGTGCAACCTCACAAATTCAGTGTGAGATATGTCTGAATTAAAAGATAAATGACAGAATAAATGGACAGAAATGTAGTTGTGTTTCTTTCCAAATCTACTGCTCTGTCTAAATTCTGTCAAAATAAGTTCCAAGTAAGTGGGATCTGAATTAATTACCTGATAAAGGGAAATGAAGAAAGTCAAAAACTACAGGTCTTTGTGAAATCACTAAAATAAAAAGTAGGATAAGAAAGGAAGTATTTTCATGGTGTCAGAAAAGGCTTTAGCATAGGTTAATTAAAGAAGGAAAATCGTAACAACTGAAGCTGTTGGACCAGTTGAGTCCTCTGTGCTGTCCTTTCAGAGTTCTCCTGTCTTTGTCTTTCTTCATAACACTTAGCAAGGCTCACACGTCCTCCCTGCCTCTCATCATCTGTCCACACCTACTCCTCCTCCAAGAATATACTGCCTTTTCTTATTCATGCCTCATGTGTCAGTTTAACAAACTCTAAAAAGATGTTTCTATATGCCATACAACCCAGTTTAGTACTCTGCCTTTTACGGAGTGTGCTTTCTTGAGAATGCCTATTACTAATATAATTATGTTTGGGGGGACATTGTTAAATAGCTATTTCTGCTAACCACTATATTCCCAAATCTTGGCATATATCCCAGCACACAGAGACCAGTACATAACTGTAGAAGGAAAGAAAGAGAGGAAAGGAGGGAAAAGTAATAAAAAAGGGGGAGGAAGAACACCAGGAAGGAAGGGACATCCCTTGAACTTCAAAGGTTTTCTCCTTCCTTTGAATCCATAGAAAATTGTTCCTGTGCCCTGACGTTAATACTTCAGTATAACTACTCTGATGCTTCTCTTGTATTTTCCAATATGCAAATATTACACATAGTAAATAGTTAAATGTACAAGATATACGATTTATACCTAAGAAAATAAGAAATACTATATGCTAGTGGTGTCAAACATGCTGGTAATTTATCATGTATCTTTCAGGCTTTTAACTGAAATATTCTTGAACATGCCTCCCCATGAAATAAGGTATTAAATCTTAAATGTCTTAATTGCAATGTAACAGTAGCAAGGATTCCTACTCCTTTGCCCTCATCATTCATCACTCTCTATTTCACATTTTAAGCTCTAGCAATTCCGAACAAGTCATAGCTCCTCGGAGGCTTTTCCTTCCCTCTGACTTCAATCTCTTCTTCCAGGGCCAAATTCTACTCACTCAAGGCTCACTGAATCTCTCCCATCTGTCAGGAAGCCCTCCAGCACCCCCCACCCAACCACCACCACCTCTGTCCTTCTACCTGACTTGCTGTGGGTCTCCAGTTCACTGCAAGGCGATGTGCTGTCATCTTTGTGTTCTCCAGACTTGGTGCATGGGTTGCAAGGTAGCAGCTGCTCAATAGATACCTGTGGACTGAGCTGCCATTCGTTATGAAGCAACACCCCTCACAAGTTCACAAACTTCACTCAGTTTCTCTGAATATTCTTTCTAGGTCAATTATTGTAATTTATAGGATGGCCACATTATGAGAGAGGCCTGGTCCCTATCAAACATAGATTTTTCCCATTAAATCATCCTTTAAAAAACCCTTACCTTGGTTATACAAGCCTGTGTCAGATATTGTACAAAATTATTTATTCCTGTCAAAACTGCATTCAAGAATAGCATACAAATTTTATCCATTGGAAGTGATATTAGCTTCTACCACATAGTAAGAAAAAATGGTATTAAGAGGACATCTTGATATAAAAATGCATGCCTTTAATATAAGGTAAAGCTAACATATTTTATTTATCACTTTTTTCTTTCTTCCTCACCCTGTTTCTTTTGTCCAGCCATTTTTCCTCCTTTTGCCCTTCTCCATTTCCCCTGTTTTCCAGTCATCAACGACAAACGGGTAGTAAGTTTGCGGACTCCTTTTCTGGCACCAGGACTTAGGCAGCAGGGAGCATAGACTGGGAACGCAGGTTGTGTTTTCAGGTTCTAAATGACACCAAATAAGAAAATAATTGCGATTATAAAACTGAAGAGAGGTTTTCTTCATCTTTCACTAACCCCCTATGCTATCCTTAGTGCAAAATGCAAAATAAGAATGAGGGAGAGGACAAGGAAAAAATAACACCAAAAGGATTTTCTGCTGGGACATTACAAGTAGCATGAAGGAAGCATGAACTAAATTCCAGTTGACGGTGCTGACCCACAATGGACAGGATGGACAAAAGGCAATAAGGACCTCTGGCAATGCCAACTGAGGATGTAGTGAGAGAGCAGAGTGCCTTCCATCCATTTGGATAGTGCAGGCTGAGCCACTCCTGGGGGAAGGGACCATCCCCAGAGAAGTTGTCTATGACTCAGTGACTGCCAGCAATGATGTGTGGGAAAAGCAAAGAGTTTTTTAAAAGAAAGATGAGCCAGTAAAGAAAATGACTACCCCAAATGTGGTGGCGACGGCAGCACTTATTGGCACCTACAGTCAGAAAAATCCGTTCACCTTTTCAAGTGTTATTTATGAGGCAGCTATTCTGTATAAATCATAGTCCTTAAATAAGCATGTTCTTCCAGATTCTCATAACCTCATATGTAAAGTGTTCCTAAATCGTTTCTTTGTCTCTAGTCTCTCCATGTCCCAGTTGATCCCACACATAAAGTCCAGGACATTCTTTCCCCTACACAACAGTGGTTTTAAGCACAAGCTTTAGAATTAGAGTGGATTCAAATCCTGTCTCCACAACATATCAGCCTTGTGGTCTCAGGCAAGTTAGCTCAACTCTCTGAGCTCCTGTGTATCAGTCACCTTGGGCTAAGGGACAGAGACAAATGTCCCCCAAACTTTCATAGTTTGAACCATCACATTTCTTGCTCATGTTGACATCCATCAGAGCTCTGAGGCTATGCTCTGCAACCTCCTCATTCTGTGATGGGAGCTAAAGGTACAGCCTCATCTGGGTCATGCCAGCCAGTGTCACAGTGAAACCAGACAGCACTCTTAAAACTTTTGCAGAGTCCTCATCTGCAAAATAGCTTTCTCACCCTTTCTTCCTGAATACCATACCCACTTCCCTGTCGAATACAAAATGTTCAGGACAACAAAACCAAAATATAATTCACTATCATCTGCCCAATAATTGTCTGATGTTCCATATGCAATTGTCTCAATTGATAGAGAGTAATGGAAAACCATTACCCTCTTTAACCATTCAAATGTTCATCCAAGGAGTAAACACGCAGACACAGAGCACCATCATGCTATGCTTTGCACAGACTTACAAGTGCTTCCCACAGATATTGACATAATGGAGAAAAAAAGAAAAGGAAGTATATGTACACAAGGCCTTGAACCAAATCAAATGATTTGGGATACACTTGATCACCTGCTCTGATAAGAAATAAGATCAGTTCATAAGATTTGTCTGTCCTCACAGTCAATAACTATTAGAAAATTGCCTGGCCCAAGATGGATGCCATCATGCAGGGCAAATGAAGATCATTTCCTTCTGCATTGATTGGTGCTTCAGTTCTGTTTATATCCCCAGCAGTCTGGGCCTTGGGGTAAGTAACTAGATATCATAGGTTTGAAACGGTCCTTTCATTTGCATCACTGGGCAATGAGTGCAGCCAACAGGAAGTTCAGTGACTCAGATACCTCGTTTTAATTGATATCAGTGCCAACACAAAGAAAACTGCTTGGAATGGCCAAGCTATGCTCTGATGGAATGTTGTCATGGTCCCTGCTGATGACAACCATTATTGAGAATCAACTATTAACTTCAATGGTGATTCATACAGCACTTTCCACAATAAAGTTTTTGGACTAGTGATAGTTTTAAATTAAAAAAAATAAACTTTTACTTCTTTGGGTCTCTATTAAGTTTCAGTCATAGACTCACGTTCAATTCCAGTTTGGACCCCCATTAAATAGGAAGAGACAATTATCTACCCCAGCCCCTCCCCTGCCAATCCTCTATTCCTTCTTTTCCACTCTCACCACAAATTAAGTCTAGTGAAACAGGAACCAACTGTAATAACTAATATTTATTGAGTATCTTACAGATTCAAAGCCATTTCAGTCCAGGGATCAGCAAAATTGTCTAGAGAGTAAATATTTTAGGTTTTGTGAGCCATACCATTTTGATCATGACTACTCAGTTCTGCTGATGTAAAGCAGACACATAGGCAGTACATAATGAATGGGTGTCCCTGTGTCCCAATAAAACTTTATTTAAAAAAAAAAGCAGCAGACTGCATTTGGACCACAGGCCATAGTTTATGGACTCTATTTTAGATTTTATATGTGTAATGTGTCTTCACTGAGGATTACTATTCTTATTTTATAGATGAGGGTGACACCACCCAAAGTGTCCCCTCTCACAAGGGGTGAAGCTATGTCTAATGCCAAAGGCAGGTCTAAAACCAAAGCAGCCTATACTTTTCCCATTTTGCCACTCTACAGCCTGACACATAAGGCAGCTGGGCAGGCCAGGAAATAGCAGAAGCTACACCTCTGGGTCTAATTATTTACAAATGCAGCTTCTAGTTTGAAGAGTTGTTGAACTTTTCTCTCTTGGCGATCCAGTGTACACCCGGCCAAAGTTTTTATGATGTAAGGTATGTAAGGTGTCAGATGCCACCTAAAATAACCACTGTCAGATCATGTAAACTCGTAAACAAGTTTGCTTCCCATGGCCCCTGGAGCCTCCAATCCAACACAACAGGTCAAGAATTAGGCCAAATTTAAAGGGTACTTGAGAATTATTGTTTTTTTTTTCTGAGCTTTCTATTGGGTTCCATTGGTCTATATTTCTGTCTTTATATGAATACTACACTGTTTTTATTACTGTAGCTTTATAATATGTTTTGAAATTAGGATTTGTGATACCTCCAACTCTGTTGAGAATTATCTATTATCTCACAAATACCATATTTATAACATCCATGTGTTTAATACCCACCATAAGGATGGAGGATGAGGTGTCTCTGTCCCTAGGGCTTTGCAGTGCATGTGACATATAGGAAGTCTTCAAGGAAAATTTGTGCTATCTTCATCTATTATTGATATAATAACATTATTTATTATACATCAAAATATAATATATTATTACAATTATATAAATCATAATACACCACACATTATCATATATAATATATTAAATTTTATGCCACATAATGATATAATTATTTGTATATAATAAAATTATATTATATTTAATATATAAATAAAATTATTTATTATTAATGAAATAAAAGTAAGATATCAGTTCTGCTCTCTGTGAGCTGACACTTTAAAAACAGAAAACAAGTATACACAAATGGTATAGTCTGATTTTCATTATTGCCTAAAATCAAAAGAGAATTAAAAAGTCTTGTAGTTGTTCAGAGAAGAACAAAGACCTTAACTCTCTTTTCTGTAGCCACATCTTCATAGAAGAGAGTGTCACTGAAGCTAGCTCTTAGATGCCAGCTCTTCCCTGAGCAGGAGATACTAGAGGAATGGCTTCTTGGGCAAAAGAGACATGGTAAGCAAAGACACAAATATGGAAAAAGTTGAGGCATCTTGGTGGAAGCTGCTTGGTTTGATTAGAGAGCATTAAGCAAGGGAAGGGAAATAATAAACAATAAAGCTAGAAAAGTAGGTTATAAGAAAATGTGAATTGAATGATAATATAAAATTGTTGAAATAAAAACTAATGATGGAACATGCATTCCCAAAGAGAAAATATTTAAAAATTTTTTTCTCCAAGAATGTGGAGTTATTTTCTTAATTCAAAGGGAAATTGACAGGGGAAAAATGGTGCTGAATTGTAATAAAGTAGAAAAATTCTCATCTTAAGGTAGAATAAATAATGTCACTAAATAATCATCTGTAGAGTTATTTGCTAGATGTGTGAATTTGCATTATTCCAATTTAACTTGTATCTTGGGAGTTACAACAACTTCATAAGGTAGGAACTGAATCTACTCTCCCCCACTATTGCATTCTTAGCACCTAGCACAGTGCCTGGTATGTGGTAGGTATCCAATAAATTTTTAAAGAAACAATGAATAAAGTAATGCTGCTATTCATATTCATAAAAATAAGCATTTTTCTTATTTCTTGGTTTGAGTAAATATATGCAGCTATGTGAAAGGCAACTATGAAAATCATAAATTAAATTTCTACTCAAATACACAATAAAGCAAGTATTACCTAGGTAAAGGTCCTTGACTTGATTTTAGTGTTGATGACTAAAAGAATCAATTAAACCTGGGTTCTTATTTTAAAATCAAAACCCTTTGAAATAAGCCATATGCGAGAGGTCTATAGAGTTCACCATTTTCTGATGACTACAAATGACTTTAACATAGAAAGAATTCTGTGCTTAAATCAAAATGATCATCAGCTTCCCGATTTTTCTTCCACCTCACCAGCAGCACCTACCCCTGTCTGACCTCTGCTCCCAAGTTACCTTCTTCATGTATGATCATGCTTTTAGTACTTTGTAATCCCAGGTTAAAGGGTCATTTTTCATTAAATTATTTGCAAAAGCATACTAACAATATTCTAGCAAAAGTATTATGGCAACATAAGGTAAACTGAGGCCTGCAGTCTAGAAGGTTGTGATGGGAATTCCTATGTCTGTCGAGGCTAGTCTTTGAGGTCTAGACTGAGGCAAATAACTCCCAACATTTCCTAATCACTGAAGCTAAAGCAGGATTTCCATGCCAAGTAGGCAAAGCATAATCTTCAGAGACACTCTTGCCTCAGAGTCAGATAATGAAACCCCCAGATGGTGGCTTGTTATTTCCATACGGCACAGGCAAGTATCCAATGTCACCCAGGAATGAAACTGAAGCTTGAGAATGGCCGAGAGCAGTGCAACTTTCACAATAAATGTGTGTGTCTGAGGAGGGGGTGGAAGGCGTCTGTCTCTCTCTCTCTCTCTGACATTAATTTAGTTGTGTACTTAACAAAATATTTCTCGGTGGTAGTGTTTACATTGGGGGTGGATGTCATTCCACTGAAACAGTTAGCTCTTGAGGTTATCGCAGTGGCTCTGTCTGGGCAGTGTGGCTTCCAAACGTGGAGGTGGAAATTAAATGGAATTGATGTAGCAAAGCTGCAGGGATAATTAGTAATTCGACACACAGCCGTTCGGGGCAAGGTCAACAGGAGTAACACAGCATCATAAGATAACCATTTAATGGGCTGTATGAAATGTGTGGGTGGCCTAGGCTCAGCTCTGTCCAGGTACCAGTTCCAACACTCCCAAGCTCAGGATAGCGTCTATGGTTCAACTGCACACAGTCACACACAGCTCTGGCTGGGTTCAGTTAGCCACGAAAGCCCCATTAGACTAGGGGCTGGAGCACCTTCTAGGTAAATACAGTCATTCAACGAAGCTACAAATGTATGGCATTTTAAGTGCACTGACCTAACTAAATTATACCAGTTAGCATAATTTTTCAACTTGAATAATTTTTCTATTTCTTTGCCACAACATTGCAGCAAAGGGACTGGGTAGAATCGTATTAATCCTGGGGAAAATGAGATGTTTGGATGGAGGAAAGGAAGAAAGACTTCATGCCAAAGTTTAACTAGCAGGAAGAGTAAAAAAAAAATGGCCTTCCACTTATGAAAAAAGCTTCAGAATGTCCTGACACCATGGGAGGTCATAAGATTGTTGGGTGGAGCCCAGTCATCTCAAGTTATGAAGTTCTCATCCCTCCTTCCCCGAACTAGATTCATGAAGGTGATATCAACCCTGTCTTCAACATCATAGACCATTCTTCCGTGATCAGTGCAAATAAATTCAACAAGCAGAGAAAACCAAAATGTATATCATGTTATGCAAAGAATTGCTAATAACTTTTTTGACACTATCGTGTTGTAGATATTTAATTCAACTGACATTTGTCACAAGCCTGTTGTGTGCTCTTCTAGAAACCACTCACCTGGTGCCCAGGTCCATCGAAAGAGAGTCCAAGCACGAGTCAACACACAGATATTTTCAAATTCTTTACAACAGGGGTCCACAAACTGTTCTTGCAAAAAGCCAGACAGTACATACTTTTGACTTTGTGGTTCATGCATAGGTCTCTGTCACAACCCTCGGCTCTGCCACTGTAGCCTGGACACAGGCACGGGCAACACGTCCAGGAAGGGGCATGGCTGCACGTCAATAGAATTTCATTCTAAAACCAAGCAGCAGGGCTGTGGGCAGTAACTTGCCTACCCCCACTCTAAAACATGTAAAGTCACCTGAATATCAGACTCAGAGAGAAAAGCAGCAGCCAATGCTCACTACCCTTTTTTTCGAAACTTCTACCTAATTTCTTTCAGTCGTGGCTGTGAAGACATGAATTAATCCTCTTAACCAGATGCAAACAGAGCTTCTCTGTCAGAGTATTTTATTAATTCATGATTTATGCTTCATCTACTTTCAAAAAGAATCCAAGGTGGCTGTCACTAGGAATATACACATCCAGTCTTACCTACATGGTGTGATTAAAGAGACTTCACCAACTAATGTGATTCTAGGTAGAACTATTTGTCATCAATTGGAAATGTATATGAGGCATTGGCACGCCTTTCTCTAACACTGCATTAAGATGGGCTGTGCCATGCTTGAGCAGACAAAGCCAACAAGAAGAGAGGGCTCCTCAGGAAATGATCAAAGCATATCACGATCCAGCAGAGAAAACACTGTTTGGAATAGGGTCTAAGCTCAATTTAGAGTCAGTATGAAATCATAGCATTGTCCATTATTAAAGGGGAGAGAACAGGAAAGAATAAGAACACTAGGCTTTTTTTGAGAAATTACTCTATGCCAAGCATGGTATTTTAAAATGAGATATCCATTCAATATTTGCAATGTTCCAAAGCAAGTATGTTTGACCACATATTATAGAAAAGAAAAAAATAGAAATGTTTTTCCCCAAATTTATGTAACTAGTATTCTTGGAGTTGAAATCTGAACCCAGCTCACTCTCATTCCAAACTGTATAGCTCTCTGTTACACACTACTGCTTCTTAGACATGAAATATCAGCGTTTTGCCCATCTTGAGTCAAAAATTCTCTTACTTCCTTCTAACTCTTTTTACATGTGACATGTTCTTATTCTCCACTCATTGTTACACCAAGTCATAATCAATATGACTTTAAACAAAACTCAGTCCTATGACTGGTATATCATGGTTTGA
Source organism: Trachops cirrhosus (assembly GCA_028533065.1). Taxonomy (NCBI): domain Eukaryota; kingdom Metazoa; phylum Chordata; class Mammalia; order Chiroptera; family Phyllostomidae; genus Trachops; species Trachops cirrhosus. Next base: position 74,150,565 of record CM052539.1, read on the forward strand.
AGTTACTTGGCCACCAGTAACCTTATAGGCCATGTGTTAAATATCATATCCCCTCTCTTTTCTCACTCAGTAGACTAGGGCTGGCTTCCAAATAGTCCATAACGCTCATCTATTTTGTTACAAATCAGACCTGATAGTATACTAATAACAAGAAGAAGAATAGGTATACTTTACTGCATACTAAGTATGTGCCAGTTAGTAATCATTCAGAATCCTTTTATAATCTTATGAGGTAGGTATGATTATATCTCCATTTGATGGAAATTTTCTTACTAAGAAAATAATTTGCTCTGGATCAGGCACCTAATAAGTAGCTGAGCTGGAATTCAAATCTACATCTTTTATTTTTTATTATTTTATTGTTGTTCAATGACAGCTGTCTGCATTTACTCCCCCCACCACTCCCCCCCACCCCAGCCAAACCCACCTCTGCCCTTGCTTCCACCCCGCCCCCTTGGTTTTGTCCAAGTGTCCTTTATAGTTGTTCCTGAAAATCTTTCACACTTTTCCCCTATAATCCCCTCCCCTCTCCCCTCTGATTACTGTCAGTTTGTTCTTAATTTCAATGTCTCTGGTTATATTTTGCTTGCTTTTTTATTTTGTTGATAGGTTCCAAATCTACGTCTCCTTAAATTATTTTCAGTTCAGACCTTCAAGAAAAATGGCAAGAATATTCTTTTTGCGTATCAGTGACAAGACCCCCCAGAGAGGTGGCTACCTTCTTTTCCATCACTACCTGAGCACATGTTTGAGACCCAAGGGAGGGGTTTAAGGAAGAGTGAGCAGCTGTCTCATTCCAGCCTACTCACTCTTCCTGCTATCTCAGTAATCCCTGCAGAAACTGAGGGCTGCAAGTAACAAAAGAAGAAGAAGGAGAAGAAGGAGGAGAAGGATGGAGAGGGAGAGGGGAGGGAGAGGGGAGGAAAAGGAGAAGACAGACATTTTTCATAAGAAATAAGGATAACTTAGTAAAAAAAAACCCTTTTGAAATTTTTCTTTGGAGAATTTAAATTTATTGCCTTGGTCCAAAAGCAATCACAAGTAAAATTAAGATACTGTACTTGCCAGAACATTTTACTAACATAGAGAAGAATTTGTACAAAACATAAAGGAAAGTGAATAAAATTTATTTTCTTCTTTTTTATTTCCCAACAGCCAGCTCCCCAGAATATCCCTTGATAGATTTTCCAGGGTTTCAAACCTGGGACTTCACAACTTTTTACTGAATATCAGAAAGCCCGCATTCTGTGCATTCACCTAAAACTATGAGTCAAAGGACCAACTGCACATTTTATTACCAAGCAAAAGCATTCCAATTTCTCTGACATTGTTACACACAGATTGTTTTTTAGTCTTTTCTTACAACAGAGTATAATAATGAATCTCCTTTCCTATAAGGAATCATGATATGATTCTTAAACAACAAAGACTGTAATTGTATTAGCAGCACAATGAGTCACCCTATCACTTATATCCTGAATAAATGTGAGATGCATCTGTTGAAACAGAATCCGTGGGCTCCCTTTAATGGGCCAAATGTCCACAAGGACAGAATAGTGGGAGGAAGTGATCCAGCTGCTCAGACTACAAATCTTTTGTTCTTGAAAAAAAATCAGGAAAAAGCATCATGTAAAAAATAAATGTACGTACTTTACCTTGGGAAAAGATTAGCAAAGCTTCATTAGAACACTGATCATTTGACCACTCACATTATTTATTCCTCACAGGATGTCTGGCAAGAATGAATTTTCCTCCCTGGTGTGTTTCTCAAACTGTAATTTTCAAACTTTTCTAAGGCTTCTTCAGGGAGGCAAAAGACCATATAAGCTACCTTTTTTTCCTATGCCCATTGCTACTGCAAAAGAAACCTCACTGAGTAAGTGGAAAGAAGAGTGTTGTTGCTGACAAAGGGAAGAGATGAACAAAATGTTTCTTCATGTCAAAAACAAAAATATAGCATAAAAATATTGTATAAAGTACCTCAGCAAGCTGAATCTGCTCAGAGCATTCCTCAGGGACCTTGGGTGATCTGCAAATGCCCACCAGGCCAGGGGAAGCCTACTTTGTTAGAGGACAGAAGATTTTTGTTGTGAGACGAAGTTGGACTAGTGGGTGGGGGAGAGAAAAATGGTTCATGTTCTAAAGTTGAAAGGGAGCTTGCACAAGAATTGCTCCAAGTCCCCTGGGGTTGACTACTCCTTCCTGTCACTCTCACTGGCCCCAGTCTCACTGGCAGAGGGTGACAAGGCCACCCTAGAATCTCTGGGAAGACCACGACATCGCTCGCCTCAGCCCTACCATAGAGGCCGGAGAGGGAACTGAAAAGCACTAAGGGCTCATTAGAAAAGCTGCACCTCACAGATCACTCATCTTCTCACTCTGAGGGAGTCAGGCTCGATTTCTTTTCCATTGTACAAAAATCAGTAAAGAAAAGAGAGTTCTCAACTCTGCTGGGGAAAGCAAGTGGCAGGACAGCATGGAAGATGACCGAGTAGCTCTGGCAAAGGCTGTGGCAGTTGATGAACATGCACAGAGCTGCATACCTTGGCACCATCAGGCACAATAAGCAGCTCAGGGCAGTAGCAGGCAGCAAGGGTGGGCAAGGGGGCAAAGCAAACTTCTGATCGGCACATGTACGAGCGATCTGAGGTACCTCACTCTCCTTACCATGAGTGAAGATGGAGTGGGAAATGAGAAATGGATCCCTTAGGGATGGTGCTGTTGAAATTCACCACAGAGAAGACCCGGAACATCCAGGGAGTTTTCTTTATAGGAGGAAGGCCATTATTAGCAGCATCATAATGAATGCTTATTGGGCATTTGCTTTGGCCCAGGCACTGTGCTACGCCCTTTGCATGCATTATCTCTCCAATCCCTGCAACACCACTATGTGTGGCAGATACTGCACTTCCCTAAAAGGGTATGGCTATATTACAAATGAGGGAAAGGAGCCCCTTGGAAAGTTAAGGATCTTGCCCAAAATCATATAACTGGCACATGGCAGAGTAAAGACTGGTCTTTGGGTCTGTTTTACTTCAAAACTGGCCTCTTTAGACAATGCTAAAGTTCTCCAGCAGCCTTGCCTTGACTCTCTCCTGAGGAATATCATGTATATTTATATGTGTGCATCATTCACACAACAAAGATCTATGAGGACCTGCTATGTGCCAGGCTCAGTGCTCAGTGTAGGGAAACATTTCTGGACAAAAATTGGCAGAGTCCCGGTCCTTTTGGAGCTTTCATTCTAATGGAGGAGATAGGCATTAATCAAACAGTTGCATGAATAAATGCAAAATTGTAACTGTGATAAATTTTATGTAGGATTTTAAAGCAGTTGACAGGGGCATTGCTTAGTCTGAGGGTTTCCTACAAAAAGGACCAGTGAATGGACTATGGAAGAATTAGTAGAAAATAACTAGATTAAAAGTGGTGTTGAGAAAAGCATTTCATTTTATACTAAATCCCTCGGTGGGGGAGGATTAGGGGAGAGAACAGTACCCTTCAAATGAAGTAAAATGGGAAGAGGCTATTACCGTGACTACAGAGTGAGAGATAAAGGGTCTATGAAAGATTTTTGAAAAGGAGAATCTTGCATGTTTCAAAGTTGATGGGAAGACTTCAGTAATAATAATGGCCAACGTTTATCATTCTGGTCATATGCAAGACACTATTCTAAATGCTTTACATATATTAACTCATTTAATCCTTCTTATAAACCTCTGAGGACAAAATACTGTAGTCTTATTTTTCTCATTACACAGATAAGGAAATGGAAGCACAGAGTTTAAGTAATGGTCCAGATAGTACATGTCCGAGATCCTGGGTTCTTGGCCTTAACCAATATGGAGTCCTACTTCTATCTCCTATAAAGAAGGAAATGAATATATTAGAGAAAGTTTTATTAATGAGTTAAGATGGTAGTACTTAAATACCAGTGTAGGAAGAATCAATAAAGGTGCTCATTAAAATTCAGATTCCTGTGCCTTATCCATCCCCTAGTTTCTAAAACAATAGATCCAGCCTTTTTTATTCTCAGTCCAGATGATTCTGATGCAAGTGCGCCAGGGTTAAAGCTTAAAGAATTACTGCTTTGCTTAACAACTCGGCAGGATGGGTACACATGTAGTGGTCGGTATGGTTGGTAGAGGAGCCTGGGAGAGTTTCCCTCTGATGGCTCCTATCTATCTTGTGAAGGATAGTATAGCACACACAAATGATACGAGATAAACGTTGGTGTCACCTGAAAGACTCTCATCAACGAGGAAAGGACTGAAAACAACCCACTGCCTCAGGGGATCGCTCCATTACTTGTCCACTTTTGTCCCAAGAGTGGCCTGAAAAGGCTTTATGTCTTACTCCTCAAGCAATAGCAGGAGTGAGTGCATATCTCAAAAGAGCAATAGAAAGGCCAGGTAATTAAGGAAATGGTAGACGAAGAGTGGAGATAAACTGTCTGGAAAGGATGCTGCAGGCTAGAAGTCCTATAAGAGGAAACCAATGAGATCCACTAGAGGAAAAGACATATTGATGTCTAAAAGGGAGATGAACAGGAGACTTGATTTATTTACAGTGTCCTTGTTTAAAACATTTTTATCCCAGAATTATTTCCAAGAACTTCTTACCGGCCTCCCAGTACACTGAGATTCAAATCTGAAAAGTCAGCAGGGACCACGGGGAACATCTGTGGTCTTCAACTTACACAGCTAATGGCCTTTCCTCAACTCTTACATCACCAGGGAACACAAGCCAACACAGGCTGTAAGGATGTAACCAGCTGCAGGGAAAACATTCATCGTCAGGGACAACTGTTCAACTTCTGAGTATTCAGCTATGGAGGAAAGAAAATTCTACTTAATGGAGATATCAAAAGTTGACTTGTCTTAGTTCTTTCCTATGTCCTTCTCGTTGCCTATTTCTGTCACTCCCAAGCAGCAAATCTACCCCTGGAGTCAGATATGAAGTTCAGGAAACTCCCGACGATTTCTGTATTTAGAAATTTGTAGTCCACATATAACACAAGTGCTTTGTTTAGCTAACAATTTCCACTGCCTACTCTTCATCGTCCATAAATAACTTGTCCGGCACCTTTAACTGAGGAGAGAGACCTACCTTGAGTTTAACTTTGTCTGTCTGTAGCCTGGTACCATGAACCGAACTAGTCAACATTCAGGTGTTTAGAAGGGAAATAAGATTTCTTGTCTCCGGTTTCGAATGTAGGGAACCTGGAAGTCTCCATTACATCTTAGCAACAGACAAAATTCTAAACAGGTTTTAAAAAACCAACAATTCTTGGATCTGTAAGAAAAGGGAGGACACAGGGAAACTGCTGTCTCAAGATTGAGAAATAGACAAGGAAACAGGGAGTCACCACCTACAGGAGCAGAAACCACCCTAGGAAACCTGAACTGCAATTTACAAATTGCAGGAGGTTCAGTGTGGATGGCTCTGAGAATTAAAAACTTTAGAAGGACCCTCTCATAGGGGCTCCCCACACCATTGTTAGAAGTAAAAGAGGCACCTCCTCTCCTATGAATATGTACTGGGTGCAAAATGTAGCATGCCTGTCTCCAACGCCTCATGAGTTTTGGGAGAAGAAAGGATAATCCACTGATTAAATTGAACTGGAAACAGAACTTCCCCAGGTATCCAGGAAGAATGTCCATGAACTCAGGCCAAACCAAAGCTGCCAGTCCTGGCCTCCTGGGCAGCCAGCCCACCCTTTAGGAAGTGCCTCAGACAGGGCTCTGCTGTGTTTCTCCAGCGAAGAAACTCCTGCAGGTCCCTGTGTCTCCGGGCCTGCCACCGCCAAAATAGTCAGAGCTCAGCTGTCTGTGCCCCTCATCCCATCCAGGGGAAGAGTCAGAAATTCCTATTTAAACAACCAGTGTTAATGGAAAAACAGGAGTAAGAGGAAAATTACAGGACAGCCCAAAGGGTTATGGAAAATCACTTAAAAATACATATTCATAATACATAATGTACCTACACATATAATATAAATATATACCTAATACAAAATATACACAATGTATTAAAAGACAAGGTCTCCAGAAGATACCCAGCCATGTAATATGAAAATTAGAGACATTTATAGGAGAAGATACAAGATACAAGAAACATTGTACATAGGACAATATTGCCTCAGTCCCCTTCAAAGTAGGCACCCTGGGACCTCACACAGTTCTCCCAATTGCCATGAACTGCCTCATTGTATTTTCCTGAATCTCATCGACAGTCTGAAATCTCTTCCCTTTCAAAGGTGATTTTAGTTTTGGGAAAAGCCAGAAGTTGCAGGGCACCAAATCTGGGCTGTAGGGGGGCTGAGTCACCTGGGTGGATTTCATGTTTCTCCAAAAAACGCTGCACAAGACATGATGCATGAGCAGGCATATTGTCATGATGAAGCTGCCAATCACCAGTTGCCCATAGCTGTGGCCTTCTGATTCATCCAAATAGTTTCTGCGGATGAATGTTCAAGCTCAATGCAAAATCTGATGCAGATTCATTGTTCTACTCACTCAATCATTTTGAGTGTGACAACCACACAGTACACATGCTCACTCAACAGCATCTACTGCCCCCACTGACTAGTACAGTGAAGTCATCATTGTTCATGCATGCACATTCCAATCCACTCTCCTTCGCTGCCAGGGTACATCGATGTCATGCAAACCATTCTTGTTATGTTAATAATGACTGGACTTTTTCTGGGCAGACTTTATATATATATACATATATGCATGCACATGTATATGTATATATGTGGGTGTGAATAATTATATATAATATATATATTTATACACACACACGTAAAATATTGCCCTCTCTTCCACCTAACACATACTGGCTTTTATTTCACAGTGCTTCAAAGCATAACCAAAAGATTCAAGAGAATTAAAATTAAAAACACAGAACAGATTTTAGTAGGATGGGTGGTTGTCGAAACTTGATTTGTAAGGCCAGTCTTAAAAGCTGATCCAGCCCACGGTAAATGGGTGACTGAGGAAAGAAATGATTTGGCGATAGCTTCCAACATCCTTCCATCTCCAAACATACAAGTTCAACAACCCACGCTGTTCCCTTATTCTTCCTCCAAATAGGAAGAAACACTTCTGGTAAGACATCTGTTTTAGCTCCCAAATGCCCTCAGAACGCACTGAACAGCATGGGACCGCGTGCTGAGAGGAAACTAGGGTGGGGAGGAACATGCCCGGGACCACTTGGGTGGTGGGCAGCTCCTTCTGTGACCAAGGAGAGCACCTGGCTTTTGAAATTTAGAAAACTTTATCCATGGCACACTGATTTTTTTACAATGTTAAGAGATGTGCAAAGGATAAAGTTCCCTCCACAAAGAAAAAGGGTCGAGGCAGGAGATACAGATGTGTGCATTTTCCTGTCATCACAAATAATCCCCTAGTGATAGAGCAGTCTGTAGTCCTACACCAGAAAAGAGACACCTCTGCTTTCTTCACAATAAAAACATTGCTGGAAGTGTGTTTGTGAAGTGTAAGTCTCCTTAGCTGATCGAAAGAGCCTTTTTACAACCAGAGACGGGCGTCGCCTGTCCCAAAGCAAACATGACGAGCACACTGCGGTTCTGCCAGTTTTTCTGTTATTTTCTATCTCAGAGGCACCCGACCTGACTTCTGTCTTTACTGGCTGGACTACTGTCAAAATGCTAGAACCCACATTTAACTAAAGGTAAAAATCACCAATGCAAATAGCTGGTATTTAAGCAATTCTAAATAAAGGGCTTCTCCCATGGGATCATATGCTAGGAGCTCAATAGGACCTAACTGAAGCCAGCTGAAAATAGAGAACAAAAAAGGCCTTGGCTACTGCAGTGCTCATTGATGCCCCTGTCCCCTGTCGGGCACTCGATACTCGCAGCAGCCTGCCCGCACCTCCCTCTCCAGGCACCACACACATTTCTTCACATCAGGTCATATCAAGCTTCTTGCTTTCTATTCACCATGAATTTATTGCCTCACTGGTTTTTTTTTGACCTGTCTCTCTATGCTCACCACTGAGATTCTAACCAGTGTGAAGAACTTGCCTCCTTGAAAACTTGAGACTTTAGACCACTGGATTTTCCCTTATCAGACTTCCATTGTACTGTCTCTTGCATACAATTAATTGATCCTTCAAGCAGTTCTGTTCCCTAGTTATCAGTACTATACAACCAATTGTCCCCCTCAAATACAATATACCACAGGTGGCAAACACAAGGCCCATGGGCCGAATCCAGCCCTCTCCCTTGTTTGATCCAGCCCAGCACCTTGTTTCTACCCAATGCTGAGCTCTTACTTAACTGTTAAGGCGTAGTTACATTTGTACAGTCCTAACATTACATTCAGCCCTTTGAAGGCAACCGAGAGGCTGATGTGGCCCCAAGTGAAAATGAGTTTGACACACCTGCAATATACTATACTATACAAGCAATTGCTTCCTCAAATATATGTAAATAAATATGTCAACAAAGAATGTTATATGTGATATTTAAAAAAACACGTTAATGGATAAAGAAAGATGGGGGTGGCAGTGAAATTGTAGGTGGGTGATCAGGGAAGACATCCTTACTTAAGCAGGATACATTTGAAATGAACAAAGAGAGCCAGTGGTGAAAAAGGCTGGGAAGGGAAATGAGGAGAAATCCAGAGAGCAAATCAAAAATGTCTGAGAGGAAACTAGCTAGTGCTCCTTACAGGAACAAAAAGAAAGCCAGTGCATCAGATGGAGAAAGCAGTAGTGATGACTTCAGAAAAGAAGGCAGTGGGAGATGGTGTGGGTCCGTGCTGGCCAGAAAAAGAGTTTGGGTGTCATTCTAAAAACAGCACAAAACCTCTGGAGGACTTAAATCCCAAGGAAGGAATTTTAGCTGGTTTATGTTTTCAGTAGATCTCTCTGTTCATGGTGTGGAAAACAGACTGCAGGAAGGGAAGGCCAGAGCCTAGAAGCTGATCTGTTGAGAGTCCAAGTGAAAGCCCCAGGGTGGTAGCCTTGAAGAAGTAGTCCAACTGGTGACGTCTTCTGAAGAGAGATGGCAAGATTTGGTGTTGGACTGAACACAGGTTATAAGTAAAATAGATTTATCAACAATAATTGCTAGATTTTGGGCCTAAGCCACTGGACATCATGCAGCCTTGATGGACCAGTGTTTCTATTACATCTTAGTCAATAAACATTATCATTATCTATCAACCACTGAATGCCTACTATGTATTGTTTTAGCCATTATTTATAATTGCTACATAAGCCTGGAAGGTAAGTATTGTGACCAGTATTTAAGAGATAAGGAAAATGAGCCTCAAAAGCTTAACTAACTTATCCCAAATCACACAGCTAAGGTAGTTTTCAAGTAACACCCAACATACTGTCTCTATCCAGTTACAACCCCCTTTACTGCCCACTGGCTGCTAGATGGGCATTAACACTGAAGTACCTCCTTCCACTGTGTAGGCAAAGAAAAGAGACTGGGCAGAGAGACACAAAAGTGAACTTCACTTCTGTCTAGATGGTGGGATTATGTCCGGTTTTTTGTGTTTATTTACTTACATATTTCTGGGAAGTATTTTCTGTTTTTTATTTTTGTTTTTTGTTACATTTTCTATAAAGAAAATTCAGTAAGCTAAAGCCAGGTCTGTAGACAACCAAATTCAAATTCCAGCTCTATACACTAATAGTTATACAAGGGGGGACACAAAAAAATGAAATCTATTTATAAAAAATTGTGTATTTATTTTTACACATTTAAACTTCAGTCACCTTCAAAGTACCTCCATTTGATGCAATACACCTTTCGAGATGTTTTTCCCATTGCTCAAAACAGTATTTGAATTAATCGATTTTGATGCCTTTTATTGCTTCTGCCATTTTTTGTTTCACCTCTTTCACATCAGCAAGATGTTTCCTTCAAGGACTTTCTTCATCCAGGGAAACAAAAAAAGTCAGATTGGGTGAATAAGGGGGGTGGGGCATGGGGGTCAGGCCATTTTTTGTCAAAAACTGCCAAACACTCAGTGTGGTGTGGGCAGGTACACTCATAAATCACCCATCATGAAATGGGCATTTACCTTGAAAGAGTCTTCAAAAAAATTTTGCTGAAGCTAACACGGCCTCTCACAACAATGCCAGCTGGTACACTGATACAGATGGCTTCCTAGAATACTCACATAGTGGAAGAAGCCTGTACTACAAGGGGCCTGCCCCCCAGAAGATGATTCTGATTTTTTTTGCATCCCCCCCTTGTATACCCTTCAGCAAGTTTCTTAGCTGCTAAGTGTTCATTTATTTGTCTGTAAAGTGGGTGCAATAATATTTACCCTGGAGTTGTGTGAGGATTCAAATGAGAAATGTAGGAAGCATTTAACATAATATCTGGCAAATAGCAAACACTCAATAAATAAATGGTGTTTATAGTATTTCAAAGATAGTTTTCAAAAGTGGGCACCAGGACACAAACAAACAGTTATCCAAATCAGTATTTTATTCTCTGTAATTTATTTCTACCTCAGTAGATGAGGCAACTCTGACAACAGAAAGTGACGTGCCTCATAGCCATGATAAATTAGAGCCAGGACAAGAATTCTCACTTCCCAACTCCCTGAACACATCCTCTAAATCACCAGATGTCTTGGATGTCATGTATTTTTTAAACTGCTACCCAGTGCATTGCTTCTGGATTCTGTAGGCATCCAAACCATAGCTTCTACAGACTGGCTACATTCCAATGCGTAGACTATAAAGTCATGTAACCATGCTCAGGGAAGATTTCTACATCAAAGTTCTACTAAGAATACACACTGCTGAAAAATCTATTGCTAGCAGAAAAATTGTCAATGTGACTTAAGGAGATATTTTCATTCGGAACATCTACAATCTGATCATTTGTGTGTCTTAAAAGAATTATGTTTTCTAATTAACTTTATCAAGTCACAAAAAATAAAAAAAAGTTGGAAATATGCAACACAGAGATCACTTGTAAAGGCAAAAATAATCCCCGTGAGGTAATCATTAGAATGGGAAGCAGTTCTGGTTAATTATCAAAATCACCTGAATAATTTACTAAAAATTATAGGTTTCTCCAAATCCAAATTCTCAGAGATTTTGGTTTAGCAGATCTGGGGTGTAGTCTAAGAATAAATATTTTTAAACTGACTATTAGCAACCAGGGAAATGCAAATCAAAATCATAACGAGAGCTGTAATAAAAAAGGTAAGTGTTGATGAAGATACGAAGGAACTGGAATCCCTATACGCCGCTAGCAGAAATGCAAAATGGTACTGCAGCTTTGGAAAACATTCTAACTACTCCTCAAAAGTTTAAAAATAGAGTCACCATATGACCCAGTAATTTTACTCCTCAGTACATACACACACAAAAATTGCAAACATATGCCCAGACAACTTCTGTATGCTTATTCATAGCAGCATTATTAACAACATTAGGAAAATCCGAATGTCCATCAAACAATGAATTGATTAATAAAATGTGATCTATTCATACAATAGAATGTCATTTGCCCATAAAAAGTAAGGAAGCACTAATACATGTTGCCCCATAGATGAATCTTATAAACAGTGCGCTAAGTGAAAGAAGCCAGTCACAAAAGACCACATGTTGTTTGGTTCCATTTATATGAAACAGCCAGAATGGACAAATATGTAGAGACAGTAAGCAGTTTAGTGGTTGACTAAAATTGGGAGAGCAGGGCAATACACTACTAACGGGCACAAAGTTTTTTGGTAGGATAATTAAAATATTCTAAAACTGCTTACAAGTAATGGTTGCACACCTCTGAGAATGTACTAAGGCCATTGAATTGTACAAGTTAAATGAGTGGATTGTATGGCATATGAATTATAGCTCAATAAAACTATTACATATTTTTTAAAGGTTGTGCAGATGATTTGGATGTATAGACATTGTTTGAATAAGATTGTTCTAAATCCTGGATATTCTAAGTGTGGTCCATGAACCAGCAGTATCTACAGGATTCAAAGACTTGTTAAAAGGCAGGCTCCGTACTGGCCGGGCGGCTCAGTTGGTTGCCATGTCCTCCCGTACACCAAAAGTCTGAGGCTTCCACCCCCAGCCAGGGTGCACTGGAGGCAACTGATAAATTTTGTCTTTTCACATGGCTGTTTCTCTCTCTTTGTCTTTCTCTCCCATTTTCTCTTTCTAAAATCAATAAACATATCTTCAGGTGAGGATTTTTTAAAAACAAGCCTTGACTGGTGTGTCTCAGTGGGTTGAGCAACATCCTGCAAACCTAAGATAAAGGTAGCCAGTTTGACCTTTAGGTCAGGGCACATGCCTGGGTTGCAGGCCAGGTCCCTGGTTGGGGGCATGCAAGAGGCTACGAAGAGCTCTTTCTCTCTCTCTCTTTTTCTCTCTCTTCTCCTCTCTCTAAAAATAAATAAAATCTTTAAAATTAAAAAAAAAAAGAAGAAAAATGCAAGCTCTTACTGTTGGGGTGGAACTTGATATTCTGCATTTTAATGTGAACCCTAGTTGCTTGAAGTTCACACTAAGTTTGAGAAGCACCAATTTAAGGTACTATTTAGGACCTTCTCAGAACATGTCTGTTTAATCCCAAATAATCAGACCAAAGGCTTTGACATCCTAATGCCTGAACTGGATGAGCAGGCTGGCATCAAGAGTTTGTTCAATTGTGAGAAAATTCACTAAAACACTCTTGGAGAAAATTTCAAAGAGAAAATCTTCATTAAAAAAGTCTCCTCAGTATGTTGAATGAGTTTTAAATAGTATTACGAGAATCTCACTGGTGAACATAAAAGTTTCAGATTTTAGTGAAGGGGAGAAGAGGATTATGTTAACCAGAGAGTCAGTCAGAGCCCAGGTATAGAGGTTTTGGTAGTTACAGTTGAGAAGAAGGTGCATGTTTGCACAATCTGACATGTAAGATGAATCCTTCTCCCATTGTTTTTGTTTGGCGTTACTTATCTTAATGAAAAATGATGATGTTTTTACACTGTCACAAAAGAACTGTAACTTTTCTTTCACAATCTATGTAGATTGGGTCATCTCTTATGGTTTATCTTACCTCCAACAGTTAGGTTTCCTTTTATTTATTATTTCTTTTTTTTCAGCGTTATTGAAGGCATTATGCTCAATGAAATAAGCCAGACATAAAAAGACAAATACTATATAATCTCACTTATATGTGGAATCTAAAACTGTTAAACTCAGAACAGGAGAGGAGGGTGCATTTTAAAAGTTTAATTCTGCATCACTGAGATTTTATGTTGAACCCTAGGGGCCGTGTTTTCAAGTAGACAGACACAGCACAGTCACTTGCCACTCCAATTAACACTTCAGGGTCAATGTAATTCAAACACAGGCCATTATGCACCACGCAAAATTGTAAAAGCCACAAAACATTGCAATATAGGGCCATTTTTATGTTCTTAATCTATTCACAGTGGCTGTATTGTATAGTTATTAGATAAATAGTTGATAGACCAACTTAGTTTGACTCTCAGGAATACTATTTAATAGCTTTATAGTCTATACAGGCTACTTAAGCATTTTAAGCCTTGGTGTCCTTTTCTTTAAATAGCTATAATAGCTTTGTAAAATTGTGTTGGAAAGAAGATGGCATAAAGCACATAATGTATTTAATACACTTCTTTCTATTGTTTTTATTTTTATCATTGACACTATTACAGATGTGCCCATTTCCCCCCACCACCCCTCTACCCAACCCCCCCTCCCTCAGGCAGTCCCCACACCATTGTCCATGTCCATGGATCATGTGTACGATGTCCTTTGGCTAATCCTTTCACCTTCTTTCATCAGTCCCCCACCTCATTCCTCTCTGACAGCTGTAATATACTTCTTAGAACATAGTAAGCTCTCAATGTTAGCTATTATTACCAAGATTCTAAAACAGGGATATCAGCAATGTTTGACAGTATATGTGCTCTTAAACCATTTTATAATTTGACTACAATTCAGTTTAAAAAGATGAAATGTATTTACTGTAAAATTTGACAATGTAAAAGGCAAAAATGGATCTGAATATACAGCTAGAGGACATCGAATGAGATACCTGAAAGCGTGAGTTAAAGTCACTTACCAGGAAAGGGAATAGTTGGCCTATGTCTACCTCGTATGTCGATTGGACAAGTAAGTTGTCAATAAAAGTTCCTGTTAGGGGTTCATGGGTGGAACTGTATTCCCCTCAGAATTCTTATGTTGAAGTCCTAACCCCTACTGCTTTCAGAAAGTGAGCTTATTTGAATATAATGTTGTCTTAGATGTAATTAGTTAAGAGAAGGTCATACTGGAGTAGGATAGGACACTAATCCATATAACTGGTGTTCTTATAAAAAAGGGAGGAAGAATTTGGACACAGATATCACACATAAAGAGAACACTATGTGAAGGTGAAGGCAAAGACCTGGATGATGCTTCTATAAGCCAAAGAATTTCAAAGAGTGCCAGTAAATCTCTTGAAGAAGCTAGGTGAGAGGCATGGAACAGATTCTCTCTCACAGCCTTCAAAAGGAAACAACCCTACCAACATCTGATCTCGGACTTCAAGGTTCCAGAACTGCGAGACAACAAACTTCTGTTGTGTTAGGTGTCTGGTTGGTGGTGGTGTGTTATGGCAACCCTTGGAAACTAATATAGTGCCAAATAAGTGGCTTGGTAACAAATCCTGCAGTCCAATGGGTCTACATATTTAGCATAACTTCACATCACCTGGAGGGCTCCTTAAAACCTATATAGCTGGGAGTCACCTCCAGAGTTTCTACTTCAGAATATCTCGGGTGAGGTGGGAGAATTTATGTCTCTCATAGATTCTCAGAGAAAAGGTATCCCTGAGGGATGGACACTGGGGGTCAAAAACTGGCCACCAGCTAGAGAACACAAGTTCTAGAGTGCTACGTCCTCACAAAATCTCCAAGTTTTCTACACTTTGTTCTTCCCAAACCTCATTCTTATAACAAAATGAGGGAACCACTTTATTTTTAATCAATTGAAAATGTTATTTTTCACCATAATAATGGATTGATTCAGCTGTATCAAATCAGTCAAGATTTGGAACTGCTACTTTAGATCATTAAAAAAGAATTTGCCAAAGTGTTTCCTAAACTCTTAGAAGCTGAAGTTTAAAACTTTAGGGTGCATCAGAATTACCTCAGAGATCTAAGACTGACACTAGATTTACTGAAGCAGAATTTCTGTGGGTGAGAGCAAAGCAACTGAACTCTTAACTGGCTTTTCAGGTAATTCTGATGAACGCCAAAGTCTAAAAAGTATTGGGTTAGTCTTAGAGTATGTCATAAAATCCACCCAACTTTTTTCTTACATGCAAATGAACTTGTCTTTATACCGGTGTGTAGCTCTGCAGTATCGTGAAGTACAGGGAAATGGACATGAGCTTTGCACTCAGCCTGACTTGGGTTCATGTCCTACCTCTGTTCAGGAGCTGAATGACTTTGAATAAGTTATACAGGGTCTCTGAGTCACAGTTTATTCATCGATCCCATGGGGCCAGCCACACTCTTTCTCTAATTAGTTGAGAATTAGCAGATGTATATATACATATACATATATATATACACACACACACATATATACATACTAACTTTAAAAAACTTAATTAAAAACTAACAGATATGTATTAGAAATAAAAGACATTATCTGCAATGCTTCTGGGAACTGTAACTGTTATCATCAGCTCTTGAGAGAGTTTCAATAAATAACAGCAGAATCCCTTATATTTACAAAGTTTCACAAACACTAATTAGCAGGCTCTTCCAAGTATCTCACAGTACCTAGCATACAGTAGGTACTAGTAAACATTAGCTTATTGTAACAAAGTAATACCTTCTAAGATAGGTGATAAAACTCAGAATTTGGACCCAGAGTGCCTGAGTTTAAAGCTTGGCTTTGCT
This sequence comes from Trachops cirrhosus, assembly GCA_028533065.1. Classification (NCBI taxonomy): domain Eukaryota; kingdom Metazoa; phylum Chordata; class Mammalia; order Chiroptera; family Phyllostomidae; genus Trachops; species Trachops cirrhosus. Next base: position 74,166,494 of record CM052539.1, read on the forward strand.
ACTTAACCTCTCTCTGACTAAATTTCCCCATTTCTAGCATGGTAATAACAGAAACTACAATCACAGACATGCCAGATATACCCAATGAGTTGGTATATGGCACTATATAAAGGCTTGCTTTATCCTTCTTCTTCCTATTAATATTATTATTAAGCGTGGCACTATTAAGAGGATTCCAATAAGAGGCTCGTGGCAAGAAACAGGGAAACCATTTTAGAAAAAAATGACTTTTGAATTATTCTCATAAAGAGAAATAAAAATCAACCTTGCATTACCACACACTAGAATTTTTTTAGTTATTACATAACCAGCCAGGAAAAGTGATCATGAAATTAAAGCCTCTAACAAGACTGATGTGTGTTGGTGATCACCGCTGGCAACTTGTGCCTCAAAATTACATTTTAAAATAAATCAAAATAATGAGGGTCAGGGAGCAGAAGTGACGAAAACTGTCTTTGTTGACCCAGCAACCACCGTGTTATTTCCTCTCTATTTGGTTTGAGCCGGGACTGTGTGACACATGGACGAATACTCAAGAGTTACCTTAATAACCAGATTCCTTTGAGCACAGCAGAGGCCTGGTTTAAAATTATTCATTACAGCATGATTTGGGAAACATTACAAGTTCTCCCAAATATTGGAGCCATTGGGACTCGCCTGGATTAAATAAGAAAGTATAAGGGAAATTCTTACTGTACCAGGCACATGAGGAATATTCAATGAAAGTTAATAGATTCTGAAGGAAATCACACAACAGGGAAAATTCCTACCTATGTTAAGAACCAAGCAATATAACAGAAATAAATGGAGTCAAGGGTACAAAAAAATTATTAAGAAGGGAATAGAAAGGAGGTTAATGGATGTCATTGATTTTCTTTTTTGTTTGTTTTTCTTAAATTAGTTTATTGTTGTTCAAGTACAGTAGTCTTCATTTACTGCCCAACACTCCCCAGCCACCCCAACCATCCCAGCTTTACCTAGAGCACCCTCTGAAGGGGAAATGGGCTATGGGTAAATCCCAGGTTTTGCTCAGTTTATGCCTTTCATCCAGGAGCTACATAAGAGCCTGGGACGAGGGACCCTGAACCTGAGCTGAGTGAATGAATGATCTCGGGGAAGATGTGTGGGCTTCCTTTCCCACCAACTGAAAATGTGGTTCCTACTGAACCCAGCTGACCTGAGTTTGGTTCCTGGTTTTGTCATTCACTCCATACTGTTTCAGGCGAGTTTGCCTCTCAAACTTTCCATTTCCCTGTCACTAAAATGGGGATAGTAATAGTAGGTACCTCAAAGGGTTTTCATTCATTGGACACAGTTTTTGAGTGCTCACTTTGTGCTGGGTAGTATTTGTGGCCTTGGGAACACAGTGGTGGACAAAATCTATCCCACTGTTAGACCACAACTTGGCATTGAGGTTCTGGCTGGGGAGACAGTGGCAGACAGCAGAACCCTTGCGTGCTCTGGGCCCCACTCAAAGCCAGCAACTTCTTGGGTGATGTAGCAACTCAAATCAGGCAAATAGTGCCCCCATTCCTTGGAGTCATGTCTCTTTCTTAGTTGCAGAAATGGAGAACTTAACCTTAGAAGAGTTACCGTGGCATGCCTCAGACCATCGCACACCCAGAAATTGCAGGGAGGAGAGAGCCCCTGAATCGTGGGATTTACTTCCTACCTCTTAGCAGACAAATGTCTTACCAAGCGGCAAGAGGAAGTGCTACTTCCTGCTCACTGGATCCAGTCGGTGTAATAACATCAGTATAACGGTCTGCTGCAAGGTGGCGTAAACGGGTTCAGACTCCATTGTGGCTCAGCGGGGGGTATTTAATGATACATGTGCAAAAGGTGCCTAACACAGCTCAAGGCCAGAGCAACTCCTTGACAAATGTTTCCTGTTGTTACTCTACTCAAAATACCAGATCCTGTAAATCAGGATTCTAGGCAGGGGTGAGAGGTTGCAGCTCAGAAAAGCTCCTCATGGAATTGGCTTCTTTTCTACAAACAGCTCTGGTTTTTCTTCTCCTTATTTACCATCAAATTGTTTTTCACAAGGTATGAATGAACGTTTTACGCTACATCCCCATAAATATTTCTCAAATTAAAGCACAATTTAATTGCATCTCAGCAATGCTCCCTTGTGACCGCGCCATTAGGCTTAATGAATAATTCATCAGCTTCCTGGGGTGCATTCCGCTCCTCTGAAGAACAAGAAGAAATAAAGCAATGTTTGCCTTCCAGGTCCTGCTTTTTCCTCATCGCAAATGCACACGCAGGGCGGCCTGGCAGGTTGAGAGGTGCCTCAGGAGCGCAGGCGGGGGAGGTGTGGGACACCCACGTCAAGGTTAGGCTCAACCTGCTCCATACCACCTCGTCCTGGCACAGGAAGGTTGTCTGGGGGCCTCTGCCCGCCCGGGACTCTGGAAATGCAGCTGCCTAGCAGGCGTCGCAATTTAACCCGTGCCTGGCAGAATGTAAAATAGACCGCAAGCTCCAGGCCAGGGACAGGCAGAGGGGACTTTGCTCAACCAACAGCAGAAAAAGGGAGACAGCTTCTGTCCACAGGTTGCAACTGCCGGGCGCCAGAGGGTCCTGCAGCCAGAAGTCTCCTTTCTCCCAGGGGAGCTGTGGGGGACGGGGAGAGAGGCAATGATGAAAGAACTTTTTATCTTTCTGCAATCTTTCATGTATCCAAGGGCATCACCCATTTGGCAACAGCGCGAGAGTCAGAGGCATATGTCCATCTGATTTATTGCTTTTTAACTGTTTCCATTAAAGGCTAAGAAAACCCTTTCACTGTGACTTCCTCCCCCATACCGGAAAGGAAGCCCGTAAAACTGCCTATAAGACCCTAAATGTACCCCAGATGGAGAAGATGGCATGGGTTTTGGCTCTGCACACCAGATCCTGCCTGCTCCTTCACGTTAAAATCATAATAGCTGTCATTTGTACAGAGTCAACTTTGTGTCTACAAAGATTACTTTACCTACTACTCATAAGGAAAATACTATTAATATCACCACTTTACAGACAGCAACTCTGAGGCTTGCAGGGAGAAGTGAGCCAACCTACCTAAAGCCACAAAGCAATGAGGGTGAGTTTGAAACTCAGGCCATCTAATTCCAGAACCAGAATTCTCAAATTTCCATATTCTTCACCTCGCCCCCATGCCCCCCTTTCTTTGCTTGGTAGTTACTCTTTTCAATAATTATTTTCTATTTAAAGTTTAACCCAAACGTGTGCTTTAATATACATAAATGACAAGTCCTTTGTCTTTTTTTTTTTTGCTTTGGTGAAAAAGTGAATGCACGGGAATCCCTAACTTTCGTTCTTTTGCTCTTTTAAGTTTCTCTGGCTTTTTGAAACATTTTCTTGGAGATACTTGTAATACCACAGCAAAAACACCAACACGATCTACCTTACCAAGATACTTAGTAAAATCATATGGAAAAACTGGTGCATTGGGTTATAGCCAGCATTGCAATGAAGGGAATTTTGCAGTAAAGCGAGTGACACAAATTTTTTGGTTTCCCAGTACATATAAAATGCATGTTTACACCATACTGGAGTTTATTAACTGTGAAATAGCATTGTCTTAAGAAAAAATGTATATGAAGTAATGTTAAAATACTTTATTACAAAAAAAAAAAACCCTCTCATCCTAGCCTTCAGCAAGTCATGATCTTTTAACCAGTGGCAACCTGGATATAGATGAAAGTGCAGTTTCCGGGAAGGGCAACAAAGTGAGCTATACTAGTAGTGGAAACCTCTGAAATTGAAGTCAGATATCTGGGTTTTAGTGCTGCCTCTGGTCCCTGCTATCTGGGTCACCCAGGTATGTCACCTAACTCTCTGAACTTAGTTTCCTTATCTGGAAAGTGGGGGGAAACTATAATATCTAGTCACAAGCATTATTTTGAGGATCACATATGGTAAGGTGTGTGCAAGTGCTCTGCTCTCTATACAACCCTTCCTTCTGCTGCCTTTTATCAGTGCTGTGTAACCAAGGGAAGGCAGTGGCAGTGTGAGGGTTCAGGGAACTGATACAGGTAAAGCTGCTGCTACGAGAAAAGCAGAACACCTTTTCTCCCTTCTCCTGGCACCCTCTTTTCCCAGGACCAGCTCTGGCAACTCCTTAGCTAGCCCTTTTTTCTCAGCAATCCTGAAGGGCCAGCTTAGCAGAAGGTCACATTTTAGTTACCACAGTTTTAAAACTCAGCACTAAATTATAACCTATCTTCCTCATTTCCTCAACACAAGCAACCTACAAATGAGTAACAGAACATGAACATTGTCAGTTCATCGGTGACATGAACAGAAAATGTGCTCCTTGATTGAGCAGAAAAGCCAAATTTAGGGGTGGGGGGGTCCTATGCATGGCCATCCGTATCCATAATTACAATTGTAAAGGAGGCACACAATGAAATTATGTCTTTATGGGTTACCTTGTTATAGGTAGGTTGAAAAAAAAGAAAAGGAAAATAAAAAACAAAGACAGTTAAAACTTCTGGAAATGATTATAGCCAAAGAGAATGAATGGCTCTCTTTTCAGTTTGTCTCTGGGAACAACTTTGACCTTTATTTCTTCATCACAGTCCTAGTCCCTACAGAAGAGTCACTGCATTGTCCTGAAAATCAATATCGAGCATCTGGCCATCTTTCCCCTTCCAACCCGCAGCATGAACAACTTGTGTGGCAGCCCTCAAATGCATCCATCTCCCCCTCTCTGGCACTCTTCTTCTTTCTAAGTCTCATTTTTCTCACTATTGCAAACTCCCCCACATTATGATCACATTGTTTTTGTGTCTGTTTCAAACAGGAAGGCCTTTCAAGACTTATTAGCACCCTCCAAGCCTACAGCCGGACAGTTCTCATGTCTTTTCTTTTTTGGACATGGCTATCTTTTTATTTTTTTATTTAAAAATTTTTTTACTCTTGACACTATTACAAATGTCACCCATTTCCTTCCCCTTTGCCCCATCCTCCCTGCTTTCACCATACTGTTGTGTGTGTCCATGGGCTATGCATATATGCATATATGTTCTTTTCACGGCTATCTTTTTAAGTGGAGGAATGAATAGAAAGAAATCAGGCAATTTGTGACACAAAACGCCAAGCAAAACAGGACAGGGTAGGGTAGAGACCTGGGGGAGAAAGCTTAAGGGCACCTGTTTGGCATAGCTTTGAACGAAAACATCCCCAAGTCTTCACGCTATGGGAAAATGGAGCATTTTCCAATTTTTACTCTATCCAGCACTTTACTCTGAGAAACAGAGAAAGAGAGAATGACTTGAGAGCAGAAGGGGCAGAAGAAGATGGGGCTCACAGGGTGGGCCACACTCTTTGACCCAGTTAGAGAGTGGGAGGGGAAGCAACAGCCGTAGACCTGCCTGCCTATGCTGGAGAACTGCCTGATGACCTGCTCTAGAGACTTTATTTTGTCTGGGCGGGCAGGGGGATGCCCAGCCTTCCTGAGATAGAACATTATCTACTCTTTTAGGATAATAGCCATGCTACAGTGATGCTATTTCCCGAGCAAAAGGTAAAACAAATAAGTTGCCCAAAGATTTTGCAAATTGGTAGGTATAATAGATTATATGATGCATCTTATATAAATATATTTATTGAAGATTAAATGATTTTATTAGGAAATAGTAAAATTGACTTTCCTTGAAACATCTTAAGCATATACGTGCTATGCCCATACTCATGATCACTGGTGCTCCCTTAGGCATGTGCCTGCCTGCACGCTCATGCATGCACACACACTCACACAAACATAGGCTTGCTATGTGTGTGTTTTGAAACCATTTATCCTGATCATGGAAGCATTTCATTCATGTCCTCTTGGGGAAAACTCTAATACCAAAGAAGGTTTTTATTAATGTACTTGTAACACCAGGCTGATGGGGAAGATGACCATACAAGGTTAAGGTTATGCTGACTTATAGACCGACTGGCTTGGCCTTCAAATCCCACAGTGTAGACGGTGGCACTGGGACTCATTGTTGGTTGAAGTCTAAATGAATACAAACTATTAAGTGTCTATTTCATTGACCCAGAAATTCCACCTTTAGAATAATGATTTTTAAAACAGCACTGTTTTCTGTATGAATATTGAAAACTTAAATGTTCATCAATAGGAGATTGGTTGAGTAATTTGTTATTTCCCCCAAAACATGATATAGATCCATATGTATTGACATATAGAGATGTTCACAAATATAGTTTAAGGGGAAATGGGGATGACAGACAATACATACATCATGATTGGATTTTATTTAATATAAATATGTACTTTGTATATAACCATACAAACATCCTGGTTATGCATAGAAAAAATCTACAACAAAATATTAATGGTTTTTTTTTCTGGTATGGTATGATTATACCTGATATTATTTTTTAAATATTTTATGTATTTACTTTTAGAGAAAGGAAGGGAGGGAGTAAGAGAGGAAGAGAAACATCAGTGTGTGGTTGCCTCTCATGCACCGCCAACTGGAGACCTGGTCTGCAACCCAGGCATGTGCCCTGACTGGGAATCAAACCAGCAACCTTTTGGTTAACAGTCCAGTGTTCAATCTACTGAGCCACACCAGCCAGGGCCCTAAAATTGTTTTTAATATAAACACTTACCTGCATTTTCTGATTATATTTTTACAATGAGAAAATATCCCATAATCAGAAAACATAATAAAAATATTTTAACCAAATTACCCTAGGAGGAGCTTCCTTACTTATCCTGTGCATAGCCAGTCCTACTTCTAAGTATATCAGACGAGCTCCATAGAGATGGTCAGTCCTACCCCCAGCACAGCATGAGAACAGTGGGCTGTGAGAGATGTGGAAGCAGAAGAACCTATGGCAGCTTCACAGAGGTCCTGCAAGCTTCAGTGACATGGCGAGCAGCCACGATGTGACATTGGATTACAATGGGCTACTTGAAATCCTGCAGTTGGGACAAGGAGGCATGACAACTGCTTCCTAATGCTTTGATAGTATGTTTGACTCTAAACCGTAAGTGCAAAATCAAGAAGGAAATGGGAAGGAAAGTTTACCCTGAATTTACTAAGCTTACATTGATGTCACTTGGGAGATTTTGTTAGAAATAAGTCCAACTGTAGGAAACTATAAAAATCGATATACAAGTTGAGTTTTTCCTGAGCATTATGCTTGATCTACATAAGCTAAGGATACCAACCAAGGGATTCTTCTCCACCCAAGGAATTCCTGGCATCGGGCCACCTCATTGTCACATCTCTCTTTCTGGTCTTGCTGGCTACCCTTCACTGTACTACACTGATCGCTCTGGCTGGCTCCACACTTATCAGTCTAGCTTCACAGCAAAATAGGTCTCACTCAAGCCACTATTTTTCTGGGCCCCTCCCATAGTACATGTGTCCTTGGTAGAACTTCTTATCATAATTGCAAAGACTTTCACATCTGACCTTTGTTTGATATGAAAAAAATATGGTTCTGGAGTGCAATGTCACTATTCTGAAGAACTTTTCTACTATCCTTTTAAAAACTCTTTCCTATCTCCCACACATACACTCTTTCAACATACATATGTTTCTTCAACAACCAGAAACAAACCTCTTGACCTTTGCTCTCCACCTGAAACCAGGAAAGGCAAAAACAAAAGTCATCTCTGGATCCCATCACAAATCTTGCAGTATTAACACCCTCTATTCCTACCCTCACCTCTAAATGCACACTCTAGATAAGAAAAAGGGCATTCTCCAGCCCATTCCTGTGGAATGTGAGAAAGGGGGCTGGCAGAGGCCACACTAGTGCTCAAGTTAAAAGAGAATATATAAGATGGCCGGTGATTCCTTCATAAACCTTTAAAAAACATTCGACTCAAAGAGGTTAGCTCCAGCTAGTTCAGCGAAAAAACATGTGGTACAGACAGCAGAACTCATTGGAAGCAAGGAAAACAGAATTTAGACAAAGGTAAACTTAAACTTGAATAATGCTTTTGAGAAATTTTAATTCCTCTGAGTGCCCAGAGATTTGTATATCTCTTGTATTTGATTAGTCATTTCACCCTGAGAGAGGAAAACAGACCAAAGGAGTTGCATTATATGAAAAATGCATCATTTTTATTCTCCTCCTTACTCCATGGGGTCCCTTGATAATCTGCAGAAGACTTAAACTAATGCCCAGTGGCTTCTGGTTTAACCATAGGGTTCTACAGTCATTCTAGAATACAAATTAAATTTCAACATCCGCTCTATAGGAAATTTCCAAGCAACATGGGAATCAGGGCTGCACATTGCTTGATGGAATCCTAGTGTTTTTTTAATTTGGCAGTGATATGGCAGATGAATCCGAGCCAGGAGGGACCACTTAGGACCCTCTAGGACCAGTCACTTTGCAGTGCAGTGGCTGGTGTACTTAACTGCCTGCACAACAGAATGCTATCTCCATTTGGCCAAGGACTCTGTTGTTTTTCTATTATATCCTCAGCCCCCAAATGTCATTAAGCATTTGATGAATGAGTAAATAATTTTCTCAGAGGGTTCATTCAATATGCAAGGTGAAGAAAAGCTGCACTAAGGAAACAGCAGAGCAAAATACAAATATTTTCCATCAGAGTGCAATCACACATGGGCATCACGGCTTTGTAAGATGTTCTCTGATTCCAGTGCACCTGGCATAGATGAGGACCAGGGTCTGCCAAATTTTTAGCCATTAGGTATAAGGCATAAAGCCAGAGAGAATTTTTTAAAAGGAAACAAGCCATTGAATATACACCAACAAAAGTGAGGCCTAATGTAAACTATGGACGGCAAATAAAAGTGGTTATGATGTGTCAGTGTAGGTTCATCAGTGGTAACACGTGTGCCACTCTGGTGGGGGTGGGGGTGTTGATAAAGGGGAAGGTTTGCACTAGTGGTTACACAAGGTATATGGAAATCTTTCTAGCTTACACTCAATGTTGCTGTGAACCTAAAACTCTTCTAAAAAACAAAGTCTATTAAAGAATAAAAAGCAAACAAGCAGAGAAGCAGAAAAAAGTAAAGAGAGGAAGCAAAACATAAGGGAGAAAGAAAGAACAGGAGAGGCCGTGTACATGCCAGGTCCCGCAACGCCACCCCAGGGGCCCTCAGATCACAGGCAGCACACCTGGCCCACGGCCTCCGTCATGTTCCTGTGCGGGCGAAGAGCCCTGACTTGTTTTTATAATAGTACTATTGCTCACAGAGTGAGAGTTAGGTGCTACTGGGCACTTTGTTATGCACAGAGAGAAGGCAATATGCAAAAATCTGGCCATTTAGGTATTTCTATGCCTAGTATGATGACACTTTCTGACCCCAAACTCAAGGCATATTGTCTCATATTTGTCCTGATTTAGGACAGACACTGGATACTAGAATTATCCAGATTTTAAATATGCACTTAAAACCCATTTTACTGAAACTCCAAACAATGAAAAACATAAAAAAGGCTGTTAGTGATTATGTATTTCCAAAGAATTTGAATATCGCCAGTAAAATAGACCAGTTTTAAAATGATATAGAACATTTTAGATGGTTTAGAAAACATTTTCAGTGTCTTTTTTTTTCCTTCAAGGTAAAAGTAGTGAGGAACTGGCATGCCTGTGGAGATTTCTTGGATTATGAACAGCCTTATTCTCTGAAACACAAATGGGAAGCAAGGCTGGCTTATTGTTGTATGGTTTTGACCCTCATTCTACAAAGAAATAAATCATGAATTAAAGTTACGTAATTGCACACAAATCACATAATATTAACTGTTGACTGACACTGGGCCCAAGTTTTCCAAACTTCTTGTGATTAATTCCTGGAGCCTGAGGTAAATTAATTAGAATAATGACCCACAATTATTTACCCCTTTCTAGGTCCATGTTCTTGCTATGTAACTCCACATTTTCTGCCTATTCTCATTCTACTCTCAGCCACATAATGAGCATTGGCCAATTAAATGACATAAACAGACTCCAACAGCACTTTTCCAGTTGGGCTGCCTCCTCTTACTCTTGCCTCATGGACTGAGACCACGTGTGGACTGCAGAGCAACAGAGCCCAGAGATCTGGGTAGTCCCGCTCAGGCCACTGTAACCCGGCCAAAAGCTAGCCAACCCCAGACCTAGTTGCACCCAGACCAGATCATCTGAGCCACGTAAACTGGTGAGCTAAACAAACAGAGCTAAACTGAGGCTGTGTGGTTGTTTATGCAGGATTACTGTGGCAATAGATAACAGATACACTAAGATGCTCCTGCAGTCAGCACTTGAATCCTTCCCCCAGTACCCGCTGGGGGACCTGGGGAAGGTATGCAACCTCTGCACCTCACTTTCCTCAGCTGTATAATACAGATGATAATAGCATCTATCTCACAGGGTATTTCTAAAGTTTAGAAACTTTTTACTAAGTATAAATTATATAAAATACATTGCATGAATCTTAAGTGTACATCTTAACAGATGGTACATATACTTACAAACATATGTATATGCCCATGTCAAAATATTTCTAGATATCCAAAATGTCCCCTCCTAATCAATAACTCCTCAAATATAACTACTAGTCTGACTTCTATCATCATAGATTAGAATAGCTTAGTTTTTATATTTGTATAAATGGGATCATACAATATGTACTTTCTTTTAATTAATATATCCATGAGGCTATCCATATTTGTATACAGTAATGGTTTGCTCTTTATCATTGTTGCATATTTCATAGTATAAATATACCACCATTTATTATCCATTCTAGCTACTGTTGACAGACATTTGAGTTGATTCAGGTTGGGAACTTTTAAGCATTCCTGGACATATAAGCTTTTTAAATGTTCCTGTGCATGCCTTGTAAGGACTACTGGGTCTCATTTGTATTCCACTCATATACCTAGGAACAAACCATTCAGTCATAGGTTGTACATATGTTCAGCTTTATGCATATTACCAAAAGAGTTTCCAAAGTTCCACACCAGTTTACAATACCATGCAATGTATGAGAATTTCAGTTAATTTATGTTTTTGCTAACATTAAGAGAGTGAAATTCAAGCCACAGGTTGGCAAAAAATTCTATAATTACATGTAATTGACAAAATAATTTTTGAAGAAAGAAATGCAAATCAAAAACTTCACCAAGAGAAACATAGACATCCTAATTACAAGTGGGCAAATGACCCGATCAACTCTTCCAAAAAAGAAAATGTATCCAATGATTTAATGACTTATGAAGAGGTGTGCACCGTCATTAGTTATCAAAGAAATGCAGCTTTAGCCCCAATGAGATATTACCACCAAGAATGCTAAAATGAAAAGGACTGACAGTGCCAAGCACTTTGTTTTTAATAAAAGGCATCCTATTCTACACATCATTCAGCAACTTGGGTCATTCATGTAACGAAGGCTTAGAGATCTGAACATGTTGCTACAGACATAACTAACTCATCCCTTTAAACTTCTTAGAATTCCACAGTATGAAAATACTACCATGCATTTCAACTTTTCTGTTCCAATGGAAATATAAGTTGTTTCCATTTTTTTTACTGTAGTAAACAATGCAACAATGAACATTCTTTATATTCCTTCTTCTTAATATGGGCAGATGTTTCTCCAGGTTAGACAATGGAATAAACTTTGGGCATCACAGGGAAAGTGCATGCTTAGCTCTAAGAGCTGCTGAGAGATCACCTTCTTTATTAACTTTACTAGTTATCACTCCAACCAATAGTGTGTGAGAGTATGTTCACTACCTACTTGCCAGTATTTGAGGTCATCAAATATTTTAATTTTTTTTCAAGTTAGTGTTTAAAATGGTATGTCTTAATTTTTATTTCTGTGAGGTCAAACATCTTTTCTTGAATTTGCTGGCCCATATGTATGTCCATTTCTGTGAGTTCATTCTTTATAGCTTTTGCAGTTTTCTGTCATTTATTTTTATTTCTAGCATATATTTCTGATATGAATCCTCAGTCTGTTACATGTGTTACAAATATTTTCTTCCAATCTACTAGTTATTTTCTAATTTTAATTAAACTTTGTTGTACAAGGGCTTATAAGGTATAATTAATGAAATTTATCGGTGTTTTTTTCTATATGTCTTTTTGCTTTTATCTCTAATTTATAAACATCTGCACACTAAAATTTTTTACATAGCTTTAGTATTTGTGGTTTTAATTCACCTGAGTTTATGGTATGAGGCAGAAGTCTGAATTTTTTCCAATGGAGATCCAATCTCTTGAATAACCCATACTTTTAACTATAACCTACACACTAGATTCATAATATACCAAATTAGTTTGCAAGCTAAAATATATTTTTAACCTCTGTCCGGTTTCATTGATCCACTCACTTCTGCGCCAACAGCAATCATTTCAGTTAACACGACTTTACGTTGTATCCCAGCAGGGACTCCTTATGCTTTGTAACTCCTTTGTAAAATTACCTAAGCTATTCTCTTGCACAGTTACCCTTATAAAATTTTTAGAATCCTTTTTATATTTGACTAGGGTTGCATTAAAGCTGTAGATTATTTGGGGAAGTGACATTTTAAAATATTAAGATTTTTTAAAAATTATATTTGTAATGGTATATTGCTAGTATATGTTTCTTTTACATAGTATTTTCTAATAAATGTCCTAAGAAATTTTTTCTATTTTCCTGATATTACCAGTATTGGTGGCAAAGATGAAGGAAATATGCCAATTAACACCAGTATTCCACAAAATTAATTACCTGTGGAGAATTCATGAAAAATCTTAAGTGTTACATAATGAATTCAGCCTAAAGTGAATTTCTGTTAAAGTTACCACCCCCCCAACATCATATCTTAACTGCATGAATCACTGTGCCTCTTGCTTGGCCCTTCCATTTATCATCTCTCCTCTCTTCCCCTACCTAGATCAGTTGTCTCACTCAGTAAAAACCTGTTCCTTTTCTCAAGTGCACAAAACAAGAAAGAGAGGTTACATTGTCCTTTCCCATCCTAACAACATCAAAGTGCTGATTGCATCTTTCCCGGAATTTCAAAAAGAGGGAGGGAAGGGAATCAGAGATGCAGAGAACTCTAAAGATCCAGTCATCTTCAGAGCAATAAAAAAAAAAAGAAACAACAACCATGATTACTGGCATTGAGCACTTACTAAGGGCCAGGCCCGGGGCAAATCATTTATTCTGCATCATATGTAAGACCCCCAACAGGACTTAAGGTAGATACTATTATTATGTCCATTGTGGAGAAAAGGAAACAAGCCCCTCATAGGATAAGTAACTTTTCAAGCCGCATAACTGGTAAGTTTGTCTAGGAATTAACCCCAGCAGTCTGACTCCACCCCTGTTCTTAGCCCTGTTCTAACCCAGTAAAGGTCTTTCCCAGTGTGGGAAAAGAAGATGATGCAAAATAGCAGTGATGATTCTGACACATATGTATCTGCATGTAAGGCACTAACGCCTCAAAGATTTTAGACGCTTCACTGCTCAGCACAGTAACGACACTGTTCTAGCCATAGTTTAGGCTAACTGCAGGACAGAAAACACAGCTTCTTAGCTACACAGAAGCACAAATTTGAAGTTATGGTCCCCAAAAATGCTCCTGGTCCCATGACTGCTGAGAAAGAAAAGCAAATGAGACTGTGATATTTACCACATCTGTGTTCTACAGGATTCCATGAACTTCAGGATGTGTGTGACCCTGGGCATGTCTCTCAGTTACCTCAGTGGTAAAATAGTGTTCATAATAGGACTGCTAGGGTTACTGAAAGAATTAAATGAGCACATATATGGTGCTCCAAAGATGGCCTGGCCTGTTTCAAACACCATGGGAAGGTTTCCATCATCCTTAGATCTTCATAATTTAGGGTAACAAGCTCAAATTTACTCTCGTTCCAATATCTCAGACTGGTTTCCAGTTGGAGGAGAGGTAGCTAGGTTTTTGAAAAGCTTTTAGAAGCTTTCAAACCTTTATATATGGACCTATACACCGTTCACACACAGTGTGATGGAAGTGTTTCTGACTCACTGAAAAGGATATATGGTCTGCTTCATTTTGCCATTCCCTCACCAAAAGCCACCTACGATTCATCTTCTATGAATCTTTTAGGGAAATAAATGCTTTTTAAAGCTTTTTCCTTTGAAGTAGAGTATGATGTTTTTGCCAAGTGCAAATCTTCAACAGTATAAGCATGCAGTCTCTTGAGCCTGGGAGTTTGCTACTATCTCCTAAGACTCTGCTGACTAACTGGGAGCTGGGCTAGCCTTCATGGTAGCCTGTCTCATTTTGGCTCATTTCATCCAGGGAACTGATCTCTGGTTCTCACCATGCATGCTGGATCAGCCCTGCTGTGACTGACTCCTGCCAAATCATTGCTGAAGAAAGCCTCAGAAGGAGGAACAGGAAGCCTGTTCAGGGATCGAGTTTCTGTGATACAGATCTGTCCTTCTGCGTTGCCCTTTTATCCCGCACCCACCTTTTATTCTCCCACTCCCTACGGCTGACTCTTGGACTTTGGGTGCCCTTGAGCTTACCCTCTCTCATAGAAGTAGATTTCTCATTTTCGAAGGTACAGCCTGCTCTGTAACTAACCCCGTCCTGCCCCACCTGCCCGCCACCTGAGCTTACCTTTGACTTTGGACAGTTGTCCTTGGCTCCAAACCCTAAGTGGTGACTTTAACCACCTGTGCCCCAGAATGCATTGGTATTCTAGCCTAGGAAACTCACTGAATTAAGGAGGCTCGGAATGATTTTTTATTTCTACGAGGCTGTGACATTGCCATGCCAGAGAAAACACATTCAGAGGCCCTGTTTATTCTTTCTTCTGCATAATTTTGGTATATTAGAGTTTTTGAAATCAAAGTAAGAAATTTTCTATAGTATCTTGAGAAAAGAAACTCAAATATTCTGTGCCCATTAATGGGTGATTTCATCCAGTTTCCAGGCCACCATACACACGATAAAAGGACTAAAAGCTCGACATGATCCAGCAACTGGAGTTCATATCATTTGTGGAGCACCCCCTGTGTAGCTTTGAGCAAGTCCTTCAATTCCTCCAAAGCTCAATTTCTGCTGACATAAAATTGAAACCAGAAAATCCACTAAACTTTATTATTTGATATTATGAAATGTGTCTTATTTTTATGACATTCTTTTCCCAGAACTGAACCAGAGAATGAGGTCGAAAATATTGATTTCATTAGGCTGATAAAAGAATCAAATGAGTTAAGGTGAGCATAATCACTGAAAATTGCAAAGCAAAAGGTAAATGTTCTTACAATGATGAATGAATTGTATGCCAAAAGTGATTATGGGATTCAGAACATATTTCCCCCGGACTCATACTGCAATTCCCCTCACCACTCAGATCTCAGATCAGACATGACTGGATCCCTTTACTTCCCTTCCTATGAGCCTTCAGCAGGCTTGTCCTGCCCCATTGTAGCATCCCTTGTCTGAACTCCCCACTAGACTGTAAACTCCTTAAGGGCAGAGCCATGTCTAGGTCATTGTATATACTTATAATATAAAAAGCATGTAGTATAATCAAGACTTTCTCATTACATGCTTTACATATGTTAATTCATTTAATCCTCACAAAATCTTATGAGATAGAAATTACTGTTATATCTGTTTTATAAATGTGGAAACGGGAGCACAGAGAGGGTAACTGAACTTCCCAAGCACACACAGCCAGTGGTTGGCAGAGCTGGGATTTAAATCCAGATAGATTAGTTCCAGGGACCACATTGTTAACTATTACATTACATTGTTGATAGGTTGGTGGATGAATGGGTAGGTTATGTTTCTGCCCTTATTATCTCTGGGCACAGACATAATAATAATGTAAATTCATTAAGATTATAATTATAATATTTATGAGGTATCAGGGTAGGGTTCTCTACTCAACATACAAATGTTTTCAGTGAGAATCAAACCTGGATGATTATCTAACCAACACTTTTTTCCCATTGCAATCAATAAAATTATTAATTTTCTATATCCCAAGAGAGATGATTATTGGCTACATTTATACTTTTTTCTTGTTTTTATGTTTTAAACATTTTATTTATTCATTTTTAGAGAGAGGGAAGGGGGGGATAAAGAAAGAGAGAGAAACTACGGTGTGAGAAGGACACATTGGTAGGCTGCCTCTCATGCGCGCCCCAACCGGGGACCCAACCTGCAACCCAGGCCATGTGCCCTGACCAGGCATCGAACCAGTGACCTATAGCTTTTCTGGCTGATGCCCAACCAACTGAGCCATTCCAGTCAGGGCTTCCTGTTTTTAAACAGAGTGTTAAATTTGCTATGAAAAAGTAGTTTTTAAAGACATACAATCACTTATGTGTTATGTATAGTAATGCGGAAGGGGAATAAAAAGGGATTGTATTTCCTTCTCCCCAGCTTCTTGGAAGACCAACTGTGCCCAAGGTCTGGGTTCTTTAAGGCTGAGGTTTTGAACCCCATCTTAAATAAGCTACCCAGGGATTCTGATTGAGCTTGAAAATACCACTTTAAAGCAAAAATGACTCCTGCCAACAAAGACACACCCACCCCCCACTCCGCACATTCACATAACCCCATCATCGTCCTTCCCCCCTATGCACAGATTAACTATGCTCCGGACACTCTACAATTCCGGTCTGGCTGGTTTGCTGTGTACTTTTCCCTCATTCACTCCTGTCTAAATACCTTATCAACCCTCTAACTTTCTGTTCAGTTCAGATCTATATATTGAACTGGTTGCTCATCAGACATTTTTATGTGCATGTCTTACAGGCCTTTATAAATCAGTATGTCCAAGACAGAAAAAGTGAGTTTCCCCTTCAAATGTGCTCTTTCTGAGAGTAAATGGCACCAGCACCACCAGGTACTCTACACAGAAACAGATACCTGGAATCCATATTAATCACCCTCAGCTTCACATCTTATTCCTACTCAGTGATTCACAAAACCCAACAATTCTATCTGTTAAGTATCTTAAAGCCCCATTCCAACTCCCTCCCACCTCTGTAATCCAAGCCACTCTATCTCATCTAGACAATTCTAGGAGCCTCCTAACAGATATCCCTCTTCCATTCTTTCAATCTCCAATCTCTTCTAACCCAAAGAGTCAAAAGGAAAATCAAACTATATCATTTCTCAGCTTAAATCCTTTCAAAGCCTTCCAAATGCTTTTGGGAGAAAGGACAAAATCCTTGTTGAAGCCTATGCCCCCTAGGTGGTTCTGCTCCCACCCACCTCTGCAACTTTTATCTGATAACCCTTCTTCCCTGATTTTCTAACCTGTGGATATACGGGCCTTTCACAAACTCCTTAAATGTGCCAAGTTCTTTCCCTCACCTTTTAGGCCATTGCACATGTCATTCCCTCTGTCTGGAACTGTCTCTTCCCCATTTACTATCCAGTTAATCCCACATTCATCTTTTGGACTTCAGTTTAAATGTCAGTCCAGTGGGGAAGCCATGCTTGACCTCCCCCTCCTGCAGGCAAATTGAATCCTCCCATTGCACATGTCCGTGACACAGTGTGCTTCTCCCTCATTACACATTGTTGCAGTGTGTTTTCCTTTGCTCTCCTTATTTCAGTTTATTATTTTTACAATTATTTGCTTTCGTCTGTCTCTTCTGACAGACTATGAGTTCCATGAGTCAAAGATTAAACTTTTTAAATTATAATTTACTGATTATGCTATTACAGTTGTCCCAATTTTCTCCCTTTGTCCCATTCCACCACCCCCTCCCTCAGGCACTCCCCAAGCCATTGTCAATGTCCATGGTTGTGCATACATGACTCGTATGGCCTTTGGCTACTCCATTCCTTATGCTGTGCTTTACACTCTCAGGATTATTCTGTAACTGCCAATTTGTACTTCTTAATCCCTTCACCTTTTTTGCCCATTCCCCAACCCCTCTCCCATCTGGCAACCAGGAAAATGCTCCCCATATCCATGATTGTGTCTGTATTTTTCTTGTTTGCTTAGCTTGTTTTTTAAATTCAATTGTTGATAAATACATATTTACTGCCATTTTATTTTTCATAATTTTGATCTACTTTTTCTTAAATAAGTCTCTTTAACATTTCATATAACAATAGTTTGGTGATGATGAACTCCTTTAGCTTATTCATGTCTGGGAAGCTCTTTATCTGCCCTTTGATTGTAATGACAGCTTCGCTGGGTAGAATCATCATGATTAGAAGTCCTTGCTTTTCATCACTTTGAATATTTCTTGTCAATTCCTGCTAGCCTACAAAGTTTCTTTTGAGAAATCAGCTGACAGTCTTATGGAAGCTTCCTTGTAGGTAACTAACTGTTTTTCTGTTGCTGATTTTAAGATTCTGTTTTTGAGTCAAAGACTAATCTTCTTCACTATTCTGTGAACAGTGACTGGCAGAATCCTTGAATGAATGAATGAACTCTGTTGTTATTCTGGAAGATAATAACAATAGACAGTTGAAGCATACTTTTTTATTTTACCCCAATAACAACTCTGTGAGAAGATATTATTGTCACCCTTTTCCGGGTGAGAAAGCCGACGCTCAAAGGAGTGAGGTAACTTGTCTGAGCAGCACGGGGCAATTCTTCCAGGAGAAAGGACTGTTGGGATCACTCCAAGTTTTAAAGAAAAAGTAATAGCCTACTAAAAAATTTTTCCAGCTGCTTTGTCCTTTGTTAAAACTAAAGAATATTAACATCTTGTTGACATTTATGGGGATTTCTTCAGGATGAGCAAAACCAGTTACTACCACTTCTCATTTAGGGAAAAGCCCACTAAAATATTTAGGGAAAGTCCTGATAAGTGAAAACCAATTCATGTTCATTGAAATGACAAAACACAGAGAAAGGAGCTGGATGGATTAAAGCAAATTAGGGAGAAAAAAGGAAGCTGGTGTGATAAAGTCAGGAACAAAGAAAATAGATGAGATAAAGAAAAAAAGAGAAGGAGAGGTAAGTACAAGGACACAGGAAAACAAAGAGAGAAAAACAGACCTCTCAAGTCTCTATGAGAGTCCAGAGGAGAAAGCAGAGAAGGTGCTGTTTGTGCTATTAATAAAAACAGTGGTGTTTCTGAAGACCCAAGCATTTAGTAATAAATAGCCAGAGAATCTGGCAACTACTTAGATTGTTCATGCCAGGATTTTAGAGATTTTTGGTGAATCATGTTTAAAATAACATTTTCTATTTGCTCCTAACATACTTGTTTTTGAATATGGGCGAAAGTGAGTAGAAGTTAGAGGAATATCCTAGACCAGAATGTATAATTGACCCCATGTCCTACACTCTGTTACCCCTCTGGCACCACTCCAAGGTGTGGCTGAGTCACTGTTTAACTAAGCAAGGAGGCATTACACGGAGGTGTCTTTAATGGTGTGGTGTCCTATGTAAGCAAACCAAAATCAGCCTGTAAATGCCTCAAGGTTACCAAACCAAATGCTAAGAACACCCAATCACACACAGAAAACTAGGCTTTAAGCTACAGCCAATCAAACAATATCTTTTCTTCGCTTCCAGACTTTCTTTACAACAGCCTTTCCCTGGGCTCCTAACCACGTCCAGTTTAGCATTGCCAGGTTGGAATTAATTTTTGCTGAAATGAACTGAAAATATTTGATATGCTTCAATTTATTTTGTAACACCACTTAACTGGGTTTTCCAGACCAGCCATGGGAAAACCATTTGACTCCTCTGAATCTGTTTCCTCATCTATAAAGTGTAGCTAATCATTCCTGGCTGGTTTTTCTAAGTGCATGTTGGCTCAAAGAATCTCAGTAGCGAGAAAAACTTGAAGGGAGAACCAGTGTAGCCTCTAACCAGGTGTGTGACTCCCCAGTGCAATAGACCATTCACCCACCAAACTTCATTTGATCTATTACCCTCCCTCATCTTCCAATACTTTACATTTTAGACTTTTAGTATTACTTAATCTATGACATAGTTTTTCTGGAATTATGTTTATATAAATAAAAACATTTTTGTGGTCTTTCAAAATCAAGGTGGTATAGTTTCTGTTTTATGACTTATACACAAGGAAATATAAATTAAGGGAAAGTGAAAAATAGCATCAGGTTTAGAAGAAATTTTTAAAGGAAATCTAGTTTTTTTTATGTTGTTTTGGAACCCAAAGGGGGAAAGAAAAAGGAAGCTTTAAAGATACACAATTGAGGATATTGTTCCTCTATACCAGTGGTTCCCAAGATGTGATCCTGCTCCAGCAGTAGCCACATCACCTAGTTATTTGCTAAAAGTTCAAAATTGCTGGCCCCAACCCACACCTATTGAATCAGACACACTGAGGTTGGAGACCAGCAATCTCTTTTCTAACAAGCCCTGCCCCTTGAAGTTTGAGAACAATTCCTTTATGCTACAAAGTGGGAAACTTAGATGGGGAGCTGGGGACATAGGAGTAGATATGGAAGTCTGTGTTGGTGTATTTTCATCATTAAAAATGAGGATAATAGCAGGTTAAAGCATGTGAAATTGCCAAGTCAACCATTTTTGACCTATATAAAATGCAAAATATGATTCAATCTAAAATGTGTATTTTTAAGTATTATGAGGGTAGGATAATTAATGTGGAAAAACCTTACACAGAGACTGGATATCAAAGTTCAATAACCATTAGTCCTTCTACCTTTTCCTTAATGCTTTAAAACATACTGATTGCGGCCCCTATTCTCAGTAACAAGCACTGAAGTAATTAGCAGATATGCCTTCCAGTGCCCAAAGACCATCAGTGACAGGCAGCTCATCCGCACACTCACCAGGAGTTGTGTTGTTGATAACCAGCTCACATTCCTTCTGAAAAAATAAATAGTTGTCACTCTCCACTAATGAAAATATCAGAACAATACAACATCTAGGTGTTTGCCCACACATACCTTTGGGTAAAAAATAGCAACCAAGTTTATTCTCATGTCCTGTTACTTAAAGCTATATGTATATGCCTTACTGTTCCAAAATGTTCTTGTCTTCCAGCTACTTACCTGCAGTTAATATCCTGTAAACTATGTGGCTTCTAGGAAGAGTCAGAAATGAGCACATGTCTCAAAAACAATTCTAAAGCAAGCCATGAATATAAAATTAAGACTCTTGGCTGATGTCAATGCAAATCAAGAGTGAGTTGCAGGCTTTTCTCATCTTGCTGGATTTGTCTGTGGTGCAATAAGCTGTGTTATTGAAAATGGCTTAGAAAGAAAAGGAGCACAACTTCTAACCAACCTGTGTTAACTAGGTGAGTATTGTTGAATCCAGATGATGAAGCTAAATGTACCTTACAATCTTTGACAGCTTCAAAAGGAAAGGTGGAGACAAAGTTGGAAGAGGAGGAAGAAAGGAGAGGAATGGGAACAAAAATTTTTTTGGTGTATATATATTCTTTGTAAATTAAAGTTTAAATGCTTAAAGGATTAGAATTGTGCCTTACACATCTTTAAATAGTGCTTTCTTCCACATGGTGGGGAGAAGGATAATCAATAAATAGTCAATACTCATGAATGACTCCAGGGACAGGAAAAAAAGTTAAAAAATCTATATATTTCCATTTAGGAGGATATACAAGGTCTGTCCAGAAGGTATCCATGTAATATGGAAAATAGAGCATTTATTGAAGAAGCTACAAGATACAAGAAACATTGTACATAAGAAAATGATACCTTAGTAGCCTTCAAAGTAGGCACCTTGGGACCTCACACAGTTCTCCCAATCGCCATCAGCTGCCCCATCATATTTTCCTGAATCTAATGGAAGGTTTGAAATCTCTTCCCTTTCAAAGGTGATTTTACTTTTGGGAAAAACCAGAAGTCACAGGGCACCAAATCTGGGCTGTAGTGGGGGATGAGTCACCTGGGTGATTTGATGTTTCACCAAAAAAACTGCCCAAGACTGATGCATGAGTGGGTGCATTGTCATGATGGAGCTTCATTCACCAGTTGTCCATAGCTGTGGACTTCTGAATCATCCCAATACTTTCTGCAGAGGAATGTTCAAGCTTAATGCAAAGTTTGATGCAGATTCCTTGCTGTACTCACACAGTCATTTGAAATGTGATGGCCACACTGTGCACATGCTCACTCAACAGTGTCTACTGTGCCCACTGACTAGTACAGTGAAGTTGTCATTGTTCATGCATGCACATTCCAGTCTACTCTCCTTGGCTGCCAGGTTAAATTGATGTCATGCAAACCATTCTTGTTATGTTAACAATGGCTGCACTGTTTTGGACAGACCTTGTACACTTTATTAGGTACCTCAGTTCGTGAAGACTTGCTATGGACTGAACGTTTGTGTCCCACACCCCCTAAAAAGAATTTTATATGTTGAAATCTTAATTCCCAATGTAATAGTATTTGGAGACAGGGCCTTTGGGAGGTAATTAGGTTATGAAAATGGAACCTGTATAAATAGAATTAGTGTCCTTAGAGTAACCAGAGCTCTTCCTCTCTTCTCTGCCATGTAAGGATACTACAAGAACATGATTGTATGTAGACCAGGAAGAAGGTCTAGACCAGAACCTACCCACACTAACACCTTGATCTTGCACTTCTAGTCTCTAAAACTGTGAGAAATAAATTGTTGTTTAAGTCATCTGGTATGGTATCTTAATGTGGCAGCCAAAATTGACTAAGATAAGGCTCTTTAGCCATTCAAACTTTAAAGTAATAATGCCCATCCTTACCATCTGTCCCCTACTCCAAATTGATGTATTCTTCTCAAAGCACCTGTCCATATCAGAAATAGTCCAGATGCTTAAGAAATCATATCTTATGTAGAATATTATTGCCCTGCCTCAGGTTGGCTCTCACTTATTTGTTTGAGGAAATGAATCTGTCCTTCTCTGTTTGTTACCAGAGCTCACAGCCAGATGGATAACAACTTTCCAGCTCAAAGTGAGGTTACAGTGCGCTTGAGGAGTTTCTGGTTAGGCATTTTCCTCCTGATGACAATCTCTACCTTGCCCTCTAGTCCAAGCCATTTGACCTCAATCTTTCAGAACAACCACCTGATAGCCAAGGGCAGGGCCACGTTTTAACCAAATTGGGGTGTGGTATGAGCACTGCAACTTGTAAAAAAAACCTGACAATCTTGAGATAATTGGCACTAGGTAAAGGCAATATATTATGTAGTGTGTTCATTCTTAATTATTTCTGCATACCCTCTATTGCATAGGCAATTTTGTTTTGAATGTATTTGTATATCTGATATAAGAGGGAGAAAAACCTAGTTGTCATTTACTGTGAACCAAAGATGACTTCATCTGGTCAGTTTCTTCTGTCACCTAAGTATTAAACTTATATTCTACTCTACACAAGACAAAAAAAAAATACTTGTTTCTATTAACAATAAAAGCTTAAGTGTATTTAAAATTTTTCTTCCCAACCTGGCCTTTATTTGACCGAGTCCAGTAAAATGTTTGAAAGGATTAAAACGTGCTTAACTTAAAATAACATAACATTGAGCATAATACTTTACACACATACCCACACAGAGCCTTTATTTCCCCCAAGAGCACTCACTGGCTTCTTTCCTTCACCCACCTCACTCTTGTTCCAGATAGGCCCCGATAGAAATGCTATCATCATCTAGGAGATCTTGTCAGGAAGTTCAAGAAAACACCTCTCCCAGCTCTCACCAGCACACACTTCTTTCTCTCTGTTTAGGTCAAATTCATTAACCTATAAGTGCCCTTAGCACTTCTCAAGTCTTCCTCCAGTATTAGTTTGCCAGACATCCATTAAAAAGTTCCATGAACTTGGTCATTTGAACAACAGTAATCTATTTCTTCACAATTCTGGAGTCTGGGAGTTCAAGGGTTTCTTTTGAGTATATCTCTCTTTGCCTGTGTCTTCATATCATCTTCTCTGAGTGTGTCTATAACCAAATTTTCTCTTCTTATAAGGATAGTTTGTCATATGGGATAAAGAGCCACCCTCATGACTGTATTCAACCTTAATTATCTCTTTAAAGACCTATGTCCAAATATAATCACTTTCTGAATATCTGGGGGTTAGGATTTTAAGATATGAATTTAGCAGTGACACAATTCAGCCCATAATACTCCCTTATGGAAATGAACAGGGTAATTGGAAAGATGAAGAAAGATGAAGAACTGAGTCCCTTCAGTAAAGTTCAATAGGGGAAAAAAGCATTGTTTTCCCTACCTGCTACATTTAGGAGACTGAAGCAATGTTTTGGGACTTCAAATAGCACAAAGGAGAGAAGAAAGACAGTGTGGGACCATTTACTCACTAGATACTAGAAGCATGTACCCTGAGCCTAGGAACTTTTCAAGGGCCTATGAAAATGTCTGAAAGCTAAAAATTTAATGGTCCCTAAATATAAAAAGAAGATGGCAAAATTTTAATGAATAAATGTTTAAAAGCCTACAAAACTTAATATTATGTCAACAGTCAACTGCAAGTCAACCCAACTGTCATAAAATTCATTCATTCATTCACTCACTCATTCTCTGTGTCTTTCAAGTGCCAGTTACCATTCCAGATGCCGAGGATCTAGAAATAAACACGAAAGACAATATTTCCTATCATCAATGAGTTTACACACTGACACATGAGAGGGAACCAGAAAATAAAATATACAAATTATATATTAGAAGATAGTGAGTGCCATGGAGAAAAATAAAGCAGAGAAGGTAAATACAAAGAGCCAGAGAAAAGGGACTTTCATTGAAGTAGGTGTTTAGGAGAGGCCTGGCTGAGTAAAGTTTTCAAGGAAATAATAATTCACTAAGCCAAATTGAGGGGAAAGAGTTTCAGGGAGAGGCTAAAGCAGAAGCAATGTCTCTGAAGCAAGAGCAAGCCGAAGTGCCTGACAGCCATCTAGGAGGCCAAGTGGCTGTATCAGAATGTGTGAAGGCAAGAAGCCAAAGGACATGAAATCATTATGTCAAAGATTACCTCTGTGTTTATTGCAGCATTATTCACAATAGTCAAGACATAGAAACAACCTAAATGTCCATAGACAACTGACTGGATGAAGAACATGTGAGATACACACACATGCAAAACGGAGTATCATTCAGTCATAAAGAAGAGAGAAAGAGAAGTAAATCCTGCCATTTGGAACAGCGTAGGTAGACCTTGGGGGCCATATGTTAAGTGAAATATGCCAGACAAACACAAATATTGTGTATTATCACTTATATGTGGAATCCAAAAAGTGAAGCTCATAGAAACAGAGAAAAGATTGGGGGATCCCCAGGTTGGGGGTAGGGGAGATGCTGGGCCAAAGATACAAACTCAGTGATAAGATAAGTAAGCTCTGGGGAGCTAATGTCCAGCAGGTGATTATAGTGGGCAACACTGGGGTACGTACTTGAAAGATGCTAAGAGAGTGTACCTTAAATGTTTTCACCACGTGTGCGCACACACACACACACACACACACACACACAAGGTAATTATGTAAGGTGTTGAATGTGCTAACAAACCTTATCAAGGTACTCATTTTGCAAGAGACATGTATCATATTATCATAATGTATATATTAAACTTACACAATGTTATAGGTCAATTATATTTCAATAAAACTGGAGATAAAAAGTCAACAGACACAGGAAATGAGATTAGAGGGCAATAAGAAACCCAACAACATGGGGCCTTTTATAAAGTCTTTGATGTTCAGTCCACTTTGGAGTCAGAACCAACTAGAGGGTTCTGAGCAGAGGAAAGACATGATCAGAATTAGAGTTTAAATGGACCACTCTATCAGCTCTATTGAGAACAGACAGTAAACAACTTTTAACGTGGATTGTATGATTTATTATATTCAATATCATGTGGGCTAAAGCCTTTATAAGTAAATATGACTAACATCTAAGAAGATCTTAAAATGGCCAAAGGATGAGGAAAGGCCAGTGTGGGCAACGATTCTGAGTGGAGCATGAGAATAAAAGGCAGCCAAGAGTTGGCTGATGCTGTAAAATAAAAAAAAAAAACCCAAGATTTTAATAAACTGGCAGAGATTAAGATCTTGAACAATTTTGCAAGTTTGAGAGCAAAATAAATAAAGGTTGACCCTATATCAATAAGTAGAATACCTCTTAGGTTAGATTACGTTGGATCATGGCCTTGCAGAATGTTTAATTATTAAATGTAATATAATCATCCCCAAAATTGGTAGTTTAAAATAATAACAAAATGTATTTTGCTCACGGAACTGCATTTTTGGACAGGGCTCAGCAAGAACACGGTGTCAGCTGGGAACATTCAAAGGCTGAGGACTGGAATCATCTGCAGTCTTTCTTCCCCACAGGTCTGGTCATTGATGCTGAAAGCGTCAGAGGGCTGGCACCATCAGGCTTGAGTGATATTGTGATCTATAGTAAAATATACATACACTTCCTAAATACATAAATATATATATTCCCTAAATATATATATTTCATATATTTGTGTGTATGTTTTTATATGTGTGTATGTGTGTACACTATGTTCCCTAAAACCTTTGGAGTTTCCTTTGTTGACAGCAATAGAGGGTGTTTTGTGATGTTAATAAGGTGACTTTTGTAAAGACCTGAGGGGGAACCCCGGTTGCTAAGAGAAGAAAGCTTGATGAGAGGGCTAGAAGTTTCAGTCCTACCCAGAACATCCAAGGAGGGGAGAAGGGCTGGAAGTGTAGTTCAACCACCAATAGCCCATGATTTAATCAGTCATGCCTATGTAACAAAGCATCCATAAAAACCTAAAAGGACAGGGTTTGAGAGCTTCTGGTTGGTGAACACACGGAGCACAGGAAGAATACAGTGCTCAGAGAACAGGAAAGCTCTGAGCTCCTTCCCACATAACTTGCACTATGCATTTCTTCAATTTGGTTGTTTCTGAGGTATATATCCTTTTACAATAAACCAGTAACCTAGTATGTAAAATACTTCCTTAAGTGATGGGAGCCACTCTAGCAAATCAAGCCTAAGGAAGGGGGTCCTTGGTACCTCCAGTCTACAGCAGGGCAGTCAGGAGTGCAGGTGAGAACCTGGGCTTGTAATTAGCATCTAAGGTGGGAGCAATCTTGTAGAACTGATCCCTTAGCCTGTGGAATCTGATATTATCTCTAGGTAGACACTATCAGGATTGAGTTGAATTGTAGTACACCCAGCTGTTGTAAAATCTTCACTCCAAGGCCATCTTGTACTCACTTTTTTAAATAGTTCATACCATATTACTTCAAAACTAATAATTTCCATACCACTAAATCATAAAACCTGTAAGTTCCTTAAGCATAAAAACACATGACCTTGCCCAACTTTGTGTCTCACCTGTGTCTGGCACAGAAAATAGTGTCAATAAATAATACATATTAAATGTATGAGTGAATGAATTAGAATTAGTATTTTTTAAGGTTGCACAAACTTTATACTCACTTGTGACTTTCACTGATCTATACCCAAATAATTACTTTTCTTTTGCAGGTGATATTTATGGTGCCATTCTAGAGTTGGACTGAGCAAGGGATTTAGAGGATACTTAATTCAGCCTTATCAACTTCCAGAGAAGGAAAGCAACACTCAGAGGAGAAAGAAAGAAACAATGTATTGACCCAGCCACTTTCACGTGTATATCACATTTAGTCTTCATGTCAAAATATACCTCAGCTGTTGTTAACTTTTCATTCAAGAAAATAAACTTCATAGAGGCTGTTTAAGTTCTTCCTCTGTCATGCAGTGAATAAGGCTTCTAACCCTGGCTTTGTTGTTCTTTCTAGGATATTCTAATGTCTTTTTCTTGTTTTTCCTTCTCATTTATTACTAAGATATAATAAAGACCTTCATTACTAAAATCAAACTCAATTTTCTAATCCATTCTGGTCAAATTTTAATGTATTAGAAGTAAAGATTTAAATAAATGACATCTGCAAAGAAAGGGAACATAGAGGTAGAGAAGAGAGGTCACAAGCCTTGAAATCAAATGGGCAGAAAATCAATTTCTAATTCTATATTTGATTTGGAGTATAAACCTGACCAAATTCATAAAAGTCAATGAATAAATGTACTTCAGAATACTATGATGGATATGAATTTTAACTACTTTTATAGGTACTAGTACCTCCTATAGTGATAACAGAAACTCTAGTTTCTTCATACCTTCTTGAAGTCTTATAACATACAGTCTTAAGATGTATCA
Source organism: Trachops cirrhosus (assembly GCA_028533065.1). Lineage (NCBI taxonomy): Eukaryota > Metazoa > Chordata > Mammalia > Chiroptera > Phyllostomidae > Trachops > Trachops cirrhosus. The sequence continues at coordinate 74,194,604 of CM052539.1, forward strand.
TATTTTATGGACCTAATAAGATAAATTAAAACATATTTTCTCATTATATGTATTTTCAGATTGATCCTCTGTGTAGGACTGCTGTATTAAAAAACTAATCAGAAAGAACCAAGCTTTCTCAAAAAAGTTTGAACTACAAAGTGATCATTTATAATAGAAGAAAGAAGTAAAACAAACTATCCTTGTTGGATTATTAGATAAAACATAGAAGGGCAAGATTTCAATAAGCTTGGGACATCAAAGAAATCATAGTCCTTTGTGAAAAGAAATGAGAGAGAAATGGATGGATAGATGGATGGATGGATGGACATAACACCAGATAGCGTAAGTCATAACTTAAAGATTCTGCTGAAGAAAAGGTAACTTCTCTACCTCAGACTTGCCCAGAAAAGTAAGTCACAGGAAATGTGTAGCAGCCCTTCACCCATGAAATTCACAGAAAAGAGAAGTTGTCAATGACTTAGCAATGACTAGTACCAGTAACATGCTAATCATCATTCCATCCAAAAACAACCAGTCCTTTTCATGAGAGGCATTGTAAAACTTCATAATTCTGGCTAACAGTGCAACCACTAAAAAATGTATAGAATTTCCCAGAGATTATATATCATGTTTTCAAATAAATGCCTTATCATTTTTGCCACATAGAATGTTACCAGTTTTCACTGCAGCCATCTCTCATGTTACATGCTCATCCCAGGTTAATGTCTTTAAACAGCAGACTGAGAAGAACACGGATAGAGTCCCACAGCTCCTTTGTTGTTAACCAAAAGGAGAACAGATGAGCATTTATGAATACCAAGATTTAGTCACAAGGAAAAAAGGTATTTTGCAGATCTGAGAAAAGAGGCATGGTCCCTAAATGAGTGGGTCAGATAGAGAAAAGTACCTCCATGTTTTTCTCATTACAGACTGATGGAACAGACTGACTTAGCATATAAGAGACATTTTGCTTTATTTTTCTATTTCTTGTTTTCTCTTTCTCATTTTCTTTTACACATATTTCTCTTTTCTTTCTTCTCTACATATCTTCTGTTGTTACTCTTTTCTTCCTCCTTTCTCTTCCTCCCCACCCCATTTAAAATTTCACCACCAATTTTCCTTACTTATCTGTCCATTTCTGCCTTTAGAAGGGAGAAATCCCTATATTCACATGATGTCACAGACTCAAAAAATGTATAAAAACTCTCAGCAAAGTGGGAATAGAGGGAACATACCTAAACATAATAAAGGCCATATATGACAAACCCACTGCCAGCATCATACTTAATGGCAAAAACTACAAGCATTCCTCTTAAGATCTGGAACAAGACAGCAATGTCTGCTTTCACCTCTTATTCACCATAATACTGGAAGTCCTAGCCACAGCAATTAGACAAGAAGAAGAAATAAAAGGCATCCAAATTGGAAAGAAAGAAGTAAAACTTTGTTTGCAGGCCACATGATACTATACATAGAGAATCTCAAAGACTTCACCAAGAAACTACTTAGCACTAATGAATGAATTCAGCAAAGTAGCACGATACAAAATTAATATGCAGAAATCAGTTGCATTTTTATATGCCAATAATGAACTAATAGAAAGGCAAATTGAGAAAACAATCCCATTTGCAATTGCTTAAACAAACCAAAATACCTAGGAATAAATCTAACCAAGGATGTAAAAGACCTGTACCAGGAAAATTATAAGACACTGAAGAAAGAAATTGAAGATGATAAAAAAATGGAAGCATATACTGTGTTCATGGATAGGAAGAATCATTAAAATGTCCATACTACCCAAAGCAATCTATAGATTCAACACAAATCCTTTCAAGATTCCAATCACATATTTTACAGAACTAGAATAAATAATTCAAAAATTTATATGGAACCACAAAAGGTCCCACATAGCAACAGCAATCCTGAGAAAGAGGAACAAAGTTGGAGGAATCCACTACTTAATATCAAACTATACTACAAGGTCATAGTTATCAAAACAGGATGGTACTGGCATAAAAACAGACACACAGATCAATGGAACAGAATAGAGAGCCCAGAAATAAACACACACCTTTATAGTCTATTAATATTCAACAGAGGAACAAGCACATACAATGAGTAAAAAATAGTTTATTCCATAAATGGTGTTGAGAAAATTGGACAGACATGTGCAGAAAAATGAAACCAGACCACGTTTTAATATCACACACAAAAATAAATTCAAAATGGATCAAAGACTTAAATTTTAGACCCCAAACCATAAAAATCATAGAAGAAAACACAGGCAGCAAAATCTTGGACATTGCTCATAGCAATATTTTGTCAGATATATCTCCCCAGGCAAAGGAAACAAAAGAAAAACTAAACAAATGAGACAACATTAAACTAAAAAGATTTTGCACAGCACAGGAAAACATCAACAAAATAAATAGACAACCCACAGAATGGGAGAACATATTTGCTGATACATCTGAAAAGGGGATAATATCCAAAGTTTATTAAAAAACTTACAAAACTCAACACCAAAAACAACCTAATTAAAAAATGGGCAAAGGACCTGAATAGACACTTCTCCAAAGAGGACATACACACGGCCAATAGACATGTGAAAATATGTTCAATGTCACTAATCATCAGAGATATGCAAATAAAAACCACAATGAGATACCATCTCATACCTGTCAGAATGGCTATCATCTATAAACCAACAAACAACAAGTGCCAGTGAGGATGTGGAGAAAGTGAACCCTTTTGCACTGTTGGTGTGAATGCAGACTGGTGCAGTCACTGTCAAAAATAATTTGGAGATAACTCAAAAAATTAAAAATGGATCTGTCTTTTGACCCAGTGATCGCCACTTCTGGTAATATATCCAAAGGAACCCAAAACACTAATTCAAAAGAACATAAGCACCTTTATGTTCATTTCAGCATTATTTACAATTGCCAAGATATGGAAGCAGCCCAAGTGTCCATCAGTAGATGAGTGGATAAAACAGCTACGGGACATTACACAATGGAGTACTACTCAGCTTAAAAAAAGAACAATTTACTCTTTGCAACAGTATGGATGGACCTGGAGAACGTTATGCTAAGTGAAATAAGCCAGTCAGAGAAAGACAAATACCATATGATTTCACTCATATGTGAAATCTAATGAACAAACTGGACTACCAAGGAAAATAGAGACTGACAAAGAGATAGAGAGCAGGATGACAGCTAAGTATGCGGGGGAGGGTAGGGGGTGGAGGAATTGAGCAAAAAAGAAAATGGACTGATGGACACGTACAACAGTGTGGTGACTGCTGGAGGGAGGGGGTATAAAAGGACTAAATGCCATTGAAAAAATACTATAAAAATATGAAAAAAACTAGAGGGTGGGGCAAGAGTAGGTTTACAGTTCTTTTCACGGAACATAATATAATAATTAATAAATAATAATATAAGAATAAACTCTGTTTCACATACTCACAATTGTAAACTTACTTTAGTCGCATCCTGTGTAAATGTGCCAAATAATAAATTTAAAAAGCTGACAAGCCCTGATTCCACAAACAGTAGAGAGTGAATATTTCTCTGGGAAAGGAGGCACTCAGATATTCTCCAGATCAACACCACCTGTGACTACTTTCAATCAATGAAAACAATATCTTGTTACATTCCTTGGCGGCTGGCTTCTCAAAGAATCCCCAAGTGCATTGTGAGCGGCAATCTTGGGCTGAGTTTTTTTTCCCCTCAAAATAATGAGTAATTAACAATCATTGCTTTTCATTAACTGAGTGGAAATTTTTATGTCTGAAGATGTTCAAGAAAAGCAAGCAGCCACTAAAGAAAGATGTTTGTTTTAAAGGCAATCTTACTATAGAGATTGTGATAAGGTAATCCTTAAAACTTTTTCAAGTTTGAGAGTGAATTACCACATGTAATCTACACTATGGTGGTAGTAGAGAAGTCACTGTAACCCCCACTTAAACTGAAACATGAAAAGGGTATTTGTCCATTGACAGATGGGCCTACATTCCAGATCTCCAGAGGCCTTTTCCTATGTTCTTTCTATTGCAAAAATAATACCTCCATGCAATACTTTCCAATTCCTTCAGCAAATATAAAACAATGGCACAGAACACATGAACCAGAAGCACAAGCACCAGTAATCACAGCTTTCCAGTTCAGTGGAACCAAAGAATTTTACTGTAGGACCTAGTGATCATTTACCTTAGGCAGGAGGAAAATTGTTGGACTGAAACTAATGGAACGGATTGAGAAATGCTCTGGTGAAACTGGTGACATTTCACCCTATCCGAAGATTAACTAACTCAGTGAATGGTGTAACTGAAAGAATATGATTTAAAGACATGCCTTGCAAATACCGAAACTCAATGTTTTTCAAAGAGATTAATGGTAATAGCATGCTTCTGATTAACAGGGAAAAAAGTTCATCTGGGAGATCCTCTTGATTAGATAGGCCATTCCATGCAAAATGTCACAGTGACAATCAGGAAAGCCATCCTTGAAATGCACAGTGAAGGATTTTAAAAGAAATTGGTTTACCTACAGAGACTAGGGAACAATACAATCTAGTCCTTGTGTAAAGAGGCTCAGCCAGAGGAAATGATGGGGTATCTTTGAGGGGTTGCAGAAAATTAAACAAAAATGAGAAAAGACTATGTTGCTGCTTCATTCAATTTCCATCACCTCAATGGCTACTCATCCTCCTTCCTACTCCTCACAATCATGAACAATCTGGAACCCATGACAGAAGAGGAAACAGAGTCATCACCCCAAAGGCTGTACCAATCAAGCCTGGACTGGTATTAATTTTAGGTTGAAAAGGCATGCAATGGGAGGAAGTATATATATTTCCCTACCATATTGAAATTAGTAGTCATCACTTAAAATAGAAATGATTTTTATTAGTAAAATTAGAAAGTACTTGTGTGCATCAATGGGGTGGATAAAAGGTCAGACAAAGGCCAAAGGAAAGGAAGATTATAAAGTAAAAAAGAAAAATACCTAATAATGAAAATATTACTAGTATATTAAAGTTAAAAGAAATAAATATATTGGTCATATTATAAATATGAATGATGAACATGAAGGATATTTGATTAATGGAAAGATATAATGGATGGAAAAGATATATGTTCTTTCTGCATTAGAATTATAGGCAGTTTGCAAATTGAAACTGGATAATGTTCCAAAGGTATCTTGAAAGACTCTTATTTGGAGTGTAGAATATACACTCTCATGGAAACATATTTTAAAGGTCTGAATTAGGTTTCTAAGTTACCTGTGAATTTGACTTAAACCAAATATGTAGCAAATAATACTAATTTATGTTTTGAATGAATTGAAAATAAAACTGTTGCATTAGAACAAGGATTGGTCACTGAGAGATAAAAAAAAATTAAGGAAATAATTGTATGGAACCCCTGATAAAGGGCTTCTGGAAGATAGCAAAGAATTTAGATATTGATTGTACCAAATTGTTCCTTAGGTCCACTGTCACCTTCTTCGCTAGCCACATCCTTTTCCTTAGTGATCACATCTAGTTAATGTGGAGATCTCCCACATTTATGACTCCAGTTCAGACCTCTCTGCTAAATTCCAGTCAACTACACTCAAGACTTCCTGTCTGGTAGACACCTACACTTAACACGTCGCAAGCTAGATATCTGATCTCCCTCAGACCCACCAATCTTGACCCATCCTCCATCTTCCCCATCCCAGTTAATGGCAACTTTATTCTTCCATTTCTTCCTCTTTTCTCACATACCTTAAAGCCAATCCTTTAGTATATATCCTGTCAGCAATAGCTTTAGCCTACATATAGAACTTCCATTTCTCATTTTCTCTAGTTCCAGACATCATCACCTTTTAGCTACATTATTGAAACTTACTCCTAAGTAATCACCTTGTCTTACTCTTACCCCTAAAAGTCTATTGTCAGCACGGTAGCCAGAAAAACCCTGTGAATTCATAAGTTAGGTTATGTCTTTTCACTCAAAAACAACTCCCATCTCACTCAGCGTAAAGGTAAAAGGTTTGCATTGCTCTGTATCCCATCGCCATCCTCTTCAAGCTCATCACTCTGCTTCCCTTGCTTATGTAACTCCAGCCTTATTGGCCAGTTCTAGAATTGGTACAGTCTTACAGTCTTTGATCCTGCTGTTCCCACTGCCTGAAATGCTCTCTACGTAACCACACAGAGAACACCCTCACCTCACCTCTACTGGGTCTTGGCTGATGGTTTTTCAATGGCCCAGCATAACTTTAAAAAAATTCCTACCACCCCTGTCACTCTGCTTGTCTGATTTCTCTTTTTTTCTTAATTATTAAACATCTAATGAACTATACATTTTACTTATTTGCTTTCTGTCTAGCTCTTCCATTCTATAATTTAAGCTCCATGAGGAAAATGACTTTGTCCCAAGTACCTAGAACAATGCCAGCAGGCACAGAGTAGGCATTCAAATATTTGTTGAATAACCAAATAAATTAAGCACATGAATGAATAAATATGTATTTCACAAGTGCTCCATTCTTACTCTTATCATTTATCACAGACACATTTTTTTTAATAAGTAGACAGAAAAACAGCCAAAAGCATTGTATTTGGTCTCTTTCTCCCCAGCAGTCTCAATGTTTTCCCTAAAGCTCAAACCTGCTAAAACTTCATGACTCTGGAATTTCATGACTTTGAAGATAAAGTCTGTCTTTTTAGCCTGACTTAGAAGACCTCTCATTGTCTACCTCTTACATACCTTTCCAGCTTCACAGTCAGTTAGTCATTCTTCTGATGGGGAAGAAAAAAGAAAGAAATTTTTTTAATATATTTTATTGGTTATGCTATTACAGTTGTCCTATTACCCCTCCTTCATTCCCCTCCACCCTGAACACCCTCTCCCACCCACATTCCTCCCCTTTAGTTCATGTCCATGGGTCATAAGTTCTTTAGCTTCTATATTTCCCCTACTATTCTTGCCCTCTTCCTGTCTATTTTCTACCTACCATCCATGCTACTTATTCTTCGTACCTTTCCCCACTCTCTCCTCCTCCCACTCCCCTATTGCTAACCCTCCATGTGATCTCCATTTCTGTGGTTCTATTGCTGTTTTAGTTGTTTGCTTAGTTTCTTCTTGTTTTTGTTTTAGGTGTGGTTGTTAATAATTGTGAGTTTGCTCTCATTTTACTATACATGTTTTTGATCTTCTTTTTCTTAGATAAGTCCCATTAACATTTCATACAATAAGGGCTTGGTGATGATGAACTCCTTGAACTTGACCTTATCTGAGAAGCACTTGATCTGCCCTTCCACTCTAAATGAAAGCTTTGCTGGATAGAGCAATCTGGGATGTAGGTCCTTGCCTTTCATGACTTGGAATACTTCTTTCCAGCCCCTCCTTGCCTGCAAGGTCTCTTTTGAGAAATCAGCTGACAATCTGATGGGAACTCCTTTGTAGGT